>JADLZK010007490.1:0-600000 GCA_015847255.1 Hyparrhenia diplandra
ATATGGATCTAGATCCCAGTGTGTAATGCTCCATTACTGTCCTACATCGTTTACTTCAGTACATGATGCTAGCTGATAAGTAGGTTAGCTGAATGGGGTACTTTTCCCGCTTGGTTTGCAACAAACAATTATTCTGAATCACATCGACGTAGTTATTCATGCATCGATCCCATGCCACTGACACTCATGCATAACGTGCATGGATCGGCAGTAGTCTAGAAATTCTCTACGTACAGGGAGTACTATAGCAGCAGAAGCAGCTAAACGTGACCAGGAGCTAGCTAATAGAGAAATTTTAGCAGCAGTTAATTAATAACATATGATCCAAACTCGAGAAAAATTGAAGTTTCTAAGAAATGCCAAACATGAAATCATATATTGAGGAGGAAGCCGTTTTTCCATCATGACTTAATATGGTATGGCATGATATGATCTGTCGAGATCACCATGCACCCAACAGCAATAATCCTGCAGCTGCAGCTGCAGCATTCTACTAACTACTGGTAGCTAATAAACAACAGTGGAGTCCTCTGTATCGATCGGCACCAACGGACACAAAAGGATGATAAACTAACCTTGAGCCTTGGAGGTAATAGCTAGCTTAGAGATGGATATAGATCATCATGACGAGATGACAGGACCCGCGACCTCCACAACCCTAATTAACAAACTAATCGATGGAGCAAACGCACAGGACCAACGACGGGCCCGGCCGCCGGGCGTCGACAGCAACACAGCAGCAACTAACAAATGCAAGAACAACAACACGGCCGGCCAGCCAGGTAGCACTACTGGAAACTGGCTACAATGGCGTACGTAGATCGAGATGGATGCATGTATGATCACCCGCGGCGGCGGCGGACCTGCTGCTGCAGGCGGCGGCGCACAAGTCGTGCTCGATCTCGGAGACGGCGCCGTCGTCGTCGTCGTCGAGTCCGTCGGCGCCGCGCTGCCGCCGTCGAGGTTTGCAGCCGAAGGCGCCGTGTCCGTGTCCGAAGGCGCGCGCGTGGTCCTTGAGCGGCGCATTGGCTGGACTCCGGAGCCGCAGAGGCAGTACCAGAGCTTGCCGCAGTTCTTTACTCGTGCGTGCGCCAGTCGCCCCTTGACGGCGAACGCCTTGCCGCACGCGCGGCACAGGAAGGGCTTCAGCCCGTGCTTGCGCTTGTAGTGCGTCTGCAGCGTCCGGAAGTCATGAGCGGCCGCGACCGCGGGTGGTCGATGTTGTTGCGGCAACCCGGCGCGCAGCAGTAGCACGGCAGCCGGGCATCGCCGTCGGCTGCACGCCGCGGAGGACTCGGGGCCCTTTGCGGTACTGAGACCCGTGCCCCCACATGTGCATCCGCTATGGATGATATGTAGATTTGTTTGTTAGAAATTTTTTAAATCAACGAATGGATGGATTAACAAAACATCATCATTTAGTAATTTTCTAGCAGCTGATACTGCAGTTTCTATCTTGCTAACTAGTTCATCTATCACTGGAGCCTGTACTACTCAACCCGAGAATCAGAAAAATCGATCGATAGATGACATTGATGATGTCAGTGTGCAAATATGTGGAGCAAAATTAAATACCTATCATATCACATGCTGTTTTTTCGTTTATTACATTGCAGTGTTTGGTGGCATAATAACCGAATACGCTTTTTTTTTTTTTTTTTTTTGATCCCGTGAATCTACTAGCTAGCTATTAATGCACTGAGCCGGCCACTGATGTGTTAGAAGAGGGTGTAGTGTATGCATGTTTGACACATTGTGCTTAGGTAGCTTGCTGGATTTGGAGTTTTATGACGACCAAAAGTCCAAAGGTGACCTGACTGAACCTACCCAGCACTGTTCCGACTCCAGGCAGCTCTAGTCTAGACTTTTTCATGCAGCAGTGCTAATCAGTTGTTGCAACTTGTGAGGATAGGTGCGGTGATCTTTTGAGAGTCTCTGGCAACTCCAAGCTAACCTTTGATTGTGTGTGTGTGTGTTTTGTACGTGTTGGTGTTGCTCCTTTAAAGAGAGCAGCCAGAGTGACTGTGGTTGACTACAGGAAGAACACTGCAGATCTCTTTGTGTTCTTGGGAGGAGTGCATGCTCATGCAGGAGGGAGACTCAAGACTGCTAGTATGCCGCAGGTCATGATGCCACACAATCTTATGCTTTCCAAACCATGAAAGCCTGCCCTGAAACCACCTTGTATCTGCTGGCCAAATCTCATCAGCACCGCCGTATGCTGCTAGTGGCCGCTAGTACTCCTACTACGACTTGGAGTTGGAGACTACTACTAGAAAGTAACCAGATGGATAAGAAAAAAAAACCAGTGCCAGATGCGAGATGATGGATCAGAGAGCTACTAGTAGATAGAGAGAGAAGCAAAGGTGAAATCTTCACTGGGATCTCCACTGCTGCGTGCTCCCACACCACACTACTAGCTCTCATATGAATCTTCAAAAGCAAGCACTCCAGCCAAGGAAAGCATAAAAGATCATGCATGGCTGCCCCTGGCATGCCAGTCTAGTTCAATCACGCAAAAGGCAGCAGCCACTGTGCATCCAGCATCTGAGAGCTTGAGTCTGTTTCATGGCATGCAAAGCAAACCTCGCCGACCAGAGAACATGCATGATTGGTGACCAACAACAATCCAAGAACCAAACTATAACTACCTAGCTAGCTCAAGAACAAGAAAAACAGCAAGAAATGAAAGCCATGGCACTGATCTGACCTGCATGTTGTTGTATCGGTTGAAAGGTCTTGTAGCACACGGGCACGAGAATTGCGTAGGCCCGATGAGGATCTGCGCCGGCGTCGGGATCCAGTACTGCCCCTTGTTGAGCCCCGATGGGCGTCGAAGCGAACCCTAACGGCACCACCTCGTCGCCGGTGTCCACCTTGCACTCGTCCTCGTCCTCTCCTCGGCCTCCATGCCACCGCAGCCGCCGGCCCTGCCGGAGAGCCCGGACAGGAGGTCAGCCCTCGGCGCCACCGTTGACAGGAGCCGGTGGTAGGCCGATGCGCAGCGCGACGTCGTCCGTGAGGCGCCGCGGCCAGCTCCAGGTCCATCGGGTCGCCGTCGCCGTCGTCGCAGCAGGAGGGCATGCAGTTGAGGTCGGCGAAGAGCGGCACGCGTGTAGAGCTCGAGGGGGTCACGGAGCTGCCGACGACCTCGCGTAGGACGAAGTCATCGGCGTCGTCGTCAGAAAGTCAGGGAGTCCACCGCCACGTGCGGCAGCTGAGACCGGGAGGCGACGCGCGTAGGCGACTGGGACAGGAGGGCAGCGCCTCTCGTAGCGGCGGTGACGGGGCTGTCGTGGAGAGGCGGCAGCGTCGTCGTCGGTGGCTGCTGGAAGAAGCAGGCAGCAAGCAGGGGTGGTACTGCGGCGCCGCGGCGGCGGCCTGGTAGAGGTGGTGTACGGTGGAAGGAGAAGGGAGATGGTGGGCAGCTGGAGCGCTGGGTAGGAGGAGGCGTAGTAGTAGTAGCTGTTCTTGAAGAAGCTCGTGTAGGGGGTCTTCCATGGATGGATGGATGGGGTGGTTTCTTGCTGCAGCGAACTTTGCTTCTGTTCTTGGCTACTACTACTTTTGCTTTGGGGCGAGCTGGGTGCCGTGGCTGGCAAGGGTAGTTATAGTGCGAGACGGGGGAGACAGCTTGGGGCGAATGCTATACACCTCCACAGTGAGTTTTTTAATAGTTAGTGGAATCATGTATTTTAAATATTTGTTTATAGTTATGAAGTTATAGAACTGATTCAGGAAAGCCATATCGTAGCAAAATCATAGACCCTTATAATTCAGAGTATTTCCTCCGTCCATAAAAAGAGTGCACTTGTAATTTTTGGATGAGTCAAACAATTTAAATTTTAATTAAGTTTTAAAATAATAACATTCATGATACAGAATAAGGACAGTTTGATTAGTTATAGAATTACTTTTTATGTTAAATTTAGTGGTAGACATAAATGCTAATATTATTTTTTACTATATAAACCAAGTTAAAATTGAACTAATTTGGCTGGCACATACTATAATTGCATTCTTTTGTGGACGGAAAGAGTAGGGGTTTGGGAGGCGGAGGCTCTTATAGCACAATGAATCACGAAGAAGGATATGAATTACTCCATCCGTCCAAAAGAAATCATCAGGCCCTAGAATCCATGTCAGTTAAACTTTTTTTTTTAAGCTTGACTAAGTTTATAGAAAAGAGTAACGACATCTATGATATAAAATAAGTACCTTATAAAAATTGTAAATCTAATGATACTAACCGAAAACAGTAGGGTTATGTTGCCGATCCTGGCATCTTGAAAGATAACATGTTAAAGTTCTTTAGGGGTATTTGGAAAAATTTGAGAAGAGAAAAGGGAGCTTGGAAGGAGGAATTGCTTTAGAACCAAAGCTGTTTTTAGCATGGGGAGGGACGGTGGTAGCAGGGAGAGGCCACAGGTGGGCCCATGCATGATGGGTGGCTTAACATGCAAATGAGGTAGAGAGAGTGGCGCAAAAGATGAGAGAAGAGTGAGAAAGGGTTTTACCCTAAATTGTTCTTGCTTAATTGAAAGGATACATCGCCCCTTATATTTATAGGGAGGACTCGACTCGACTTGAATCAAAACCAACTCCTACTTCTAGACTCCTTCTAACTCTAAATCTAGGTGGGTTGTGCAGCGCTACCGTGCACTCTATGGTACCCGCCCTCCCCCTTTTCAGCGAGACAACACGTGTCCTTATCTTTGGAATCTACCATTTGTTCGGTGTAAAGTCCTCGACTCCTCGTAGTGTCTTGGTTGGGGTTGATCTTGTAGCGGCAGTCTCGTGTTGAAGAGTTGGAGCCCGTCTAATGTCATCATTTGTTGTAGCCGTGGTGGTGGTCATCATGCGTACGTAAGCCCGAGGTAGTCCCATGGGCTATAGCTAGTGCTGGAGACTTGCTCAAGTCTACACAATAGGTGGTGTTGATGACGTTCCTCTCGTCGATTGGAGAACATATATGTTGAACGTATACTTTGGATTGGGGATGAAGAAATCATGCCCCAGTTTTACCCTACAAAACGTAGCCCGCACTAGTTTTGACTTTTTTATATAAAATTCGGTTAAACTGAGAAAAATCGATCTTGTGTCATAAATATTTGTCTCTTTTATATAAAGTCAGTTATTAAACTTAAATAAAATTGATTTATTCAGAGATTGAGTGAGTATTCTGACATTCCCATGGAGGCGTTGACTGCCCTTATAGTAGCTAAACAGCATGGACGACTACATACTCCTGCATGCGTGTCTCGATCCACATGTGCTTGGTTGTCGAGGCAGGCCAGGACTAGGAACCAGCCCAGAAACGGCTCAAAGGAAATGACAAAGAGGCGGCAGGCGCGCATGCAAAGGGAAGGAGTGCCGACCCGTCCGTCGACCCGAGCCAAGAAAGACAAAGAGACGCATGCATGCAGCACACTAAACAAATCAAGCCTTTTCCCATCCAGACATTACATGGTTGATCGATCGATGGATCGATCGGCCCGGCGCTTCTCGAATCCGGCCGTATCGTGTGCCGCGCGTGTGCGATCTGCTTCGTGCGCCGCGCGCGGCTGAGCCGGCCGGCCGGCCGGGCGCGTGATCTGCTCGGGGCCGGAGGCGCAGGCCGGGGCTTCCACCGGCACCCGCCTCGGGACGCGCGGCGCCCGGTCCCCGGCCACCGCCGAGGTCTCCTTCCCGAAGGCAGCGAGGCTCGATCGTGTCGCGGGGATCGGACGCATGCAGCGGCGAGCCGACGAACCGGCGCACGCGTGCGCGCAAGGCAGGGGTTCCGCTCCGTTCCTTCCTCTGGTTTGTTCTAGGAATTTGCCGCCCTGCTGCCGCTGCCGGTTGCATGCCTCGTAGTTTGCCGTCTCCCGCGCCGGGACGACGGACGGCCGGCGGCCTGCAATCGCGCCCGCTTTTCACACCGGGTCTCATCGTCCGCGGCGGTGCCGTGCATGCGTGCGTGCGTGTTCGGGAGGTGGATCGAATGCTGCGTTGGAAGCGGGATTTCGGGGTCCCAACCGCGCGCCCGTGCGCTTGCTTTGTTTGCATCGGCCTTCGTTGGAATTAGGAGCAGTGGTCCCTCTCCGAGTCAAAGCGTCAAACCTCCACTCACAATGCAAGTTTAGGTAAAAAAAAACTTGCTATATCTATAACTCTCCTACAAGAGAACCCCACTAATCAATTTCTCTGCGATTTGGTAAAGCCACATCATCGAAGAGTTACCCCATTACCAAGTGAAAGTTCACCCATGTCTCGCACGCATGTGTCATACTCCGTACCATATGTTCTAGACACTGATTTTTGGAAATTATATTCATTCACCTATAATGATTTTTTGCAGGTTACAACATCAACTGCTGGTACAATCTGTTCTAGACACATGTTCGGTTGGTTGTTGCATCTATAAATCAAGTTCCTCTCAAAAATATATATTCCTCCATACTTGAAAAGAAAAGACGTTTAGGATAGCAACACGGTCTCCAAAGCGCAACTTTGACTTCTCTTTTCTATAAAAATATTTATTAAAAAATTATATATGTATACTTTTATGAAAGTATTTTTCAAGACAAATCTATTGATATGATTTTCACATTTCTAAACTCAGCGACTTAAAAGCTATTCATGATTTATGTTTTCAATGTTTGACTAAAATCTTTTCCAAAATGTCTTCCTTTTCCAATATGGAGGGAGTATAGTTTCTTGACACTGATATATGATGATATAATTAAACCGTATTGTTTCGTGATTACTTATTTCCTAGATTTTTTGTGTGATTTACTTACCTACACTATGTACATCATGTCCTACATATCTATACTCCTAATTCTCACTAGATACCATTCAAATCCATCCTAATTTCTTCTTACTGCCGCGAACAACACCAGGGAAATTCTCTAGTTTGTTTAAGGATGTACGGACAAACTTTATGGATTATATGTGGAGCATACATTTTTCGTACCAAGGCATTTAAAAATTTTGATAAGTTCCACGAGATAATCATTCCTAGTTCCTAGCATCTTCTTTGAAGATCTCTATTTTGGTTTTGGCTAATTGATGAAACCCTAGGACTAATTTCTATGCTTAAGTGTGATCTAGTATGAGATGAATCTAGCCAAGTGATGAAGAATGGAGGTCATGGTGGATGCACAGAGGTGTCGGTGTGTCTAGAGCCCCGCTGGGCTTGCTGAGAACCGAACCTTTGGGTCTCTATAAAGGGCATTGAGCGGCTTGGGGGCTCTCTCTCCCGCACACTTTGATTCTTGAGGCATCCCCTGCTTAGCAAACCATTCCCACTCACTCTCTTGCTTGCTTGTGCATTCTTTGGTGAGATTTGGGAGAGATCTTAGTGCATTGTTTGCTTGTTGCATCTAGTGGCACTTTGTAAGGTCCTAGATGGCTAGAGGGGGGGTGAATAGCCTATAAATTTTTTTACAAGCTCAATTACCAAACCGATTAGTATAACAAAAGGCGTAATCGCGGTTTGCACTAGCTCTATTGTCTTGCAAGCCTCTAGTGACAATTCTAAATAAATTCTATGATCTCTATGTCACTCAATTGCTATGTCACTACTCTAACTAGTGAGCAATCCTAACTATGATCCTTATGCTAGCAAGAACAACTAAACAAGCAAGTGCTAGCTCTCTACTCAAGGTAAGCAAGGTAAGTAAATGCAAAAGCAAGGAATTGTTATACCGACTTGTCGAGGCAATGAACCAATCACCGTGGGGAGGAAAACACAATCACAATCAATGGATGAAGCCAATCACCAATGAAGACAATGAACACGATGATTTGTTGACCCGGAGTTCACTTGTACACCGACAAGCTACTCTCCTATTGTGCCGATCAACACAAGGATGGTGTTTGAGCTAGGCGGTGCCCTTGCTAGCCTCAACACACCACTCACAAGTGAGGTACCCAAGACACGAGCAATGTATTCCTTGCACTTTGTCTTCCCGACGAGGAGTCGCGTGATCCTCTCACAATTTTAGGAGGAGGTGGCCAAGAACAATCACCAACTCTTGCCAACGCCTCCACCAAATCACCAAAGCTGGCTAGGGAGCGGTGTCTCCAAGAGAAACAAGAAACCAACCGCTCACAACGATCCCCAAGTGCCTCTAGATGCAAGAACACAAAGCAAATGCACTTAGATCACCTCTTCTCTCAAGAATGAAGCTCACAAGCAAGAATGAGAGAGGGAGGGTTGTTGCTCAGCTCTAGAATGTTAGGAGTGATTCAAATGACCAAGACAGAGAGCAAGAGGTTAAGGGGGGGGGTATAAATAGGCCACACCACGAAATGTGGCCGTTTGGGGAGAAACCCACGGTTTCTAGCATTGACCGGGCCTTGACCGGGACTCACCCGGTGGTGGGTCGGTGGGTCCGGTCCACAAATCCCACAACCCAAACAGACCGGCCGGCCCCCCTGCCTCCGTGCATCGGTCGGTCCGATCGGCGCGTTCGGGTCGAATGACCGGATGCTTCGGTTGGTGGCTCAGGTCACCCGTCGACCCCGTCCCGTAAAACCCGGCTCTCCGGCGGGCCCCACCGGAGCGTCCGGTCACTTTCTTCGTGCTTCCTGGCCGCCGCGTCCGGCCGCCATCCGAGCTGCGAATTTTTCGTCGTTGTGTTGTCGTTTCTTCACCTTTGCTCCAAACCGGCTTCCATCACTTGTTTCTTGTTGCCCGACACGCCGGGAAGAACACCTCGACACCATGAGTTAGCATTTTTGAAATCATTTTTGACAAGGACGAGTTAGCTCTTTAGGTTAGAATGCATGCATATGAATTTTGAACCTAAAGGCACTAGAGGACCGATATGTACGATAAGTTTCCCTCTTTATAGTACGGCTTATCGATCCTATAAACACTCACACCCTCTATGGTGTCTTGAGTGTGAAATCAAAAGCCCTATGGTTATACCTTTGCCTTGGGGACAATTGATCTCCGAAACTTCACCGAAGTTGCATGCTTGATCATCTTTTGGATCACCTCGATCCATCCTCCATGATCACCATACACCAACTCTATAATCGACCAATCTCCCAATCTAGTCAAACACTAGGCATCGAGATTAGTCCTTAGGGTGTCACTAATTATCCAAAACCAAACTAGAGATCTTCACACTTGAAGGTCGATTTGTTATGATGGATTTCTTGCTTCTCTTGGAGAGTACCACTCCTAGCCGGCTTGGTGACTGGTGGTGGGCGTTGGTAAAAAGAAGGAGATGGTTCTTAGCCACCTCGGTTGATTTATATATAAGAGGTTCTTGTGCATCTTCGTTAGAGCGACTTTAAATTGCAACTCTAATACAATGCTCATGTCATCGAAAGTACCCGGGAGTGGTGGCTTGGAGAGGCCGAGGGGCCAGCTAGCAAGGGCACCGCCTAGCCCAAGCACCATCGAAGTGTTGGTCGACATAGTCGGAGACATAACTCGTCGGTGCACAAGTAAACTCCGGGTGAACAAATCATTGTGTCATCTTTTCTTGATGATTGGTGTTGACTTTTGTTATAGCATAATATTACTAGTCAACTAACATGAAATAAGGGCTTAAAATGAATATCAATATAAGTCTAGGGGTCTAACTAACATAATTCCATGAGCTTTGGTGATTTATATATTTTTAGGGACTTAATGGATAAAATGCGAGAGAGAAGAATATAATGGAGAAAGTTCCGAATATAAATCCCATATGATGACAAGACTTGACCGTGAAGTAACTTCGATCCAAAATGTGGACTAAAAACACTCTAGAAGATACCGAAGACACCAGAAGGAACGTAGAGGCCGAGGGGGAGACAAAACTCTGGCGGCCGCCAAAGTCTCATTTTGGCCGGGGCGCCAGGTGGGTCCCACAAAAAGCCTCTCTCCTTTCTAGGTCGGTTTGTAATCGGCCTTGAGGTTGTATCTACACCGTTATTGAAGGTCGGTTTGATCCAATGGTCATCGTTCATCGCCAAGGCCTATATAAGAAGACCCCCGACCCCGTGGTTAAACCCTAACTCATTCTATCTCATTATCTCTTGACCTTTTTGGTGGAGGTGTCTAATGTGAGGACAACCTCTCCTCTCTAGTTCTAATCTATATTAGAAGATCATGTAGAACTAGAAGGATTAGAGTGAGTTGAGAGCAAAAGCATATCAAGTTGATAGATTAGATCCAAGTCCTTCATGAAAGTGACTAGATCTAGTCTTGAGAGCTAAAGAGTGAGTGGAGGAGAAGAAGGGGAAGCACCGGACATGTGGGGTGACTCCTCTACGCTTGTACCTCCGGGATCAAAGGCCTTGTGGCACTTGATCCCGATACTTCTATGGTGGATCAACTTCTTGTTTGAGTAAGTAATCGTGTTATCTTATGTGTTAGTATTGTTCTTATTGTTCATAACTCTTTGAGTACTTTAATCTATGGGAATCTATAGATTAGAGGGGTATGCTTAGGTGTAGGCGTGGTGCCTAGATCGAAGTTACTTGTGAATGCACCCTACCTTCCGGAGTGTGGTAGTTCGTGGTAGTGACAGTACCATTGATTCCTTTGTATTCCATCTCCGTTGGATAGGACTAGTAGGACAATGTTGCTGGAGGAATAGTAAGTTTTGACCTTACTTTTTCCTTTGAGTACGTCCCTATAAGACAATATCAACATAGCTTACAAGAAGAAGAACTAGACAACCGTAGGAATCTTCTTACCTCTTTATCCTCTCCTGTTCCTTGATTGCTGCTCAGGGATCGATTAGTTATATGCCTTAGTTATCCTCACACCATCCTCCCCGTGGATTCGATATTAAAACCCTCTCCCGGGTGAAATGCTCACTAGTATCCGCTCGCTTACAGATTATTATAAATATTTCTGTAGGCTTATCAAATACCAACAATTGGCTTCACTATTGATTGATTCATCCTCGACCACGATAATTGGTTGATTGCCTATACTTGTCGGTATAATAAGCACAAACCTCTTTTGCAATTACATTTCATATATATTGTGCTTGTGTAGCTCTATTGCTTATCTAGTTGATATCTTGTGTAGCTAGCATATTTGTGTAGCATCTTTAGTTGATTTATTAATTGTGCTAGTTGTATCTCTAGCTTAATAAACCATATATTTGTTCATTGTGTGAAATAAAGATAATAACAACTAGATTGTGCAAATGGAAGGCTTTGTCTAACCTTGGAGTTAGAGCAACCGCGATTTAAACTATTTGTTATACCAACAAGTTTGCTCTAGTAACTTTGTAGAAATTTTATTAGACAATTCACCCCCTCTAGCCATTTAGGACCTTTCAGCTGCCAAAAATAGGATGGTGTGGCCTTGTGCTTTGCTTTCATCTCCATCCGTCTATCATCTTCAACCTTCTCATGTTGGGCATATGCACTTCATGGTCCTTGGAACTTTCACTCCATGTGTCCATGGCTCCATGTAGCTAGCTCAACCGTGCTTGTGAACTAAACCTATCTTTTCATCTAATTGAACATATTTTGCACATGAGGTGCTCAAATGCATGCTTTGGTGTTTCGATATCTGCATGAACAGCAATCATGTCAGGATGCAGACGACATTGTAATTATATTTTCTCAATGTAATGTGTCATGGTGTGTGTGTGGTGACATTGTTGAACAAGGACTGCTTTACATCATGAACCGGTGAATGTTTGGGCGGGCAATGAAGTCCGGTCGGCCTCTTATAGTCTGGGGTTCATGCACCATCGATCACAGCGTGTATCGTGTCGATTCTTTTCTAGATCTGAAGTAGTGTAATACTATGTGGAGGTGTCAATGCATTGCAGGCACAAGGCACGGCAAACAGCACATTGATGTAACACTATAGGTAGCAGCAGACATCCTGTAGTACCTCATCTGCGTGTGACTGTGGTTACCTAAGCAGCATTTCCACTGGTAGCTGCAGCCTGCAGGCTTAGAAAATCTACTGCATTCATGCATGCAATATATGCTGCCTGCCGGGTGCATACCTACTGCATATCTAAGTGTTGGCATGCACCACACACGGTCGAAGCTGCATACATAGATGCATGCCGTCACATATGCAGAGAGGTCAGGTATAGGAAATTAACCTGCCTGTCTTTTTTTCTAAGGTCATATATATGTATATTTTGACAGTGTCAGTTAGTGCAAAAGACACACACACATATATATATATATATATATATATGGCTAATATATATTTCGAATGTTGTCGTCACTGTAGTTTTTTTCTCTTTCGAATACACAAAAGGTTTGCTCATCGACGAAAATAGTGAAGTTTACAACGACGCGCCATAAATAACACCTTAGGGGAATGGAGTTATACAATCAGTTCAGCCCTCCCTACAGATGGAGGTCGAACGCTATTACTTTCGCTAGTCATACTATACCTAGCCGTCACCGACAATCAGACGTGGTGGCTTGTGCGCCGCCCCGATCGCCTCGGCCCTTCACCAAGCATGATCTGCCTTAGAGCCTCTTTACGTGAAGATTTTCACCGTGCTTGCTTGGATCGACTTTGCTTTCAGTGTCAATTGAGAGCAATGCAACTATGTGATGCACACATATACACATACACTCATTCATGGACCTACTTCTGACGATAAAATGACGTGCGAGGAGCTATGCGTATGCAGTAGTAGTACCCTATAGCTTGCGATGCAGTGGTGCAACGCAAGTAGCAATGTGTGGTTAGACAGCATTGAAGACGTGCACTGTGTGTGCATGCCTTGTTGTTGGGTGCCCATTTCGGCACAGATGAAGCCCCTCCGGGAGCGTTCAAATCAAGTATGCTAGCTGTTCACTTGTACAGTGCGCCGTAGTGGCTGGCCTGATCGATCGGACGACCAACAACCTGCCACTGTTTCAATTCATTACCATCTCCGTCCTCCGTACGTCGTCCCGAGGAGATGTAATTCGACTCTTAATTGAACAAAATTTGTAGAAATCGATACTAATGTTTATCATACTAAATATATAAATAAAACTACAATGCATATATATGGTGTATATAGCTATTAAGAGTTATAAATGTTATACTATATTTTATATAATATGTTTTCATATATATATGATAAAGTAGTAGTTAAAATCTACGGCCGGATGGATTTTAACCGTTCTTTTTGTTCATCAAAGTTGTAACTATGAGATTTGTGTTAGTTAAACTAGTTTAACTGATCAATTTTACTGTAGATACCTTTGCGTCAAAAAAGATTACTGTAGATAATATTAATTTTTTTGTATAGCTTTGATCAAACTTTAAATTGTTTGACTCAAAGAGTGAGAATTGCTTTTTTTGACAGAGACTACACTTCCTAGCATTTTTTTTTTTAAACAAACCCGAGGCGGGGAGAGCTGCAGTATATTAAAAAGAAGGTAACCTCGGGGAAAGCACAACGATACAACAAAAAAAAAGGCGACCACAAACAACAACTCTTCCTAACATTTTCACATCTTTTTTGAGATGAAGGTGGAGTACATAGCTAGCCAACCGCGCCGGGCGGTCCAGCCAACATAGATCCTAATATGCCGCGCGCTTAGGACAAAGCCTACTACTCACTTTAGTTGCAATTACTCATTACGTCCCTTTTTATAAGTCGTTCTTACTTTTTTTAAAAAGTCAAATGAACTCAACTTTGACCAAATACGTACAAGAAAATGTGTATTAATGGTACCATTAGATACGTTGTTGAATTTTTATTTTCATAACAAATGAATTTGGAGATACAGAGTTTATTAAAATTGAGAAATTTTGACCTGCACATTTTTGTAAAAGGACAGAGGGAGTGTGTGCTAATTTAGACATCAATGCTGTGCTTGTAGTTTAGTTGTGAATCTAATACTCAAAAATTAAACCTTTATTAAAGCATGCATCAAACCTACTCCGGAACATCATTTATTTAATTTCTGGCTAGTACTTTGGAAATAAATGGTATGAGTATTTGAGTCCTTGAATCTTACCCTAGACGTGGGTGCAAAAGAATATATATGATGCTGCCTTCTAGAAATCTTTCTAAGCATTCAATAGCAGCGGCAGGCCTTGATTTTTTTTTTTTCCCCACTGAAAGCAATGTCGTCAAATGATCGTTTGGCATTGGTGGACCCACATGCTAGCGAGACAGTCCACATAATCATTGTAATAATAACTCGGTGGTGATATGGGAGTGCCCAGCAGATGATGAGACGGTGTGGTGTGGACATTGGGCGTTGTACGTGGCCTCAGATATAGTATATTTTAGAAGGTACAAAAGGATACATATTTTAGAGTATGCATGGATGGTAGTGTAGAGGATATGTCCCGGCAGACAGAGTGGGTTCAAGGTATAATCATAAACTCGAAACAGTGAAGCCATTGAATTGGGAATAGTTGCCAGAGAACAAGGCACTGGTGACGTGATGCACACATAGTGTTGTGGTTGCACGGCAGGACAAAGAGGCAGACTGGACGGCGATGGCATTTATATATGTAAGCCCATGCATGAGAGAGAATACAAGGCAGCTGCTACCAACTCTATAAGTTAATGAAGGCCCCATTTTCTTGTTTGTACATTTTCTATAGATTTGACAAAGAATTAGAGAAGTTCATTTTACAATAGAAACAAAACAACACTGATCAAATTTAAAATCTTTAACTAATAATGTGGCAAACATTTTTTTATTATTGTAAAAAAAAAGTTGATATGATTAGATTTCTAGTTAAATGTTTAACTAAATATAAAATTAATAAATAGTTCAAGTGTAGTTTGGACATCCTGCCATGATAAATTTTGTGCCTTGTAAAAAGAATAGAGGGAATATTAAACAATTTGCTTCATCAAGCTACAATTTCTCTAGAGTGTACCGACTGATCCCAGAATTGAATTCGTGTACGTGCGTGAGGAATGCATTCAGGGTGGAGACTCCTTGTCCTGTCTCATGGTCAGGGTGTACCGCATAAGTCTGTTGTGAGGTAAGCATCTGTCGTTCCTAGTCGATCTGCAAAGGGTTCATATAGGGTGCGATTGGTTGCTCGAACCCGACCCGGCCCACTTCCCTATTTTCGTACCGGGCGCACGAGTCCCGTGTTTGGTTTCCTTCCCGTATCCTTTCGGTGCTCCACACCGTTCCTCTCCCCTCCCTCATCGATTCGAGGAGGCTGACTGACTTCCCTCGCTGACGGTATGACCTTTCTCGAGCTTGGCGGGGAGATCACGGCGGTGTTAAGCCAACTCGTGCCGTCCCCCTGGATAAAGCGCGCGTGGCGCTCGTGGCTAGGGTTACCGCCCTCACTCTTTCCCTCCACTTCTACGGTGCGTTCCTCCTTCCCCTCTCCTCCCCCGGTGCCTCGTCGGTCTTTTGCTCCTCCCGTGTCGCGCGCCCTCGCCGGTGCTTTGGTGCTTGTGGTGGTATGGCTCGCCGTTCCCCTCTTCCCCTCCCTCTCCGATTCAGGCCGGTGTTTTAGGTTTTCCCCTTTTGATTTTGTGATACTCTTGACCTTTCGGCTCCGGATCTATGTCGTTTTCATGCTTCCACACTTGATTAGTGGCGGATCGTGATTTATGCTTACTTATAAGGATGCATCTTTGTCGATTCATGATGATTACTTTCATTCGTGGCGCATCTGTGCTTCACCGCTTGCTTATTTTTTGATTTCCCTCCTAATCTGTCTCTTTCATTGGCCTATGATGATCTATGTGTTAAAAACTGAGGTGGCATTTGATTACTTGTACCTGTTATTTCATAGCAGTCATCAAGTGTCCTAGCATCATCCACGCGGATTGCAACCATGGGCCTATGTCTATTTTGGATGGCAACCAACGTGGATGATCTAGAACACTCCATGGCTGTTATGAGTTTCTTCCATGTTCCCAGCCACCAATGATGATTGAAATGCCATAGAAAGCAGCTTCATTTGTTTTCTGGTTTTGTGCATTCTGAGGCCTTCTTCTTGATTATGACTCATATTGTATCCCTTTGTCTGGCCTATGATGATCTATGTCTTAAAATCTGAGGTGACATTTGATTACTTCTTGTTGATGTTTCATTGTGTTCATCAAGTGCTCTACCATCATCAACAGGATTGCAACCATGTGGCCCAATGTCCTAATAGGATGGCATCCTGTTGATCATGTAGAGCACTCCATGGGTGCTATGAGTCTGTTCCATGTTGGCAGCCACCTATGATGATTGAAAGGCTTTGGAAACCGTGGGGATCTGTTTTGGTTTTGTGCATTCCGAGGCCTACCTTCATTCAGTTTTTACGTGTTTTATTTGTGGCGATGATGCAAAAGCAAAATGTGTTTTATTGATGACTACCTCATTAGGTTGATGGCCCATCGATGATGATCTTGCAAGAAGTTTGATTTGTTCATCCCTTCTGTTTGGTTGCGGTCCATGGGCCGAGAATACTGCAAGAAGTGTTTGATTTACTGATTCCATTCTGTATGCTGAGGCCACTTTTTATGCTTCCTCATGCCTGCCATCAAACTGTTGTGGGACACCATTCACCTGCAACACCAACTGTACTAGGTTGAGATGATGGCGGTGAATGATGTCCCCGGTAGTTCCATGTCAGGGCTGATTACACTTAAGTTGAGGTGATTTTGCCTATGTTCTCACTACATCTTCTTTGGTGTTGTGAAGGGAGTGATGGCTTGGTATGTGGTGTACCGAGGAAGGAGAGTTGGTATAACCAACTCATGGTTTTGTTGCTGCAAATTCGGTCAATGGGTACCCAAACAACTTCCACCAAAGCTTTCCTAATAGGGAAGAGAGAAATCGCCACGGAGTATTAATCGGAGGTGACCAAGTCCATGTGTTGCAGTGTGCTCCAGAACAGGTGCCACCTGATCACCATGTTCCTGTCATAAACCAACATCCTCCTCAGGTTGCACCTGCTGATCATGTTCCTATTTTGGACCATGCTCCTCCCCAGGTTGCTCATCGTGCACCACTACTTGCAGGAGCTCATCATCGTGCACCTGTGGTTGTTGGTTCTGTGTATGCACATTTGGTTTGTGGAGCTGTGCTTATTCTTCTTATTCTACTCGTGCTGGTGCTAGTGATCAGGCTCCTTTGAGGCTAGTTGGGCTGTTGGTCTTTGTTGTTGTGGCCTTGCTTTGCAAATTTTGGACATTTGTTCTTTTGAACTAGACTACTGCTGCTGTTGGCCTGTCCTTGTCTCTGTTGCTGATCAACTCAACAATCAACTCAATCTTGTTTTTATTTGGCCGATGATGCAAAATCTAGTGAACTGAGGTGCCTAGATTGTTTTTGTTGTATTCAAAGGTAGTCATCAAGGCATGGCATACCTCCCTTCCAAGCAACCGACCGGGTTAGCACCATTCTGGATGGCTGGGAGGGGACGATGCCATGTCTCCATGGCTGCTTTGAGCTTGAAAGTTGGTTGTCAATGCTGAGGCCTGCCATTGTTGCTGTTGCCGATGATGACATTTGTGGTACCTAATGTAAGATAATGACTAGGTTTTGTTGATGTTCATGTTGGGCTTGTGAGGAACCGGAAAGTTGAGGTGCAAATGTTGGTTTGGTTCTCATTTTGTTCATTGAATCATCGAGGAAACTTACATGCCTCAGCTTTCTTAATGCTTGAGGTACGTAAGCTTTTGATGATTTCATGTCCGAAATGATGTCGTATTGGAACAATAGTTATGCTTTCGCCCTTAAGCTCCAAGCCTAAACATGAATTATGATCAACCCATTAAGTGCGAGGCAACGTGTTGAAGGTTTTGATCGGTTTCAATGTGCCTTGTGATCATTTGAATGTGGAAAACATGGGGGTAAGGTCACCGAGAATGGTGAAGTGGTGACCGGCTACCATGCACTGTGTTGTCCAAGTGTGCAACCAAACACGAGCTCTGTACCCCTCGATCCGGTTCACTAGTTCATGCGGGCAACCAAACAAACTTCTCCTAATCTGTACGAGGCCGCCCGGGGCAACCAAACACGACCTCTTTGTATCGCTCGATGGGGACAAATGCACCGACGCCTCTCTCGTTCGGGACAGGTTGGTTCCGAGCAACCAATCACACCCATATACTACCGGGTTTAGTATGCAAAAATCTTCATACTACCGTGCAAAAGGTTCATCAAACTACTGATGTCGTTATCGTTTCTTCCGGTCTACAAAGGTTCATTCTCATACCATGTTCACCAAGCACCCGGCCTTCCTAGAATCCTAGTGCACGTCGTGACATGCATGTCTCGGTTGTAACGTCGTGGCGACAACAAAACATCTATGATAATTTTGTCAATCTTAAATATCAACCAATTCGGTCTTTCAAAGCATTTGGTCTTTTATATTGGCCCTCCCTTGGTTTTCGCCAGGCTCTACGGTTGTTTGTGCTTGTATTGTGATTAAGCAAACTTGTTGGTTCAAATGACCGCAACCAACTAACATGTCAACAGACTCAACACCATCGGATGAATTGAATGGAGCTATATATTTGTTAGAGTATCTCGCCTAACGTGTCACTTCCAGCCCCAATTGATGCGGGTCTGTGACAATTATCTACTTCAATATATATGTAGGAGAAAATATGGCTGAAAGTGATAGTTGAATTGGATGATAGCATATGCTATTGAGGAGATACAACTCCCTTTATTCGAAGGGAGCCTGAGAAAATATTGGTTTCCACCAATAAAGGGGAGAGGTACTCTGGAACAAGGAAAACACAGACAGTTTTATATGGAGATACTCTTAGAGGTGCAAGTGCATATAACAATGACACTGTCCCTAATTGAAATTTCACTACATGTACATTTGTAAAGGTACATGTTCTATGTCGCAAAAGCAAGTACGCCTCCTCTAATTCGCAAAAATACTGGCAAAAGACCCAATCAATCTTCGAGCAGCTGAAGTTGATGGGCGAGCTGCTTTCAGCCCTTCCCATTCTGATCGAGGCCCATAAACAAGAGGGCCCACGAACAACACGGCCCAATACATTCAGGGCCAAATCCATCTCTCCAGGATGCAGGCGCAGTACTAGATGGTGGGCTATTGACACACATTGAACCACACCACAACAAACTACACCGACAATTGGTGGCTTTTGGACCCGTTTTCACCTGCAACACCATGTTGGAGGGCAGCAATATATCAAACAGCAGCTCATGTAATAACACAGAATTGAAATTACAAACATTTGATCCTTTCAGGACATAGTTCAATGCATACAACAACAAGGAAACAACATAGCCTTTAGTCCCAAGCTAGTTGGGGTAGGCTAGAGATGAAACCCATATGAAACACATAGTTCAATGCATATAACTCAAAAAAAAAAAAACATTTGCCATTGGACTTGGCGACCTTGCTTCCGTGGGTTCACAAAACTGAGTAAATCATACAGCATGCACAAAGGATGAACCTATGACATTTTCTATCAGGCAGTTCACAACATCTGAACAATGAGAAAGTACTCATCAACATGTATCATACAAAAGATATGCTAATCTATAGACCAGAAAAGAATATGGTTTGGTCAAGATTATGGTCCAAGAATCATGTCCAAGTATAGTGTGGACAACCTAAGGTCGGATTACGTGTTAACATTTGCTGTCAGAAACCAGACAGAGGGTTGCTTTCTTGGCTTTCTGCAGTTGGCAGCACAATAAAATTCTTTGCTGGGAACTAGGAATCGATTCGGTTGGCACAATGGTCCAAATAATCTGTGAAACACTGCCCTCGAAATACAATCCATATGCATCGGTGCAGTTAATCTGACCAGGTGTGTATGATGAAGCAGACATGTATCAGTTCTGCATGGCATGTGGTGGCTTTGATGAGTACCTCTGTTTCAGCAACCGAGACCTTCCAGTATTTTTCTCAACTCACTGATGACATCTGTGATCCTTGCAAAACGATCCAGGGAGATTTATGGCATGGTACTCTAAAGACTTCCAGTGTGAGATCAATGCAAAATGTGGGCGCCGGTACATGCTGCTGATAATCTCAAGAACCTTTGTATCAGGAGTTGCTGAAACCAAGTGTGTTAGACCCGGCCCCATGAGCCCCTATTACCACTGAAGCTTCCAGGATAGCACGCAGTTGCTCCTTCATGGTCATGTGGGCGAAAAGACCATTCACGACATTCACTTTGCATTTCAGACCTTGTGCCCACTTATCAATTGCATCATACACCTCCTGCTCATTGCTTAGTCTGGATTCAACTTTACCACTGTGGCGGGTGCGTAAGTAATCTTCGGCGAACAAAGAGAACATTGATCCCATTTGATTTTTTGGATGACATGATGTCATCCTGCAGAAGATCAAAAGAAGCTACAATCATTTCCCCAAATTCAGATAACCGTGCAGTTTTGTCATAGTCCGGTTTTTCTCGGAGGGACTCTGCGGAGGCACCTTCACAGCTGAAGCTCTCGCTAAGGCCCTTAAACATGGCAGTCTCATAGCCCAATGGTGAAAGAATGGCATGTCGGAAACAAACAGGACCAGAGAAGTTCTTAGCATATCTCACACTTGAGAAAAGTGCTTCCCATGTTTCCTCCAATTGTGCCTGTGGAAATCAGGTCACATCTGTTACTTGACAAGAATATACAAGAGAGGGAAAAGAAACATAAATCATTGTGCAGACAAATAAGTTGGCTGCTACCTAGTAATAGAATATCATATTAAGTCATGCTAAATCTGAAAGAAAATGACATAATGGAGGAACAATATAATCTGGGCATACATGGAAGCATGGGTACGACTGGAAGAAGTTTTGGATGACGATCAGGGCTAGCTTCCAAAAAATATAGCAATGGTGCTGTTTGCCTAAAATGTAGAACAAAGAAACTGACAGATTGGGAATTTGGGATACAATCAAGAACTGCTTCTGATTGTACTTGTTCTCCAAACATGAGTAACGGACATAGCAGAATAAATGAGAAAAAAAAAAAAAGGAAGATCACCATGCTGGCATGTTGTTTTATCATTGCACGATACAAACTATGGATCAAGCATACAAAAAATATGACTAATGTTGTTTACCCCAGTAATAGCTGAAGAAACAGAATTGTTGGTCATAACTCAACCAACAAACATAATGAACTGAACCGTAACAAAATACACAGCGCATCACATACCTTGCAATGCCCATCTACGAATATAACATTAGGGACGCTTTGGTAAATTCGTGACTCTGGAACTAACATATGCACTGTACCAGTCTGTAATTGTATGGAAAAGGTTCGTGATATTCAAAACGAGTGACCAGAAGTGTCGGTTCTTCAACCCACTGCAATAACAAGTGTGATAATACAGTTAAGAAGGGACTACTGAATTCCAGAGATAAAGGAATGTAAGAAGCAAACATTGATTCAAAATTGAATTAAAAAACTCTAATCCAGTAAGAGCCTAAAACCTACTCTTTTGAGTGTCCAAAAGGTATAACCAAGGGCACTCATTCTGTCCAATGACAATTATATCTATCATCCTATCTATTATATTATGAAACTGCTACTTTGCAATCAACTCACGTTCCAAAGTAACTGAAATATATCTATCATATTACTGAAACTGCTACATTGCAATCAACTCACATTCAAAGTAACAGAAATAATAAGCAGCACAGCATTAATTGAATAAATTCAAACTAAACCAAATAGCCAAAAGCAGAATGTATACACTAGTTCTATACTCCCACGATATTCTATTTTGGATATAAGTCAGACTCAGACTTCATTCTTAGCTCCTATTTCTGCTCACAGTCTTCTTAACACAACTAAATATTCATAAGACTGCTCAGTGTCTCCAGCATGAAGGGCTGGATCAGATAGACTTTCATTAAATACACCTATATCAAACACTGAGCTGACTCTACTCTTCCTAATTATTGAATTTCAGAAATGCATTAACAAACTACTAGTCATCAATGAGCAATTCAACGACTAGTATAGATAGCAAGGCACAGAATACCTGGGAGCAGTGCAGCTCACCGGGAGGCACAACGCGCGCCGACTCGAGCAGCGCCCCTCATAGTGTGGTGCGTCCCGATCCCGCCTGTGGGCACGTAGTCGTCGAGGAACGCAGCATCCACCAGCGGCGCCGTCCTACTCCTACCCGCCGCCGGCCCCTCAACCTGCATCGCGCCGGGCTGGTACTTGGGCAGCTCCTCATCCTCGTCGCGGCCCATCACCTGCTCCAGCGGCTCCCCGCCGCGGGACATGGCGATGAGCGCCGGGTCAAGCCGCACCCTGGCGCCCTCGCAGATCGAGCTTCCCAGCGTCTCGCTGTGGTGGCACCGGAACCAGCCGCCGCGGCCCGCGGGGAGGACGTCGACGCGGCGGGAGAAGCCGTTGCCGAAGTAGGCCTCGCAGGTGTGCGGCGGCGGCGCGGCGCTGGACACCCAGGGTAGGAAGGAGGGAGGCGCGGCCACGGCTTCTGCGAGGACGGCGGCGCAACGACGCCGTCATGGGCTTCAGTCCTGAGGGTGGGGTCCGGCGGCGACTGGTGCTGGGTCTGGGACTGGGACTGGGGCTGGGGCTGGAGGAGGAGGTAGATCGCGAAGGAGGTAGCGTAGACGGCGAAGACGAGGAGCAGGAGCCGCGGGATGAGGCGGCGGAGGCGGTTTCTCTGGCCATGAGCTCGGCCGGCCATCATCGCCGCCGGCGAGCCGCTGCGGTCTCGCGCAGATCGAGGCGGTGTCGCCTCGCCTGTCACTGAGCAGAGGCCACCGGTTTCCTCCGTCAAAAAAAAAAAAGAAAAGAAAAAAAAAGAAAAAGGAGGGCTGCGGCGGGGAAAGTAGTTGGTCGGATCGGACGGTTGACATCGTGGATTGTTGTACTATGGACGGTCCAGATGCTCTGTCCCCGAGCCTCCCTCCTCGTCGCCGATCTCGCCTGATCTGGTCAAGGACTCAAGGGTGCGAGTCAAGCCATGGTGCCGGCCGGCCCGGTGTACTTTTATTCAAGTTGCATAGAGTTTTCTGCTGCTTGCTTCAGAAAAGGGAAGATAAACGATTTTCATTTTCTTTCAACTCTTAATGCAAAGTTTCATTCTAAGTTTCATAACATTTAATTTTATAATTCATACATAATTAGTAATCGTGTTAAAATAGTTTTATTTAGATGACACTTATTTCTCTTCTTTCTTCTAAAATACACTTTCATTTCATAAAAATGCATGTGACAACTTATTTAATGTAAATGAAACTTCGAGGGTGGAACTTCTTTTTTTTTTGATAAAGTATACCTGTATTAATCTACTACTAAAAGAGTCAAATGGAATCGTCCATCCCGGCTTTAACCTCGCCTCCTGTCGCGCGGAAGTTCACCCGGCTATCCCCTCACGTCCCCGCGCACGATAACTGGCCCGGCACTCCCACGTAGCTCTCAGCTCTCTCGCACGCCCCACCCTGCCCCTTGCAAACCTCCGCTCGCGATGCCCATGGTGCGCCCAAAGTCGTTCGTTTGCCCGATGCCTCTCGCACGTCAGCTATCAGGCATCAGGATTTGATCTGCGCCTCGGCGGTGGCTGCTGCCGGCAAGCAGATCGACTACGGTCGGCCCTGCTGCCTGCTAGGAGCACCAACGTGCAGGCAGCTGCTTGGAGCACAAACGCAGTTTGCCCACCTGCCTGCTCTTATGTGATTCTTTAAAAGTAAGGAACTTCATCATTCTTTAATAATCTTTCTTCAATTTTTGTTTTTCTGTGATTTATTAAAAATTTTCTGTGGGTGCTAGGTTTTGTGGGTGCTAGGAAATACATGGACAGATTTTATAAAAGAATCGCTTCATGAACATGGAAGTAAAAGGGCTTAGATTTAATTTATACATTACATTTTCAATTTTTCAACCATACGTTGTATAAATTGTTTGCTTACAATGAATGGTATATTTCTTTTTTTCTTTAGGTCATTGAGGATTGCATTTTGCGAACATTGACAATCTTTGTTGATATAATTGTGGCATTCTCTTACTGTATTTTGATAAATGGTAAGCACAATTTCACTATTAATGTTACTTTATTGTTCATATATGTCAATATTGCTTGGTTTAAATTATTCACACTAAAATCATGGCTATGTTGATATTAAGTTACATTATCGCTCCATGATTAGACTATAAAGTCACACCCCCTCCATAATTCTCTAGCTCGCCACTTTGTATAATACTACTTGCCTGCGTTATCATTTGCATTGGACATCTAATGTACTATTCACCATACGACAATAGAAAAATTGAGCAATATAATGGCACTTGCAATCCATTTGGCATCCTTCTTTTATATATGGTTGCTTTTAATAATCATGAATCTTTGGCAGCAATTGATAATTTAGTATTGTATTGTTGATAAATCTCGTGCAAAGTATTGAATGTTTAAATGGGATAAATAGAAAACCGCATAATACACCCGGTTGAGCGATGTCCTATGTTCAAGTACCGGAGATACATTGTTACAATATTGATAGTTTTAAATATAATTACGAACAGAGTCATCCATAGCCACTCTTTGCATATATTGGTTTTCACAAATTATAGTTGTTTGGATTTTAAAACCCGTAGCAGCATACGGGCATGAACCTAGTTAAGAGAAAAGCAATACAAGTACACGTATAAGGATATTATGATAGCTACCCGCCTATAAAAGGACCCCAGCAAATAAGAAAATTATAAACCGGTCCTTGGACCCAACGGAAACGGACACCGGCCCAACCGTCTCCGGTCGAAGACCGCCACCAAACCCGAAGCACCAAAAAGCCGGAAGAAACCCCGGCGTTGAGGTGGACTTTGCAGAAGACTTCGATGAAAGGCGAAGAAGTTGTTGAACGCCCATCCGTCGGGATCACTATCCAGGTTGAAACGGCGATGGTGGAGCCGGCGATAGCATCCTTTTGAAGCCGAATCGTTCGAACCACCAATCTTTCAAGACCCGCAGCCACCACCACACCCATGAAACTTTTTATTGAGATCGACTTTAGAGTATTTTTATTAGTTTTTTCAGTAATCTATTTCCAATATATATGTAGGATAAGCGATGGATAAAAGGTGCTAGTTTGGACGATTCCATATTATTCGGGGAGGTACAACACCCCCTTTATTTGAGGGGAGATGAAGAAAATATTAGTGGCCACCGAATAAAGGAAGAGGTATTGAAAAATTATTGGAGCAAGAAAAAACATAGTTATCACTAATACGGTTTTACAAAGATAGAGATAGGTATTATATTTATATACGGCAGGAGATGCTCTTAGAGGTGCCAATGCACCTCTCAAATACCGTGTAACAGTATCACTGAGTTCCTAATTGAAATTTCACTACATATATACATTAATTTTTGTACCGTACGTGTGTCGATGTATTCACAAAGCAGTTACGCGTCCCCTAATTATTTACTCTACATTCCCCACTCAACACCACTAAACGCCGAGGGCATGATACACTAGACCAACTTGAGAGGTAAAACGCAAAAGACCCAACTATTAATGCGCCGAGCAGAGGATGAACATGGTAAAAAAGTGAGCAGAGCATGAGCATCAGAGCATGTACTACATGGGGAAAAAGTGATTGGTTTTAAATTCCATTGTACATGTTAAAAACATATATCACTTGTTAGCCACTATTTAGACCTGAAGATAGCTATAGATGCTACCACTACAAATAAAATGCTTCTAACTCCGCAACAAATAAAAATGTTTCTCTGACTCGGTAGGGAGATTTAACAGAGGGAGCACATAGACAGCAAAAACAGGTATGTCCCCATTTTTACATTGGAGATTAGTAATAAATACATTTACTTAGCTGCTAATCCGATACATATTGCTAGATGCTATATATACAACTAAATTAATGCTGAATCCCAAGGCTGTGCCTGGGACCTACTGCTGCTGGACCTTAACGCAAAGACACGCATATAAGGACCAGGCAAGGATCAGGAATGAGATAGCAGAAACCATGGACATCTCCATCCACATTTTACACCGGTTGAGCAACATCCTGCACCTCGCCATCCACTCGGTCCATGTTGCGAACAGCCTCTTGCAGGTTGTCTCAGGTGAGATGAACTTTGCAAGGTTGGAATGGTCACCTGCCAATGAACAAAAGTTACTCAGATACGGCTGATTAAACACTGAAAATGCATCTTAAGTGCCATGCCATGTTGGCCAAGCATCTTAAGTTCATCTTTTATATGTTTTACAATTGTGATTGTAAAAAGTGAGCACGTTTGAGGGCCAAGTGGAAACTACTGTAAGAGAAAACACTGAAGTTCTAATTGCACAGGGAGTAACATGAAAGCAAAATAGCTGTCTCCATAGCTTTACACATTGATGCACCTACTCAAAAATAGAAGGGAGAAAAATAAATAAATAAATAAATAAATAAATAAATGGACCCTCCAATACTTACAGATCAATGCAAGGGCAAAAAGAAACATAAGGTTGTAGAGCCAGATGAACCCAGTCCAACCCCAACCTATGCCCCTTAGAACGGCATTCATGTCACCATAAACAACAACTCCTGTTGCTGCCTGAAAAGAAATACAATTTGTAAGCCATGCATGCACTAAACTTAAAATTTATACTTGATAACTTACTGGCTTTGTACATAAAGAGTATTGGTCATGTGTTCATATGCATATAGAAAGCATCGGAAAAAAATATTCAACCTAATGTCCAAAAACACGCAATATACGTTGGCGACGAGCACAAACCTCAGAAAAGTATTACAAGCCTATACTTGAAATTGAGAATCAGCAAGAAAATATCTAAATCGCTATTTATATAATGAAAAAGATTCAGAAGAAAACTATGCACATAACAGAGATGTAGAAACAGACCAGTTGAGATACAACAAAATAAGTCGTTTCCAAGAGATCCAGGGCAATCTATTAAGTGGCCATCAAATGATCGTGCAAAAGTCCGATAGCATGGTTAACCATGCTCATTTGAAGGAACAGGGCAGATTTCATCTCCTCATCATGGCTCATCAGCGACCGTACTTTGAATATGTGCTGTCAAATACTTACAATCAAATTTGGTGCTAGAAAATCACACCTAAAAGATTAAGGCAAGAGTACTCACAGGTATGAGATCGGTCCTAGTTGAGATTAAAAAAAAATAATTGTGCTCAAGGCCATATAGCTTCCAGAAGCAGCACCAGTTGCTATAATCTTTTTGCTTTCAAACTATTTGGTGACTTGGATGATTTAGGCCCTTCAAACAACATCACAATTGATGTGCCTGGGATTTTTTTTTTAAAAAGGAAGATAGTAAATCATGAAACTGCAATGGAGTACTCCTTCCATTCCAAATTGAAAGTCGTTACGGCTTTTCTATATATATAGTTTTTACTATGTATCTAGACATAATGTAATCTAGCTACGTAGCAAAAGCTATGTACCTAGAAACGCCAGAACGACTTTTGGAATGGAGGGAGTATAACATATTGAGAAGTTGAAAAGCTAAGGCTGAAGCTACAAACTCACAGTAGTTATAAGCGGCAATAACCAGCACTGCAAAACAGGATAATTCCACTCTCCATAGAAGTAAAATAAGACGGACAGCAAACTCCAACAGATAAACAGGTTTATTAGTGTCGAAAGATTAAAACAATCTGTGTGGGAAAAAAACAGAATTTCTACTCACAGTATGGAGAGTAGATGAAACAGCATAAACCTGCAATAGATGAACATATTAGCCCCATGCACAAGCTGGAAATCTCAGGGGACAAGAATTGTTAACTGCCGAGCACGACTTACCATGCATCCTTTCATCATCTGGCAAATTTCAAGACTAATTTGAACAGCAGAAGAAAGAGACAGCAAGCCATGCTCAGTCAAAACAAGATCAGATTCACTTTTGGTGCTATCAGTGGCATCAGCGACTGAAATTCCAATGTTGCTTTCACAGATAGACTCACCATCCAAGAATTCATACCCAACCATTGCACAACGATGCCCAAACTTGCTTCTGAGACTGTTTATGAAATGACGATTGCGCCTGAAATAATAATAAAGTGAAAAGAGCAACTCAGTAATAAGCAAACAATTTACAAAGAGATATCCCTGGCTGCATGAGACAGACACAGCACCTATGACATAGTTCTCAAGACAAGAAGCATACCTATGAAGAGATTGGAAATACCATTGATATTCAAGAAAGTCTCATTTTTGTTGCGTACCAATTCACGCATCGAATCGGCATGTAACACATTTGATCCCAGTTTCCCAAGTCCTCTACATAAGTGCTTTGTAATTGCCATTGGACTTTCTGAATACAGTAAGATAACATGCACAAACATGGAGAATATAATTATCCAACTAACTAACTGATTCAAAAGTTGATATGAAAATCAGACTAGATGGGAGGGAGGGGTGATGACTGAGATCACCTGTGAGTACTATTACACTCAGACCCATATCAATAAGTCTATCAACAGCTTTTGCACTATCACTTCTGAGTTCATCTAAAAGGTAGAAGACCAATGATGTCCAAACGACAGTTAACGGAACGCCCAACAGCAATACATTTATACCCATCAAGACCAAGCGTGTCAATTTGTGTCAGTATATGGTCTTTGGCTTCTTCGCTCCAACTGCACTCACGGAGAAACTGCACCAAGAAATTAAGACAATTGGAAAAATCCATCTATGTGATACTGTAAATACGGCCTAGATCAAATTTCTCACAGAGTAACAACCTAATGATGGGCCCACACATGCATAGGAACCTACTTACACTTTTGCTCAGAGAACAAACTGGGAGGTGCTATGATTTGGATCAGCAGGTCATGTAAGCTAGAGCGAGACAATGTAAACTGGTGATGTGGTACAAGAGGCGAGGTTGCTACATCTTTTTCTTTTCTTTCTTTTTTTTTTAAAAAAATGGACCAGATAGATTGCTTACCATTGCAGGGTCACCTTTCAGCACAGAACAAATGGAGCCATTTTCATCTATGTAAGTTGTCTGGTACATTAACGTCATTGCAACACAGGTCTGGGAGCGGTGCTCCAGAACTTTAATCCCGACTCGCACCTACATCAACTGATTAGTTAAGGATCTTGCAATGGAATAAGAAGGACATGGCATACATAACTTGACCATCACTTATCAAAAGATACCTTTTCTGGATCATCCACAAGGTCTAGAATGGCTGCATCAATTGGTTCTTTATACAGTTCATTGTGAGCTTTTGAAGCACGTGCAGCCAAAAGGATAGCACGATCTTTATCAATACCTTCTGCATACACTTCAATCTTGTCCCGGTTAAAACAGGGTTTGTTGCATGTCAAAGTCCCAGTCATGTTAAAAAGCACATCATCAATGCTAGCCAGATCTTCAAGAGCAGCAGTTCCCCTGCTAACAATCCCCACTTTCGAAAGCCGCTGAGAGCCCAATGACAATACCAGGTAGAGCATAGCAGGCATGGACATTGGTATGACACCAATTAGCGAAATAGTGTGGCTACTGTGCACCATGCTTTGCAGGAAAAAGAATTTGACAAGTGCCTCAGCAATGATTCCAATAAGTACCAAACAAAAGCAGGAGGAAACAGCAACCATGACACCCTTCCTAAGCTGCCCAGGACGAGAGAAACGTTTTGGATAAAGCTCCAGAGTGCTCTTGGGGATGCCGTTGCCTGTTGTGGTAACAACAGCAGTACCTTCCCCACGGTACACAGACCAGCCATAGTATATAAGGGAGCCATGCACGCTGTCGACAAACCTTTTACAACGAATGGTTTTGGTCCCGATCCTTGCGAGATTGAGAACAAGAGCATTGGCTGGCACAATGTCACCACACTTGAGATATATGATATCCCCAGGGACAAGATTGGCGGCATGAACATCTTTCCATACCTCATCCCTCAGGACCATGGCCCTTGGTGCGAAAGCTTTAGCCTCCAGAGGTGCCTTTGCATGATTGGCAAGGCACTTGATGACGCAGCAAGCAAGCAGACTTCCCCAGAGCAAGGTAATGACAATGGCCAGTTCATAGGGTGCCATAGCAGCTGAGCTAATGGCGAGGGACCGCGGTTGCAGCCACTATTGCTGTCCATGACAAGAAATTGATGAGCATGACACATATCATCTCCTTGGACCAGGGGAAGATAAGCTGCTCCCATGACTCCCATCCAATTTCGTACTTGATGTACTCAGTGAAGGGATGATCCCATCCCCAGAGTAAAAGGATGCACTTGAGGATGGCACAAAGATGGCCATTCACCTGCAACGACACCATGTTGGAGGACAGCAACATCAAACAGCAGCTCATGTAACAGAATTGAAGTTGCAAAAAATTGAACCTTTCAGGACAATACAGCAAAATTGACAGCAGCTGTAGTGCTGAGCACGAGACAAACAGTATGCACCGTCTGCAAATTCTTTTTTTCTTTTCTTTTAGACCACGCCTAAGCAAGCAGAAAACCATCTGCAAATCCCACCACTTCCTCCACACGCGCTCCTAATTAACCAGTCCGGCGTCTCTCCCGGCCGTCGCCAGCCACCTGACCTCCGTCCCCACAGTAGTTTCCCATAGCCGAAGCCGAAACCCCCACCCACCCCACCCAACCCGCACAAAATCGTCCAAAATATGGTGAAGAAGGGAGCGACCTGGGGGTAATCAACGACGATGTTCGGCCCGTACACTTTGAGGCGGCGCACCGCCTCCTCTTCCGTCAATCCAGTCGCTTCGTCAGTGTCGAGACGGCGCAGTACTTCCTCCTCCGGCAGTTGATCCTGCATTGGGGTCGTCAGCAAACTTCACCACAGGAGAAATTAAGCTGCGTCAAGGAGACCATATAGATTATTAAGTAGCAGTTCACCAGATCAGACATAGCTACCCTCGCCGCCGCCCTTCTCTCTCGAAAACACGGGGACCTCCGCTCCGCCGGCAGGGAAGTCGACGGCGCAGTCCCAGGACGAGCCCTAGTAATAATAACTTTTTTTTTTTTTTTTTTTTTTGGATCGGTGGGTTGGGGGGATTACTACGGGTTTATTTATTCCGTACAGTTTTCCACTACGGCCCACTGGGCGCGTGGGCCGCTATATGTATTTGTCCTTATAAAGGGCCCGTCTTCGCTCCTGGATAAAAGTGGAAGGAAATAGTACGTTGTATGGAAGGAGCTAGGTAGGCCAAATGGCGATGCCTATAATAAAGAAGATTTATACAGGACCACGCGGCGAAAAAAAAAAACGCCCGGGCCCCCTGCGTCGCTCGTGGAGGGCGACTCGAGGCGGGCGCCGCGCCCCGCCGCCGCGAGCACCCACCCTCCCTGGCTTCCCTCCGGCCGCCGTCGTTGCGGCCTTTGGCGGCGGCCGGCCCACCGGCCGTGCGCCCAACAAGGCGGACGCCGCTCTCCCCTCCTTCCTCTCCCACCCCCGTGCTCTCCGTCTTCCCCCACCTTCCAGAACCTTCGGCGGCGACCTTTCCGGCGACAAGACGGGCTTGGGCGGCCGGATGCCCGTTCCGTTCGTCCTCCCGGCCTCCGCTTTGCGGCGGTCCGCTCTCGGCCGACGACCGGCGGCGACCGGCGACCTCACGGCGACCTCAGGGGTTGGGGCTGCCGGATCCGGGCTCCTGCGCCCCGGTCCCCCCTCCTCCCTTCTACGGCGGGCGTGCTCCCTCATGGTCGGTGGGCGCCGGGCATGGTGGTCTCTTTGCCCGGGGTCTCCGGTGGCCAGGTATGCCCCCGGTGATGCGTTGGTTGACGCACGCGGTCGGGGTGAAAGCCCCTCGGCTCTGTTGGGCGTAACGACGGTGGCGCCAGGCGCCACATCCTTCCATGGAAGCGTCGGTTGTCGGTGTGTCTCTCGCCTTGACGTACTGTTTTTGTGGGCGCGACCGACGGCGCTAGTTTGGCGCCCTCCAACGTCGCCATGGTGGTGATGTTGGCGGGTTGGCTTTCGATGTTGCACCTGCACCGCCGTGGTGGTGGCGTGGGTGGCGACGGTCGTCTCTTCACCTTCGGGAGATGCGGGTGAAAACCCATCCCACGTGGTATGGCGTCGGACGGCGCCTCTGGCGTCGTGTCCTTCGAAGGCGACGCCGAGCATCTCCTCTCGCTTCCGCGGCGCTTGGTTGGCTTGAGGGCAAGCCTTGCCGTTCGTCGCTGGCCTTCGTCGTGCTTGGCCTAGTCGCGCTTGTTCTTTGCTCTTTTCTCGGATAGTCTTTAGTGTTTGTCGTTGCCGTAGCCTCTTTGGTGCTCCTCGCCCTTGGTCACGGAACTACGTGACTCGGAGGGTGCCTTCATGTCGGTGCTCCTCGCCCGTGGTCCCTGTCTAAGTGACTCGGAGGTGTGCCTTCATGGCGGTGCTTCTCGCCCGCGGTCCTGGAACTCTGTGACTCGGAGGAGTGCTCGGAATCATGTTCATCTACGGCAATGATCGCCACTGGCTATTTGATGTTGAGTTTTCTTTAGTACTCGGCTTGGCTTGCAGGGTGTTAGGTGGAGGGTCTCCTGCCCCTCGCGTTCTTGCTTTTGTTTGTGTTTCGGGGCCTCGTTGGTAATCCTTGGATTACCCGCGTCCCCGGTTGTATCTTCTATGTGTAGGTCTATTGACCATTCCCTTCTGCTTAATGAAAAACGGGCTATATCCCCCGGTCTCGAAAAAAAAAAGATTTATACAGGACTAGTGCGTTTATAGGCCTAATAATGGTGACATCATATGGATAGTTTTTTTTGTTTGTTTTCGTAGGATCTAGTCCTGTCTCCCAAGTGTTATTTTAATTGCGAATTGGCTTGTAGTCCAATGGTAGGATAGTCCAGTGGGACGTTACCCACCAGAGTTCAAATCCTGGTGATCGCACCTTTTCTTGGGATTTTCTCAGGGTTTACCGGCGAAGTGCATTAAGTGGTAAGCGATGTTCCCATCGACGACGAGGCGCATATGGTGACTTCGAAAATCTCCAGATCTGCCGACGCCCAGTCCTTCGGAGGTGCTCATAGGGGTAGGGTTTGTGTACGTGTGTTCATAGGAGGTGAGTGTACGTGCGTGTTGTGAGCATCTGCGTTTGTCTTGTGTAATCTCAAAAAAAAAAGTGTTATTTTAATTATTTTTATTTTCATATAGAGTTATTATATTGCTGCTTTACATTTTCCTCAAGAAGCTATAAGGTACATATTAATTTTTCGCAACACGTTGCAACGGAACCGCCAATACATTATACGAATCCAACTTCGTATCATCTCTAGATGCGTCTTGTCCTAACTCAGTTTATACAGGAGACACTTAGGACGCGATCCAATATGTATTAGATCGGGGCTCCGTATTTTGTATATATATATATAATATAAATAATAAATAAATAAATTTTCAGTCTATTTTTTTTGGGTCCACACCTACCCCTAACTAACCCTGTCCGTGAATATAGAAACTACCTACAAGTCTCCGATTTTATATATCTATACCTATATATATATACTAATAAAGAGAGAAAATTTCAAAGTCCCACCATTTTTTTTCTGCCTTTTTTCTACCATCGTTTTTTCCGGCCTGCCCTTTGTCCTCCTTCACCACCCCCCCCATTAGCGCGCGCAAGATTCATTGGAATCTGACCCAAACAAAACGCTTCTACTCCCTTTTTTGTTTCCACCTTCCGGACGCGCCCAAAACAAAGAAACTAGAACGAGGGTTTTTACGAAACGACGGATCGGGATCGGGATCAACCCGTGAAGAGCCATCAGGAGAGCAAAGGAGAACGCTGCGAGACATCAGATTTGGGAGCGGAGTCCATGATTGTCGAAGGTGGTGACGAGGGAGTAAGATGTTCATCCAACACTACTACAAAAGTCAACATTAGGGGCGGTTTTAGATGGACATTAGGGGCGGTTTTTCCAACCGCCCCTAAACAAGCGCACCTAATGTTCATCGACATTAGGGGCGGTTGGAAAAAACTGCCCCTAATGTCTCAACATTAGGGGGCGGCTCTGTTTGAGCCGCCCTAATGTGGATATAGCAGGGCGGTTCTACTCATCACAAACCGCCCTAATGTCTATAACTGTAGGGGCGGTTTATCTAAAACCGCCCCTAGTGTTGAATTTCACACAAAAAAAAAAATATAAATATATAATTCACAGATTCAATTAATAATTCACATAATGTCTCCATACTTCAAATAAACATATATAATCCACACAAAGTCACAAGTTTGATACAAGTTGAACTTCAAATGTTCATTTATACAAAGTCTCCATACTAGTCATTTACATGTTCAACTTGAATACTACAATGAATTTACAAACATGGATATGGAGAAAGACATCAAACTACTTCACCATGCACTCCATCTCTCCCTGTTAAGCAAAGACATATTTTAGACAACAAGAAAATAACTAATATTCCAAGAAATTATTGTTTTATTTAGCGAAGTGGGGACAACTCAATACCTTTCTTCTATGGCAACATCCATGACTATGTATGGGGGAATTAATGTGACTGCTACCATTATGCTACCTGCCACAAGAGAGAGAGAGCGCTTCAGCAATGAATTCCAACATGAATTTTATCGACAGTAGCATCATAGGCAACATGAATTTCAAACCTCCAAGGCAGAACAGGACAGGGGCAGCAGGCACCAGCGGGGCAGAAGAGCTCACCAGCAGCAGCTCACCGACGGGCAACTCACCAGCAGCAGGCAGGAGAGGGCGGAGGAGGGGGATCGAGGCACCAGCAGCAACACCAGAGGTCTTCTTGGTCTTAGGAATGTTTACCTGTATAACATGTGAAACAAATAATCAAAGGCATATATTCAGCAAAGCCTATGATAGCATAACAGATTACATCCAAGTCTGCAGCATATTTCTGCAGCGTACTTTGACAGGAGAGTGGCCAGCATCCTTGCAGCAATCCCTTCTTGAACAAACAACATATTGAAACCGAACTATGATTCATACATACAAGCAAAATGATATTGTGAAGAGCAACTATGTCCATCTAGCAGTGGCCAGTATATGCAGCACTGGGTGCGGTGATTTCAACCCATCAGGGCTAAGCAGCAACACTGATTTATGGACTGATTAATCTACTTGATGTAAACTGTAGCTTAGGGTGATGCAAAATCAAACGTGTCATTCATCTAAAATTGATCACTTAAGTTTTAACTGGTAGCACCAAATACATTTGGTATACTGCACATGCATCTCACAAAAGCTGAAATATAACCGCCCCTAATGTCGGGTAACATTAGGGGCGGCTCATGTTCTGAGCCGCCCTAATGTGCCAACAATAGGGGCGGTTTGTTGTTACGAGCCGCCCCTAATGTGCTATCGGCCTCAAACTTTTTCTCGAGGCATCTACATGGCATGTGCAAAGGCACCGCTAAGTTTGAGAATTTTTACGAAATTGTTTGGTAATTTTCTCACGATTATTTTAATTACGTAGCGACTTCTTCTAGTGTTTACTAACACTTTCTTAAAAGACAAAATGACCCATATAACTAATGTTGATCTTGATGAGCTCTAACACGTTTGTATTCAAAGTTTTTCGATTTAAGGTCATTTAGTGCTTCGTTTCACCTCGTTTGACCAAGTTTGACTTTTCCAATTCAAACTAAAGACGCCTTTTTGGAGCCCTAGATCTCCTCTTTTTCAAAAATCACGAACACCAACTCTGTGTAGCTCCTCAAGATCTACACTCTATATATACAATTTTTTTGTATTCAAAGTTTTTTCGATTTGAGGTCATTTAATGCTTCATTTGACCAAGTTTGACCAAACACATTAGGGGTGGCTCTATATATAACCGCCCACGATTTGAGAGGTTACATTAGGGGTGGCTGAAATATAACCGCCCCTAATGTGTCGGTGTAACATTAGGGGCGGCTCGTAGCGTAAGCCGCCCCTAATGAGCTAACGATAGGGGCGGTTATATATAGAGCCGCCCCTAATGTATAACATTAAAGGCGATTTTGCTTCTACCGGGGAATTTCGCATAAGCGCCCCTAATGTTCAAGCCGCGCTCTCTTAGTTCCCTTTTGTAGTAGTGCGAGGCGTTGGTGGTGTCTTTGTCGTCACGACGGCAGGCCGGGGCTCCTCCGTTGCAAACATTCTCCTCATTTGCTCGGCAATTCCGTCCCCGTCGCAAAGCCGGGAGTTCACATGAGTCTCGGCGGCCTCGCTGGCAGCTCCGTAAGCCTAAGCCCGCCGCTTCCGTAAGCCTAAGCGCGGCAACCACGGGATCTCGGTAGCGGGGTAGCGGCGGATGGTCTTGCCGATTTGATGTATCCAGATGGCCATGGTGGGAGCTGGTTTGTCGCGGACGGGGAGATAGATGATGGTATCGCCCGTATGGCTGTGCCGGGCCACGCCCGCCGTAGAATTTCTTTGTGGCGCTGCTATTCGGCGGCGTGGGCCGCGGGGGTCGCCCAGCCTGTTGCACCACTTTCGGCCGTTGAATACAAGCCGAGGCGGCGAGGCGGCAGCGATGTCAACGCTCTCATTTGTTGGGCCCACACCCACCTACATAGCGCACAGCAAGGTCCTAGATGGCTAGAGGGGGTGAATAGCCTATAAAAATTTTCTACAAGCTCACTAAACAAACCGGTTAGTAAAATACCAAGCGTAAAAGCGGTTTGCACTAGCTCTATTGTCTTGCAAGCCTCTAGTGACAATTCTAAATATCTTCTATGATCTCTATGTCACACAAGAGCTATGTCACTACTCTAACTAGTGAACAATCCTAATATGATCCTTATGCTAGCAAGAACAACCTACACAAGCAAGTGCTAGCTCTCTACTCAAAGTAATCTAGCAAAGTAATGCAAGAGTGAGATGCTTGTTATACCGCCTTGTAGAGGATGTCAACCAATCACCGGGAAGAAGAAAACCAATCAATCACTCGAAGGTGATGATCCACACAATGAGACAATGAACAAGTCGATTTGTTCACGGGAGTTCACTTGTACACCGACAAGCTAGTCTACGGTTGTGCCGACCAACACAAGGATGGTGTTTGAGCTAGGTGGTGCCCTTGCTAGCCTCAACACACCACTCAACAAGTGTGGTACCCAAAGCACGAGCAATGTATTCCTTGCACTTTGTCTTCCCGACGAGGAGTGCGTAATCCTCTCACAAATCAACCCGGAGGTGGCCAAGAAACAATCTCCTCTTCTTGCCAACAACTCCACCAAATCACCAAGCCGGCTAGGAGCGGTGTCTCCAAGAGTAACAAGAAACCAACCGGCTCACAACGATCCACAAGTGCCTCTAAATGCAAAGATCAAAGCAAAGAGCACTTGGATCACCTCAACTCACTTGAATGAAGCTCACAAGCAAAGAGAGTGAGGAGGAGGGTGTATGCTTAGCTCAAAGGGTGTTAGAATGTGTAAGAATGACCAAGAGGACTTCCCATGGCCGGCCAAACACATATGTATAGCCCCCCATTAGAAATAGAGCCGTTATGCTCGAATCCGTCGAATTTTTGTAGCGCGCGAGCCAGCGCCGGGCGCCGTGCCAACCAAAGACCGGTCACGCTTCGGCTTCTTGTCGCCCGAGCCAGCCAGCGCAAAGCGCCCGTGACGCGTCAGCGCGCGTCCCGGCGACCTCCCGTGACATGCTCTACGGACCGGTAGCCCCGGCGCCACGGACGGTGGCCAGCGAAGCGTTAGCGCCGCGGTCATCGCACCCAGCCGAGAACCGCCATCGTCGCGGCCGGACGCTGGGACTCATCGAGCAGCGTCGGGCGTGGCGCGGGCAGCGTCGGCGTCCGGCCCCGCCCCTCAACACTACCCGGGACGCGCCCGAGCGCTCCGCGTCGGCCGCGTCCGGCGCAGGTCACTTTTGGCGGCGAGGTTGCCAAAATTCGTCGACTTCGACCCGACAAGCTATCCAACAAGTATACCAACTTGAGCACGAGGGAATAGCATGTTTTCACCACTTCGATGCATCGGCGCAATAGAAAATAGACATTTCATTTTCGCAAATAATGCGGTGCCCAAACCCATCTCAACCTTGCAACCATCACCGCCCGCCAAATGTGCCAACACCACCACGTGTACATCACCATGTGCTCGTGTGTTAGCATTTTCTACAAACAATTTGAAGGTCGGTGTCGGCGTTTTGAGAGCGGTGGGTGCCTTGGGTGCCGGCAATAAAGAATTTATAAGCCGTGTGCCCCCTCCCTCAATGGCGTAGCGCAAGATGGACACGGGGACGCGGCGGTTTATCTGGTTCGAGGCCAACGGGGCCCCTACGTCCAGCGGGGGTGTGTCCCTCGTGTTACCTCGCGCTCAAAGGTGAGCTGCGGTAGGGGTTCAAAAGTGGGGGGGAGAGACAGCGGGTCTCAAGCCCCACGATCGTGGTTATGGTGGTGGTGGTGTGTGGTTTCCTCCGTGTGAACCGGAGTTGAGCCGAAAAAATCGAATCCCCTCTAATGAGGCATTACTCCCCCTTTTTATAGGAGAAGGAGAGAGATAATGTTTATACGGGTGGGCGCCTAGGTGGCTAATTCGAGGCTACACCGGTTGCATGTGTCTTTGCCGAGGGGTTGGGGGGGCTTGGATGTTGCTTAGCAGCGAAGACACGCGTCGGATCCGATGGTGGGCGTGCCGTCCCACAGCGGCGGCCAGGGTCTGTGAGGCATCCTCACAATCCGCATGGCGAGGGCGGTCAGAGAGGTCGGCGGCTATGCGTGTCAAGTGCAGGTGGTGCGGCCCAGCGTGGCGTTTTGGCGGTGCTCAGGGAAATGAAGCGGTGTCATCACGGTTTCCGTGCCGGGTGGCGTAACCGTCACCGGGTTCAACTGCGTCCCATCGGTCGGATTGGGGAGTTGATTCGGTGATTCGATTTGGTAGGCGTGTCGATGGTATGGCGCCTCGCTGCCACGTCTGTCGCATTGAATGCGGCGGTTTCCCTTCCTCCGGGACGGAACCTCCACGCCCAGGGTCGGCGACCCTAGGCGGGCTAGTTGGGCTGCCTCACCCGAGGATGGAGAGCTGGTCTCCCTCGGGGCGGCGGAGTTTTCCGGGGGGTGGTGAGCTAGGCCACCCTCGGGGCGAAGCGGAGATTTCTCCGGGGCTGGTGAGCTAGGCCGGCCTCGGGGCGAAACGGAGATGCGATCCGAGCCATGGTTTGGTTCTTTGTCGGCGTGGAGCGTCATGGTTCGTTGTTTTGTAGAGGTCCTTGACCTTGTCGCCGTGGCGTAATAAGCTCTTTGCGTCGTGATGTCTCCATTTGGGCGCTTTGTGGGCCGTCCAGGTGCCGTCCGTGGGCGATTTCGTCGTCATGTGGCGTCGTGGCCAATGGCACAGTCCATCGTCCGTCGGGCCGTCCCTCCGGTGCGGGATGATAGCGGGCTAGGTTTTCTTGGGCCTTGGCGGCAGCGTGATTCTCATAGTTTGGAGAATGTCTCGGGGCCCAATATTTAGGTCCCCGGTAGCCCCGAGCCCCCGGCGAGTGTGGACTCGCCTTGGGGGTTCCGCCGTTCCCGTCGCCTTGTTGTTTCTCGGGGTGGTTCGTCTACAAGGGGGTGCGGGCTTCTTCCGTTGGAGTGTAAACCCGAGGCCTCGAATGGAATGGCGGATTCCTTCGAGGTCTTTTATATCTCACTGACGCTGGCAAGATCAAAAGCTTGACTCTTAAATTGCGCTTTTTATTTGTGCGAGTCTACGTTTCATTTTTGCGTGGGCGCCGGAACCAGCTTATGTCTTTGCTGGGTCGACCCAGGCCTCCTCGACTTTGATTATGCGCTCCTCTGTCGCCCTCACGAAGGGAGGAGGAGGGAGACACGTCCTGTCTGCAGCCCCGAATGTGTCGTGCTCCGGTGAAGGCGTTGTAGCGGGTGTTTTTAGCGAGGTGCCCGTGCCCCTTGCCCGAACAGGGTCGGCTATGTGATCGAGTTGCCCCCCCTTGGCGGGAGACTGCGGACCGCTTAGCGGATCCGGGGTTGGCGGACCAGCCCCGAGGGCTGTGGGCCTCACGGATGGGACATCTCTATAGCGGCACCCGCGGGCCCAAACACGTTCGGAAATCCAGGCCCCGGGGGCCGGGTATAGCTGGTTGTGCATTTCCCTCTTTGTCCACTGGCTGGTTATCTGACGGCCTTAGAAAACCCTTGTGGGCCCGACCGGCAACCTGCGGAGGCGTAGGGTGTGTCGGCCGGGCTCGTTTTGGTTTCCCCGGGGCGGGGAACCGATCAACGGTGACTTTTGCCCCTCGGGGTCGGGCGCTCTTTGGATATGGGTGGCGGACGGTTTTACCCGGATTTGGAAGGCGAGGCGTCTAGTTACCCACTTTGAGGTGGCCGCGGTATTGCGGCTGATGGGGCCAGCGGCCTTCACGTCTTCTTGTCGAGGCGGAGGCCGGGGGTTCCGTCAAGGTGCATTAATGCACTGGCGGTTCCACCCCGTGGCTTGGCCGTTGGATGGCCGGTTCTCGCTCCATCATGGGCCGTCCATTCTAGAGTCGGTTCGATTGCCCGGCCGGGCGGTTTGCCTTCCCTTCCTATAAATATAAATATGGGTAGCGGCCTATACGGATAGATGCTCCCTTGCGCCCGCCATCGCCTTCTTGCCTTCTTCTTTGCGGCAATCGGGGAGATAGAGATAGTGTGGGAGAGATTAAGGGAGAGATTCACTTGCCTCGTGCTTTCGTGTGACCGGGGTTGCTAGCGGTTGCCACCCTTAAGCCTCCCCTTTCATCCATGGCGCGGTCGGGTAGCGGTGGCGGCGTGAGGGAGGTGCTTGATCTTTGAGCCGTGGCCGAGGTCGACGGCGACGGAGGAGAAACTCAGCGTCTCATCGATGAAGGGCTTCACCGTCCCTTGACCGATGAAGTGCGGCGGGTGGATCGCTCGGATTGGGCGAGAGGACCCTAACCCTCGATGGCTCGTGGTGAGCTTGATGGATCTTCCGCGCGGCCGGTATGCCGGCGGGCGGTTCGTCAGGCGATCCTCCACTACTATGAAATCGAGCTTCATCATACGCCCCGAACTCGATCTCGGGCCGCCATCTTCGTCACCCTTTGTGAGGGATTCACGGGGATCGAGCGCATTGGGACCTACAGTTTGTGGTTCTTCAAGGCGGACCTTACCACCGCCTCGGTCGCGCGGGGGCCAACCACGGAGCGGCGTGGGGGCGTCTTGGCGGCGCTCAAGTCCTTCGGGCGAGCGAGGCCCGAACCGGCGATGGGTACATCATCTCCAAGCTCACCTCCTCAACAAGGGGTGGCAAGATCGGTGGTTCTACCTCCGCAACGACGAAACAGCGCTTCCCGTGTACACGGGCGTGTCCTCAAGCACGCCCTTGAGGGAGGCCGGGTCCCCCTCGGGAGGATCATCATCGGTTGGAGGGCCTAAGGCGGCGGTCCTGCGGCTCGAGGAAGGGCGTGAATGCCGCTGCCGTGGTCGTCGCTTTTCATCGGTCGGGTATTTGCCGTTGATGGCTCGCCCTTTGCTCATGTGCGGATGACCCCGAGGCCGCCCGGTCTTGGTGCGTGCGGATGTCGGGCCTACGCTTTCCACCGATGGCACGGCCAAAGAGGGTGAGGGATGCGTTGGGGTCCAACACCCCGACACGTATCCCGAGATCCCCATGCGCATACGGCCGAGGGTATATTTCCCCGGTAAGTGCTTCTTGACTTCGGTGTCCTTGCATTGCCGGTGCATTGTCGCCATGGCGTTCTCACTCTTTCTTCCGCCAGGGCCGTGCGGATTACCGTGACTCCCTGCACTTTGTATGCGGCATTGGATGCCGATCGCCGGGCGGCGAACCGTGCTTCGGAGCGAGCTTTCTGGCGGGCGTTGAAGAAGGAGGAGAGGAAGAAGAGAAACGTGGCTCGCGCGAAGCGCCGGGCGAGTAGCGAGGGCGAAGTCGCGACACGCGACCACCGAAGGGACGAGGATCCGGAGGACCCGTTTCGCGTGAGCTCGTCGGATGATGACATGGCGACTCGGATAGACCGAGCCATGGGGGCTCAGACCAGAGTCGGGGCCGTTGAGCGAGTCGAGCTGGCGTCGAGGAGGCTGCGCGGCCGGTCGCACGCCCCAGGGCTCTTCGGCTGCCAGTCCTCGGGGCCATTGGCGTCGGCCACGTGGGCACCTCTCGGCGTCACGGGGTGAGGGCCCGGAGGAGGGCCCAGACACCTCCCCACAGTCGCGGAGTACCCAGGCCGACGACACGGTTCGGGACGGGCCGGCGACCTTCGTCGATCAGCCCGGTCGCGTACGGTAAGTGGGGAGGCGCGTGTCAGTCTCGACGTCCAGTGTGACCATCCGAACCTGTGATGTTGTCGGTAGAGGCGATGATCCCTCGGGCCGTGATGAGTTTCCCTTTTTCGCCTTTTGCGATCTTGATCTTCTTCGGCATATGATTGCTTTGTCGACGTTCTTGACTTGAGAAGCGGGGGCCGCCTCGTTGGCTCTCGCACCCCAAGAAGGCCTTGAAGGCTAGCGTTTCAAATTTCTATCAGCCGGTCACGGGTCGCCTCGGCCAAGATATCGTCTCCCTCGTCGATCCTCTCGTGGCGCCGGCCCCTCCGAACCCCGTGGGGCCGGACCGAGCCGGGCTGCGAGGCCACCCCGAGGTGGTGCAGCCCCCGGTGGCGATGGTGGGTCGGCCATTCGGCCGATGGTGGTCGACACGAGGGCTCCTACCGCGTGGCCCATGACGTCGGCTCGGTGCGGAGCGGTGGCGCCATTCAAGGGGGGTCGTGACGCCGCCGCCCATCCCGAGGGAGTCGGCCCCTTTGTCCCGGAGCCCTCGCAAAGAGGAGCTCTTCATGGTGGCGGAGACGCCGGCAAGTCCCCCAGCGTTGACCTCGCGATCCGGGGTTCACGAGGCGTATAACCCCGACTTCCTTCTCCCACGTGTCCGGGTTCGAGGCAGCCCTTGGCGGCGGTGCCCCGGCCATAGCGAGGCGGTGCCCGTGGTCGATTCGAGGGCCCCGGACTTCATCGGTCCGGGTTCCCGAGCCGCGGGAGCTGCCTGGGTGAAGATGTGTATCCGCCAGCCGACTACGGGGGCGGTCCGCCTTTGACCGGGTGGCACGCCCGGGGGAGCGGCCGCGGTGGTCGGCGACCGCCTCGAGGTGGGTGGAGAACCCACGAGCAGATCCGTCGGTGGGTCGAGGGCTTGGGCAGGTCGGGGGTGCCATAACCGCCGACTTGCGCAGGTCGACGCAGTAAGTGTCTTGATGGTTATCCCCCGCCGCATGTCTTCTATGCTTGTGTCTTGATGGGTAATGTCGTCGTTGCGGACTCTTCTCGCCGCGGGAGAAGTCCGAGCTCCTTCGCCGGAACGTCAACTGGAACGCCCTTGGTCAAACCCGGGTAAAGTTGATCGAGGCCTGCAGCGAGACCTCCCGCTTGCCGCCCTTGCCGAGGAGAGGGGAGTCCCAACGGCGGACCACGGAGGCCGAGCTTGTCAAGGCCAGTCCGAGGCCGCCAAGTAGTAGCGGTGACATGGCTCGATGAGCCATGATTTTGAAGAGGCTCGGATCCGGTCCCTCCAGTCCGAAGGAGGCCCATGACGAGCGGGACCGGTCCGGGAGGAGGCGACGGCAGGCGGAGATGTGCGATGCCTTGAACACTCGCATCGGCGAGTTGGTGTCCGAGGGTGAGACCCTCGGGAAGGAGAAGGAGGAGCTCCGCAAGTCGCCGCGGATGAAGCACGGCGTGATCTTTGGTCGGCGGTGGAAGTGCCAAGGTGCGTCTTCTTCCTTAGTGAGCTTGCCTTGATCGTCTTGTCTTGCTAACTCGGTTTGAGCACCAATTTCGAAGCGGAGAAGGTGGGGACGAGGCCGTGAACACCCGGCCCAGCGCCGGCCCAGGCGGAAGCAGAGGCGAAGTCATACCCCGAATTTGGAAGAGGCCTTGTCGGACTTCGTCCGCCGCTTTGGGGCGGACAACACGGAGGTTGGCCCCTCGACCACGCGGCCGCCTGAGCGGCGTGGGTGGGCTCTCCAGTCGAGCTCTCGAACGCCCCTTCCGGTCGGCGTCTAGGACATGTATGGCCGTTTCCTCGCTCTCACTTCCCGATGGAGTCAATGTCTTCGGGGCGGCGTTGCGAAAGGCTTCTTCCTCGGTTCCGGCGACGGGAGGAAGTTGATCCAGCCAGAGGGATGCTGGCGATCCGCCAAGACTTAGGCGTTATGCGACCGTGGGCGGCTGCGACCGGTTGGCCTCCCGCGCGAGGATGAAGTGTGTCCCCGTACTCCCCATAGAGTCAACCTATGAGGCGGACCGCGGAGATGGTGGGCCCCCAGTCCAGGATGTGCCGGCGGGTGCGGCGCCTCCCTCGGGGGAAGCGGTTGTCGAGGGTGTTGCTCGCGCGAAGCTTCCTGCGTCGTCCGCCGTGAGGCGCAAGTGGATAAACCCACCCTGCCTCGACCTCTCCTTGTATGGAAAAATTGGAGCTTGTGAGATGGATGTATATAAACAATGGCGCCGCCCGAGGTCTATGGCCTTGGCGGGTGCATTTATGTTTATGTTGCGTTTCTCGAATTTGTTCGTTTATTGTGTGGCGAATTCGCTTGCTTTCTCATTTCGCGAGATGGTAACCGTGGGCGCCCTTTGGGGCAGATCCATACGGATGCCGCTAGGGCGGTCCGTTTGCCTCGGTTACCTTGCTTTGGATTTGTGCGTGGCGACTTCTCGCAACTTAAACGATTGTTTAGAGAATGCGTAAAGAAAACTTTTTTTTCGAAAAAAAGTTTTGAAAAAGGAAGGGAGGGGTCTCCGAGGGGGGTCCTCCCGAGGGGGTCCCCATGTAGCCCCCCCGAGGAGTTTTAGTCTTGTGCTAGACGAGGCTAAGACTCCCTTAAGGTTTACACGAGAAGCACTTTTTCGTAAAAGATGTAGATCTTTTATTGAGTGAAAAAACACCGATGTTTGACTTCTAGTGCGGAATTTAAGGGTAGAAGTTTACGTAGTCCGTTCTATGTTCCGTGCGTTGGAGTAGACTTCGCCCTTCTCGCTTTTTCGTTTGTAGGTCCGGGCCTTAATATTTTGGCGATGAAATAAGGCCCTTCCTGTGGTGGCGTGAGTTTGTGACGCCCTTTGTTGTCCGTCTTCACCGAGCACGGGGGTCATTGATTTGGAACTCCCGAGGCTTCAGCCACTTGGCGTGATACTTGCGCAAAGCTTGTTGGTATCTTGCCGAGTGCGTGAGCGCAACGTCTCGGGCTTCATCAACTTGGTCGATGGAGTCTTGCCTCGCCCTGGCGGTTGCCTTGCTCGCTGTAGGCTCGCGGCCTTGGGGACCCATATTCAATAATACGTGGGCAAGATCGCCTCGGCCCCATAGACTAGAAAGAATGGGGTGAACCCCGTGGCTCGGCTTTTCGTTGTTCGAAGGCTCCATAGAACCGACGGCAGCTCTTGGTACCATCTTTTCCCGTATTGGTTCAGCTGATTGAAGATCCTCGGCTTGAGCCCTTGCAGGATCATGCCGTTGGCACGCTCCACTTGACCGTTGGTCTTCGGGTGAGCTACGGCCGAGGTATCCACTTTCGGATGCCATAGTCGCCGCCAAAAGTCGAGGAACCTCTTCCCCACGGTTGGTTCCGTTGTCCGTGATGATGGAGTTCGGGACTCCGAAACGGGAGATGATATCCGTAAAGAATTTCACCGTTTCCCGTGTGAGGGTTCACCACGGGTCGAGCCGATCCATTTGGAGAACTTGTCAATGGCGACTAGGACGTGAGTGTGTCCTCCGAGGCGCCCTTTGGGGGGCCCAATCATGTCGAGTCCCCACACCGCAAATGGCCACGTAAGAGGTATGGTCCGCAGCGCTTGAGCTTGAGGGGGAGGTGCGTCCCCGCGCGTGAATTGGCATCTCCTTGCGTGCACGCACGACTTGGTTCGTCCTCGCACCGCGAGAAATTAGAAGCCTTGCCCGAAGACTTTACCGACTAGAGTCCCTGCGGGGCGGCGTGATGGCCACACTCCCCCTGAGTGTCCTCAAGCGGGCTTGGCCTTGGTAGAGGGTATGCATCGCATGTATACTCCCGAGGCTCCCTCTCTTGTAGAGTTCCCCTTTCTCTCAATCGGTGTGAAGGATTTCACCCTTCGGCTAACTTGGCGAGCCTCGGTCTTATCCTCGGGTAGCTCTCCTCGGGTGAGGTACTCCATCGGTTTTTCTCCGATCGGGGGACTAGGTCGACCGCCATAGCCGGTGTGGCTTGTTTGTGTGCCGCCCTCGTGAGCCCCCCCGAGGGTACTTCCGAGGGGGTGTATTTGACCGAGGGTTTATCGAGGTCTCGGGTGAGGGCGTTCGGAACGGTACCTCGGGTTGCTGCGACCTTGGCGGATTCATCCGCGGCCTCGTTGTAGCGTCTCGGCGTATGCTTGTGTTCAAGCCCATGGAATTTTTCCTCCAATTTGCGCACTTCCGACAATACGCCTCCATCTTCGGGTCGTGGCACGCCGAGGCCTTCATGACTTGGTCGATGACCAGCTGCGAATCCCCGGTTTCCAACCGTCGGATTCGAGGTCCGCGCGATCAGGAGACCGTTGACGGCGCCCGTGATACAGCCGGACGTTGTTGGAGGCGGAAAATGCAGCCGGATGGCATACCTCGTGTGAATCGAGGGGTGAGATGAAGAGCAAACCAGCCCCCGCGCTGCCTTCATCATGGATCCATCAAAGTACATGGTCCTTTTCGGCTTGGATGGGCGTTGGGGTAGGCTGGCGTGTAATACGTCCCACTCGGCCACAAAGTCGGCGGGACTTGAGACTTGATCGCGCCTTGCGGCAGAACGATATAGTTTCGCCCATGAGCTCCACCGCCCACTTCGCCACTCTCCCGTGGCCTCTCGGTTTTGGAGGATCTCCCGAGGGGGAACGAGGATACCACGGCAAATCGGGTGCGCATAAGGAAGTAGTGGCGAAGTTTCCTTCGTGCGCGCACGATGGCGTACAATAGCTTCGTGATCCGCGAATACCTGCGCCTTGGTGTCGGAAAGGACTTCACCGATGAAGTAAATAGGGCGTTGAACCGGCAACGTGTGTCCCTCTTCCCGACGCTCAACTACGACCACCGCGATGACTACCTCGGTAGTGGTTGGACGTATAAGAGCAGTGGTTTCTCCCGGGTTTGGCGGTACTAGGACCGTGGGTTTGTTAGGAGCTTCTTGGGGTTGCGAGGGCCTCTTCGGCCTCGGGGTCCAGCAAAGCGCCGGACTTGCAAAGGAGCCGGTAGAGGGGGCAGGCCCTTCTCCCGAGGCGTGAGATGAACACGCTTAATGAAGCCGGGCAGCCCATGACCTTCAGCCTCCCTTGAGATCTTGGATCGGACCCATCTTGGTGATTGCGTCAACCTTGGTCGGGTTTGCTTCGATGCCTCGTTGAGAGACGATAAAACCCAAAGAAAGCATCCTCGGGGACCCCGAATACGCATTTTTGGGGGTTGAGCTTGACTCCCTTCTTGTTTAGGCATTGAAGGTTTCCCCGAGGTCGCCCACGAGGTCCGAACGTTTTCTTGGATTTGACCACTATGTCGCCGACGTAGGCCTCCACGATCCTTCCAATGAGTTCCCGAAGATGATTTGCATGCACGGCGGTATGTTGCCCCGGCGTTCCTCGGCCGAAGGGCATGGTGAGGTAGCAATACATCCCGAAGGGTGTTATGAAAGAGGTCGCGAGCTGGTCGGACTCTTTCATTTTGATCGGTGATAACTTAGGAATACGCGTCAAGAAAGGACAACGTTTCACATCCCGCAAAGTGGAGTCGACAACGGGTCAATTGGCGAGAGGAAAGGGAACTTTCGGACATGCTTTGTTGAGACTAGTGTAGTCCACACACATCCGCCATTTCCCATTCTTTTTCTCTACTAATACGAGATTAGCTAACCACTCGGGGTGGAATACTTCTTTTATGAATCCGGCCTCCGGTAGCTTGTGGATCTCCTCACCGATGATCTTCCGCTTGGCGTCATCAAAAACGGCGCAAGCGCATTTGCATGATCGGGCTTTGAGCCCGGCCGGATGTCTAGGGAGTGCTCGGCGACATCCCTCGGTATGCCCGGCATGTCCGAGGGTCCCCATGCAAAACGTCTTGGCATTCGCGGAGGAAGTCGACGAGCACGGCTTCCTATTTTGGATCCAGTCCGAGCTGATGGTCGCCAGCTTCTCCTTCGGGTTCTTGGGATCGAGTGGGATCTTCTTGGTGCCCGAGGAGGGCTCGAAGCTCCCGCGCGGCGCTTGGCCTCATGCTCGATCGTGATTTCGTCAAAGCTTCTCTTCGCATCGGCGATGAGTGCCTCGGCAATGGCGAGTGCCTCGGCATACTTGTAATGTAACCTCCTAAATTACGGGGGCCCACATGCAGGTTATCATTGTCATTAAGACCTCGATCGTTATGCACGAGTTCCCAATAATCTAGAAAGTGCTATTAATCTTCCGAGCGGGATCTCATTAACAAGTCACTCCGGTATTACAACACTTTATTCAAAATACATCGAGTAAACGGCGGAAGGATTACATAACCATAAGTTTACAAACCATTTGTTCAAATACGTAAACTTAAATATCATTATTACAAGCCTAATATTATTGGAGTAACATTATACATATAAAAACAACGACAACCCCCGCCCGAGGGTGCAACTCTACTCGTCATCTTCCTCCCGGTACACCGTCATGCAGCGAGGGACCAAAACAAGCCTCGCTCATGACCGCCTCCGCAACAAGGGTCAAAGAACCCCGAGTACGGGAGTACTCAACAAGACTTACCCGACTAAAGAAAATAGGAGAAGACTCGGGAATGCGGGCTTAGGGGAATCAAGGAAAGGTTTTAGCAAGAATCAAGGACTCGTTTTGCGTAAAAGCTTACTAAAAGTGTATCCTTACTTTCAATATTTTTATTTCAGATTAGTAACTCATATACTCTAGATTATCCTATTCTAGAACAATCATATTCTCTTATTCCAACTCTCTTTTCTCAAAAAAACATAATCCATCATTTACTACGATGAAGGTCGTGAATCGGGTCTCCTTCTCCGAGAAGCAACGGCGATTCATGAACCGATTATACCCGGTGGGGATCCCTAACCACACGACATATGTAGCACTTAAGCTTGCATATATCAACCCTCACTCGGTTCGTCCAAAACGGGACTAGGTCCATCGCCACCCGAGAGCACACGTACTCCACCTCCCTACCCCGGCCCTAATGACGGTTTGACCCAAGAGGGTGGGTACATGCTACTCCCGCCATCTCTCCACCCCAAAGGCGCGGTTGTCCGTTCTCGATTTGGCACACCCCGAGATCAAAGCTTACAGGGGCATGCGGCCGATTAGTTTCGTCGACCGGGGTGATCGCCAATCGACGTGCCATTGACCCAAACGGCCTCGGGCGCAACTTGCGTTCAAAAAGTCCCGATTTCACTCGGGCCAAACAACGGACGGTCCTTAAACGACCAACACGGACAAGCACGGCTAGGTATCCCGCCGGCTTTCAACCTACGTCCCGTCCGATCTCAAATTCATCACTACATCTCTTTTTTTTTCCGAAAAAACAGTACCATCTTCTCAAATAAAACATTTTGATGAAAAGCGTAACTAATTAAGCCGGGCTAAACATCACTAAGCATTTTTGAAATAAACAGGTTATCAAGGATGGTATTGAAATAAACAAGGATGGGAATGCAAAGCAATTAGGTTATCACTCAACTCCTAATTACTTAATGCAGCATAGCATAGACATAAGTGATATAAAACTTTTAAAACATCAAGGAAGGGTTTAATGAACGGGGCTTGCCTTCGTTGACGGAATAAACTAGTTCTTTCGTAAAACCAGAGAAATCCGAACCCGCTTCCACCGGATAAAGAACCTCCTCGTGGACCGGCTCGGACTTGACACTCTCGAACTCGTTCACTACACGAAATAATGTATGCCTCAACATGATGCCATATATTTAAATATGATGCTTGCAGGTGCATGAAATGATAACAACTTTCCTTCACGATAAAGTTGCAACCCAACAAAACCAACTTGTTGAACTACTCTACAAGATATCATCACCATTGCCTAAGGAGTTCTCAAGGACCACTTAATTGTGATATGATCCAAGTTTCACAAAACAACCCAAAAGTCACACAAAAACCTAAGTAATTAGTCACTAAACAATTTATATAACACATAAAATAAAAGAGCTCAAGATAGAAAATAATTTAAACATTTCAAAACGACTCCAAACTTTTTATACAAGTAGGACACATCATAAAACAGTACCAAATAAATTTTTATGATTTTTGAATAAATATTTTATTTTCTAAAAATCATAGAAGATGCATTTTTCAATTAAAGATTGTATTTTTAAATCATGCAAGAACTACTCAAAATCAAAGTTTCAAATTTTTCATAAGTAGATATACTCATAAGAAGGTTCTACAAAAATTTTCAGAATTTAAGGAGCTATTTTCAAATTTCTATGAATTTTGAAAGAATCAGCACTATTCAAAAGTAAAGAAATTGATAAATCAGATTTTAAAACAAAAAACAGACTTTCCGATTTGAAACCGCCCAACATCCCGCGGCCAAGATCTGTGTGGCCCAGCCTGCTACTACAGTAGCAGGGCCGGCCCAATCGCCGACCAAGGCGTACGATCAGGCGGCCGCCGGGGCGTTGGATCGGCCAAAGCTCGCCGGCGGCGACTCCTCCGACGACTAGACCTATCTCGACTCGACTCGACCGCTGACCTCATGGCACCCCAGAACCGAGACCTAGGGCACGGCGGCAACCATACCGACGGCCATGGCGGCACGGGCGGCGCCGGGCGGACGACGGCAACGGCCAACGGCTTTCCCGCCGACGGCGAGGACACCGCGACCCAAGACCATCGCGCTAACTCGAGCCCTCGCTTAAATGAACCTAAACGACTTTGACGCGACGCTGCCGCGGCTCACGGCGGGCGCGGCAAGGCGAGCTCGTCGGGCGGCACACGCGTTCCGGCGACTCACGGCGAGCAAACGGACCAACCGACGACACAAGAAGAACCAATAGCTCACCACTGACTCGAATGGCAAGGTAGTTGGCCCTGGGGACGCAGCGGAGGTGGTTCGACGGGCGGCGCAGCGGCCACGGCGGCGCTCCGATGGCAACGGCGAGTTCCGGGCGTGTCCGTCCTTCAACGACGACCGACGACGGCGAGGCAGCCCGCGGGCGGCGCGGCTACCGGCCGCGTGGAGAAGACGGCGCCGCGTGGATGCTTCCGCGAAACGGGGGAGGCGCGAGTGGGTTCGGGGGAGGTGCGCAAGGGAGTTGCGGCTCGTGGCTAGATGGAACGGTGAGAGGTGGAGTGGTGATGACAAAATTTGGCGGCGGACGACGACGACTCCGGCGGCGGCGGTTTCGGAAAAAGAGGAAAGACGACGACGTCGGCCGACTTATAAAGAAGAGAGAGAGATGGTGAGATAGTTGGGGCATTCGCGAAGACGTCCACGACGCCGACCACGCTGTGGCCGGGAACGCTTGAGAACGAGAACGCCACGGCGGACGCGGCGACCGGCCGGTATGGAGGAGAAACAGAGAATTCCCTCGTTTCATCGTAGCCCTTAACCCTAACTTTTCTAAAATTTGCCAAATTCTCCCAAAATTTGAACTGAACTTGAAAAACTCCAAAAAGTGACTTAGCCTAATTTTTCAAGATCTACAATTTTCACAATTGGAAGATTTTCAAATTCGGCCTCTAAATATGACTTTTTGAAATGAGGTCAAAAGGGACAAATTTGAATTCAAAATTACTTTCAAATTTATTCAAAAACTTCAAAAAACTTTGTACATATCTTTTTGTACATCAAAACAAGATCTACAACTTGGCTTTTGGAAGTTTTTACAAATTTTTCTTAGATTTTGAATTATGGAAAAGGGGGTAAAAGAGAGAATAGAAATTAGGGTTTTGAAGCTCAATTCAAACTTGAATTTGATTCAAATTTCAGATTCCCAACCTATACTACCAAGCCATCATACAACAACACACTTAGGATCCAAAAACATGAATTTAAAATTTAATCACTCTAAAATTCTTAAGCACAAACATTTCTAAAAAAAAAAAAATATAAACTTATTTTAATTTGATGCATTTCAAATTTTCTAATCATGCATGCTTTGCAATGATCATGATGACATGGCATGTTTTAGTAATAGTAACACCGGGGTGTTCTGACCTAAATGTAACATCCGGTCCCGGCAAGACGGCTCAGGCCCACTCTACCGAGGAGTGGTCCCACTGCGTAGCAACCCGTTTGAACTTTCGCCCTCGCCGTTCAAAACGGTTAACCGAAGGTTACTACGCGTCCTGGCTCCGGTTTTTAAGCCTGGTTTGGTCACTCCACACTTTCGGTATGGTACTAAACGTTCGGATGAACAGTGCCGCTGGCTCTCAGTAACTTCATAAACACCCATCCCCGAGCTACTGAGAACTTCGAATTTGGCCCGCCCAGTCCGCGCTACGAGAGGCCTAGTGCTATTCACTTTGGGGCCCGAGTAGGCGAGGGATGTTACAATCACCCCTAAGGATTCGACGTCCCCGTCGAATACCAAACCGCTTACCCTATTCGGGACATCGACCGGGGAATCCTCCTCTCTTGGCCACGTCCATGTGTTCGGTCCGACGCATCTATATGCCATGTCATATCGTGTCTGTCATTAGGCCCACGCATATGCATGCGCACTATGCTCGCAAGATCCGATCCCCCACGGCCCGTGAAACCTCGAGAGTTGGCTCGATACCAAATGTAACATCCGGTCGGCGCAAGACGGCTCAGGCCCACTCTACCGAGGAGTGGTCCCACCGCGTAGCAACCCGTTTGAACTTTCGTCCCTCGCCGTTCAAAACGGTTAACCGAAGGTTACTACGCGTCCTTGGCTCTGGTTTTTAAGCTGGTTTGGTCACTCCACACTTCTCGGTATGGTACTAAACGTTCGGATGAACAGTGCCGCGGGCTACAAGAACTTCGCAAACACCCATCCCGAGCTACGATAGCTTCGAATTTGGCCTGGCCCACCGCGCTATGATGCGAGCCTAGTGCTATTCACTAGGGCCCGAAGAGGCGAGGATGTTACAATACTCCACGCTCTCCACGTCGCACCTCGTATGCATGATGGTGTGAGGGGCGGTCGTGATGACACCCTTCGGCCCCGGCATCTTGAGCTTGAGGTGCGTGTAGTTCGGGACGACCATGAACTTGGCGTGAGCGAGGGCCGCCCGAGGAGTGCGTGGTAAGTACCGCGGACCCCAAGGATCTCAAAATGAGAGTCTCTTGCACGAAGTTCGAGGGGTCACCGAAGCAAACCGGTAAGTCGATCTCGCCCGAGGGGCTTTAGCTGCTTGGGGGGACGACGCCATTGAATGCCGGCCCTCCGGCGGATCTTGGACTTGTCTACCTCGAGGAGGTCGAGGGTTTCTTAAAGTAGATGAGGTTGAGGCTGCTCCCTCCGTCCATAAGGACTTTGGTGAGCCGAGTGTTGGCGATGATGGGATCCACCACCGGTGGATAAGCCCCCGGGTTCGGGATGTCTTTGGGGTGATCCGGTGGTCGAAGGTGATGGCTTGGTTCGACCACTTGCGCAGCCTTCGGGGTTCTTGGCTCCGTGGCATAGACCTCCCGACGCTCCTTCTTCTTATTTGTCGCACGGACATGTTGCTGGTGCTGCCGCCGAAGATCATGAAGCAGTTATTCACCTTCGGGAACTCCTCGTTGCCTTTGGCGCCACCCTCGGGAGCCTCTTCTTCTTCACCCTCGGGGATGGCCTTGAGCTTGGCGAAATGTTGGCGTACCCTCTTGCACTCCCGAGGGTATGCTTGACCGGGTAGCTATGGTTCTGGCATGGCTTCTTGAGCATGTCATCGAAGGTTTCTTGTGACGGGGGTCGGGGCCCCTTGCGATCGACCGCAGCCACCATGTCTTCATCGTCCGCTTGGGCGGCGTGGCCCTTGCCCTTGCGGCCCTTATCTTTCTTCTTTTTCTTCTTGCCCTCCCGAGGTTGCGATCCCTCGGGCTCCTCTTCCTTGCACTTTCCATTGCTAGAGCCCCGATTGAACAGAGCCCCGGGCGGCCTCCTCACCGTTAGCGAACTTGGTGGCGATGTCCATCAGCTCGTTTGCCTCGGTGGGAGTCCGGCGCCCCAGCTTCTTCACGAGGTCTCGGCAAGTGGTGCCGGCCAAGAAGGCCCCGATGACGTCCGAATCCGTCACATTAGGGAGCTCGGTCCTTTGCTTGAGAAGCGCCGGATGTAGTCGCCATGAGGATTCGTCGGATTTTGTCGGCAGTTCGGAGATCCCACGAGTTACCGAGGGGCGTAGGTATGTGCCCTGGAAGTTACAGCGGAAGGTTCTCACCAAGTCCGCCCAGTTTGATATGAGGTTGGGTGGAAGGTGTTCGGCCAAGCTCGCGCATTTCGGAGAGAGGTACGAGGGGCAAATTTCTGATTATCACTTTGTCATCGTGTGCCCCTATGAACCGGGCATGCCGGCCGATAGTCGTCGACCATACCTCGGGACGGGTCTCTCCCGTGTACTTCTCGAGATGGCTCGGGGGGCTCCGAAACGCGCAGGAGTGGTGCCCTCCCGATGTCCCCGGTGAAGGCCGAGGCCCGGCGGATCGGGGAGTACCCTCGGTCCCTCGACTTTGCGCCTCGTCCCCGCTTTGTCGCCCCGAGGCGAGCCACCTTCGTGGCGAGCCCGCCGCCGCTCGATCTCGCCCCCGAGGTCGGGGGCGCCTCGGTTCTGCGGTCGCGGTGCGGGTCTTCTATGCGTTCCCAGGACCGGGCGGTCGCAATGGTTGTCGTCGAGGCGCTCCCGGATCGGGCCTTGCGGGCCTCGGCTCCGATCCCCGGGTGGGCGGAGCCCCGCCGACTTCGCCCAGATTCCTCTCGCCGCCGTGGCGTCACGGCCCGATCCCGGAAGTGGAACTCTCACTTTTGTTGCACCGCCGCCTTGTCAAGGAGTTGACGGAGGCCTTCCCGTATGCGCCCTACCCGTAGTAGTGGAGGGCTCGGGCATTTTCGTACCAACATGGCGGCCGCCGCCACGCTGAGTTGGCTCGTTGAACGGGGCCGCTATCTTGGGATTGGAGGCACTCGGCCCGGTCCGCCACGCCCGCCGCCATTGTGAGCTTGAGGTGCCCTCGGCCCGCCTCGTCCGAGCCTGCTCCCGCTGGATGTTTTGCTCCGGTCGCCGGAGTCGGCGCGATTCCGCCCGGATTCGTTCCCGCAAATCTCGTGAGGCTGGGCGTTTGGCCGGCAGGTGCCGCGCCGCACGGGATGGACGGGCGCGCCGCCGCTGCCGGAGCTCGCCGTGGCGATGCGGCCCGCGTCGTCTTCGCCGAGACGTCGCTGAACTCGCGCCATCCCGTGGCGGGACTCGACATTGAAGCATTCCCGTGGGGTCATAGTACTCGTCTTCATCGTCGATTGCACGGTGCGCCGAACGTCCGGAGGAGGTTTCGATTCTCCGGACGGTAGGCGAGTCCCCCGCCTCGGGACAGGCCCCGATTGAACTCGGAGGGGTGGTATGATGGGGTCGTCCCCGCATCCCGTGGAGGATGCGCTCCTCCGAGTGAATGTTCATGGGATAACGCTCCCGTGGAACGAGCGGGTGGTCTGGCTCGTGCTCTCCGGCGAAGGCTTCGACCGAGGTTTCACGCCGGCGAAGATTCACCGGACTCCCTCCGTGGATGTCCGAGCGGAGGCGTTTTCCGACGATTAGGGTTTGGGGTACCCCGCCACGAGTGGGTGGCGGGTAAGGTATTTCCGGGGCCTAGGGTTCCGGGAGCCCTTCGCGAGTCGGCGCAGGGGGATACGCCGACGGATTCAGAATCCGTTGCTTGACGCGCCTTGCGCGCCGATGGGTCCGCCTTGCCCGCCTTGCGCGGCGGCGTGATGATGGGCTTGCCGCGGTGGCGATGCTGCCTTCCTTCTACCGTCGCGTCGGGCGGAAGGATCATTCAGAGTTGTGGCCGGCGCCACAAATGCCAGCGTTCCAAGAACATGCTGGTGTTCGCGCGGGGAGCTCGTGCTCGCGGCGGCGGGGGAAACGAAGGCGGAAACGCCATGAGGGGCTGATGGAGATGCAGATTGCACACGGCGGCCCCCACCGGCGTGCCAACTGTCGGCGTTCGAGCGGTGGGTGCCTCGGGTGCCGGCAATAAAGAATTTATAAGCCGCGGCCCCCTCCCTCAATGGCGTAAGCGCAAGATGGACACGGACGCAGCCGGTTTATCTGGTTCAGCCAACGGGCCCCTACGTCCAGGGGTGTGTCTGCTTTCGTGTTACCTCGCGCTCAAAGGTGAGCTGCGGTAGGGGTTCTGTGCGACCGCGGGGAGAGACGCTGGTCTCAAGCCCCACGATCGTGGTTATGGTGGTGGTGGTGTGCGGTTTCCTCCGTGTGAACCGGAGTTGAGCCAAAAAATCGAATCCCCCTCTAATGAGGCATTACTCCCCCCTTTTATAGGAGAAGGAGAGAGATAATGTTTATACAGGTGGACGCCTAGGTGGCTAATTCGAGGCTACATCGGTTGCATGTGTCTTTGCCGAGGGGTTGGTCGGGCTTGGATGTTGCTTGACGAAGATACGCGTCCGGATCCGATGGTGGGACGTGCCGTCCCCGGCGCGCCCCCAAGGGTCCCGTGAGGCGTCCCTCACAATCCGCATGGCGAGGGCGGTCGAGCAGGTCGCCGGCTATGCGTGTCAAGTGCCCGAGGGTCCGCCCAACGCGGGCGTTTTGACGGTGCTCGGGAAATGAAGCGGTGTCATCCCGGTTTCCGTGCGGGTGGCGTAACACGCCACCGGTTCAGCTTTTGCGCCCCATCGGTCGGATTGGGAGTCGATTCGCAGTTCGATTTGGATCGGGCGTAATCGATGGCACCGGGGCGCCTCGCTGCCGTGTCGCATTGAATGCGGCGGTTTCCCTTCCTCCGGACAGAACCTCCCACGCCCGAGGGTCGGCGACCCTAGATGGGCTAGTTGGGCCTCACCCGAGGATGGAGAGCTGGTCTCCTCGGGAGGCGGAGTTTTTGCGCCCGAGGGTGGTGAGCTAGGCCACCCTCGGACGGCGGAGATTTCTCCCGGGCCGGTGAGCTAGGCGACCTCGGACGACGAAACGGAGATGCAGTCCGAGCCATGGTTTGGCTCGCCGCCGACGTGGAACGCCATGGTTCGTTGTTTTGTAGAGGTCCTTAACCTTGTCCTTCGTGAGCGTAATAAGCTCTTTGCGTCGTGATGACTCCATTTGGGCCGCTTTGTGGGCCGTCCGTGGGCCGTCCGTGGGCCGATTTTGTCGTCATGTGAGCGTCGTGGCCAATGGCCTGGTCCATCGTCCGTCGGGCCGTCCCTCCGTGCGGGATGATAGCAGGCTAGGTTTTACTGGGCCTTGGCAGGCCGGCAGATTCTCATAGTTTGGAGAATGTCTCGGGGCCCAATATTTAGGTCCCCGACAGTCGGGTTAGCTCTCTAGGTTAGAATGCATGCAAATGATTTTGAACGTAGAGGCACATGTGGATCGATATGTATGATAAGTTTCCCCTCTTTATAGTACGGCTTATCGATCCTATAACCACCCACACTCTCTATAGTGTCTTGGGTGTGAAATTAAAAGCCCTATGGTTATACCTTTGCCTTGGGGACAATTGATCTCCGAAACTCCACCGAGTTGCATGCTTGATCATCTTTTGGATCACCTCGATCCCTCGATCATGACCACCATGCACCAACTCCGGCACGACCAATCTCTAATCATGTCACACACTTAGCATTGAGAGATTAGTCCTTAGGTGTCACTAATTAGCCAAAACCAAACAAGAGATCTTCAGCGCCATGATCACGATTCACGATGACCATCAACCTGCGCAAGGGAATGGCCGCCATGACCATCAGCCTGCGCAAGGGAATAGCCGCCGCCGAGTACGCAAGGTCGCCTGACCACTTTCTCTCCCGCCCATGGAAGCACATGCCACGGCTGGGAGTTTTGGTCTTCTGAATTTTGTCTGTGGAAGTCGAATTGAATTAGCGAGGAACTTCACAGGGAGAAACCGAGGAAGAGAGGATAAGGTGAGAGTATTTTAGCTCTTACTCCCTCCGGGTTGGTATTAGAAGTCGTTTTGGACAAGGTTTGGGTCAAACATTGGGAATATAAATCATCAATAACTTTTAAGTTGTTGAGTCTATAAATGTGAAAATTATATGAGTAGATTTGTTTTTAAAAACACTTTGATAAAAATATACATATATATCACATTTTCATAAATATTCTTTTAATAATAAGATATCAAAGTTACATTTTGGAGGCGTGGTCATTTGCCCTAAACGACTTCAAATACCAACCCACGGGGAGTATGTACGAGTATCTTATCCTCTCTCTCTCTTTTCTTTTGCCATCATACCGATATTTAACACCGGCACAAACCATGATAAAAGGAGGCTTCACCTTCAAGTTGTGACTTATGAGGACGAAATCGAGAAAGCTAAAAAGTGGAGGTAGATTTGCAATCTAAAATAAAACAGGATACACCAATGTTGAATTCTTTTATTTTATTAATTAATTAGTAATAGGTTGCGTTGATTTTTCTACTCATTGTCCCATCTCCATCCGTTGCTTTTTGCCTCGAAGTACTTCGTTTAATCATAAATGAACTCAATTGTTTTTATTCATTGTAACATAATGCAAGAAAAGATAAAGACTAATTAAAATTTTGTAAATATATAATGTTTTTTGTGCGAGTAATATGTAATGTTGTTGATGCTACATGAATCATGAGAAATTATAATATGATAGAGTTCAACCAGATTTATTGTTTGTTATGTATAGGATATGGATTAATTCTATTTATGTGCCTTACAATGGATGGAAAAATCTATCAAATTATACTTTATAGTTCGGTACAGACTTAATTGGATAATGTGATATTATTTTTAATATTAACTTATATATACTATCATGGTAATAAACAATTATAGTTTTTTAAAATAATTTATGATTACATAAGAATGGTAAAATATAAAAATAATATGCAACACTCTTATCCTATATGATTTTTTCAATCTCCCGTTGCAATGCACGGACATGTTTGCTAGTACTAACAAAAATAGAAAAAAAAATTATAGGGTACGGACCATCCCTACTACGCCAACCTGGTGCGGATTTTGCTGCTGCGGTGTGGGCCTAGTTTAATTCTCTCTCCTAGTGTGTTTAGTTATGACCCACATGTCATGCGCATGATCCCTACGATTGTTCGTACAGATGGTCCATACCGATTTGTTTCCACAAAAATGCCTTTGCGTTGTCACGGGTTATATAATTTTATATTTTGATCGTTAGGTTTTACTTAAGAAAACTATATTTTAATTGCCAAAAATAATAACATTTATATAATACAAAACAGGTAACATTATATTAGTTATAGAATATATATTGCCCATAATAAATTTATTTTGTCATAAAAATAATAACATTTATATAATACAAAACAAGTAACAAAGGAATGGGAAAAAACTCATAAAAGTATATCATATTATATATTTCTTGTATAGATCTGCTCATGTGGAGTCAAAAAAAAACAGATTTTTTATTTTATGATTTTTATGATTTACTATGATTTTTGAAAGATTAAACCAGAATTTTTTTAAAAAAAAAGAAGACAAAGGCGCTGGTACTGTAGCAACCCGCGGTTCTTGTAGCAAACCCGCGGCTACTGTAGCACCACCGACTTCAAAACCGCTTGAGGGAGGAAAAATGCATGGTTTGAAAAATTGAGGGAGGTGATTTGTGCGATTTTGGAGTTGAGGGTGGAAAAGTAAACTTCTGTGATAGTTGAGAGAGGAAATGTGGACTTTTTTCCGTCTTAAAACACTGCAGGAAGAAACTGTGCCAACAAAGGAAAAAGCCTAGAACAAAAAAAAAAGAACAAAAGAAACCAGTCTAAATAAACTGGAACAACAAGAAAAAGGTCCACGAATTCGTGGGCCGGCCCAGCTCCCCGCCCTGGTCGGCGCCGCGCCGACCCAGCGGCGCCCAAGAGCCCCCGGTTAAGCCCCGTGCGTGCCGTTAGATCAGCTTCTTCTCCAACAAGCCCACCGCAACGCTCGTCCCCAACCCCGGCCGCCTGCCCGCCCGCCCGCCCTCCGATACCTCTCCTCGGCCACCCCCGTCAGCTTTGCGTGCGATCAGCGGAGTTCGCGTTCACCTCCGCTCGGAACCCTAGGTAGGTCGGACAAAAACGCGCGTACTCTTCTCGTCTCTTAATTTCTCTTCTCGTCTCTTAATTTCGTCTCGAAATTTATACCGCTGCTTTGCCGTAGGGTTTTTGTGGGAGGTGGTTTCAATTTGTTGCAATCACAGGGCTGCATTCCTTCGGTTCGGGAGGCAAGGTATCATCTATTCATCTGAACCAACAAATTTTCAACATATTTCGATTTCCATCCTTGGCGAAGGTTCTCTTAATTTCGTCTCGAAATTTATACCGCTGCTTTGCCGTAGGGTTTTTGTGGGAGGTGGTTTCAATTTGTTGCAATCACAGGGCTGCATTCCTTCGGTTCGGGAGGCAAGGTATCATCTATTCATCTGAACCAACAAATTTTCAACATATTTCGATTTCCATCCTCGGTTTTTTTTTTTTTTTTTGAAGGGGGGAGCGTCCCAACCTGAATTGTATTGCTATATTCTATAAAGTAGCATAACCACACACCAACAACTTCGCTTGGTTAATTGAAATGTACAGCAGATTGTGGATTCAAATTGAAACTTTTAACTGTGGCATATGGTCCTAATTCAGGCAATCAGGCATGCTGTAGTCCTTCCAACCTGACTCGAGTAAGTGTAATCTTCTAACTGGATGTAAACCTAGAATATTGAGGCCAACATTGTGAAGTACTGGACCTTAGTTTGAGTATGTCTCGTCCTATTTGACTTGACTAACTTCAGTCTGATGCACCCAAAAAGTCAAAAACACAATACTGTTTCCTTTGGTGGCCATGGTCTTGACTGCGGCTCAGTTTCATCCCCAAACTTATATGTGCTTTTGCTTTTGATTTAGGATGGGAGAGTTAATTGTTTTCAATCATGATGAGATTAGCAAGTTCACTAAAGGTTTTTCAGAAAAAAGAGCCATTGGAGAAGTAGGAGCCTTTGGACAGGTCTATAAGGGAAGCATCAAAGAGGGAAAGTTTCAGAACTGTCCAGTGAAAGTTGCAGTGAAAGTCTCGAAGAAAAAAAATGAATATGTGCATCTGATGTGGGAGGTAGGTAATAATAATAATAACATAGTATGTGTGTTAATGTATTCTGTAAATTAATACTAGTACATTTTTAGTATTAAACTCAGTTTCTTGAACAAAATAAACAACTTGATTTTGTGTTGGTCATGAAACATTTTAGGTGTGATTACTGTTAGGGAAGTGGTGACATCTTTTCTCTCGCCTTGTGCTGTTCCCCATCATCTCTATATCTGTTTTTCTAATTCTATTTCTGTTGGTGGTAATGAAAATGGGGACAACCTCGATTCAATTTCCTCTTGCACTGGTGGTGGTTAAGCGCAGTCTATACTGAAGTGTAACCTTATCCACCCAAGATGGGCTGGTAGGGCGTCGGCTCTCTTGATACTTCTCTATCCTCCTTCCATGCTCCTTTACTACTCTTAAAACTTCTTCTGTATTTCCATTTATAATGGAAATGGGGAGTCCCCAAGTTAAAAAAAGAGTATTAACAATGAATTGTGCCGTATTTTTAATTGCAGCAGGAGATCAGCGCACTGAGAAGTATTTCACATCAAAATGTCATAAAATTGCTGGGATATGCAGAAGCTGATGAATACTACGCATTGGTTTATGAAAGAGCTAAACAAGATCTGGAAGGATACAAACGTAAACTTCTTTTCTGTATATCTTATGTTTTGTAAATCTGTTCCCAATCTATCTTTTTTCATTGAGAGCCTAACCATTTTTTTATATTGACTATATTGATATTTTTTATTTGAACAGCTCTCAATAAAGTAGAACTAGATAACCTCCTTCTGGGGCTTGCACGTGGACTAAGAGCAATACACTCGGCAGAATTCATACACTGGGACATCCAGCCGCGGAACATACTTCTAATGAAGGTTGGTACTTCAATTTGTATTTATGAATACTTTCTTTTATAATAAATATATTAAACAACCACAGGCGTTTTCCTTTGAGTAACAAATTGTATTAATTTCTGTTAGCATATAGTCACTAGCCTGTAACTGCATTCCTGGCCTTCTGCTGTACCAATTCTTTAGGATAGTTCCTGTGAGTGGCATTAGTTAGGAGTTTGTGTCTCTGACCATGTGTATGTATGTGCCATATACTCTGCCTAGGAGGTATCTCACAATTCATCTTCAATTTTAGGATGGCACAGTTAAAATTGCAGATTTTGGTCTGGCGACCAAAAGGAATGAGAAAATGAAGTTCTTTAATGATAGAAGAAATGGTGTCTTCCATCCCGATGATACTGGTAAGCTGGATACATTAAAAAATAACTTTTTAACACCCTGAAAATCTTTCATTTATTCATGAAGATAAGATGGTTTAGAAGAATGCAAGGTCTAAAATCTTGAGCTAATTTACCAGACAGGTTGTAGGTTGTTGATCTTTCTTGGCATAGTAGACTTTTTTTCTCCTTCCAGTTATCCCAAAATAGTACTTCCTCCATCTCAAATTATAAGGCGTTTGACTTTTTTTGACACTAAGTTTGATCAATCGTCTTATTCAAAATTTGTGCAAAATATAACTTCTTTTGTCACAGCTTGCTTTATTAATAAAAGTTCTTCAAGAATGACTTAAATTTGACTATTTTTACACAAATTTTTTGAATAAGATGAGTGGTCAAACTTGGGGCAAAAAATAAATAAAAATCAAACGTTTTATAATTTGGGATGGAGGTAATATAGTCCTATTCCTTTTGAGTGTGATTGGTTACTTGCACTAGTCTTAGTCTGCATTAGGCAGCACAACCCAAGTCTACATAAATAAACGTATACAAACCACCTCAGGATGGTTTTGTATGACCATTTTGGCACCGTACCCGCCATGCTAGTTTGATTACTCATGCTTGCACATACATTCATTTTTCTTCTTTTTCTCTTTACCTTCAGTTTTCCCAAATCATTTTAATGTTAATAATAAATGGATTGTGCTACTTAACAGAGGAGGCAAAGGAGAAGTTTGATGTTTACTGTTTTGGAATCGTTTTGAGAAAAACTAACCCTAGCAGAAAAGGATCGGTGGAGCCCCACAAAGTGCCCTAGAACTCTTTTATCAGATAGATGCATCAAAGGGGAGCCAGATGAGCGCCCAACCATGGATGAAGTTGTTTCAGCAATAAAGGTAAATCATGATTGTGATGTGCTATCACTTTTGAGAATAATGTCAACTTCTGATAACAATGTACTTACAGAACTTTTGTGCAGAATATGCAGAACAATGCAGAACCAAGCTCGAAGAAACGGAAAAAGCACTAGGCTTTTTTACCCGGCGTACACAACCAAATACCATATACCAAGTACTGGCTGCATTTGGGGAAAGTACTCAACGTAACATACAAAAGATATGCTAATCTATAAGCGAAAGAATACAGTTGTGGTCCTACATTGTTCTCAGAAGGTTGGATTACGTGTTAAACATTTGCTGTCAGAAACCAGATAGAGGATCGCTTCTTGGCTTTCTGCATTTGGCAGCATAGTTGCTGGGAGCAGGGAATGACTCGGTTCTTGTCACAGTGGTCGAAATAATCTGTGAAACATTCCCTCGAATTCAAACTCTTATGCATTGGTGAAGTTAGTGTGACCAGGTATTGTATGATGAAGTAGACACATTATTCATTCTGCATGGCTTGTGGTGGCTTTGATGAGTACCTCTGTTAGCATCCAAGACCTGCCAGTATTTTTCTCAACTCACTGATGACATCTGTGATCCTTGCAAATGACCCAGGGAGATTTATGGCATGGTATTCTAAAGACTTCCAGTGTGAGATCAATGCAAAATGTGGTCGTCGGTACATGCTGCTGATAATCTCAAGAACCTTTGTATCAGGAGTTGCTGAAACCAAGTGTGTTAGACCGGCCCCATGAGCCCCTTATTACAGTACCACTGAAGCTTCCAAGATAGCACGCAGTTGCTCTTTCATAGTCATGTGGGCGAAAAGACCGTTGACGACATTCACTTTGCATTTCAGACCTTGTGCCCACTTGTCAATTGCATCATACACCTCCCGCTCATTGCTTAGTCTGGATTCAACCTTAGCACTGTGGCGTGGGTGGGCCAAATAGTCTTCTCGGAGAACAAAGAGAACATTGAGCCCACTCAATTTTCTGGATGACATGATGTCATCCTGCAGAAGATCAAAAGCAGCTATACAATCATTTCCCCAAATTCAGATAACCGTGCGGTTTTTTCATAGTCCGGTTTGTCTTGGAGGGACTCTGTAGAAACACCTTCACAGCTGAAGGCTCTTAAACATGGCAGTCTCATAGCCCAATGGTGAAAGAATGGCGTGTCCGAAACAAACAGGACCAGAGTTGTATTTTCTTCTGCTTGCATCATCAAAAAAAGGGAAGATAAACAATTTTCATTTGCTTGCATGGCTGAAGCCTGAAGAACACATATGGATAGGATGTTTGGGATATCTTTTTTCTCGATCACGCAAAAGATTAAGAGAAAGTGGTGGTCCATTACAAGGAAAGGTTGCACATAGTCTTAAACAACTCGCCCGAGACCTTTCCGGAACAAATATGGTTAGCCGATTACTCGCTGTGCTAAACAACCTAATCCCTTCGCCCCGCCCTGCACCCAGAGCTCGGCAATGAGCTTGATGGCCGCCCGCATCGCCGCAGGCTGCGTGACCGTACCTCTGAAGAGCCTGACGTTCCTTTCCTTCCAGAGCTCCCAGGCTATTAAGGCGAAGATGGAGTCCGCCCCTTGCCGTCCAAGGCGCTCGCCAAACTTCCCATATGGATGGGATGTTTGGGATATCTTGAGCTTGGTATAATTTAAGTATGACGAGAGAACTTAAATCTCTGCAAATGTCAACGCAATCTCGGTAGGATTTGAACACTCAACAGCAGTCACCAGCAGTCACGTTTCAGAGTATAGAAATTTCAGCTTAAGGCAGTACTTCCATATCCCTGGAGCTCGCTACAAAAGTGTGAAACCCGCAAGCTTTACAAAGTATTTACCCATATATATTGTGTAAAGCATCACTAGCAGGATACTTATATTTCCAAAATTTGATATGAATTTCTTCCATTTCAAATCCATCATCCTTTTGCGCACAAGTTTTGGAGCTTCCGTGTCAGGATGGGCTGAGACCTGAGAAGTTCCTCTTGAATTTTAAATTTCTCTCCCTTTGACTTCATTTAGCTCTCAAGGTGCATTTCTATAGCTATTTTCTCACAGAGATTGCATATACAGATCTCAATGTTTAACCTTGTACAGATCAAAGAGTATAACACCATAGCCTTGACTAGCGCATAGATATGAGAGAAGGAAACTACTGTACATATATTATACAACTGGATTTGGAGGGATGAACAGTCCAAAATTTGCATTCCAATCCTAGAACCTGTTGTCTGTGCCAAAAACCTGTGATCCTGCATATAGTCGTTCCAGAAAGAAGAGTATAAGAACAAGAAACCAGTTCTGAATTTACTAACTAGTTCTTAGTCGTGATTTGTGCAGCTGTTATGTTACCTAGAGTTGGCATCAAGATTGTGAGAGCTGCGATTCCGACAACTTTCAGGGGCAATCCTGTGATCACAAGATCCTTGATGGTAATGTGTCCAGTACTGAACCCAATTACGTTTGACGGTGATCCAGTAGGTAACAAGTAGGAAAGCTGAGCCCCAACTGCTCCAGAAACCATAAGCATCGCTGGCTGCACATTGATCGCCTTCGCCAATTCAGCGAACAGAGGGAGCACTAGCGTCGTGGTCGCATCGTCAGAGGTGAACTCCGTGATGACACCACTTACAATGCAGGCCACAGGTACAATGACGACCGTCTCTGCACCCTTGAGGAACTGGAGCCCATCAGAGAGGATATCAGTAAGGCCGCTTGAGCTGAAGCCTTCAGCAATGGCGAATCCTGCCCCCAAGAGGAGGATAATGTCCCACTGGAGGTTCCTACACTTGTTCCAGTCCATCAGTTTCTCGCCCTTGTTCTTCCGGCTTGGAATTATGAAGAGCAGCGTGGCCATCATGATCTGAATTGCAAGTGAGTTGTAAGATTAAGAGATGCATAGTTTGAAAATTTTCTTTTTTTGTGCACTTACTGTTACTGTTCCATCTCCAACATTGTTGTGGAAGAGAGCTCCCCACCCTGGTATGTCACCTGCAAGGTTCCTGGTCATCCATAGCACAATTAGACCCTGCAAAAATTACCCAGTTCAGTGTGTTGGTCATCCATAGCACATATGGTAGAACATGTGTTGGGGAAGAATTGGAATTTACCCCAAACACTGCCAAGACCATCTTCTCTGCAAAAACCATTGGACCTGCATAATAAGTAGTTCAGAAGAATCATTTCATGAGATAAGTATTCCCCTGGATTGGACCGGAGGATGAGTGATTGTTTTGAAACACAGAATTTACACGTGGCGAGGTCTGAGCCAAATGCTGAGACCTCACATTAAGCTGATGACATCTGTCACGTTGCCTAAATGGTGGGGAAAGATATTGGATGGTGATGCCATGTTGAATTAGCAGAATTATCTATTTTTATTTTATTATTAGTTGAGTAAGATAAATAAAATCTTGTACACAAAGCTTCAGAAAGGAAAAACTTTACTGAAATCTGTAGATAAACATAGATTTACCTAACAAGCTGAGCTCTCTTCTGAGATGGCTTCTGTCCAGGTAAGCAGAGAGTGCCTTTCCAGTGTTGTTGGAGCAGTACATGAGGCAGAGCGTGATCCAGAGTGCCAAGAAGAGGATGAGCGCCATGGGGAGGCCGAAGCACATCCAGGAGCTGAAGGTGATGGGCTGCTGCTCCGGGAAATAGGTGGACCACATCCCGACGAGGATGATGTTGACGCCGGTGCCCGCCAGCGTGGCCATCCCGCCGATGGCCGACGCGTAGACGACGCCGAGCACCACGGCCTTGGAGAAGCGCCGGACCTCCTCGTGCGCCCGGGTGTCGCCCCTGCGCGGCAGCCTCTGCAAAATCCCGTGGCCACGGGCATCATCATGACCGTGCACGCCGTGTTGTGGATCCACATGCTGACGAAGAACGTGGTGCCGGTGATGCCCAGCAGCAGCAGCGGCGGCCGCACCGGGTCGCCGCAGAAGAGCGACGTGATCTGCACACCCACCACATGGCGATCGAAGAGTCAGAGAAACGATGGCTTGCCGGCCGGGCGAGATGAAACGGAGGGCGGCACGCCGGCACCGGCACGTGCGCGCACGTACGTTGAGAGCGAGGCGGCGATGGATTTGGTAGTGCTCGATGGCGAGCGCGAGGATGAAGCTGCCGAGGACGAGCGAGATGACGTCGTCCATGTATGCCTTGGCGACGGCGTTGGCGGACGCGACGCCGAAGAGCGGGAAGAGGAAGAGCGGCGCCATGGAGGCGACGGCGAGCGGCACGGCGCCGGTCACCCACCAGAGGAAGACCCAGGCGAGGACGGCGAGCATGTTGCGCGCCTCGCGGTGGGTTTTCGGCGTGGGCGCCTCCCGCGCCGACGACGAGGTCCACGAGCACGCACACGGCCGCGGCCGCCGCCGGACCTGACGCCACCGCCGGGTACCTGTGCGCGAGCAGCGCGCGCACCCACGACGACGACGACGGAAGCGGACGATCGTCGGTGTCGGTGCGCGCGGGTGGTGGTGGGAGCAGCAGCGGCGACTCCACGTCGTCCGATGAGGTCCCACCGAAGCTGCCGCGCTTGTCCATCGGCACCGCTGCGGCCACCGGCTGCGTGAGGCGTGGCGGCGGGGCGGCCGCTGCGTGGAGACGAAGCGAGCTCGTTCGTGTAATCGTCTTTTGCTGTGGCTGGCTTTGTAGCTGCACGGAAAGTGTGGTTATCTGGCAGTAATTGACACATGAAACACAGGCAAAAAATGACAATGATACTACTACACGGCGACGTTTTTGATTAATTTGGTCTCGGCTGGCTGTCGACGTCGACGGCGAGCATGTGGGGGGCCTCGTGGGTTGTTGGATGGCCACGAAACCGGTCTGCGTCTGCCAGCCAGGCGCCACGTCGGACGTTGAGGCCTTGGGTTTCTCGATGGAGCTGTCAGCAGAGCAGCACGATAATTGTGCGATGGATCATGCCTGAATGAAACGTCTGGATGGTCCACGTGAGATTGCGGTGGCGCCAGTCATGAGGTGATCCGCATCCACCCGGGACCCTTGCAGTTGTGACACACATGCATGATTACCGGTCCTACTTATATACGTACTGTACTTGATGAGATAATTGCTGGATGAGTCATCAAGGTACGAGCTTGTTAGGGCACTCACAATGTAAACTCTACCATAGAGTCTAAGCTTATTTATTACCATTTATTGCACTTTGCTTATGTGGCACTGATGTGACAGTATATTTATAGAAGAGAGAGGGAGAAAAAATAAGACTCCAAGTCTTAGAGCAAGTATTATAATACCGCCAGCAAGCCGGCTATAAGGTTTCTTGCAGCCTTCTCCCAGCCCACCCATACAATAGTTAGCTCTTTCTAATTAATACATGATTCACTTGTCTATCTCACATAGTTGCTTACAGCCTTTCATAATACTTGCTCTTATTTGGACTCTCCACGTTAACCAAGGTAATAATTAGTTTTACACTCTATGGTAGAGTCAGATCAAGATAATTTGTGAGTGCCCTTAGGACCACAAGTATTAAGAATTTGCATCGGATGCAAAATATCTTCAGTTTGGTCTCGTTTATTAGGTGATGAAATTATGGTGCTCCATCATGGAACCATGGTCGGGCCCTCTCGCAGCAGCATCCTACTCTCTGATCCTCGTCACTCGTCACCATATCTGGATGACTCATCAATTGGCCGGGCACACTGCATCCCATCCCACTCTAGTGTGACTAAGGCCAGTCTCAATAGAGAGTTTCACCTTCCGGTTTTCAAGATATGAAACTTTGATATGAAATTGGTCTCTCCCTTAATGCACAGTTTCATTGTACAGTTTCATAGGCTCAAGGGTCCCACAGCCTCTCTCTCATTGCAAGGTTTAATTGCATAGTTCTATGGTGAAACGCTATTTCTGTCTCAATGGGGTTTCACCATGGTGAAACTTTTTCCTTCTCTCTCCTAGTTGTTTCATGCAAAAAGTCAAGTTTTGCTGATGTGACGCTGCATTTAATGTGCATTAAACACTCATAAAACCTCTATTGAAATTGGCCTAATCACCCACACTCATTATTATTCCAACGAAACCTACGTCTCCCGGAACGTCTCCCATAGTTTCCACAAGAAGAATCACTAAAACAATAGTAAGTTTCCTAAGTCCCTAATAACACTATATTAGGAGCATATTTGTTAGTTTTTCTCAAACCATTTTAATATCTCACTCCTAAAATCTCGAAGAGAGTTTTGTATTGAGGATCACTAACTATTTTCAGGTCACCTCGGCCCATTTTTATACTATTCTTTCATACATCGATCTTCTTCCTTCACCTCTAGATGACTAGATCGGCGGGACATTCTACTTGTTCCTAGGCGCTGCATCCGCCCCCATCAACCTCCCAGTGAGCCATAGCCAGGTAGGGTTCGGCCAACGACGGTCGTAGCCTGCCAGGATAAGCTACGACTAGCTGGTTTTGGATGACCAAATGCCTCCAAACTTATCTTATGCCTGAAAGAAACATAAGAAGGGTGGAGACGACTTCTAATTTCCAGGCGCGGGAAGAAAGAAATGTTAGGAGAAATTGTGCCAACATTGATTCTTTCTATGGGACGCTACTTGGCATAAATTAATTTTGGCCTAGACTCTACGTTTTCGATACTTCTTTATTTAAGATGAGTCATCAAGTAATCTTGGCGTCGTGTCACACGCCAAAGAAATTCCGTTTTGACGATGCCCCAACCCTGGCGTGCATCTCTTTATTCTACTAGAGGCTATTGAGGTGTCGTTAGTCCAATTAGAATATTAGTTAGAATTTAAATTTAAATGACCAGAGTTTAGGGGTGATTAAAGTCTAATCATACTCAATCTGTCTGGTTCATGATCCCCTCGGAGGCAACCTCCTCTCATCCTAATCATCCGACACTCAGAACCGATCGTCTGAATTCAATTGTTACTGCTTGGCCGGAGAATTGTCGTCTGTGATCAGCTGTCGCGCGCGGGCCACGGTCAAGGCCGCCGGCCTTATTATTATTAAAAGGAATTTGACAAACGGCAACAGGACGGGCCGTGGCCCATGATTCGTTCGGTCTGCGCCCACCAACCCAACAAACAAAAGATGCAACTACAACAACCCTGAATGACCCATCCTCGTCTTATTTAAAAACTTTTAATAAATATTACTTATTTTGCTATGACTTAATTTATTATTAGAGATATTTTTATAATTGAATTTTTAATTACTTATATAAAAATTCAATTAAGACAAATAGTAAAAAAACAATGTTAGAAGTCAAAGAAGTACATTTATTTATGGGACGGGGGGTAAAAAAGATGTCCATCACCAAGTTAGCTGTCTCGTGATGAACTACAAAAGATGCAGTTCGTTAACTGATATATTTCACAAACCGGGCCATGACAAGAGGTGGGCTGCTCTTCTACCAGTGCCGTTGGTGACCGCCGCCTGTGAAAAATGAATTTCAAGAGAAGTGTTTATTTAGTAGTCTATCTAATCATGCCCGTGTGTTACACGAGGGCCACCAATTGTTGCCTAGCGACACATAGCTTTGCAAAGATAGTGAATTATACAAACTAATTAACACATGGCGGTTATAAAGCCTGTTTCATTGTAACCACATGGATTAGTACAAAAGATATTATAAGGGCAGCTATCAGAGTAAGCAGATATGCATAGGCTCATTATAAGCTACATTACTGGGTTTTTACCGCGTTGCTTATAGATTTCGATGACGAAAGAACTGTCTGCTCCCGTGTATGTGCATCTGCACGCACAGTTTGAACTTGACTTGCAATTGCCCCCACTGCTCTAGCTAAATCCGCGATATTGATGCCCATTGATCTCCAAAAGGCGATCATATCTATATATTGTGATTATTTTGGTCCAGTTCGTGTACGTGCTATGCAACATTGTAACCTGTAAGGCTGTCATAGTACTCTGGGTATGCTCAACCACAAGCAATGTGTAGCATGTTTATGGGCTAATTTTGATCTTTTCTCAAATTCCCATGTAGACAAATCTGAGGTTCCATTCAAAGTCTTAGTTGTTATTTATTGTGTTAGGCTTACAAGATTTTCTCCCCTTTGAAGTGCACATCAATTTTGTCAAAGTAGGAACTCAAAGTATATAAACAGAAGGGTCGCTACGGATAATCATAGCGGGACAGGGTAAGACGATCCAGCATAAGGATGAACTTACCTTGTACGAACCCTAGGCGGAGCTTACGCCTCGCTCGAGCCCAAGGCTACAAATCTAGAACTGGCCGCTTCGCCCGAGAGATGTCCTGTGAGCGAACCCTCTAGCAGGCGGGTAGGTCTCGGGCACGCTACACGCCTTAGCCCACTCGACACGTAAAGGTGGGTGGGTGGGGTACAACCCAGCGCTTTCTATATTCCCTCCCTCCCACTAACCCGTACGGGATAGCTAGCATGTTGTAGGTGATCAGTGTCAAGTCGAACTGCCGTAGATGGGACTGGAGGGTAGGCGGATCAAGCCATGACACACGGCACAACATGAGCTGCCACCATATCGCCCGACTCGAGTACGACCACGGCGGGTCGCATCCTCGGGCCATCCCGTAAAAGAGAAAGGGGCTCTACCTCGATTGGGTGCTCGGTACAGTAAATCGATACCATACAAACTACCCACGCCATCACAATGATGCCCCAACTCAGAGCACCAATACGGAGGAGAAGACTATGACGAAGGCCACTCCGTCCCCTGTTTTTCTTTTTCCCTCCTCCTTACTCTTCTTTACTTTCTTTTCTTCTCGTTCTCCCCTTTACCTATAAAATGGACGACAGGCTTAGGACGACGGCTTTTAGATTATCCGAGCAAGCCTAAAGGTAGAAACACTTCACACACACAAAAGACTTGGGAGCTTCTTTCCTCTCTCGACCATTTGAACACCCCTACGACAAACCAAACCACAACACATGAGCCACACGCTCGCCGCTAGACTAGGGACATTCTGCCCGAACCAGGATAAACCCTTTGTGTCTCAATCCTTTACCATCCAAGCTAGACGCCAAAGCAATACAATTACTAGTTGGTGTCAGTTCAAAACACCGACAAACTTCTTACATTGCAACTTGTCCCTCGTTCATCTAGTAACATACAAGGATACATTGGACAAAGCTCCAAGCCTCCACTACTCATACAAGGTAGAGCACATGTATCCACAAATTCTGACTGGCAAATTGTAATGCGTGACAAGGTCATTGAAAAAAGAATCTACGAACCATAAATCATTTAGATAACCGCATAAAAGTTGCATTTTTTAACGTCACATGGACCTTTACAAATTTCGCTCCGAAGAAACTTTGAGAGCCGTGCTTATCATCTCTCCAAATTTAATTTAGAGACAGTCATATCTTGGAGAGACAGGATCTTGACGTGTCTACATATCCAACCTTTATGGTTGCACGTCGCTCTCTCATGTGGAGTACCGAATGTGCTTGGGTGGTTGTGGTTCCATGCTTGCCACTCCCTCTAGGTTTGTTGCTTAGCCTAGCTTATTTAGCCAATACATGTCACTCTTTTCCCGTACATTGCATGATTGCAAAGCTTGCATCCATTTCACTCCCTATTCGCTACCTTACTTTAAGGAGCAAAACTTAATAATTTTTACACATGTATGGGAATCAGATAAATCACAAATTAATTGATGGCGTATGCGGGTTTAAATTTTTACTTATAATAGAAGGATTTTTCAAAACACTGCTATAGACTCAAGAAATGTGGCATCCAAAATCAACAAGACATTGATCTTCGGTCACAGGTCGTTCGAAGCATAACTTAGGGCCTGTTTGGTTCTCATGGCGCTAGGGACTAATTTTTAATCTCATTTAGTCCCTAAATTACCAAACATGAGGAGTAGGGACTAATTTTTAGTCTCAATTAGTCCCTATTTTAATAGACTCTTGGGAGAGACTAGAGACTAATCTTTAGTCCCATTTAGTCCCTAGTCCCATGAACCAAAAGCCCTTAGTCCCCGTCTGTTTTGAGGGAGTTTTATGCCTTTAGGATTTCCGTTAACTTTCATTAATTGAGAGGGTGAGCTCTTGTCAAGTTTCTTTTTAAAAATGGCTTGACAAGGGTGCTCATAGTTTTTCCAGACTTATATATTAGGATTAATGACGATGCATTTTTAGTGGCTCAACTTATGCACGTCGCCGGATGAGACGTCTGTGGTGACTTTATTAATTTTGAGATTTGTCATTGATTGGTAATGGCTATAAGCTAGATGACAATGTATCTGATGCAAACTAACCCCTTCGTGAAAAACCCGTGCAAACCACGGCATCCCCCCAAAAAAAAAAAAAACTATATACTCATATATATAATTATGTATATAAGTTTATAATTTAGAACATAGGGAGTACCTTTCTAGACTGGATCTGTAAAATTTGTTCAGACTTGGTCAGATATATCGTTGGAGCTGAGGTTCACATGCAAAGTAGAGACATCCATACGTGTAAGCATGTCAGTCCATGTTTGTAGGCAGCCAGAGCCATGATGCGAAAATAATGGTCTCCCTTTTGCTAAAGATATCACCATGCATAAGAGACAAACCCTGTTCAATCTGCTCAACTTCTAACAGCAGCTCTCTCTTCCGATCGATCCGACGAGCGAGTGAGTTTCTTCTTCAGCTCCGGCGGCGACGTCGAGTTGGATCCTGCACTGCATGCCTCGCGATGAGATCCGGCAGCTGGAGATCAGCCATTTTTATAATAGGCAAGTGAAAAGTTTCCTCGATCGATCAGTTCGTCGATCCATCACATTTTTATATATGAACTTGTGGTGATCTGATGGATCCATGGGGTGCATGCATATGCAGTGTCGGAGGTCGGTGAGCGCTTTGCCTTCTACGCCGTTGCCGCCAATCTGATCACCTTTCTAACGGGGCCCCTTCAAGAGGGGTCGCCGCCGCTGCTGCCGCAACCAACGCGTGGCACGGCACGGCGCTGATGCTGCCGCTGCTGGGAGGCGCCATTGCCGACCTGTGGCTCGGAAGATACATCACCATTATCGTGGCGTCGCTCCTCTACACCCTGGTAACCATTATCTTACTCGGACTACCTAGCCAGGGACATACATGTAAGATCAATCATATAGTTTTTTAATTGCTGGATGGAAAATGCATTCATTCAGGGTTTAGGCCTGCTGGCCGTGTCGACCTTGGTTGGGCACCACTGCAACACCGACGACCCCACCGGCGGCGACAAGTGCCCGCCCGCCGCCCACCGTCCAGGTGACCCTATTCTACGTGTCGCTCTACATGGTGGCCCTCGCCGAGGGCGGCCACAAGCCGTGCACGCACGCGTTCGGCGCCGACCAGTTCAACCAGAGCGACCCGGACGAGAACGTCTACAGGGGCTCCTTCTTCAACTGGTGGTACTTCGGCGTGTGCGTCGGCACCGCCGCCACGCTCCTGGTCGTCAGCTACGTGCACGAGAACCTCAGCTGGGCCCTCGCCTTCGCCATCCCGTGCGCCGTCATGGCCGGCACCCTCATCGTCTTCCTGCTTGGTACCAGGACGTACCGGCACACCGACACGAGCGGGGCGCTCAACCTCTTCACTTACGCCGCCGAGGCTTTCGCTGGCTGGCGGCGGCGGCGGCGGCAGAGCAGGCTCAGGGCTGCAGGTCGCACGTCGCATCTGGCTGCACGCCAAGAGCCGCCGGAGATCAGGTGCTGTACGTGGTTACCTGTACAAGGTGATGATGTGACCTTTACTGAACGCCGATGTGTGCAGCAGAAGCAGAGTCGACGAGGAGGCGCCGGCGGCGGCGGCGGCGACGATGATGACGAACACAGCCGTCGTGATCAGCGAAGCCAAGGACGTGCTCCGTCTGTTCCCGATATGGGCGATGACGCTGGTATACGCCGTGGTGTACTCGCAGTCCATGACGTTCTTCACGAAGCAGGCGGCGACACTGGACCGACGCGTCGGCGCGCTGGTCAAGGTGCCGGCGACGACGCTGCTAGCCTTCATCAGCATCACCATCATGGTGCTCGTCCCGGTCTACGACCGCGTGGTCGTCCCGCTGTCGCGCCGGTACACCGGCCGGCCGTCGGGGATCACCATGCTGCAGCGGATCGGCACCGGGATGTTCCTGTCCATCGTGTCCACGGTGATCGCGGCGCTCGTCGAGGAGCGCCGGCTCCGGGTCGCGCGGGACGCCGGCCTGACCGACAAGCCCAAAGGTGCCGCTGCCGATGAGCCTGTGGTGGATGGTGCCGCAGTACGCAGTGTTCGGCGCCGCCGACGTGTTCGCCATGGTCGGCCTGCAGGAGTTCTTCTACGACCAGGTGCCCAGCAGGCTGCGCAGCATTGGGCTGGCGTTTTACATCAGCATCTTCGGGATCGGAAGCTTCGTCAGCAGCGCGCTCGTGTCAGGCATCCACCGGGCGACGGCGGCGAGGGGCCAGAGCTGGTTCTCGGATAATTTGAACCATGGCCACCTCGACTACTTCTACTGGCTGCTCGCCGCGCTTAGCACGCTCCAGCTCATCGTCTATTTCTTCTTTGCGTGGAGATACAAATATAAGAACGTTGTTGCCACAACATAATATTAGGATGTCAATGACTTTTTTTTCCTCCCTGTTAATTACGATACCCATTACCGGAGGGATGTAAATACATAGTATAGGTGATATGATACCCACTAGTGGAGGATGTAAATGACCACAACCCTTAGAGCAGCTTCATCACCAGACTAAGAAATTTTCTAAAACCTGTCATATAGGGGAATTGAGTAAAAACAAAACATGATTTGTTGGCAGATAATTTCTTTTCCTCAATCCCTGAAAAGTCTACATGAAGTAGGGCTGGACAGAATTGTGTCATCAATTAGCAATGTATATACTGTATGGTCAAAGCTTGCTCAAATCCACTTCGGTTGTCTACTATACAGTCTTATGTGTCTGCTACTCTGTTCAGATCAGCAGAGCTGCGGAAGCCATCACAAGTAGCATAGCAGTACTTACAGTAACCGTGTGATGAACATCAGAAGGATGAGCGCCACCAGGAGTTGCAGGGGCGCCCCCTGAGGGGCCAACATCAGGCATATTTCTTGGTGCAGCAGGAGGAAGAGGCGGCTCCTCCACGCCTGAAGAATTCAGTGTCGGCATTGGTTTCACAGATGGAAGCGGGATTTTCAAGCTTTGGAGCCACTGATCAAGGAAGCCAGCCTCAACAGGCAGCATGTAGTTGGGAATATCTTTTCCCAGACCTGTACAAGTGTTTTCTGCAAATGCAAGGGTATGCATGTGTCAGAACATGGAGCATAAATACTGCAACTGCATGTGATTAGTGAACTATATACTGTATGCACATGACATGGCAAATAAGACTTACTTTTGTATCTTCTGACTGTCTTCGGGTAATCAGTTATGATGCCTGATAAATTAAATGACTGGACATAGTAATTGATTTCCACAGTTGGATCTCCCAAGAAATCCCACGGGTGTGCTACAAACTCATTCAGGAACACCTGTGCATACACAGCTAGCCCCGCTGACTGCAGATCTTGCACAAGTCTGTTCTGTCTTATGAGAAAATTATAGGTTTGACTGAAAACAGATCTCCTGTCAACAACTACGGCATGAGCAAACTTCTTAATGGCTTTCAATGAGGAATTAGAAGCGTCCCCGATGCCTGAAGGGAGAGTGTAAACAAGCTTATATTTTGTTTTCTGCTGCTTCAATTTGACTAGAACAGCACTATCTTTTGACTGGATCAGAACTTCCTTGGTTGTCTGATTATCGAAGCCAGCAGTACTTAAGGCAGTGGTTACACAATCAACAATGTCAATTCCTAATGACTTTGCTATAAATGCAGCATTCTGCAGTACAAAAAGAGAAGAATGATCAATGAAGAAAGAATTACATTATTAAGATAAGTTTCAAGATATTTGATTTGTGGAAAAATTAATAGAATATTTGGTAAGGAATAAGGGAAAAACAAAATCTTTGCAGAAGTCTATACAGGTTATGTCTAATACTAATAGCACTGTAGCAGCACTCGGCAAGATGACAGCAATTAATCAAATTATATCATTTGTAAATACAAAAAAATAAAAACAGATGATGGGATCTTTCTTAAAACAGATTAGATTTTTTTTTTCTCAGACCCACAGGACAGCTGCATATCATTGCCTTAATAGGAGGATTATGTAGACAATTCATCAACATATTGAGAGGTTATGAATTGTATGGATCTTTTTTACCATTTTTCTTCTTAATATAATGATGCTCAACTATCCTATGTGTTCCAAAAAAAAAAAATATATACATATTGAGAGGTTAACTATCTGTTGAACTTTCTTGCTCGTCACATATTCATTCTTTTTTTTTAATGAAACGGGCAGGAATCACATAGAAATAGAGACAAAAATCTGGTGGAAACTTTAATTGTATGAGATCAGATCAAAATAAGTAAAACTTCAAGTGAAGGTATCACCTCGATAATGATCATGGCACCAGACACATCCCTATCCATTACGATTGCAAGAAAGTCAGATAACTTCAGAAACTTCCCTTGATTTGTGTACCTTGGGTTCCTTACAAGATAATATTCACTCACTGGGGAAGATATCTTGGCTGTAGATAAAGGGCCAGTCAAAGGGATACTTCTGAGTTTGTGCATTTTGTGAGCTATTCATGTTTTTATAGTGCTATTTTCCATTTACTTTTTTGGCAGAAAGCAACATCAGTAAATTATATGAACAATGCTACAAAGGAAACTCACGTTTTAAAGCACTACTGATGTTGGCCCAAGTGAGGTTGAATGTGAAGATTCCTGCTCTAGATTGAATTTCTGGAACAACAGAAGGAGTGGCGAAAGGTGTTCTTTTGAACATCCGTGGTGTCAATCAGATTAATGGAACTCATGCACATAAGAACTCCATCACTTGTCACTTGAACTGGACAATCAATGACATCTGCTCCATCATCAATTGCACTATGGTAGGCCAGGTCTGTACAGTCTGGATAGTCTCCACTATCACCATTATGCGAGATAACTAAGGGTTTCCCTGTAAAGAAGCACTAGAAATAATTAAACTGAGTTGAAATAGAAGATATCCAACCATCGTAGTACAATTGCGAAGGTCGGCCTTACTCCCATATGAAACATACCATGATCAGTCTTACTTGAATTCAGTTTAGCAAAACAACCTGCAGATGAGAAGATTCAAATGCATTAACAATGAACTGTATTGGTTTCTTCATAAAAACAACGAAATATCATACTAAGTTTTCCGTGGGCTTAAAACATATCTTAAAATGTGGTAAGGTTATTTTAAACTCTACAATTTTAATACATTCATCACTGGACAGTGAACACTTTGAACACTAAGACTAAATGGGGATTAGGGTGACAAGCATTCTATTATCAACCCGACGTGTTAGAAAACAGAAGTTTCATAGGAGGATTGCAATGATATGCCTTTTACTTAATATAAATATGCAAGTCCAAAATATTGTTGTAGTAGAACAGAGGAAGTAGTACTTCACAGGATAATATAATAGAAAAGGTCAAACCTGATAGCTACACTGTAGTTGAATCGTTATCATGTATTAATGCAAAAAACTTAGTAGCTTACCAATTGCCTCTGATGCAGTAGTAGGGTAGTCTGACAGTACACCATCGACAGAGAAACCACCATCACTGATGAAGTTTAGGTACTCCGCCAAAGGATCGTAGCTGTAGTTATAGGGAATAGTTCTATCATTGGCAAAATCAGAGGCATATATTTCCAGCCCTGCTTTGTGGGCTTCTGTGACAATTGATGTGGACGACAGTAGATAGTTATCCTTTGTCACTTGCCAAATGTAGTCCTTAGGGACCATGATGCCAGATGCAACAGACTTAATAAACGTCAGATTACTCAACAGAGAACCATATGTTTGATTTATAGAGTGATCTAACAGGTCTTTATCAAGAAAGCTATACACAAGCTTGGTCTTGCGACCAACTCTTGCAGATATATTTTTGAGGAAGCCCAGTTCAGGCGACGAGATATAATCCATGGATACCAGTTTTCGGATTGAAAGTATGTATGTACTCATGTCCAAACCATGTTGCTTGTAGAAGATGGGATGCTACACATACGGAAAAAAAGAAGGAAATTAGTACTAGCAACAAAATAAACTATGGTTAAATTCCAAGAATAATAGCTCAACCTGGACATTCAACCAAACAGAGGACGTGTTGACAAGGAACTGAAAGTCAGTGACACTGACGATAGGATAGGTGCCGTCGAATTTCTCAGTGCGAGACCAAATTGCTTGTATTACTGCTCAATATAGCAGATATTCAGTTAAGAAAAATAGTTCGCACCATTAGAATAAATTTGTAAGCCATAAAAAGCACATGATCGTAGAAATGATTTTGACCAAACAAACATAAAAAAAAAAAAATAGTACTAAAAAAATGTCAATGCAAACAACTTATGATGTCCATAATGTAAAACTAGTACTGACACCATCTGTAACTGTAGTAGTGGCATATTTACTCACGATAAACTGCAGACTGAAGCTCAGCAATGGTGAAGTCAGAGACAAACCATCCAGTCTTGTGCACACCGTCGATGACGTATCTCCGCTTCCTCGCGGGGAACGTTCGGTCGACGGTGGTGCAGTTCTTCATGTTTATGTCCCGGAGGCAGACCCCAACACCGTCCTTTGTTAGCTGGACGTCGCACCACATAGCTGTGCCAGGCATGCTGGCGGCAATGGCGAAAGAGTAGGCGTCTGGGCTGGAATCTGGAAACACTCCTGAGAACCCGCCTTTGGCGATCACAAGTGGAGCCGCACCTGCAGGAAGAACAAATGCACATGATTGTAGTTGCCGTGTCCGGTGTCCCTTTAGAGACTATATATATACCTACTCAGATCATCGCCCAATTAACTTTACGCTTCTCCTATATTTTATCTTTCAGCTGCCCAAACTTTAAATTTTTTAGCGTTATTCAGATAATAGTTAATTTTGTCGTTGTTTGACAATAGTATATTTCAGGTGCCTAACTTTTTTAGTGTTATTCAAACAATTGTGTATTGTCTCTTCTCTCTTGTGAGTGAGTTGCCCTTTTAATTGTGCGAGTTGGTTGTATCACTATTAGACTGTTGTGTGAAATCATCTTAGAATTGAGGCAACTGAAACTGAAGTACTTCTATCTAAAAAAAAAACTGAAACTGAAGTACAGTAACTCAGCGGCACTCACTCTACTTGTCAGAGAAGAATTGAAACTGAATTCTGGAATTTCAGAAGCAATAACCAGTTGTTGCTAATGGCTTACAGAGAGAGATAGAGAACAGAATTCGCTACACTCGTCAGCAAAACTAGGAAACTCTAGAACACCAAGAAGGCCCCAATTGGGTTTATTTGCCAGCAGCAGCAGCTACCTACCGACCCCTACGAACAAACACACGGAGCGAAACAGAGGAGTGCATAGAGGACGGCACGCATCGAGGAAGCTGCAGAGAAGGAAGGAAGGCTGGTGCATTACCGGTGAGGGTTTTGTAGTCGGAGGGAGCCGGGGACCCTGCGCAGCGGCGGCGCCGACGAGGGCCATGCCGACGCAGCCCAGCAGCAGCGCGGCGAAGGCCACCCCTCCAGCACCTCCACCCCGTTCTCCTCCTCCTCCGTGGCGTCTACTCCTCCTCATCACCGAACTCTTTCCCGCACTGACTTGGTGGCAGGATTGAGGAGAAGCGGCGGGGATTGGGGAAGGCTCTTGTTGCTGCAGTAGCAGGGTAGCACTGACTGAAACGAAATGGAAACGAGTTCTTGTTTTTCGGTAGGCAAGCATATATAGAAGCCGTAGGCACCGCTCAGTGACACGCTTCAGTGCTGACAGTGTTTGAAATGTAGATGATGATTAGCATAGCATAGCTTAAGAGAAATCATTTTCCAGCCAGATAACCATAACCCGGACTCGTTCTTCTAGTCCCTCTGTTCTGTTTTTGAAATATAGCATATTATTTCAATACTTTTAAAATAATTTAAAGAAATACTATGTTGCATGTTGTATCCATGAATTAAAGTTTAAACTCAATTGTGATGAAAGCTCACTATCAGTACAGTCGGTGTATAAACATTTTGTTAACCGGTTTATAATTCCTCTTATACTTTTTTGTGCAGATGATCTGCTCACTAGACATGCGGGTTACAGAAGTTAGTTATAGTGCTTTGCAGTTTGGCTTCCCTCTTTTGACTTGGCATATGGAAGTAGCACTGAATTTTCAGTCTGAAACTGAGATAAGAAGCCGTATTAGTGCCACGCAGTTGTAAAGCGCAGCGCACTTCCGACCCCTCGCGCTCAGCTGCGGCAGATTCGCTACAAAGTGCCCACGTGGGTGGTGCGATCAAAATCAAATGATGGCAATGGCATGGCATGGCCCGGGCGGCTGCATGGTGCACGATTATGCTCTTTGCCATGGTACCGGCCGGTACGGGTGGTGGCATCTACTACGCCACTAGCTGAGTGCTTCTCCCGTTTCAAAATACTAGGAGGACTCTCGCTGGCGTTGCCGCATGGTATGGAAAAAAATATAAATGAGTTACAATGTCAATCACTAAGAATTAGGAGACGTATATACATATGGGTCAGTGGCAAAGCTAAGCTTTTTAAACGGACGGGGTGCGACTATAAGGAAGAGATAAAATATATTTACCCAAAAAAAAGAGAAGTCCAATAATATTTGTTTAACTTGGTGTAGCACAAACTAAATAATGTCAACACGATGATTTATTCTTCAATATCATGTCTTCCCAAAGATTGAGCAGCCTATAAGAAGAGAATAAATGATTTGTTACACAAATATTTTAGGAAGAAAGAATGATCAAATGAAAAAAACATATATCACATTAAATTACCTTTAATCTTCATCATCAAATCTACGATGTTTCATTTGCATGAAGCGATGAACCATAGCCTCATTGGTGACTTTCATCATCTCATCTTTCTCCACATAGCAAATAAGACAATTTCATCATCCTAGATCAAACTTAATCTCCTCTTCCCAGTTAACATCATCAGGACATGAGCTATGGTCATTGTTGCCACTATTTGGCTCTGGCTCTTTTCTTTTGAAAAAACGATGCAACGATGCCATCAATTAAATTGGAATAACCAAGCAGGACAGCACTACTGTATGAAAAACAACCACAAATTAGAGCCTCCTAATTTTATAATTTGTGTCTAATAAAATATATTAATCTAAGAATGCCAGAATGGATTGATGGAATAGAAAAGGAATGAAGCGATTGAATTACCTTAGAGGTTGCGTTGGGGTCGACAGATCAAACGAAGAGATCCCACAGTCCCACGCGCGTACGATCGCGCTCGGCGCCTGCGGCCGGTTCGTCGCCCACGAATAGAAAACTACGGAAGGCAGGCAGGCGGCGTCGGGCGAGCGGAAGGGCAAACGACGCGTCGACGCGAGAGACGAGACCTGGGCTATAGCATGTATCATGTATGTACGCTGACTGCAATGCAAAAGGCTTGGGCTGGGGACGTTCGTTGCTTGCGGCCTCTGGAGTCTGGACTGGACCTCTGGTGGCGTATTGCGTACATACACCGTCACCTGGATGCCCACGAGGTCGCTGAGCCGGCGGGAGCCTTGCTGCAGGCCTCCGACCTCCAGAGCTTCGTCAGTAACGTGGACGCCACCGCGACGGCCATCAGCAGCGACGGCGTGGATCAGTCAAAATTGCTTCTAGGGGATGCGTTAGAGCACCAGGATCATCGATATATATATTATTAGCACACACACTGAAAGCACATCCATGTCGATGCGTTAGAGCATAGGATCATCGATATATCCATATATATATATATATGGATATCATGATGGGGAGATTGTAGTGCACGCTGATCCTTCGAATGCCCCTATTATTAGCACACCCTGAAGCATGCATGCTGATAGACCCTTCGGGTGCCTCTATGCATTAGCACACACACTAAATCAAATTGAATGCCTCCTTGGTGGAGTTCAGAGTGCATCAAATTGAATGCATCCTTGGTGGAGTTCAGAGCAACAATAATTAGTGGCTGCATGTATGCATGGAACCGGACATGACGGGGTGACGCTTTGCCTCTACACGCCTGAACATGCATGCCAAGTTTAGTGAATTGCGGGACCCGGTGATGACGTGGCTTCACCACAGCTCGAAGAACTCTTAAGTGGGGGTTTCCATATAGAAGGTTTAGATAAGTCTTTTAACTTTTTTGGTTCATCTATTTATTTTGCTATATGTATGTAAATATATTATTGTATTTAAATACATAGTTAAATAGATAGTAATAATCTATTGTTCTCATGTTCAAAAAAAAAATCTCTTGTTCCTTCACACTAAAAACTAACACAGGGCAAGGCTGCTCAACAAAAAAAAATAATTAAACATACTCCCTCCGGGATGGTTTTAGAAGTCGTTTAGGACAGCTGACACGGTCTCCAAAAACACAACTTTGACCTCCTATTATTATACAAATATTTATGGAGATGTGATATATGTATACTTTTATCAAAGTATTTTTTAAGACAAATCTACTCATATAATTTTTACATTTACAAACTCAACAACTTAAAAGTTATTGATGATTTATATTCCGATGTTTGATCCAAACCTTGTCCAAAACGACTTCTAATACCATCCCAGAGGGAGTACATTAGCTTTGTTTGTTTTGGAATGAGCCTTTCTGCTCCTCATCAATCAACTAGTGGAACCAGGACTTATTAACACTACGTTCGGTTCGTAGGGGATCGAGTACTATATATTCGATCAAGAACGCTACTATATTTTATACAAGAACCAGTACTATGAATAGTTCCCGCCAGGAATAAGCCTAACTAAACAGGACCTAAGGGATCTTTCAAAAATAAGCGGGACCTAAGCGACATCCATATTATGACACTTCGTAGATGCGATAATGTATGTGTCTCAATAACTTTTTCAATGTTTTTACATATGCATTTAGTACTCATAACAAAAAAAAACACAACTATACCATTAAAAATAAGTGAAATAATAGTTTTTGTGTTGTCTTTTTTGGGGGAGGGGGCACAGGCCCTGGTTCTACTAGAATAGTCACATGATTAAAATTTCTTAGGTCATGGAACATGAGGTGGCACTCCAACACCATATAAATCCAACCTCAAGTAGAATAATTGGTCCCGATCAGTTTTCCAAAATCAGTCGACTAACTTTCTTAAATCACTGCGCCTCACTTATCATAACGATAAGACTCTCAAAATTTGAGGTGTTAAGGTTGAGATTGGAAAGCTTTACCATAGCATTAATAGCAGCTTCATGTCCTAGAACGAGAGACCTTATATCTGTTTTTGCTTGCATATCACCTACCTTGGCATCACGAGGTATAGCTCTAAGCCCAATAGACATAAGTCCATCTGCACCATAGCTATTGGTGAATGGTAACATATGTGCTGCATCGCACCCTAGCAAGGGAGGGGGCCAAAGCCCCCCTGGTTCCACAATACTAGGTCACAACTTTAAAGTATCTTAGCACCCCCAACAACTAGTGTTGTACCAAATAAGACCTGAGGAGGAGAGGCACAGTTGTGCGACAAGAAAAATAAAGTGATGGGGTGTCGATAGGACAACAGTTAGTAATGTGTCAGAGGTCGACCAAGTCTTGCGAAAAAAGAATCATGTGGAGAGGAGGAAACAAGTGTCTAGTGAACCTTATTACGCATCGTGCTTTGTGTTCTAATCAATTAGAAAATAGAATTCGGCCTAATAATCCTCCACTGCAAAAAAGGAGATAAGGATTAATTATCGTATTCGAAACCCCCACCTCATTCCAAGTCAAACACATGCTTAGAAATGTGCACCGGAGACATGCATGCGTGGGATGGATGACTAGTACTGTGCCTTAGTGGCAGTGCTAGAGCTCTCACTAACTAAATTCAGTGAAGAAGGGTTGAAACGAACGAAGAACACGGCAATAGTGTAGTACGTACTTAGGGGCACCGATGCAAGAAGCTGGAAACGAAGAATTAATCAAGGAAAGTAGCTGGAAAACAGTGACAGTAGAAGCTAGGAAACGCAACGAGTGAATGTGGATTGCGACGGCGCCATTTTGCCGAGGGTAAGAAATTATTAAGATACTGTTTTCCACGGCGATTTGATTGCACTTGCACGGCTAGGGCTAGGTATGGATGGATGCATGCAACAGTGCCCTCCACACTCCAATGAAAGGCCATAAGCCACCGGCACCGATCCATGAAGTGGAAGAATAAAGCTAAGCTAAGAGCATGTATCGTGGTGGATTAGAATTCTTAATCCATCTCGAAGCGCTGGTTCTTGCGGACCACATGCACGCGCGGCGGCTAGCTTGACTTGGATTATCGCGTCAATGCATACCAAGAGACAGAAAAGAATGAAAACGCACACTTGGTCGGAGATTGTAGCTTGACTTGGATTATCGCGTCAAGTCGTCGATTTCGTCTAAGCCAAGGGAACACACGGACTGATGAGTGCATCTACTTTTTTTTTTCCCAATCCGGACGCCTTCGCGTTTTCTCTGTCTGGGTATGTACGTTGCCTGCAAGACGAATTGGCGAGCGACATACCCGTCACCCACCACACGGCGTGCCGAGCCGACCACGGCCGGTCGGGGGACGACGACGACCAGCAAGTTTCTCTGCATGGGTCACTGATCGCTTCTGTCTAGCAGTACTCCTACCAGTACTCCCTCCGTCCCACTGAGTTTGTCACCCTAGATTCCGTGCCATCTTATTCGATGCTTCGTCTTATTCAAATTTTTTGCACAAATATAATTTATTTTGTTACAACTTATTTTACCAATGAAGATACTTGAATATTGATTAATTTATTTTATGATTTGCATAAATATCTAAATCTCCTATATAGGAGCTCCCCCACTCATCCTCGCAGGGAATTCTCCGGCCTCCGATTGGTCACGTGAGTGGTACCTGAAGTGAAATTGAAGCTTAGCTTTTGCGCAGCTCTTGCGGCGTCATGATTGCCTGAAGGCTCTGCGTGTAGGTGGCGCAGTAAAGAAACTCTCCTCCACCAGCGCCGCCCCCTCGCGTCTCGCTCTCCGCCGTTGTTCCCCTTCCCTGCACGTCCGCCTTCCATGCCCTTCCGCCTTTAAATCGCGCCGGTACCCACCGGCCTGCTTTCGCGTAGCCGTCGCTGCTTCCCTGCCCACGCCGGGCTGTTAGTGCCGAGAGGCGGTGGAAGAAGAGGGGACGAGGAAGGTGGACAGCCGGGCCGGGAGCGGAGGTCGCCCATCGCCTTTGGGCGTTTCCGCGGCGCTCCGCGTTGGGAGGAACGGGGCGCATGCTGCCATGCGCGGCCGGGAGTTTTAACAAGCGGGGCCGCGCTCCCCTGTGTGCCGCATGCCGCCATCCGGAGAAGGAAGGCCCCGGACGGCCGGGCAGCGCCGCGAGTACTGGCGCCGGAGAAGGCGGGGGCGGGGGGCGGCGGCATCCATCGGGCGCCGTGAGTCGGGAGGTTTGTCTCATGTGGAAGTCGTTACCGCCGCCACGCCGCGCGGCAAAGCAAGCACTGGGCGGGAGACCCGACCGCTACATCCACCTCGGCCGCAATACGGGCGGGGTTATCGGGTGTTGCCCGCCGCGACATGAGGAGGATGAGGGCGGAGGCAGGTGACCATAGCACTAATCCCGGCCGGCGGTGGCAAAGTGAGCTCCGTACCGACAAACAAGATAACATCCACATGCTCCGGGAGCGATACCGTGTCAATTTTTTTTCCCCCCCTCCCTCTCTGTTTTACGCCTTTTTTTAAAGATATATGCGTGCTTTAGTTGGGTTGGTGGAATTCCATGTGTTGGAGCGAGAGTCTCCAGATGCTATTCTTGCGAAGAGTTTGTGTGTCAAATTTCTTGGTGATCTCTTCACTCATTGGTTTGATTTCAGATTGTGTCTTTTTTATCCATCCAGCAGCTTTTCATTCAAGGTAAACTATTATACGAAAAATTCCCTGTTCTACTATTGTATGCAAATTTTTCTTTTTCTGAATCTTGCCTTTGATGACTGAATTAGCTTTTGGTTTCAGCTAGAAAGCAATATTCAGAAGCTTGCCTTTTGTATGATTATCATGAATTGGAGCTCATATATCCCTATCATGCAGAGATAGGAGTTTTTGTATGATTCGGTCATATATTCAGAAGCACTATTATTACGGAAGGTGGTTCTTTAGTAATAAGTCATACATAATGTTATTGAAGCACTGTTATTACCTGAAGCTAATTGTTATTCAGGTCATATATTGAAGCACTGTTATTACGGAAGGTCATATATTCAGAAGCACTGTCATATATTCAGACATTATGTAATAACTCATATATTCAGGTCAGCAATATTCAAGCTTGCCTTTTTGTATGATTCAGACATTATGATTTGTATATTCTTCTTTTGTATCTCCCTTTTCATCTTTTGATTGATTGATTGAAAATACTTGACAAGGTTTATTTTTAATATATTTGAAAGGTGGTTCTTTACTGTGACAGAAGCCATGCCTGTCCACGGTGAAAGAGAGTTTAGGCACGGAATGATACTTGATTGATTAAGAGTGCAGATATATATATTAGGCATGGAGCATTCCTGGCCATCCAGACCCGAAGTTTCGACGCGCTGCTGCAGGAGTTCAAGACGGACTACAACCAGACCCGCCGTGCGCAACCCATAGTTCAAGGCCACGCCCGACAAGATGCAGGGCCCGCTCCGCCAGATCTTCGTCGAGTTCCTCAAGCGTTCCTGCACCGCCGAGTTCTCCGGATTCCTCCTCTACAAGGAGCTCGGCCGCAGGCTCAAGGTTCCTAACTGCTTCTTCCTTTGCATTTCGTCGACCACCTGGTGAGCGTGTACCGATGCCTGATGCCGTGCTTTTCCTCTGCAGAAAACCAACCCGGTCGTGGCGGAGATCTTCTCACTCATGTCCATGGACGAGGCGCGACATGCTGGGTACACACCTTATCTCTTTTTATTCAGTCCTACACAACAGTGCGTGCAATTACTGTAATTGTCTGCTTGTCTCATGAAAACTTATGCCGGTGCTGCAACCTCAATTTGAGATGGAATGTAGATTGGGTGTTCGGTAAAATGCCATTCCACGGAAGAAGCTACATTTCTTCTCATTGGTTGAACAACCAACCAACTAATTGTTATAGAATAAGCTACCTTTGTTCTCAATTATCTGTTGTTACATTTTTTGTGAAACAAAATTAAAGATTTATGGCCATCTCATGTCATAATGATCTGTCTTGCACTTTTGTTCATGCAGGCAACCTGCATAGTATTAATAAATGATGATTGGTCCAAGGCAAATTTCAAGTTGCAATTTCCCTGAATAATATGCCTTTTTTGTGTTCAGTTCAATGCCAAAGTACATATATTTGAGTTCTAAGAAATGATTGATGCTTTGCATAACCACTTTAGAGGTGGCATTGATATTTGAACCATCCATAATTGTTCAAATAATAAATCTATGCATATGTTATATCGTTTTCGTACATTCTAAATCATTTACATTCCTCCTTGATAACAGCCGTAACATACGTGCAAATAACACTTAATAATTCTTTTGCTTATACCGGTACAGATATTTCAAGTCGATAGCTTCACACTTTGGTCTTAAAAATAGCTATGTAGACTCGAAGTATTAATCGTTATTCAAACTATTTGTAATAAGCTAATATATCCCTATCATGCGCAGATGATATCATGAAAATTTCCCTTATAGTCATTGCATTTTCTTAATTCCCGAAGAACGCGCGGTGAGGTTCCCCTAGTTTTGAATAAAGCGGATGGTCGAACATAAAGTTCAAAAAAAAAACGACGAACTCCATGGGACAGAGGAGTACGTTATTATTAATACAAGATTTTCGGTCGTACCGGATTAACTGAAATATAATATGCCTGACTGAATAGTAGAATAAGTTGACCAGCCATTACTGCAAGGATAGGATATCGATCGGCCTTGAATTCATATGGATCATCGTCATCGTAAAAAATCGTCACGGATCATCGAACAGATCAGTCACCGTACCGGCGGGTAGCATCAGCAAAAAGCTTGTGCTTGTGCCGTGCGATCGCCGGCGACGGAGACGACTCCGACTGGTGCCACCAACAAGGTCGTGCACTCCTCCGGCGCAGGCCTGGGGAGAGGAAATCAGGGAAACCTGAGAAAAAGCAGGCATCTCGTGCCGAGACATTACGCTACAGGGGAGGGAGCGTGATGGCTGACGTGACGCGACCGTGGTGTACAGGCAGCTGCACGATTGCAGAGTGGTGGGTGACTTCAGTCTGGTGCTGTCCTGCTGTGGACCGTGGACTACTCTTGTTCAGTCGTTTGCATTAATTAATATCATAACGTCTACTGCTCTGTCCTTTTTTTTTTTTGTCGGTTTTGGTATGCGTGCCTTGGCGAGTTCGAGTTGAATTGTAGAAAATACGTGCAACATTTTTATTTTCAAATAAATTTGTTAAAAAACTAGATTCAAAGATCTTTCTAATGGTACTAATTATATACTATAATTATAAATATATTTTAATATAAATTTAATTTAAGTTGTTTTTTAAAGGAAAAAAGCAAAGTATTTAGAGACGGAGGGAGTACCACACAACATTATATAGGCGACCTATACAATATAAATACATAAGTAGAGATTTCTCAAATATAAATAAACTTGTGTATCCCGTTGAGCCTGCAAATTAGGTTTACCTCCATCTGAGGGTGAGTGGACGTGGACTTTGCTTGTGGAAATCTTTTGTTACGAAACTACTTTTTTTTTTTTGGAAAATTATATAGCAAAAACACACGCACGCACACACACAAATTGACTTTGGAAATCCTGAGGCTCAGGGCAAAGATATTATAATAATTCCACGGGAGATGGTTTCACTGGCTTCAGTAATTCCACGAAAGATACTTTCAAGAACAAACTTTTTTTTATTATTAATAAACTTCATCATCTACTATAAGAACCAAACATTGCATTGGCAATCTCACGCTCTCCACAAGACATCTCGCAGGGCTGCGAACGGTCAACCCATTGGGCTTTCCAGTAGTGCGCACCGGCTTTGTTCATGATCATTATCCCATGGGCCGGCCGGCCAGGCTGTGGTGGCCTTTCAACCCATATGGGCCGGTCCTGAAATGGATCGAACAAGAGCCCATGTCAAGCGGACGGTTGAAACCTAGTAAAATCAATTGTTCCACAAACTCCATACGACTCCACACAAAGCACGGACCTTGCCACACTTTTTTTTTTTTTTTTTTTTTTTTTTTGCAAATACACAAGAGACACAAAGTTTATATATGTGGTAGTGCGTGTTAATAGACATCCATACTCTCTACTACATCTATGAACAGGCACTTTAACTTTGTGCATCTTTGAAAGACTAGACCAACCGATATGCAAGATTGATGAAATCAACATACATAGGAGCCTCAATAAATAGCATCTCCTCTTCATGGTATATGAGTACAAGTATCTAGGCTAGGAGTTGAACCTTAGATTAAAAATCCACCACTGGCTACCTAACAAAGCTAATGGACAATAAGTTTGCCACAAAATCAGGGATGACAATGAGGACTATAAGGCTATGCAAACATTTGTGCATGCATCCGCACCGGAAGAAACTTCGACACTAAAAACCCGCCACAACCCCTGAAGTCCTTACCGGTGACATCTATGATCACTACGACTTGTGTTGGCCAAGAGGATCCCCTGAAGTCCTTACCGGTGACATCTATGTTCACTACGACTTGTGTACGTTGGCCAAGAAGGGAGAGGGAGGCATTCTAGAGGGGCCTGACTATATGATGGGAGACATTATATACCTAGCGCTGGTTTATTACATAGGTCATGTTTAGCTTCATCGAATTGTTAGCTCAATTTACTCTAGTTCAAGTCCATGGAGGGCACCCACGGGTAGAAATCAAAACTTGTCACGTTTGCGAGGCCCTGAACCTATAGCCTATGTGGGTGAGTCCATATTTGCCCTCGACCCAGTTGGGTCGAAAACCCACTTGCCTCGGATCATTACCCGCTTGACTACCATTATTCCTACACAAAGTTAGAGAGTTATGCAGAGCACAAATCTAGCCCACATGGTAATACTAGTCAGTAACAAGTTCATACTTGAAGAGCTTGATTTGAAAGATAGAAAAAAAGAAAATCTTCAAAAGATGGAACACACTACACAATCAATGCAAAACACATAGTAAAAGATACTAGTACGGTACACGTATTAACCAACATATTCAAACGACCAAGAGCTCCAAGGCCCGGCCCCACCGATGTGTTGTAAAGCCAGGCCACATCAGCACCGACACTGGGCCCCATTCACCCGACACAGAAGTAACACACACAGATACATTATTCGACACAAACAACACGACACAAGTACTAGAAGGGCCCACCCCGCCACGTAGCTAAGTACGAAACAACGTGAACCCGCCAACACAGCGACGACGGCGGCCGACGACGAGTCCACGAACAAGCAGCTAGCTGCTAGCGACCTATGCCGGCGCCATGCCGTGTTCCGTGGCGCCAGCGCGGCGCCATGTGACAAGCTGACTCACTCGGACTTGTCGGCGGCGGCGGCCTCCGGAGCAGCGGCGTCCTCTGCCGGCGTTGCCTCCTCGGTCGCCGCGGCGGCCGGCGCTTCCTCCTCCGCCGGTGCGGTTTCTGCCTCAGGAGCGGCGGCAACAGCAGGCGCTGCCTCCTCCTCCTCCTTGACCTCCTCAGCCGCCACGGGCACGGGCACCTCGGGCTCAGCTGCTGGCTCTGCCGTCGCAGCCTCTACCTCCGCTTCCGTGGTCTCGGTCTCAGCCGGAGCTGCTGCCTCCGGCTCTGTCTCTGCTGCCGGCGCGGCGGCCTCCACCTCTGCTTCCTCGGTCGGCGTGGCCACGGCCTCGACCGGGGCAGCAGCAGCCTCCGGCTCTGCCTCCTTGGTCTCCGTCTCTGCTGCCGGTGCGACGGCTTCCGCCTCCGCTTCCTCGGTCGGCGTGGCCACGGCCTCCTTGGTCTCAGTCTCGGCAGGGACAGCCTCACCTGCCTCCTCCACCGCCTCCGCCTCCGGCTCCTTAGCGACCTCGGTCTCCGCTGCCGGAGCTGGCTCGTCGGCGGCCGGAGTCTCTGCGACAACCGGAGCAGCTTCCTCCTCCTTGGGGTCTCCTCAACGACGACGGCGGCCGGCTGGACAGCCTCCACTACCACCGGAGCCTCCTCGACGGGCACGGCAGTCGGGACCTGGACCTGCACACCAACGTTGGCACACATGGAAGGAACGGTGAGCAAAGCATGCGTTTTCCATGGCACGCTCAGTACGATCACGTACTGCATGCATAACGGTTACCTCGGCGGTGGCCATTGGTGCAGCTGGGATGGTTGTGATGACTGACGATGGAGCTGGACTGAACTAAGCACTGAAGCTCCGAGCTAAGCAGGAGCAGCAGAGCTTATTACCAGTGTGATGGACTGCTGTCGATGTGGTGTGTTGAGCGGCAGAGGGGGGTGTATATATAGTGCCAGGTCCTCCAAGGCCAAAATGGTCATTGTGCAAAGTAAAAGCCTAAAAGCGCAAGCCAGCCAGCCAAACCATGTGTACCGTATCATCATCTCATACATACGGATTCCATTCTTTTTGTGTATATATATATATATAAAAGAAATGTGAATCTTAGATCGATCGAGCTCCAACACAACCACATGGCTACATGCATGACACGTCATTATTCCTATACCGTACGTGTCCATTTTATATTCAGGGCAAGTTGCGTTTGCAGGAGTAGCTCGCTCTGATGGATTGATTGATCAATCAATCATATAGTATGTACTCCCTCCGTTCCATTTCATTTTGCAACTATGGGAAGCGTGTCGTCCGTCAAACCGACTTAACTTTGACTACGTTTGTAGAAAATACGTGCAACATTTATATCTCCAAATAAATTTGTTAAAAAAACTAGACTTAAAGATCTTTTCAATGATACTAATTACTTAGTATAAAATTTTTATATATTTTAATAAATAATTGCCGGCAGTTTGAAAATACCGTTTTTACCGGGAATGGAATCGCAAGTTTTCCTGGAACAGAGGGAGTATATATTTCTCCAAAAGATGGCCATAGCCACCATGGATCCAGCGAGAGGAGAACGAACCCCATGACCATGCATACATATGCATGGCCTGGAAGGAGCACATGTCCAGATCGATGGACGATGAGTGTGTGCACTGTGTGCAGTAGTGCGGCACTGGTGCTACCAGCTAGCTGCGTGGTGCACTGTTTCCCTTTCGGCTTTGCATTGGCCGGCCGGTCTTGTTAATCAGCTACTAGTAACCATGACGTCGATCGATCTGGCTGTCAAGATGAGGCCAACGTACAAGCTATGGCAACAGAGATCGATTCAGAGAACCACGACGGCGAACACGCCTTTTGAGTTGTAAGGAACGATGTGTCCACCGTGGCTGCTCGTCATCACCAGCCGGCCGTCATCAGTGCTGCAGTACGTGTGCAGTGTGTGCCTACCTTCTCAGCCCAGTGCCAGCCTTGGTTGGACGGAGTACGGATGGACGATGGACGAACGAACGACAGATGTTCTACGGCCTGGATCCATCGCCATAGATGGATCGATTTCCTTCTTCCCTACTATATTTCTCGCACTCATTTGATCCATGGATCGATGATGGCCTCCAGATCTACGCAGCCTCCTCCATTGGTTGCATTGTTCGAGAAAAATAAAACTAGTTGTAGTGGTAGAATTATTGTTTTGTACGGCCAAGAGATACGATGGGTGGTGGCGTGGAGACAGAGCGATGCAAACGTACGTGATGTGTATCCCGATCCATGGGCCAAAGAATGTGCGCTCGGTAGCTCCAATGGTGTACATGCGTCCATCAATCGAGTATAGCGTGACACGCACCCAATCCGACTAGCTAGCTAGGGTCAATTTCTGGATAGATCAATGGCTGCAAATTACTACTACTGCATCGATCAACTTTTCCATGTCCAACCAGAGCTTGTGATAGGTCCATGTCCAACCAGAGCTTGTGATAGGTATAGGTATAGCATTAGGTCTGAGCCTCATCGATCAGTGGAGGCCGGTCGGCGTCGTACGTACGTGTAAATAAACAAACAAACAAACTGTGTGTGTTGACGGGTGAATATTACTTGGTGATGTAGGATTACTGGCTTAGAAACAAAGGAACACATGAATGAATGCATGCGTCTATGGCGTAGGCTGCCGGAGGAACGATTTGTAGAAAAAGCTAAGGGAATGTGTCAAGATCGTATCGTGATGCAATGATGCTAATGCGGATTTCTCTCGTAAAATGATGCCAATTGACACCCGGCCAGTGTGCTAGCTACTAGTATGATCTACTACTAGGATTTAACGTGCAGAGACCGATAGAGGGAGCTGAACCCATCGTAATTATTTAAGTATGTTCATAACCGAAGCTTAGCTTGTGGTACGTGGTACATAAATGTGATCGCTACATGGCCAACATACGTGTATCCATGCACGCCAAGAAATGAAAGAGAGAACAAATTCACACACACAGCTGCTACGAGGAATTCTATAGTTAGTTTTACAGCAACCTAGGCATAATAAATAGATTAACACGTACACAGCTACTACTAGTACTACGGGACCGGGACGGGTGAAGTGAATGAAGCGCTGGCATGGCACGTCACATGTGTGTGTCCTGGGCAGCGCTGCAGTGCCAGCCAGGCCAGCCTCCGCTTCGTTCCGTGGGCAACAACAATGATTCCGGCAGGTGGATGGAGGGATCGCGTCGGATCGAGCGCAGCACGGCCTCCACGGTTGGATCGCCACCGCCAGCCAGCCGCGCCTTTTCCCAAAAGCCACCGCCGCCGGCCGGCGCACACGACGCCCAGTCCGATCACCCATCCATCGGTGTCAAGTTGGGAGCTGCTGGCCTCCCTTTTCCGGTGCCAGGTGAAATGGACGACGCCCAAACCCAATCAGCTGGGTTGGCGGCTTTCGTTTTGTCTACTCCACCTTGATGATGAGACTTGAGAGCAAGTTCATCTTTGCTTTGCTTTGCTTTGGCCATTCATCATTTTGACAGAAACCACACACATTCTTCATCCAAACCATTATTGCAGTGACCGATGCAGAGTTACGTACACTACAGTCGTAGTAAAACTGTTTCAGTTTCAGGCTTTCGATCAGCCAGCACCACCTAGCAGTAGCAAAGTACTCCTAACAACATAGTGTCAATGTGGCAATCGATGTGCCCAGAGACAGCTTTTTACGGCGAGTTTGGAACGACACCTCCGGCGTGGCGTGAAGGACGCACTGGCCTACAAGAATGGTCAGCATTGCTTTGCTGCGCCGAAACAAGAACGGTTCAAATAGCTAGGCTGATTTCAAGCACGGCGGACCTACCCGTCCGTCCAGCATCATGCCCTGTTGGGTTCTGATCGAGTTCGGTGCCAAATCGCTGTGAATCGGCGTGGCCGGTGCCTGACGACGCTGACCAGGACGGGACCCATCGCCATCGTCGCCACGGCGGCCATGGATCCGACCTGCCATGCCAGCCATGGAGTCGTCCCAGTCCCACGCCCATATGATTATTCCTACTACACCATGAGCGACCGTGTGCATGGTGTTGGCATCGGCAACAGGGTTGGCCATGGAGCTGCCAGCCGCACAGATCCGGGAGTCGCTTTCATGGGGCCGTAGCCGCCAGCAACGCTGATGTGGCGCCAGATCTTGGGCGGTGGGGGCGGGACCCGCCGGCCGTCCTACCTCAACAGTGGATGGCACGGAATTCCAGGACGCCGAGGTGGCGTCCGCCGTCCGGGTCCGGCAGCGGCACGCCAGTACGGGTGGCAAACTGCAAATGCTCACGTATGTACGGGATATGGTTTCTTTTCGGAATAATCCCTAGTAGTACTCGCTAAATTTGAATACGAATATTTGTTAAAAAATCACGTCTGTTTTATATAAAAGAAGTACAAGCCGTCCCTTATCATCATTGAAATAAGTACAAGCCCGTCCTTTATCATTGGAAAACTAAGGGCTAATGTTAACTTGATGCATCCCTACGACCCTTAGTGACAGGTTTTGATCTCGACAGTTGTTGCCTTGTTGGCCCCCAAGCCAAAAGTTGGGATGGCTGCAAAGCTATGGCTCGATCATTGCTCTTCTTATTTATAATAGTGATTAGTATGCTGAAGAATTTTGGATGAACTTTTGGTATCTCAAATTGAGAAAACGTAATAGAAGCCATTTGGTCTATGCATGGCGTTCTTTTGCCATCCCCTTTGATATATATTTTTTTTCCTATCGTCCACTACCCACCATCATTAAAACTCAAAACAAGGAGTAATTAACGATATTAGATATCGATGTAAACATATGATTATCAATTAAAAATCAGTTTTGACAATTTATCATTTTATATCTTGACAGAGGAGATCTATACAATTATGAGTTATCGAAATTAATGTACTTGTCTCTCCTGTTGCAACGTGCGCCCCGATGCAACGCACAAGCATGTTTTTGCTAGTAATGTTAACTAGATGCATCGCTATGACCCTTAGTGATGGGTTTTGATCTAGACAGTTGTTGCCTTGTTGGCCCCAAAGCCAAAAGTTGGGATGGCTGCAAAGGCTATGGCTCGATCATTGCTCCTCTAAGGCCAGGGATCAATGTGTCCTGACCGAGCCAAGATTGAGATTGTGAGGTTCGTTGTGTATTTAGGGCTAGTGTGAATGTTAGTTGTGTTGCATGTTTTTCGTGTTGGGCTTTGGGGTTTGGAACATGGACCATGACCATGATATCCAGTCATCGTGCTTGTTGTCCGTCAATATCTTTTTTTTCCTCTAGATGTGAGGCAAACACATATATATAGAACCAAAGTTCCATTGAGTGTTTCAAGTCTCTCATAGTATTTGATTAGTTAATTGAGCTTAGATACACCTACAATCGTTATAATTTGTGTTTTCTTGTTAGTATGACAAAATACAAAATGAAGTTCAGACTTATATCTAAGTCAACATGATGCTTCTCCTTTGAAATTGGTTGGTTTCATGAGTCAAATTGTCTCTTATACATGTTTAAATATGTGTACATCACTTGATAAAAAACACTAGTTATTATTTGGTTGTTTCCTCATTATTCCCAACTCTATTCCAACACAGCCACAAAAAGAACATATCGTTCTTCAGGGCAATATACTGCTCGATCTGCTTATGTAATTCAATTTGTATGTCAGCTCATCTCCAATTTCCCCAAGTTAATATGAAGGGCTCGGGCCACGCCCATTTGTAAATTCTTCATGTGGCTTCTCCTACAAGATCGTGTCTAGACATTGTGTAAGACTTCAAGCTAGAGGCTGGGAAAATAATTATTTATTTTTGTACACTATGTAATCGCAACTTCAAAATGAATCGTCATCTATTCAATTAATGCCCCTACATAAGGAGTGTGTGTGGAGCATTGTGGCAATTTGGAGCAACCTTTAGAGCCTGCATCCTTGAACTGGCTGGGGTAAGATGATCTCTAGAAGTGGCTACCAAAATTTAGAACAATGGCGCTTGAGGCTCTCTCTTTGGCAATCCTAACCCTTTGGCACTTTTGGGTAGAACGAAATGCAAGAATTTTCAGGGGATCAGCGAGCTATGGAGCAATTAGTATCATCAAAAATCAAGGATGAGTTCCACAACTGGTCCTTGGCCTCGGCTGGGAGGCCAATGCCTCATAGGATAGCCATATCAACCCAAAAGTAATTAGTTCTAGTACCTAAATTTCTCATAAAAGTGGTCTGCGATATAAGAATACGCTTCTCGGCGTGTAAGATGAACACTGGTTCCTTATTAATATAATGTTGAATTTTGGGGTCTTTCAAAAGAAAAATATTTAGTTGTTTCCAACCCTTATATCAAATCCATGGGGTCAACAAACAAGTGTCAATGATTAAGGTATAAAAAACATTACACCATTGCATAGCATCGCATATCATGGCAATGACCAAGTACTACCATCACATGTCTGTGCATATTTTTAAAATTTCACAGCTAATGTAGCACTTCCACAAGAAATTCATTACAAACAATCACACACATACAATATGTTTTTAGAAAAAAAGGAATTTGTATTCGGTCTTGGCAAGAGGTTTGCACATAACCAATTCTTATTACAGTTTCAAACTGAAAAGCTCATAAAAAGCTTAAAGCAAGCAAGCGGCGCCTATGTAAGCACTAATTCTTTTAATAGATAGTCACCCATGCTTGGCGAAGATCTATTTTTTTAGATAAAGGATGAATCATTCGGGCCTCTACGTTTCGGAGACGTCGCAGCCCTAGTTATTACTGAGTTTTTTTAAAGTAGAGCGACAATTGCTCAAAGATAGGAGCAAACACTGCTCAAGAATGTAAACAAAAACTAGCACGTCTATAAAGGTGCTTCCAACCACCGTTACTTTGTTGAAGCGAGGCGAAGATCTATATGGCTAAAGTCTCCAATGTTCGACATGTCCACTTCAATGATGATCTGTTGCTCTCAGAATGTTCCATAAACTAGTCCAAGATATTGCCATGAAAATAACACGCATACAATATATCTTACTTGTCCATACCAATTAGGCATAGTTTTATTTTATCATAGTTGAGACACATCTTACTGTTGTGTTGCTTATGCATATATTTTACAACTAATTTTGGTGGCATTGTTGACCATATTCCATATTTTTAATGAAAAACCATATTCCATATTTAAAATAATTTAATATTAAATATTTTGGAGTGTACTTGAAATTTGAGGCCAATGGGACAAACTTTGAAATGGTATATACATGGGCATAGACTTTTGGATGATCAATAAAAAGAATAAGAGAGATGAACTCGATCCGGCCCAAAGTCCCATAGGAACAACGCATTTCTAGGGCCATATTGACCTCATCCATACTCTGAGTTGGATGAATTTGGTATGGAAATTCCACAAAATTTCTCTACTTAGCTAGATCAACAACATTTCATTGTCACCTCAGCCATTTCATTGTCACCTATTAATCCCGTATTGTAGAGCGGTTTACATGCAGCTAGCACTAGCTACCACAGTTAGTGTTCCCTCTTGCTGCTCCTCCTGCCCGTGTCCCATGCGTGGGATACAAGGGAGCGACACTCCCTCGACATTCGTGCATCCTCCAGCTTTCCTTGCCCTCACCCCCTCACCTCTCCGCCTATATACAGCTTCGCTCCGTTCCGCTCGAACCACGGACACCATCTCTCCCGCTCATCGCTCATCTACCCGGGGCTCGGATCGGGGCTTTGATCCCGATTGGGGTCGGTCGGGCATGGCGCATTAGGATGATCGGGGCGCGGATCTGGTGAAGGCTGGTGCACCGCCTACTCCCCTACATCTACGTGAGTTTTCTATTCACTCCTGTTGTGTCTTTGCTCGATGTATGTTTGGTTAGGAAAATTTTTTTATTAGTTACATGGAGTTTAGTTGCACCCAATTGGAGCATATATTAGTGTGAAGCGACTTTGAGACCTGGTTTGGATGTTGGAGTAGATTGGAGTAAAACTTAGTTCAAAACGACTCCGTGAATAAGGTTTTGATGTAGGGTACCCTACTACCGGTGGCGGTACGTGACCGCGACGGGAGAGCTCTCGGCCACCATCGGGCTGTTTTGCTCGAGCATCTCCACCACCGTTGCGTGCTAGGACGCCCTCATTGCAGCCGTTGGCGTGGGTGGGATCGGTATGCGTGCTAGGCGGCGGATGATCTGGCGCCAACACATCCCTCTTGAACAAAATGGATTACGCTTTCGGCCCGAACCGGGGCTGCGGTGGTAGGCATCTACCACTTTGGAGTTGTACTACGGTACATACTAATTCTCTATTTGTGTCGATATTTAATTATTTCTTTGTTTCCTAATATTTCTCATAATTTTGTATTTACGTCAATAGGTTTGGCGTTGTCCCTGCCCGACCCCGACTCTGTTCGCCCCGGTGCACGCCACACCACCCTCGACACCACCGCCACCACCACCCCGGCATCCCGTCCCGCCCCGCCCCGCCCCGCCAAAGAGGAGTCGGTCGCCACCGCCACCGGCCTCACCTTCGGGCGGTGAGGAGGCACCTGCTCTGCTGTGGAGTTTGACTTGGTGGACTGGTTTGCTGTTTGGGCTGGGCATCGGTGTGTTCGTTGTAGGATTTGGCGTACTCACATTTTGCCTTATGAAGAAGTATGGATATGAAGGAGTGGGTGACTAGTGTTTTAGGTCCAACGGCCCACGTGAGTTGTTTCGGAACCATGAAAAAAACTACATAAGGTGAGTTTTAGCTATAGCTACTTTATTTGTCTTAGCTAGATCATCTCTTGTTTGAATTAATAGTTAGCCTTGTTTGGACTGTGACAATCTTGTAAATCAAATTCTGCAAATTCAGAGAGCAAGAAGCTGTTTTTGAAGGAGGAAGAAGCCACATGAGTTATCTGCAACTTAGTCTCAACTATCGGGAATAGTCTCAGTTATATGCAATAGATCATTTATCTCGATTAGTGTAGAAGTTCTATATAGATTCGGTTTCCCTTGCCCGATCCCAAAAAAAACACACGGGGAGATGTATGAAGGGGGGAGCCATCTCTTTATTTATCGGTATATAACATGTAGTCCCTTTATATAGGCCTTCGGGGGTATATAAGATAGCTAGGCTTTAAGGCCTATATGATATAAGCCCATCAATCCTCTAATCAAGGAATTTCTTAACAGCATGGACCCTAAACCCAAGTTTGGAAGAAGCATCCTTCCTTACTTTCCTTGGCTGTAACATCCGGATTAGGTTGATCTTTGGATTGGAAGGAATTTAGGGTAGAAGAAGCATAGAATTGAAGAAAGAGCGAGGAGCGAATGGGGAAAATTGGGGGGCGAAGCAACTTGGCGGGATTGAAATCGAGGTTTCTTATTCGTTAACCGTTGAGAATGGCATCCTCTGCTTATATTCTGCAGCGCGTGACAAGGCCTACGGGCCGACTCAATGGCCCAGGCCTTACGGCCGACAAGAATACTACTGCTACGAAAAGCCCATCGGGGCTAAATACAAGCCCAACATCGGACAGATCACTTAGCCACTCTCACGCCTTGGTGCTTTGTCGGATTGTCAACAGTACAAGTCTTCCTCCTCGCCGTCCGGCCCTTGGTCCTGACATTCCTTCCCCATGAAAACCTGCTTGACCCCAAGAAGGGCACTTTGGGAACCGCCGCCATAAGTCTTGGCCTCCTCCCAGGTTGACATGGAGACCATACTGTACCAACAACGAAACAATGTTGAAGTACCTTTTCTGCGGTGTCTAGTCTCCAAAAACTGAACTGGCGCGAAAGGGTCTCTAGCCTACTTGGTTGGAGCACCTCGGTGCACCAGCGGACGCTGGGTTCGACTCCCGTGAGAGCCCGAATTTAAGCGGTTTGCATTATTAAAAAAATTAAAAAAATAATTTGGGGTTTCCCTTGCTGACTTAAAAAAAAAAAAACTGAACTGGCTGCACAATCGCCATAGCATCATCAGGCACTTGATTAATATCATCCTCCAAACGAGAAGACTGAGGAATGTGCTTCTTCAGTTGGGAAACATGAATAACATTATGAATTCGACAGCCATCTGGCAACTGTAGACGGTAAGCTGCCAAACCAACGCGAGCCAGGACAGTGAAAGGACCATACCATCTGTAACTCAGCTTTTGATTCGCGCGAGGGGCCACAGAGGCTTGAATGTATGGCTGTAATCTGAGGAAAACTCTATCACCCACCTCGAAGACTCGTTCTGAACGATTTTTGTCGGCCTCGTGTTTCATTCTTTGCTGAGCCCTCAACGGATGATGTTGCACTACATCATTCAGCAGATTCCGTTCATAGAGCCATTGCTCAAGATCAGGAGAGTGCAACTGAGCATCATTAGAGATTCCAAAATGTCTTGGTTTGTGACCATACATGACTTCAAAAGGGGACCAATCCTTTGCTTGCACTTGCAGCCGTGTGCATGCTACACGTCAGAGTAGCTTGCATGGCTTATTCTCTCCTCTCATACTTAACAATCCTTTGCTTGCGAGCCAGACATGCATCCCCTGCTCGACAAAACTCCAAAACCAACACTCTCGGGCGCCACGTATAAACTAGACGCTTGAAAGACGTCCATTTCACATTCAGACGACGAGTCCCCTCTGAGTTCACCTGGTCTGTCTCCATGGACTCATCGACGCTGCCGCGTTTTCTTTCTCCTCTCCCATCGCTTCATCACCAGCACCGTCCTAAAAACGCTCAAAGACATGGCGATGGCAGGATGCCGCCGCCGGCAGCGCGTGTCATCAAGACGGGGCGAGGAGGACGAGACGCCGGCAAGTTCCGCGCCCAAGGGCTGTTCGGCGACGGCGGAGACGGGCTCCGGACCGTGATGAGGATGGTGAAGCTCAACTCGGCCATCCAGAACCGGAGCGTCCGGGAGCTCCTCGAGCTGCTCGGCGACGAGTGCCTCTACTTCTTCGGTAACCTCCGGTCCGTCGATGTTCCGCAGCTGGGCAAGGTAAACAAGCTGATGGTTCGGCCGTGTAGGTGTTGCAATCCTGAACGAAACGAAATGGCATGCCTGCGATCCTGCATTTTTGTTTTTTTTTGACCCCGCTGTACGTGATGATGTTGTTGCAGGACATGTTCCTGCTTCTCCACGCGCTGATGGTCCGGCACCATGTGTCGTTGGTGCTCAAACCGTCGCCGGACGAAGCAGGCTTCGACCTGGGCGTAAAGTGGTCTCTAGGTCAGGCAAAACAACACTTGTTGATCAGCTATCAGTCTCAGACGAAACTGAACCATTTTGCTCAATCTGCAGAATGGAAGGGGAAGAAGCTGCCTTGGGACCTCGACTGCAACGTCTCCACTAGCCACGTCTACCGGGGCCTCCTGCTCATCAGGTAACAATCCTAGCGTCTCATTTCGCAGACTTGCACGTACAGCAATGTCACGTTTAGAGATTAGGGTAGCTGCAGGGTTAAAGAATCGACTGAATCGCGTTGGTTTCCTGCTGTTGCAGCCAAGTGAACAAGACCTGCGTGCCACTGCTTCAGAGGATTCTTGGGACCATCCAGCAGGCAAGCATCATTCCATTCATGACAAATAGATAAACAGATTCTGAAACAAAGTTACCACTGATGTACTCCATCTGTCCAAACATAGTTTATACTTTAGCTATGACGAATCTGAACAAATGTCTGTCCAGATCCATAACTTAAGTGTCTTAACTATTTTGGGACTCAGGGAGTAGCAATTACAAACCTGTTTCCAATCCAAAAGGCTAAACAGCTTTTAATTTTATCGTTTGTGACTGCAGAATCTGGACGCGGTAATTTTGACCATCGTTCACAACGTCCTGCCAGAAGGTACCCTTGACGAGAAGAAGAGGAGCACGATCGTTTTCTGCGTCATTATCGGCCTCCTGGTCATGATACTGTTCTACGCGCTGTTCCAGAACTTGTAGGTTCATCATCAACATCACCAGGAGAACAAGAAACAAGCATCATCTATCGTTGTACAGTTGCAGGATCTTGTAAATGGTCTGCATCATTGCAGAAACAGAAATACCAAATTCTGGAACATGGCCAGCCACAATGCACAGTAGTTGTTCGTTGTAAACAACTACTGTCCATAACATGGATAGGATATGATATGATACAGGGTTAAAAGAAAAAGGATGAACATTCAGGATAACGATCTAAACTGTAAAGTTAGGTATCACCTACAACATAACATTGGGTACAGATGTCTCAAGTCAACTTAGGACACTAGCAATGTAAGAGGCTTCCAGGTTAGCTAACGAGAAAGCGACTCCATACCAGAAAACGCACCTACGGTTTGCTGAATTTACATCAGGCAAAGTACATCAGCTCTCGCTGTCCTTTTAACTTCGCATCCAAGCTGCTCCCTATTTAACAAACTAGAAAGTCAGATAGACTACTATGTCTGACTAGATAATGTGGCACAACTGCCATTCCTTTTTTCCTTGCTACTGTAAATCAGCCTTGACCAATATGGATGTTAGCCCAACTGAGTCCAGAAAATGTATCACCTGCAGCCAACAGCTAACGAATCACATATTCCTGCAGTACCACATGACATTGAAACTGCATAATGTAAGAAATCTACAAAGTGAACAAAATGACTAGTAAATTTTTGTTTTGAGTCAAAACTTTACAGTACCAATTTGACTGCTGTCAGTAGACTACTTTTACTAGTGTAACATAGTTTTAAAAAGGGGACAAACCAGGACCCAAAAGCAAACAACTGAAAGAGGATCGATCTTCTCCAACAAGTACTACTAGGCAGGGGAAACATATTTGACTTAATATTTACATACACATGCTATTAAAGAAAGCCTGATAACTAACCAGTCAGATCTTGGTAGATTGCTTGTAAAAGGTGGTCTGAAAGCAACTCTGAGACACCATGAGCAGTAAGACTATCACATCCAAAGAGTTCTTTAAGTTCGAAAGTCGCATAGTATTACTGTGGGATTCTCTGGATCCTGTAACCATAACAAGAGAAGAAAACCAATCAGACTACAAACCTGTTTGCGCTTATGCAGACACCAGGTGGTTATACAGGGATCTAAAATCTGTTTTTACAGAAAATATACCCCAGAAAAATAGTTAACTAAAGAAGCAAATCACAAATATGAACAGAGGCAACTCACATCGCAGCAAAACAAAAAAGGAAAACAGAAAGGGCAGGCAAAAACAGCAGGAAGGATGCATTATACTACACCATAGACAAAAGTAGATTTCTGCAGTACGGTAGACATTAATATAAGTCACCTATTGCTTATGTTCAGATTTATCATTGCTGAAATGTTAGGTGGCAAAATCATTACTAGTAAATTACGTATGAAAACGCCAAAGGAAAAGATGAGCTTATATGGAACATGCTTTGCTTATGCTTCACTCTTGCCATAGGTCAAAAGGGTAGGCAGAAAACCAACATGCAAAAAAATAATGATTCCCATAATATTGTCATGGTGGTATAGTATATTGAAAAGTACACTGACCCTATTTAATAGTTGAAGTTCAAAGCTTCCACATGTGAAATATATACACTCCGTACATGTATCTAGAAACAACCACTGTATGCATCTAGTTGATCAACCAACAACTACTATGCCACCAACCAAACTCAAATCTGATTAGAAAATAGAAAGCAAGAGATCTACCAAGTAAGAAATAACATATATTGACCAAGCAGGGTGTCCAACGGTTCAACTAACAAAAACTGTCGCGAATTAGATAAAGTTTTCATGTATGACATCAGTTTAAAGCACAGCGAATGCAGTTACAAGTTCCCAATACTGAAGCATTTACATTTCAATCCCAAAAGAAATCATAATCCATTTTTCTGAAATCAAAACATTATGCCCCTTTTTTTTCTACACAGATATTCTGGTACTATAAAACAGAGAGTCATTTCCTTTGACCTTCTGCAGTTTCCCATGGTTGGACAAAATTACTTGCAAAGCCCACTAGGAGTTTAATTAACATTGGACCCAACATTTCAAAAAAGGAAGAGTAGCACAAAACAGTTCTGATAGTAAGCATCCAAACCTCTAAATTGTTGCTCTTAATGTGATCCCAGACACGCTTAACAGCTTCAGAATGGACCATTTCTCTTTCTCCCGTACCAAAAAAGGTAGCAAGAGCATCAGAAACCACAAGGGGAAGTTGGTTAACATCAGATTCAACTGAAGAAATTGGTTCACTATCCTCTGGCTTCAATTTCTTTGATTCACGTTTGAATCATCTGCAAGAATTTGGAACACACATTCAGTAAACAAGATAGGGCCATTTTGTAAAAAAGCAGATATGATGTGTCAGGAGAAACACCTACTTTTACTCTCCAAAGGACGTATATGCTTAGAAAGAAGCTTATTCATCTGGAACATGTCTGTGCTATCAGTCTCAAAAAACTAATCGGAGTTCATCATTGCATATAATCTTTCTCTTATTGTTAGGATCCTGCAAATTGTTCCTCTAATGTATGCCCAAAGCTGCTTAACAATCTGCATTGATTAACAATGTCAGGTTTTCTGCCATGATGTAAATATACATATAGCCAAGGCATTAGAAAGATGTGCCAGAAAGATTGGACCTCAGTTCTAGCCATGGCTGGTTCACCAACGATAGCTTGCAGCTCTGGAGACACACCACAGACTTTGTTTAACCCTCCAGGACCACCTTTTCGTTTTGCTCCAGCACTAGCACTGCTACATTGACACAAAAAGTACAGTGAGTTCAGTGGACAGGTGGAACATCAACATATGACAGCAGACTGTGACAATTGAGAACAGGGGCATATCCATATCTGTTCAAGAGAGTGGAGAGGGTTGAGATTTACATCAAGAACATTGTCACATGCAGACATCTTGATGTTTGCAGAACAGTAGTACAGATTTAGTACATATAAAGTACCATAAATTCCTTTCTAGTTATTCGACATAGCAAACAGAAAGGCTCCTTTCTAGCTCGAGCTTGTTGTACCTAAGCGTAGAGCCCACTCTGCAAGTTCAATTGGCAGTTACGGATAAGCTTGTTTGTTTGAAGCCGGTTGCTTGAAAAGCAAACATTTTGATGGGGTTAAGGAATCCATTGCCATTAATGACCTCAGGCGGATTTAATTCTTCATGAATGGTTGACATGACTACGGGAGCATTCAAAGCTTTTCACAGGTACACACTCGCAAGACGATTGCCTCCCCTAAAGCTTGGAACCACGGGGCATTAAATTCCTAGTGCAAGCAGAAATGGCACCACAAAATTCCTCATGAACCACCAACTAGAGCGCTTGAAAACAAGTTCCTTCCACTTCACCCAACCCCACTAATCATATCCTGATATAAAATATTTCTGTCCACCAGAAACAATCAAAGCCTAAATCCGTACCACTACAAACCGTGTGACCACACACAAAAAACATGTAAAGTTTTCCGGTTAATCCCACCTCAAATCACCAAACAAATCTTGAAAGGGGAAATTTTTTTCGATCCTAGAGGTCTAGGAGCTTGGCTTCGCGTAGAAGCTACTCTACCAAACTAAATGCAACCGCACGAGGCACGCACATCTAGCATCTCGTGAGTGAATAGTCGAAACCCTAACTCGAAGGGGGCAAATGAAGAGGAACTAAGAGTGGAGGAAGTGTGACCTGTCCTTCTCCTTCTTGGAGCCAGCCCGGGCCGGTGCCGGCGCCGGCGCACTGGGGCTCTCCGCCGGAGTGGGTGACGCTGCAGCCGCTGCTCTCGCCGCGGCGGCCAACTGCTGCTGCTGTTGTTGCTGCTGCTGCAGCTGGAAGAGCCTCTGTAGCTGCGCCTGGTCGGCCTGCGCGTAGGACTGGTGCCCGTAGCGGTAGGACGCGGTGACGTCGAACGGCGAGGGGAGGCCCGCCGGCACGCTGCTGCTGTTGGTGGTGTTGGTGGTGCTGGTACTGCTGCTGGGCGGAGAGGAAAGACTGCATCTGGTGGTGCTGGTGCTGCTGCGGGAAGAAGTGGGGAACGCCGGGCGACGGGCAGGGGCAGGGGCTGATGACGCGGCGGAGGTGGAGAAGGGCAGCTGCTGCTGCTGCTGCGCATGAGCCTCGGCGCGGCCCCCTCCGCCACCGCCGGCGGCGGCGGTTGCGGAGTCGAAAGGGTCCTTCCGCGAGGCCGCGTGGTCCGGCGCCGGAGCGGCAGCGGGGCCGAGGAGCGCGACGAGGACGCTGCGGATGAGCTGCGCCTTGGGTGAGAGGTCGACGCCGAGCTGCGCCCCGAGCTGGCGCACGACGGCATCCGCCGATATCCCGGTGCCGCCCTGCGCGGCGGTGTGCTGGACGAGGACTCCACGTACTGGGCCAGCTCCTGGTCGGACAACATCGGGGGCAGGCTCGGTGGGGGAAAGCCGAAAGCCTGGCGTCTCGCCGGCGGCGGTGCGGCGCCTCCACGCCCTTTGAATGAAAATTGAAACGGGTAAGGGGGAGCCCTCGCTGGCAGGCGGAGGTTTGGGTTTCGTGGGGGTGGTGGGCGGCGGTTCACGCTCGGGGGCTTGCTGGTTTTGTTGCTTCCGCCGCTGGGCTTGCGGCTTCCGGTCCGGGGTGTGGGTGTGCGGTGGGGTTGGGGATGGGGACGAGGGGAGGGGCGCTTTTGCGATCCAGTACCTCGGATATTTATGGCTTCAAGATTAGGTGCCCGTGTGTACCTGTTGGAAATTCTGTTGGTTTTGGGGAAAGAAGAATATACCTTGGAGCGGACTGGACTTTGACACAACCTCTACCGTATATAGAAATCATAAAGACATCGACTTGTATTTATATCCACTGGTTTAGAATAACCTAAGAGTAGACTTGAGTATAACGTCAAAGCCATTATGTTGAATGTGTATCCACTACTTTAGAATAACATATGGCTTCAATGTGTATTCACCACTTTGGAATAACTTAGAGTAGACTTCAGAACAGCATCAAATGAAAGATCCATTGGACTACGGTGTGTATCCACTAGTTTAGTTTCATGTAGTGGGGCTATCTTATCCATGGTAAAGTAACTCATAACTAAAACTACAAAGTGTGAGTTGCTTCAAGTGTTAGACGTCAGCGATGTGATTTTGAAGGGGAGTACTATATGCAATCAAGCAGGGATGATCGTTACATGGACAAGGTGGATAGGTAAGATGACGGGGAAGGTTGGACATTGCATGGCTAGTAAGTCATTCAAAAACGGTTGGCATGAACGAAGTAACGCTAGCAATGCACATAAGGACGTCATACTTGCACCAAAAAAAAAAAGAAAGAGAGTTGGTTATCAAAAACAGTTGTGTTAGCTGGCTCGAACGAAGTAACGCCAGCAATGCAAGGAAGTAAGTCAACTTGCACCAAAAAAGGAAACAAAGTTGTTGTCAAAGAATGGTTGCGTTACCAATCTGAGTCTGGTGTTAACGCTGGTCTTTTATGGGTGTTACTAAAGTTTTACTAAAACTTGGTATATAAACTTAAGACTTAAAATAAGCATGTAATACAATCACCCCTGTTTCGTTTGGACTACCAGTAGCTTATCGGCCCGACTATTCAACAAGTATTTTTCTCTCCAAAGATCGGCCCGGTCGGCAGATAGCTTTCTCGAACAAACAAATCGGCCGCCACCAACCAAAGATCGACCAAGCGAACGGGGGCAAACAATATGTCACTAAATTTGATGTATATACACGTACACCCCGTGGTTAGAAAAGGTGACTTGAGAATCACCGTGGATTGCCCTTTATTTCAGGCAATAGCCAACGCAGCATGCATGCATGAGGTTGCTTGGAAGAACTGAGGCCAGTTGGATGTGTGGTGCATTTTTTTTGCACACAACAAATCCCCCTTTTTTTTTTTTTTTTTTTTGAGTATGACACAAAGACAACGCAGACACTCACAACACGCGACGCACACTCCCCCCTATGAACACACGTGAAATAAACCCTACCCCTATGAGCACCTCAGGACCGAAAGCACCCGGCAGATCCGGAGATTCTCGAAGTCACAATTGGCGCCTCGTCGTCGGCTTTAACGTCTACCACTTAATGCATAACGGGAAAATCTGGGGAAAATCCCAGGAAAAAGGTGCGAAAGCACCGGGATTTAAAACCGGTGGTAGGTAACGCCCCATTTGGGACCGTCCCCGCCATTGACTATTTCTTGGTCGCACAACAAATCCCCACTTGTGTGTGGTGCCTGAATGAAAGAAAGCCAGAAAGAATAGCCCACAAGTCCAGGGTCCAAACCGCAAAGCTAGGCTGCATAAAGCGCAGGCCACCACCGCGCGCGCACAAGACACACATGTGCCGTGCTGGTGCCGCTCCCCAAGTCGGCAGAGACGCACCCGAGCCCCGCCCGCAAAAACGTCCAGATGGCCGATGACCCGGTACGTACCACCGCGCCGAGCCTCGCGGTCTCCCACGCCGGACGCAACCCCTCCCTCCCTTCCCTCCGCTGCGCACGGTCCTCGTGCGCCGCGGCGCACCTCGCGCCCCCACCCACGCGGTGGTTGCCCGACCCGTGCCAAACGACCCAACCCACAGGACCCCACGCCGCAGCCGGCGCGCGCCGTGCCACCCGGGGGTTGGCGCTGGCCGCTCACCTGCTAGCGGCCGGCCTGGCCTGACCTGCTCTGCTGCACGCCGCCTCTCCTCCGCTGCGCAGCGCTCCGTGGCAGACTGGCAGGGCAGCACGCGCGGGCGCGAGCGAGAGCCCGCGCAGCACTTTTCGCCTGGTTTTCGTTTTCGCTGCTGGGCTTGGCGCGCGCGCGGCGCAGTGTGCTGCCTCTGGGGGGCTTGGACGGATGCTGCAGGCGTCAAACTCTGACCAACCGGTTACATCACTGCTTCTGCGCCACTGCGGCAGCCAAGCACGCACGCGAGCAATGTGTGTGTGTGTCAGCGCCGAGTGGGATCCGATGCATGCACCCGTCTGACGGACAGCCGATGGCACTCAAAACAGTAACAACGAGCGAATACTTACTGATTGCCCTGCTTGCTTATGCCAATGCCAATGCACGGGTTAATTCTCCAGGAAATGCACTGTAACTGGAAACGGAAGCAGAAGCTGGAACAGCACCTACCGTGGGTTCTACGGTCGGAGTATAGTACTCTAGCAGCGAGACTGGACTGGCTGGCTGCCTGCCTGCCTCGGTCCACGGTCTTTTCCTGCTGTCTGCTGTGCTGACTGGACTCCTCCCCGCCCAGCGTCCTGCCCCCGCCCTTTTGCTTTCTCGTCCTTTTCCACCCATCTCTTTTCGCGTGTTCCAAGGCCAAGGCGGGCGCGGCCACCCGGGGAACGGGGGGGAACGGAGAGGCCGGAACCCTCACTCAACCCAGACATCGGACAGGTCGATGCAATCATTGTGACGATCCCCAATCCGCAGCGCCGTTTGGCCGTTTCCATTCCATTCCATCCCAATCCTCCCACACCACCACAACACAGATTTCGGATTTCAGCACGACGACTTCCTCACTTGTTGTTGTTCACTTGTTCCAGTCTCGCGGTCGCGGTGGAGGAAACGTGGACTCCGCCCGCCCGCGCTCGCCGGATGGATGAATGGGTGGTGGACCACCGACGAGACCAAGGACAATTAGGTTGCCGCTTCTTCGTGGTCGTGGTTGGCCAACACGGAGCCTGTAGTAGTAGTAGCCAGGGATCGGAGGGAGAGGCCAGGCCAGCAAAGGATCTCGCCCTTTTTCCTGTGTTCTGAGCCGGTCCGCATGCCACATTTGGGAGGAGCTCCCCGGCCAATAAAAGCCACGCAACTGCCCAGCCCATAGCGGGAGGTAGGGCTATTCATCTTTACTGCAGGCTTTACATCATTGCATTACTCCAACAAAGCTACGAGTACTGTACTAGTCGGCACATTTGAGTGGAAGTGGACACTATACAACGGGTCTGGTCCTTTTTTTACCCCACTTAAGTTAGTAGTACTAGGAGTGATCTGATTACAGTCACCGGAAAGTTAGCTGCGCCAAGTTTTTCTTTATTGCCCCAAAACTTGTTCCTTGATTCTTTTTTTAAAATCTTCCAAGTTCCAACCATGCTTGGGATGATGGTGGGCTGGCCCACATTTTCTCTAGCAAAGGCAGACCGGGCAGATTAGCAGCCCAAACTGATGCTACGGCCCAACTTCATGCTTCACAAATGGGCCCGCCCTGGTGGAGATCGCGAGATGCCATTATATTACTGGGCCGGATGACAAGGCTCAAAGAGATTAGTGGATCGAATCAACCAAACACATCCAAAAGTCTCGCAAAACAACACCGTGCTGTTTGTATATTCAGCATGAACAACAAAACAGCGATTTAGCTCGGCGCAGAGCAGACAACAGACGAGCCAAGATGCATGCCTCTAACCCCCATGATTCTCATCCCACGGGCCACTGTACAACTCAGCACCCACGCTAGCTTTCCACCACCTCCCCATAGTTTTTCTTTTCAATTTCATAATGATTTTCTGGTTTTCTTTTCTTCCAGTCATGCATTTTCATTTTGTCCTTTGCATATACATTATAAAATATATATATTCGTGCTCATGTGTTACAACAAATAAACAATCCTCACGCGTGACTTTCACTTTTGAAAAACAAAATTTCCGTGCAACTTTACATTTTTCTAAAAAGGTTAGAGATCAATACTTGACTTTGTGTATATTTTTTTTTTTATTTGTGTATAACATTCTTGTTTACAGAGCTATGCACCTAGCTCTGTAACCAAAAAGAAGACTGGAACAACGTTCAATTTCTATGATTTGGGTACCTGATCTTTAAAGTTATAAGGGTATTCCTTGTCTCATTACCTAGTTACAGTGTGCACATTTTTTTCTTATTTCATCCGTTCAACCAAACCTTTCGTATGATTATAAGGATGTTGGTCTGCATTTTTTTTATTACGTATACAAATTAACCCTGTGATAAGAATATTGTAATACATTTTAGATATCCACAAAGTTTCAATGGTAAAACTCTGACTATTAACTCTCATAGAACACAATATGTTAAAGGGTAACGTACAGTTTACAACCTTCAAAATTCTTGCCAAAGCTCGAACTTCAAAAGAAAATTTCCAATTTGGCCCTAAAAATTATGCCTTTTTCCTATTTGGGACCGAAACTGAAAATCTTTCCTATATGTACATATATCCTAAACTCGACTTTTTCTTTCCTATTTGACACTTCCGTTAGTTTAGACTGATAACGATAAGTCCTAGACAAAATGTCTATTTTACCCCTAAAGTTTTTACTGGTCATGACATTTCGTGGTTAATATTGATAACTTTTTCTTTTGCATGTTTTTATCTGGAACAGCTATGCTTCACTTTTAAGCTTGTGTTAAATAAATAAAGGAACTAACATCATCCTATATAATTAACTCCAGGGCGTAAAAGAAACATTTCACCTATGACTTAACACCGTTAGTAGTCCAAACTGACGGAAGTGTCAAATAGGAAAGAAAAACTCGAGTTGGGGACATATAGGAAAGATTTTCAGTTTTATTGCCAAATAGGAAAGGAGGATTATTTTTTTGCGGTTAAACAGGAAACTTTCTCACTTCAAAACCGGATAATTTTGGCCCTCCAATTGATGGTCTGCTACATGGTTGGTGGAGAACGCTAATCCAAAACAACAGTCCACTTCCACATCATTTGGTAAGAGGATGAACTACAAAACAAGATAGACATGTCTGATCCATCATATTTTAAGATCAGGGGTGCCCCGAAACATTACGACGTCATGTTTTTGGACTTATTACATGCAAAAAATTAGCAAAAATAGTTGTTTTTGACGCCATATCAGAGACTAGCCAAGTTGTCAAGTTGTACTCAGTTTGATCACTATAAATTCGGTTGACGGCCTATGTGCCTGCAAGGCTTAATTTCTTATTGACTAGTAGAGAGTTCTGAAAACTCAGCTACTACACAGACCATTTATAGAGACATTAAAGGAATTTCTAGAGAGAGTTATGAAAACCCATTCTATTAACTAGCCTCTAGGAATCAAAGAATTTTTAGAGACAAGTAGGCAGCTGCATCTAGAAATTAATTTCTAGAGACGACCAATACATAAGAGCATCTCCAAGAGACTAGCTAAATGACTTTCTAAAGCTAAATTTAGCTATTACTAAGAAAAAATTGCTCCCAATTGACTCTATTTTTGGACAGTTGTCCATCCCTCCTTATTCGCTCTCTATTTTTGGATATCTTACCTCGCTAGCTATCCTTTCCACAAATTTAAAATCAACCGCTAAAAAAATAAAAAAAATCCAAGGAGAAGCATAGTTAAGTATATAGGATATACCAAAGTACTTCAAAATTTTAATGCCAATAAAACTGATTGGTGCAAGGCAAAATAGAAAAAAAAAAATGGACGATTGAAAAAGAATAATGCTCTCGATCTTTTTGGCATCTCTATTGCAGATTCCTCAGCGAGTCAAACTTTTTGATACTCTAGTTCAACAGCCCACAGGTATTTTGCGAACCTTTTTCATGATAATTTTATTTTATTTAAGTGCTTGGGAGTACATGAGAAGGCAACCATCTACCCTGAATCGTGATCTTACAAAAATATATATGCAACGACTGACTACTATGTGCAAACAAAACATTTGAATAGTCAAAGAAGCGTACATCATTGGCTCTAAACTAATGTGATTATCTTTTTATAATTACTCTTGCGGAATGAAACGTATATTGTGATACTTTCACTATCAGTACACTTATCTTAAATTACCTAGCAATTGTTCAAGAAAACATCATTAATTAATCAGCACAAACCGGACTATCCGATTTGAAAAGCCAAGCGAGCCAAAATTCTTGAGTTTCACCCGAGAAGGATAAGTATCATGCTTATGTGGCGAAGGACAACTAGACTTATGAGCAAACTCTATTCATTGGAGAGGTGCTTATATGACGACTATTCATTTGGAGGTGCTTATATGACAACACATATACCATCATAAGCTCTCGTCTAAGAGGGACCTCACCTCAGAGTGAGTGTGAATGTTACCAGGCTGCCCAAGGACATCCACAAGCCCACGATTCCACCTCGTCGGATTAAGAGAAACAACAAGTAGAGTTTGGAAAGGTTGGGCAAAATACCAAACATGCTGAAGAGTAAATGTTGATTTTTTGGACTCATAGGTTGTTTTTGAATCGGCTAAGCCCCTTTGTGTTTAGGACGAGATGTTGCCTTGGTAGAAGTTGAAATCTTACAAATTTCATACCAAATTCTATGTTCTTACTCAGATTAGCCCGATAAAATTGCCAGACATTTTTCAGGAATCGGCATAGCCGGTTTCCATGAGCATGGATCTTCATATGGCCAAGATTATAGACTAATCTAATGACCTGCCTTCAGTGACATTCAGGTATATGTGAAACTGAAATCTAGCTGTCGATAAAATTTTGGTACTCATAACAAGTTGAAAACTAAGCATAAAAACTTCTATAGCACCTTGAACAATGAACTGAATAGTACCATGCCTGCTTTTGGCTACACTCTGATCCACTTGTACTTAAACAAGAAAAACAGAGTTGGTGAAGTGATATATCGTTCCATGTAGGTATGTCCCAGCTGTTGGAAAAATGAAAACAAATTGACGAACCTCCTTCTGGTGTCCTTGAATAGCATATCGACAAACCTATTCATGTCTATAAATACAACCGATCTTCCTCTATCCCGACACACAACACAGCAAACTAAATACTCTCTTCTTTTCAGAGCCACCAATTCCTTGCCAATGGCGCTCCCTAGCCACACCCTGGCCACTTTCCTTTTCTTGTCACCTCTGATCTTAGCCATGGCTACTGCTTCACTTGGATGCCCATGCCCCTATACTTGTGAAAATGAGATAAATTGGCGCTTGTATTTGAAACAAGTTGGCGGTACTGGGCCAGATCATAACCAGGAAGGAATTTTCGTACCTCCGAATTCTAATAAGTTCGGCCAGACTGTTGTTCAAGATTGGACAATAATAGACGCACCTGTTCCAAATGCAAAGGTTGTAGGACATGCACAAGGCGTGCATGTATTGTCTGATCTAGCCAATGTGAACTGGTTCGTTTCCCTCAACATAGTGTTTCAAGGTGACAGGTAACATTTTTTCTTGCTTCTGTTCATAGCATCAAAGTAATGCTATCTACATACTGTTATTTTTGTATCTTACACTGTATGGTGCATCATCAATGATGGATTATTACATAACATTTCCGTGCTTGTGTGAAATAGGTTTAGTGGATCTACACTCCAAGTGATGGGAATTCTTCCACCAGAGGGAGAGTGGGCTATTGTTGGAGGGACTGGAGAACTGGCTTTGGCACGTGGTACTATCAAGCACAAAGTAGCTGCATCCGCACCCACCACCAATTTCCGACAATTGGATATTCATGTGCTCTATGCGAACAACTCACTCAACTGTAAGTTATTTTTCATAATTTTATTTTATTATTACTGTTGCCCAACAGTCTAGGCATGCTTGTACCAAGCTTTTATGATAAATAAATCTATTGATTTCATACCCTTTCTATGCTAAGTGATTTAAGGAACCATAAGAAGGCAATCAATTTCTAAATCTTGGTTTCATTTTTTACAGGTTCTGGTACGATGATAGTTGAAAATGGGTCTGCTCAAGGAAAGTAATATCATGGGAAACAACTGCTTTTTGTCTGAAGTGGAAACCTACCTAATAAAACATAAATAATCACATCGACAGATATATATGTCTACGAATGAAGTAAATCAAGTGTTGGTGGTGTCCTTTATGTCATGAAAATTAGGCAGAGGCACCATCTGTGTGTTTTACAAATAAATATGACATGGGTTTCTAGATGGAATTATCAGTCCAGCATCCATCTACCATGATCCATTGTGGTTGTTGCTGTACGCAACTATTATTGTTATTGTGATGTTTGTTGTATGTTGTGGACCTTACATCATTGTGGTTGTTGCTTGATAAAAGGATCTGTATAAGATCTAAGCTGTGTTTTGTGCATTACGAAAAGTTGTTATGTATTTCAATTTTTAAGTCAATCTCTTTTTAACTCAGATTTTAAAATGAACATGGTCGCCGCATAGAACTCTTTGGTGAAACATTACAAGTAGTAATTGAGAGAGAGATTTAAGTTGACTAGTTTCTCAAAAGAGGCCGGTCAACAAAAAAGAAGCTAAGTACAAATGGATTCCCAACTGAGGGTATCTTAAGGATTGAATGTGAGGACATATCAGTAGAAGAAATTCTCAACCGAATCATTGTTGATGGAGTATCAGCTGGAGAAGCCTAAATCCATCTTCCCGTGCGGCCCAAATTGAACCGAGATACTGCCGACCGAAAGAGATGAGTGGCTGGCTGACTCCTTGAGTACAATCACTGAAACATCACGGTCTCTTGATCTTGATCTGTTGGCGCAAGAAAGAAGAGGACTCAACCGCGTGCGCTTCACATGATCCCTCAGTACAGCTCGCCCGCGGTAGCTATCATCAACTCCCCTCCCCACGTCAATTTGTTCTCTTTCAATTTCGCTCCGAATTCGTTTTTCAGCCTTGCTGAATTTCATTTGGTCCGTTACAGTATTTAATTTTGTTGGTTTTAAAAGAAGAAGATGAGAACGGGACGCAGAAGAGGGGCAAAACGTGCTGGATTTCCACGGACACCTGAGAGCCAAGCGGAAGAGATAATAACCTTCCACGCGGGGCGTGACATGGCTGCGTCGGCGCCCCTGGCCTCAAAGATTGACACCCACTGGCGCCATTGTTGCTGCTCTGTCAATTTATCCTTCCTGCATCGCCTATTGCCGACTGCATTTCACACGAATTTCACCCCAACTTTACACGGTTCCTGGACATCACACCAATCTGCTCCAATCAACGGAGCATCCAACATCGAGCTGTATTCAGAACCTTGCACGTACACACACACACACACACACATACATATTTTGTTCGGCGCAGAGCAGACAACGGACACCAAAGATCCATTCTAGCCCCGTGCTCTTATCTGAGCCGAGCCTAAATGGATCGATCTCCCAGGTCACTGCATGCGGCCCAAATTGAGCCGTGATATTTTTGCAAGACTGAAAGAGATGACTCGCTCGTGACTTACGGTGTAGAAACTCTGAAACATCACGGTCTCTTGGTCGTGGTCCTTGGCGCAAAGAAAGAAGAGCACTCATAGTGTATGCAGCGTCCGGTGTCAAAAGTATATTTGGCTTGATTGGAGCTGAGGTAGACTGGCAGAGCAGACAAGGGGCAAGCATGGGACATGGGATACTTCCAACCCCGTGGTCTTCACCTGGCCCTCACTAGCTATCACCTCCGCCGTCTATTTTTCTCTTTCAATTCCGCTCCAAATTTGTTTTTCAGCGTCGCTGAATTTCATTTTGTCCGTCAACGTGGATCCAATTCATGGACGTCTTGTTTTTTCAGAAAAGAACACCGCGTGCGTGAGGACGTGATAAGTAATTTTGTCTTGCATTCCATAGAAACCTAAACCTCACGTCCCTATTGGCTCTATAGGTATGTATATGCGATGGAGGTTTGGTCGACAAGGAGCGAAATCATGGGAAACTCTTATCTCCACCAGAGAAAACCCTGACCTTATTCTAGCTAGGGACCGACCTTGCATCCCCGCAAAGCTTGTGCCAATAAACGTGGATCCTCGTTGGTTGCCGAATGTGATGTGTGGCCATCACCATTGTCCCTCTCTCGGGCTTCTTTTCTGCACTAGTGTTTTATGATTTGATTTGAAGAAGACGACGAGGAGGGCACGGACACAGAAGAAAAAAAATCGTGCTGGATTTCCGCGGACACCGGAGAGCCAAGCGGAAGGGATAACCTTGCCGCACGGGGGCGTGACGTGGCCACTTCGGCACCCCTGGCCTCCGATCTGAATCTCACACACACGGCAACGCTACCACCAACAGCAGCTTAATTCGCCTATTGCCGACTCCCTATTGCATGCATTTCACACGACTCGGCATGATTCCTGGTCCTGGACATCACACACATCTGACGAACCACGTCAGGACGAATATCAAGAAATGAGCCCTGTCAGTACGTGTATATCTGTGCACACGTTGGAGGAGCTGAGCGCCGTCGTCCACAGAAGCTGGAGCACGCTGCAAGCCACTCCACTCCACTCCAGTCCAGGCCTCTGAGGGCCTCTCAGCTCTCTCGATCTACGATGGCTTATCCGCCACGCGGGACGGTGCTGGGCCCCGCGAAAGGACCGTCGGCGTTTGGACGCCATTGGGCTCCTATCCTATATAGTCGTCGTCGTCATCCTATCCCCCGGCCAGCCTCCCGTATTTCACATACGTGAGCGCCTCGGCTTCCTCCACTCCCTCCTCCGATCCGCACAGCACAAGGGAGCAGCTAGCCGCCGGCAGCAAGCAGCACAGGTACGCTTGCTTCATCTTCCTCCCCGTCTACGATTCAGTGCAATCTTGTTTTCGTTTGGATTTACGACGACGACGAACGATGATTATGCGGTTCGTCGATCGGAGTCCGTAGCTAGCATGAATTGCGCGAAAAGGGATGCTTGTCCTTTAGAAAGACGTATACTGGAAAAATTGTTCTCGTCGCTTCAGATGGCCTTTCCCTCCGAAAAGGGAGTACTTGCATATGCTGATCCAACTCGTATGTATCTGAATATTTGTTCTAGACAAGTGTTTGCGTGGTTCACTGACATGTAGCCTCAAGGAGTAAGGATAAGAATTAGGTTTGGTTGCCAAGTTCAGTGCACTACAAGTTGTTTTCAATTTGAACACAATCACTGCCGCTGTTGCTTGCCTTGGATAAAGAGAGTTTTATAGTGCATATTAGGTCAGTATTTAAGTCATTGCCATTGCAACAAGTAAATAATAAAAACAATCACTGCCGCTGTTGCTTGCCTTGGATAAAGAGAGTATTATAGTGCATATTAGGTCAGTATTTAAGTCATTGCCATTGCAACAAGTAAATTAGGGAACAAGTAACTAGCAGGCTGTACACGAAAGAAAGCTGAATTCAGATCAGAAGGGTGAAAAACATGAATTGCCTTGAGATGGCCTTTTTTTTCTTGAAATCAGTGTTGGGGTGTGTGTCGGTGGCCACGGTAACTACTGTTACTGTGGCCAGGTTGTGTAACAAAATTCTCTTTGCTTAATGAAAAACGCACCATCGGCGTGGCCGCAAAAAAAAAAAGATCAGAAGGGTGAAAAACATGAATTGTTTTTTTGTTTGAGGGGTTAAAAAAAACATGAATTGCTACATAACAGTTCGATTCTAAACGAACAATCGCTACAGAGCTCATAGCGGACCGGCCTGTATCGATCCAGTTCCAGGCCCATTAGCAAGCCCACGGCAGGTTTTATATATTATTATACCAAAAAAAAAAAAAGAGAGAAAACACGTCAGCATGGCTGCTGCTTGAGAATTGAGCTTGACTGACTGACTGACTCCTCTCCCTGTACCAGTGCTGCAGCAACGTAAGCTACGATGGCGGACTACGTGAATGGCCCCGGGCGGAACCACCTGTTCGTGCCGGGCCCCGTGAACATCCCGGACCCGGTGATCCGCGCCATGAACCGGCAGAACGAGGACTACCGTTCGCCGGCCATCCCGGGCGCTCACCAAGGTCCTCCTCGAGGACGTGAAGAAGATCTTCAAGACGACGACGGGCACGCCGCCCGTTCCTCGATCCCGACGACGGGACGGCGCGCGGGAGAGCGCTGACCAACACGCTGTCGCCGGGGACCGTGATCGCCTCCTTCCTCATCGGACAGTTCAGCCTCGCTGTGGATCGACCAGCCAGCAGCGCCGGGCTTCGACGCCGACGTGGTGGAGAGCGGCGGGGCCACGGCGCCGACCTCGACGCTGGGCTGGAACGCAAGCTCCGGCTCGACACGCGACACACCATCAAGGCCGCCGCCATCGCGGCACAACGAGACCGCCACCGGTGTCACTAACGACCCGCCGCGGCGCAGGCTGCTCGACGCGTACGAACACCCGGCGCTGCTGCTGGTGGACGGCGTGTCGCCCATTTGTGCGATCGACTTCGCATGGACGAGTGGGGTGTTGATGTGGCGCTCACGGGGTCGCAGAAGGCGCTGTCGATGCCGACAGGGATGGGCATCGTGTGCGCCAGCCCTAAGGCGCCGAGGCCAGCAAGACGGCCAGGTCCGCGGCGCGTCTTCTTCGACTGGGAAGGACTACCCTCAGGTTCTACGAGATGGGCACGTTACTGGCCATACACGCCGTCCATCCAGCTGCTCTACGGCCTTCGCGCCGCGCCGACCTCATCTTCGAGGAAGGGCTCGACAATGTCATCAAGAGGCACAATCGCCTCGGCACAGCCACCAGGTTCAGTTCAGTTCAGTGTTCTGTGTTTCTTGCATGCCCGCCAGGTGTTCGATCGACTAATTGCGTGAACGTGAAATGCAGGCTCGCCGTGGAGGCGTGGGGGCTCAAGAACTGCTGCCAGAAGGAGGAGTGGGTCAGCGACACCGTCACCGCCGTCGTCGTGCCGTCCTACGTCGACAGCGCCGACATCGTCAGGCATGCGTGGAAGCGGTACAACCTCAGCCTTGGGCTCGGCCTCAACAAGGTCGCCGGCAAGGTCTTCAGGATCGGCCATCTCGGGAACCTCAACGAGGTAGTACTTACGATCCTAGCTGCATTGCACTGTTGACAATTTATCAATTAATCACTGTAACTTTTTTTTTTCTTTTTGCAGCTGCAACTGCTGGGATGCCTGAGCGGCGTGGAGATGGTGCTCAAGGACGTTGGGTACCCGGTGAAGCTCGGCAGCGGCGTGGCGGCCGCGGCGGCGTACCTGTCAAATTTCACGCCTCTCATTCCGTCCAGGATCTGAGAACAATGCAAGGGACGACAGCGCAAATAAGGCCGGTGGCCGGCGACGAGCTGGTGGGCAGGCAAACCAAGAAATTAAGAGTGCTGCTTCGTGGTCTGCTGCCTTGCAGAGCCGATAGCTGACTGCAGTAACCAACTGTTGGTCGTACTCTCTGTATGTAAAGTTAATTTCCACACTCAGCTCTGATACAGAGTACGTATAATTTTGTGAATATACTGCTTTAATTAGACTTCAAATTAATCTCCATATATTGACCTACTAAGTTTTAACTACAGTATATTTGCTCATACCCAAATAGGCAAATACCTAATCTACTCTGCTTCTTGCTATCATGTAATGTTTTCTTCTTCAGTCTGAATTGAAATAAGGCCATATAAAACATGCTATTGTAACTATATAAAAAAAAAAGATCTTACAAATTAGTATATTGCTCGTATCAAGTGTTTGCGTGATTATAGAACAAGCTGTACTTACTACATGTATAAGTCTTACAATACCATGTAACTCAATGTATAAAATGGTGGTAATGAATAATACGGCACACATCAAAATTTGGTAATGAACTGAAAACTCCAAACAAGTACTGGCCGTTGCACTAAAGAACTTCTTCAGGCAGCTTTGGTGAGCTGGCCGAGCTCCCTGTCGACTGCGACCTTGAGGAAGCTGCCTTCCTCGACGACCATTTGCACGGGGACGAAGCCTAGCCCGTTGGCCACGGCGAGCATCACCTCCTTCATCTCCGCCCGGAACTCGTCCATGTCCACCTTCCCGCTGCCGTCTCTGTCGAAACGCGCGAACAGACCGTGATACAGCCTTGTGAGTTCCTCGGGCGCCACCGCAGCCTCATCCACGCCGAAGTGCTTCTCCAGCACACGCAGGCTCATGAGCTCCCCTGGCCATCTCGGCGTAGGTGAGCAGTCCGTCGTGGTCGGCGTCCAGCGCCGCGAACCGGCCGTCCACCGAGGAGTTGAAGGCTCCCTCGTCCTCCACGAAGCTGCGCACCGTGCTCCCGTCTAGGATCTCCACGCTCATCGTCGGATTCTCTGGGTGTTCTTGTTTGTGGAAATGTTGAGTTTGTTCTGCTCCGGCGATCGGTTGTCCTGCTTTTTGTAGTGCCGCGAGCGGATCACACGATCGGCAATGGAAGGCGCGTTTGGGCCGACTGTTTTTGCTGACGGATTGGGTTGGGCCAGTGGGATTTGACGCAGGTCAGATGCTGTGGGCGCGCGCGTTACGGCGACGCGAAGTTTCCATTTCATTGGGCAGTGCAGGTGTGGCCGTTGTTTCATCGTGCCACCGTTGGGCCTGTGGGGAAAACGTGTTCTAGGTCGGTGACGACAGTTGTCGGTTGGGCAGTCCCACACACGACTTTTTGTGGTGAGCGCCGACTAGCGGATACAGGTTCCCGGATGTAGCTCTGTCGTTTCTTTTGACAAAGAAAACAATATGGATTTAAGCAAAAGAATTCCACATAAAAGATTAGCAGCACGCATAACCAATTCTACACCAAAAAAAAAAAAAATCATAGCAATAATTTGTTCTCCAAAGGAAGCAAACTGCCATCGATTTAGAACAATGTGTTTCTCAGTGTTCACGTATATTTGCAATCGTGTTTAATGTCGTAGCTGAGTTGTTCTACTTGTGTTGACGTGGTGTTGTGTTTTGGAAGGACATGAAATTTTTGTTGTTGATCATACACTAGTACCAAAAATCCAATAAATATTAGTTTTATAAGTGCCTATCACTGTCAAACTTTGGCGCCAATGACATTGCAGAGTCGACAATGATATATGGTGAGGAGCTACCATTGCCTGTGCTATAGCTGACAGTAATGAGCATTAAAAACAAAAAGAAAAAGAAAGCAACCCGGGTTTGGATGTGTTGCTCGTTGCCATCGCTCCTTCAACGCTTGTCAGGCCATTGGTGGCCCATGCCCCCAAGCCTGGCAGTAGGCCAATGTGCCAATGCTCGCCAAAGGCCACGCTGGCCATCCAAACCCGCGTCGTGATGGGGAGATAAAGAGATTGGTAGAGAGAGGTGTTCGAGCCCGCGCCAACTGCCGAACCCATGCATACATGCATGGTGGATTTAGTGGAAATACAACCAAGGCCTTTCATCAATTTTATTGCACACTCCAATTGAGAAATTTGTTGAATCCTAAAAAAATTCAACTTTCAAGTCTCAGATCTCAATTGTATTAGAAACATATCTCATGGTGGATGTCATCTACAATACCAATTAAATGCACTTTTACAACATATATGTTGTCTGATTTAGGACAAAACTAAAACACACTTTGTATTGGAACATAGGGAATAGCATACATTGCAACATAATGGTATATATATGAGTGATGTGGTCTAGAATACATTGTATGCATATACATAGACAATGCAACACATGTGGTATAACCTTATGAGAAGGGAACAAAATATACCATTGTTCCTCATTAAAAATATATGGTAACTTTAGATGTGTCCAACATCCAAGCATGCCCTAACTTAGCGAGGCATACTAGATGATGCCACAAATTCTTGCTCCAAACTGTAGCACCCAGAGGTCATTGGTAGTGGTGAGTTTATAACATTGCCAATATCGATATGTTCATGTGGGTTTTGAGTTCCTGGGCACATGAAAGGTTCCATTTCTCCAACTTTTTCAACTAAAATATATGCCTTCCTTAGCCTCTTCGTTCTTAGTAGTTGTAGTTTCATATCTACTTCTTTCATACTAGGTCTGTGTCCTCCTTTAGATCTCAAGCATGACTCTATAAGCGAGGCAATATCATGAATCTCTTCTTGGTCGGCCTCTTCCACAACTTGTGGATCCATTATTTCCATGAGAGCCCCTTCTTGAAGTCCTTCAATGAAGTAATGACATAGGCTTTGCTTTGCACCTAAGTCGTTGATAAAAATTGGTTTCTTCCTTGTCAAAAGTTCCACAAGTATCACCCCCAAAACTATACACATCACTCTTCTCGGTTAGTTGACCCGTATGATAATAATACGGATCCAAATAACCAAATGTTCCTTGGACAATTGTCACCACATGTGTTTCATCAAGTGAAAGAGATCTTGAAGCACCAAAATCTGAAACTTTTACAGTGAAGTTGTCATCCAAGAGCATATTTGAAGACTTTACGTCTCTATGGAAAATTGGTATTTCAGCAGCTGAGTGTAGATAAGCAAGTGCTCCTGCTGCTTCCATTGCAATCCTAATGCGATCATCCCATGATAGCAAGCATTTTTCGGCAACGTTTGAATGAAGAAGACCATACAGAGTGCCATTTGATATGAACTCATAGACTAGCAAGGGCACCTCATCTTCCAGGCAACAACCATAAAGTTTCACTACATTACGATGAATGATTTGAGACAAAATAGCAACCTCATTGATAAACCGGGTCTATTTACATTTTGGTCTACTAGTTTAGATTTTTTTATGGCCACAACACGCTGGTCGCATTGTAATCCCTTTATAAACAAATTGCCATGCCCTCCATGACCTAAAACACGAGTAGTGTCAAAGTTGCTTTGGTTGCCTCTTCTAGTTCCTCTAACGTGAATATCTTTGTTTTAGTTGCAACACTTTCATTCGAGATTAGTTGCTCCAAGAGTAGGCCTTGGTTTTTCTTGAAGTATGCTCTTCGTATTCTCCTTTTGGATATCTTTCTTCCACTTACGAATGATTACAATGGCGCCTAGTGTAAAACTTATGAAGCCAAGGCCACAAGCAAGCCCAATTGCAATTCCTACATTCATTAAATGTGAACATGAATATTTTGGAAAATTTAAATTTTGACGGACAAATGCACGACTCACGAGAATTAAGTTACGTTGCTTAGTTGACATGACACATTTTTGTTTCTTTTGTATCATACTCTTTTCCATGAGAGCAGCTTGTGCAGTTGAAGCCTCCATCAAAATTGTGGCATGTCCCATTGCATTTGTTTGGAATAGAGCACTCATCAATATCTGTATCAAGATAAGATGATTGTATGACAGTAGTGCAAGTAAATGCATTCTCACATTTGCTGATATTTCATTGAGAAAGTAATGTGATATGTGATCACGAAGAATCTTTGATGGTGCAAGTAGTACCATGACCTTTCGTAAACATATATTAGTGTAGAATTGTAATTTACATAGAGTAAGATGTATGTTGTAGTTTTTTATTTCATTCGAAAAGTAAAGAGAAATTTAATACTAGTGGTGAATATTGTTTCTTTGAGACCCTATATTAATGCTCACAAGACCCTCTAGAAAAGGACACTAAGTCTAGAAATTATAAACATCCAACCATTATGCTATACTCAACGTACTTTACCCCTGTTGAGACATAGTCAATCCACTACTGCTTCCATAAAGATAATAAAGTAAACCTTTTGCATAAAAATTACACACCCCTAGCATTACTTAAGAAATCGTACTTTAACAAATTGGATTTTCATATTTATTAACCTTATGTGTTACTATTAACAATAAACTAAATAGCCCATTTTCATCTATATCTAAACTACATGCACATGTTATTATAAAAAATATAATATAAAGGATCCTCAATATACTTTAAAATACTAATTTCAACAAGCTGTAGTTTGTAATAAAATATTATAAAAAGTTTTGCAACAACTAAGGAAGATTAATAAGCACATGGGCTACAAGAATATGTATAACTCAAGCTAACACTGTAGCTATAGAAATCTGTGAACATTGATGGAAACTACATAGCAATTCAAGACTAAAGTGTGCCACAAGTTCACAATCTGGTAGAGACTACAGAGTGCATGAACACACCCATTGTGTTAAAAAAATAAATAGAGAGAGCACCCATAGATAGTTTATTTTGATTAGTTGTAGCTCCAAATTTTATATCTAAGACTTGTAATACTGATATCTCTTAAAATCTGACCATCCAATAGTAGGACAAGAAATTTTGAATGGTGATGTAGGCGGGGTTTCAAATTTAATCCAAATATCCTCTAGTTTTTTTTTTCAGATTTGGCAAGTCGAACATCATTATTATCTACAGATCCCCTTATGTACATATCCCTATGGGGAATCGTGCTTTAATTTTTCATTGCATGCGGTAGCACATATTGATAGATTAGTATTAGAGAGAAATAAGGAACTTAGCAAAAACACATTTAAGAGAGAAATATGACCTGTACAATTATTTTGAAGGTATGGATTCCCTTGGAAGCCATCGAGAACACCTGCAGCGGTATCCATCACGTGCTTTCCCTCGCGTGACATCTTTGCAGAAACTGTTATCACTGATGCAGGCATATGTAGCATTATTTTGCCTAGCTTCCTGACAAGTTAAGTTTGCTACAAACCCATTTTATTATTATATCCTCTTGAGAGAAATCGAAATTATCATCCACAATCTTCGGCTGATAGATACTGTTCTGGTGACCAACAAAGTCAGTCATAACTATCCTCTCCATATGGTTGTATGTTTCATTCAGCGTGTTTGTAACCACCATAATTCCATCATCAAGTGATAAATTGGTTACACGATACTGCGCGTACCCTCGATCAAGAAGAGTAGTGCCGTTACTTGTACAATTGAGTTGTAGGTTATCATTTGCGAAGCAACCTTCTTCGATCCCAAAAGGGAATGGAATGGTCATGTTTCCACATAATCTTGTACAGTTCTCATTGGATGCCTTTGGATTGTAATCTGCTTCATGTTAGACAAGGTGATGAATTAGTATTAATCCAACAAACTCGTAAAGAAATTTTTGAGAGGACTACTAGTTAAGTTTAGTTCTGTGGTAAAGATACTTGGTATGTATGTCCCTTACTAGTTCTTGTTGGACCATTACTAATGTCCTTTTCTGTCATGGTGACACATCAATCCACCACATTCGTGTGTAGCCATAAACTTGTATAAGGCATTCTTTTGAGATGAAAGAAACTAGCCAGTTTATTTAGTGGCGAAGGCATTTGATATGTATTCTATGGCAATAAAGACTGCAAGTGCAGGGATCGACACATGGATTCCGAAGAATCTATATCTATATCTATATCTATATCTATACCTAATAATAAAACGTGAAAATTTCTGTCGATCTGCCGTCTGATTTCTGTATGCCTCTGCCCTTATATATTCGGTATGGGAAGGTAAGGAGAGAAGGAGAGAAGAAAGAAGAAATTAAATTGAATCCAAATCCAATAAAAAAGGAGCTCTCAATTTAAGGAAACCACGAATTCACCTTACTCCAAATCGGATAGAAGAGTCCAAATCGAGTACAATTCATCAATAATTGTAGTCGTAACGTGAAACGTAAGAGAAACAAATTTATTGAGGCACGAGGTCCGTCGCGCCGGCGGGATCCCAGGAGGGACCTCGCGAGCCGCCCTGGGACGCGCGCAGCCCGTGAGATCCGCCGCCGCCAAAGGTATCCCAAGCCCCTCGCGAGCTACTGGGACGCGCACTCACTAGCCGACGCAAGATCTGCCGCCGCCGGAGGTATCCCGAGCGCATTGCGCCGCCGGTGATGCGCCCTCGCCTACTGCTGTCGGGCTCGCGGCCTCGCGAGCCTCCCCAAGGGCCTTGCCCTCACGTGCGATCTGCAGCAGGTCGCCATCGATTTGAAGTGGAAGAGAAGGGACGGGAAAGAGAGCCGGCGTTGTGGAAGGGAGCACGGAGCTAAGGGGAAGAGCGCGAGGGGAGAAGAGACGAACGGACGGAAGGATGAGGCAGGGGCGTCGGTGGCCGGTTCGTGCGTGGTGTGCGTGAGCTGCCTTGTGGCCCTTGTCTGCTCTTTTCTTTTTTCTTTCTTCTCTTATAATTGAAAAAACACATAAATAAATAAAAAAATAAAATGTATACATGTATGTATAGAATTCTACGAGCTTTTCGTGATGAAATAAAAACTTTTTAGTATCACATTGAATGCTTAACCGAATGTCGGAAGGTTTTTGAGAGTAATTAAAAATTATAACTTCATAACTTCGCTTGGAAACCACGAGTCGAATATTTGAGTCCAATTAATCCGTCACTAGCACACGCGGGTTCCTATAACACTTATGGCTAATCATGGAGTAATTAGGTTCAATTTATCTCGATAGCAAAATACATGCACGATGTTCAATTAGTTTTTTGTTTATATATATTTGAGTCATTTGCAAATTTTTGGGTGAAAACTTTAGGGAACTAATCACACCCTAAACATAGACTTATTTGTTAAACATACATGCTAGCTCCATTCGTCCATAAAAAAAAAATAAATTATGGCAGGTTTGACTAAATTTATATAGTAATAGTTTCAACATTTATGTCTTGAAACGAATTTATTATAGCAATATATTTTGTAACTAATATAATGTTACTTGTTTTATATAATATAAATGCTATTATTTTAATATAGATAAAATCATAAGTTTTATCTATTTGACTTCTCAAAAAGAGATGTCCTTAGTTTTTATAAAAAAAAATTATCATTTTCTCCCGTTGCAACGCACGGGCATGTCCCCTAGTAGGTATAAAATGTAATCAATATCCACATGCACGCATGACAAAATTTGTGGGTGCTTTCAGATTGGTAATAATATGAGATAAACGATGCAATAAATATAGAAAATGTCTACGTGCCACATAGGAAAAAAACTATGTCATGTGAAAAAGAAACGGAGATGCACACGAACCTATGCAGCCATCGACAACATAAGGGTTGCCATCGGTTTGACCAGGGCGGAAGCAATTGTAGCCTCCTCGAGGCAGTGGTAGATCCCCCGCAGATTCTTTGACTATTACATGCATATGTATCCTTATTCTCTTGGGATTGGGCACTTTGCGCAGCTTGGTTGGTCCGTGATTGCGATCTCAAGTACCATATCTCGAACATTGCTTGTATTCACCCAACTTGCATAAAGATCGTCTATAACGAACTGATAGTATTCAGAAAAGATGACCTTGATACTAGAGAGCGCCTCATCTAATGGTGCAATCGTACTGTTGTGGCGGCCAAGCTTGAGAGTTAATGCTTGCCGGCCTGTTGCTAATGAATAGATGTTGCAGCAGCCAAACCCTTGACAGGCACGATAGTCCATGTTTGCCCTCTCCATGACCTCTCTGTTATCTATGCAAATACTCATGCAAGAACCAATGAGATCTGTCATATTATCACCGAACAAATAGATGTCGACGCCACATCCAACGACATACATACTGTTTAAATAATCAATAACAACACCAGTAGGGGCCTCCCAGGACTGAGCGTAGGTGTCCACACCTAAGCCCATGGTGATGTTGTACCCAACAGCAGAAGCCCGAACAACATTGCTGCCGACATATATAGAAGTCACCTGAGTTGAGTTGTTTCCTAGGAAGAGCAGCCTTGGGGAACCTGTTGTGTTGTGGTCGCAAGTGAGCTCAAAGCCTCGCCGGAAGCAGCCCGGCCCTATCCCAAAGGGGTAGGAGATTTTTACATCCCCGCAGTGGGAGGAGCAGTGTGCCAGGGAGGCATTGGTAGGGATACGAAGGAGCCTATTCCCGGTGGCCGGCGGTGCTCGCGCCACGGCGGCTAAACACATGAGCACAGCACATGTGCGAACTAGTAGCTCTCCAGTAGAGCACATTGTTGTGTATCGAAGGGTCTGTAAAGCTAGCTGCTTGTTTATGGAGATGGAGGTCGGGCTTGTTCATGAGGTCAAGACAGTTTTATATGCTGGGATTGTGGCAATAACTAGCTCTAGAAAAAAATAATAAAAATCTCTCTTGTGCGTTGTGGGGTAGTGGAAGACCTGGACCTGGACGTAGAATCTTTTGGGTCAATTGCTCTCTTAAAACCGTCTTTATTTGAACTGTACTCGGCCATACCCAACCGGACAAACACGCGGACCACGGGGTGGAACGACGACGACGTGCGTGAGACGGTGAGAGTGAAATCGCGCGCGCGACGACGTGCTGGTGATCCGCCGGACGACGCCGGTCCTTCTTAATTTGCTTCGTCGTCGTGCGTACGAACTCTGCGTACGTAGTCAGGTGGCGGGGCCACATTGCATATATTGCATGCATGTGAAAGAACGACGACCGACCTGATAGAAAGCAGGAGCTTGCTCAGATTGCATCCGCACCACCCATCCTAGCTACCTCAAGTCCATCAGTCAATAATAAGGTACATATGCTGCAGGTTGCAGGGCATGTGACTATTGTGAACGTCCCAGCACCGCTCGATCGTACGTCGACGATCGACGACTCGGACGACAGTGGTCTTCGTCAGTTTGCGCGTAACATCTCACCACACTAGCTGCACGTACGCCTGCAGTAGCTGTTACAGACCCGAGATCGAGCACGCATGTTCAATTCATCCTCTTGGCTAGCTGCTGCCAACCGTGCAGTGGAATAGATAGAATGGGGTTCACTATTCATATCGCAGTAATGAAAGATACGTCGAGTGTGAGAAACAGCATCCCATCAGAGAAGCATTCCTGTTTGTAACATCTCTTGGGTCTAGAATTAAGATGAACTAATATTTAGTCAAGCTAAAATAAAGTAGGTGAACCACTTTAGGCAAGTGTTGTTGGGATATATATAGATAAAAAGTACAGATACTATAAGAGCACAGTTGGTATTTATTAAGTGCAAAAAGAATATAGAAAATTTTACAAGCGCAAAGAATATCATTTAAGTATTTACGGAGAGTATCCTTATTTATATTTATCACAAAGAAAAAAATAGAGTAAAGATTTATTGGATAAAATGGAATGTCTACTAATCAACGTACCAGCCTAGCTAGAGCAGAGGGGTAAATCTAATGGCCTCTCCCTGCACCAGTGCTGCAGCAAGCTATGCTACAATGGCGGACTACGTGTATAGACCTGGGCGGACCCACCTGCTCGTGCGGGTCCCGTGAATATCCCGGACCCGGTGATCCGCGCCACGAACCGGCAGAACGAGGACTACCGCTCGCCGGCCATCCCGGCGTTCACCAAGGTCCTCCTCGAGGACGTGAAGAAGATCTTGAAGACGGCGGCAGGCACGCCCTCCCGATCCCGACGACGGGGGGCGGCGCGTCGGGGCGATTAAGCCTTCTGTGGATCGACCAGAAGCAGCGCCTGGGCTTCGACGTGGACGTGGTGGAGAGCGACTGGCCATCTCATCGCTCACCACACTGAGCACGCCCTTCCTGATCCCGGCGACGGGCAAGCCGTTCTCGATCCCGGCGGACGGGGACCGGCAGCGATGGGGAGGCCGCTGACCAACACGCTATCCCGGGCGACCCGCGATCGTCTCCTTCCTCATCGGCCCGTTCAGCCCCGCTTGGATCGACCGGCGAGCGGCCGCTGGGCTTCGATGTGGGCGTGGTCGAGCGACTGGGGGGCCTGTTGGTCAAGCTCGTGTTCACCGACTGGAACGTGCAATGGTGAAGTCCGTTTGGTATTTGATGGAGTAGAATTTGAATAATTGTGTTGGCGGGAAACTCCGTGGCGAGGCCGGAGCGCGATCACCATGTCAGTGTGGAGCACCGTGGAGCAGTTGCGGTTTAGCCGACTTGTATCCATATTTATTTGAATTTGAATGTTGTAAGTGTTGTAACCAACTACTGGTATAAGTAGTGGAGCGTGTGAGGAGCGGGTTAGCGCCTCCAATCAGTTGTAATTGTGTTTGTACTCAGTTTGAATCAAGGTGAGAAGGGAGCCGACGCCCTGTCGGTTACAGTGCGTGTTCATCCTGTGTTCATCAATTCCACTCAATTTTTTCTTGCGCGATCTCGATCCTAGGACTAGCCACCGTGTATATCTGTGTGTGATCGGGTGATCCATCTTCTGAGGGGCCATGGCGCCCGACCTCGGCCGCGCTGGAACGCAAAGCTCCGGCTGGACACACGACACACCATCAAGGCAATCGCCATCGTGCACAATGAGACGGCCACGGGCGTCATCAACGACCTCGCCGCCCGTCGCGCAGGTTGCTCAACGCGTATGATCACCCGCTGCGCTGCTGGTGGGCGGCGTGGTCGTCCATCTGCGCGATCGACTTTCCGCATGGACGAGTGGGGTGTTGATGTGGCTCGGCGGGTCGCGAAGGCGCCGTCGATGCCGGCGAGGGGATGGGCATCGTGTGCGCTAGCCCTAAGGCGCTGGAGGCCAGCAAGACGGCGAGGTCCGTGACGTGTCTTCTTATTTGGAAGGACTACCTCAGGTTCTACGAGATGGGCGCGCATCGGCCGTACACGCCGTCCATCCAGCTGCTCTACGGCGCCGCCGCGCTCGACCTCATCTTCGAGGAAGGGCTCGACAATGTCATCAAGAGGCACAATCGCCTCGGCACAGCCACCAGGTTCAGTTCAGTTTCAGTGTTCTGTGTTTCTTGCATGCCCACTAGGTGTTCGATTGACTAATTGCGTGAATTATTGTGAAATGCAGGCTCGCCGTGGAGGCGTGGGGGCTCAAGAACTGCTGCCAGAAGGAGGAGTGGGTCAGCGACACCGTCACCGCCGTCGTCGTGCCATCCTACGTCGACAGCGCCGACATCGTCAGGCATGCCTGGAAGCGGTACAACCTCAGCCTTGGGCTCGGCCTCAACAAGGTCGCCGGCAAGGTCTTCAGGATCGGACATCTCGGGAACCTCAACGAGGTAGTACTTACGATCCTAGCTGCCACTTCAGTTCTACACTGTTGATAATTTATCAATTAATCACTGTAACGTTTTTTTTTGCAGCTGCAACTGCTGGGATGCCTGAGCGGCGTGGAGATGGTGCTCAAGGACGTGGGGTACCCGGTGAAGCTCGGCAGCGGCGTGGCGGCTGCGGCGGCGTACCTGTCAAATTTCACGCCTCTCATCCCGTCAAGGATCTGAGAACAATGCAAGGGACGACAGCGCAAATAAGGGCGGTGGCCGGCGACGAGCGGGTGGGCAGACAAGCCAACAAATTCAAGCGTGCAGCTTCGCGCTCTGCTGCCTTGCAGAGCGGATGGTAGACTGCAGTAACGAACTGTTGGATGTACTCTCTGTATGTAAAGTTAATTTGCACACTCAGCTGCCAGCTCTGCTACAGAGTATAATTTTGTGAATGTACAGCTTTAATTAAACATCAAATTAATCTCCGTATATATCCCTACCCAGTTTTAACTACAGTATATTTGATCACACCCAAATAGGCAAATACCCAATCAACTCTGCTTCTTGCCATCACGTGATGTTCTATTCTTGAGTCTGAACTGAAATCAGGCCATGGAAGATGCCATTCTAAATTAAAAAAAAAAAAACTCTTACAAATTAGTATATTGCTCGTATTAAGTCTTTACGTGATCATGAAAAAAGCTTTACTAACTACATGAATAAGTCTTACAATACTCTGTAACTCAATGTGTAAATTGGTGGTAATGAATAGTACGGTGCTCATCAAAATTTAGTAATGAGCTGAAAACTGCAAGCAAGTACTGAATGTTGGTCTGAAGAACTTCAGGCAGCTTTGGCGAGCTGGCCCAGCTCCCTGTCGACGGCAACCTTGAGGAAGCTGCCTTCCTCAACGACCATCTGAACGGGGAGGAAGCCCAACCCGTTGGCAACGGCGAGCATCACCTCCTTCATCTCGGCGCGGAACTCGTGCCGGTCCACCATGCCGCTGCTGTCTCTGTCGAAACGCGCGAACAGGCCGCGGTACAGCCCTGCGAGCTGCTCGGGGGCTACGGTTGCTTCGTCCACGCCGAAGTGCTTCTCCAGGACACGCAGGATCATGAGCTCCCCGGTCATCTCGGCGTAGGCGAACCGGCCGTCCACCGAGGACGAGGAGTTGAAGGCGCGCTCGTCCTCCACAAAGTGCACCGTGTTCCCGTCTAGGATCTCCACAAAGCTTTGCTTTGGGCTCTGGTTGGTGAGATCCGATCATGCTACCTATCTTGGGCTTATTTCGGCCCCCTATCTTGGGCTTGTTTCGTCCCCCTACCACAAACCGGAATTCTTTCCGCGCCCCCTATCTTGGGCTTATTTCGGCCCGCTAAGCGAATTGGAAGGGCAACAGCGAGCCCACGCGAGCGTGAATGGCCTAGGCCGCGGCCCATGTAGAAGCGAGCGATGACGCCGTAGCCGCCCAAGCTTTTTCGCGCCCCGTTCGTTGGCATCCGCAGGTAACGTTTTTTTTTTTTTTTTCGTTTTCTTTAGTTTCCCTTCTTTTTTATTTTCTTGTTTTGTTTTATTTATTTATCTTTATTTCGATTTTATTTTTTATTTCGATTTTATTTTTATTTTTCTTCAATTAATTCTATTCAGTTCTTTTGTCATTTTTTTCTTTTTCTTTCGTTTCTTTAATGTCTTTTTTTTTTTTTTTTTCTCTTTCAAATTTTTTTTGTTGTCTCATATTATATATTATTTATTTATAATTTATTTTTTTCTTATATTTTCGTTTTCCCCCTTTTCTTTCTTGTTTTTCATATTCCTTTTTAGTTTTTTTATTTCTTCTATTTTGTTTTTCTTGTTTAGTATATATGTAATGTTCCATGATGTATTTGGGGATTCGGTTAGTATACATGCGATGCTCTCCATTATATCTGGGGATGTTCACTTAGTATACTTGTGATGTTCTCGTGGTTGTTCAACTAATATAAGTATATATGAGATGTTCTACGATATATCTAAGGAAGTTCACTTACCGCCTGCATTTGGTTGGAGGAATTTCCCCAACACGGACGGAGCTTCGACCCGTTTTTGGGTGTTTGGTTGCAAAGGTGTAGGGGATGGAGCCAACCCGGGAGGCGAATATTCCCTCGGATCTTGGGTTCGCTCCATCCGCTGAAATCTCGCGGATGGAGCGAACCCCCGCTTTCCTCCGTCCGGGTTCTCCGTTGGAGGTCGTTCGGCTTCGTCCCCGTGACGCGATTCCCGGCCGGTGTCTGCCCGTGGCGGGCGGGCGGCGCTGCTCTCCCCGGCTTGGTCGCCGAGGCCCACCGGCGCGACCCCCCACTTTGGCGGCCCGCCTGCCTGCTGCGGCGCTGCCCCCTCGCCAGACGCGGGCGGCCTGCCTCGCGCTCAATGCTGCCCTCGCCAGTATCGGCGGCAGTATGCGGCGCGTCGGATTCTTGCACCGGAGGAGGAAGAAGGGGACCGAGCATAATTTTATTTCACTTTCGGGTAGGTTCGGTAAAAATACCGAGAGAAGAAGTTTTAAATCTAGCCTTGGTGGATTTTAATATACTCTAGGGTGCCCGATGTAAAGTGTTAATAATAACGGTGTCCCGGCTTTCTCCGTTCTTCGTTCCCGATCCCTCCAACCAAACGGTGATAGAGCCACTCCGTCCCCAAAATCCAGGACTACAACCAAACAAAAACGGAGCGACTCCATCTCTAAAACGACGGTCGAGTCGACCCATCCCGATGATCCCGCATCCAAACACACGGTTAGTATACTTGTGATGTTCACTTAGCAAACATGTGATACTGGTGTATTTAGGGATGTTCAATGATTATTATCTATTTTACTCTAGTTCATTATTTTCCCATTTATTGATTTTCATTTCAGATGATACAACATGTGATGTATGTACTTAGTATAGACGTGATGAGTTTTGATTATTATATTTTAATTTCATCCCTCCCTTTGTTTTGTTATCATTTTACATATATAGGTGCTATATTTTGTACCTATACTACAACATCTGAATGGTGTAGTGGTTGGGAACTACTTTAATAAGCCAAAGGTTTTACGATCGATTAGCACGCCCCTACCTAAATCCAGTGTCTAGGCTGGTTGGATGGGTGCTGGTGTCCGACCAGGTCAGGCCCTAGCACGCCCATACCTAAATCCAGTGTCTAGGTTGCACTCGGGTTTGTGCTATATTACTATATTTGATACCCAGTTATTTCATAAGTGGGGTAATATTTATGTGTAGGTGAACATATATTTTTTATGAATGTAAAGCTGGTGAAACCACTCAACCGATTTATTTTATGCGTAGTATGGATAAGCTACCCAATAATTTCATAGCAATTTGAATAAAAAATATTTTTTTAATTATTTATAGAAAACTCTAGAGAAATCTTGATCCACATTTATAGCAATAAAATTACACTAAAACACGTGATGTTATGTATTTACAGTGAAGTGCTAGTTGCGTAGAGTTCAACAAACTTGGTTTGGCATTTTTTGAATTTTATTTGTTTTGTGGTGATCTTTACACAATTTCAACAAATTTAGATAAATAATAAATCCACAGAAAAATAGAAAAACTGCGTCGGGCAGAATTTGGCACACTAAGACCCAGGTCCGGCGATATACAGGCCCGAGCGGGAGGCAGGCCCATACAAAAGACCAGAATTATAGGTTGATTTCGGTAAAGTTCGAGGAGTTTTTGCAAAGAAATTAACCTAGGAGGAGGCCTCGACCGCAGGTTGATTCAACTAAACTTTGACTTTTTTTTTGCAAAAGATCGGGTCTCGCATGATCTAGGTCGTCTGCCCTGCCGGTCCGACGGCAGGGGAAAACTGGGCGACGTGGCCATGTTGCCTGGCCTTCTTTTGGTGCATGAATCGTCGTAACGAGATTATAATTGACACCTTTAATACCAAATAAATGCACTATCAAGATATATTTCCTAGTAGATTTTAATAGACTAATTTGACGTATATTTGTACATTTATCTATAAATAAACTTTGTAAAAGCTACAAAAGTTTGACTCATGACGAAACCTAAACACATTAGAGTTTGTAATAGAGGGAGTATGTTACGTGTTAACATAGTAATTTTGTATCTTAGGTAAATACACTATAGAATACATTGTATACATATACGCAATAAGTGGTACAATATCATGTGAGGGAACAAATTGTACCATATTCCACACCGGAAAAAATAGGTGGTTACTATAGATGTGTTCAATACACTATATACACACACATAATTTATGCGACAGAATATCATGTGAGGGAACAAAATGTACCATATAGTTCCTTACGAAAAATTGATGGTTACTATAGATGTGTGCAACATCTAAGCAAACACTAAGTTAACGAGCCATACTAGACGATGTCGCAAATTCTTGCTCCAAGCTGTAGAACCTAGACATAATTGGAACTGTTAAATGTGTATCGTTCTCAAGCACATCAATGTGTTCATGTGGATGATGTGTTTCCGAGCATAACAAAGGATCAATTTCTCCATCATTTTCAATTAAAACACGTGTTTTGTTCCTTAGCCTCTTTGTTCTTAGAAATTGTAATCTCATATCTACTTCTTTCATATTCGGTCTCTGTCCTCCTTTGGATCTCAAGCATGTCTCTATAAGTGAGGCAATATCTTGAATCTCTTCTTGGTCTGCGTCTTCCAAAACTTGTGGATCCATTATTTCCATGAGAGCTCCTTCTTGAAGTCCTTCCATGAAGTAATGAGACAGGCTTTGCTTTGCACCTAAGTCATTGATAAAAATTGGCTTCTTCCTTGTCAAAAGTTCCACAAGTATGACCCCAAAACTGTACACATCACTCTTCTCACTTACTTGACCAGTATGATAATACTCTGGATCCAAGTAACCAAATGTTCCTTGGACATTTGTCACCACATGAGTTTCATCAAGTGAAAGAGATCTTGAAGCACCAAAATCTGAAACTTTTACGGTGAAGTTGTCATCCAAGAGCATATTGGAAGACTTCACGTCTCTATGGAAAATGGGTATTGCAGCAGCTGAGTGTAGATAAGCAAGTGCTCGGCTGCTTCCATTGCAATCCTAATGCGATCATCCCAAGATAGCAAGCTAAGATAGCAAGCATTTTGTTGTAATGTTTTCATGAAGAAGACCATATAGAGTGCCATTCGAGATGAATTCATAGACTAGCATGGGTACCTCATCTTCTAGGCAACAACCAAAAAAAGTTTCACTACATTGCGGTGAATGATTTGAGACAAAATAACAACCTCATTGATGAACTGATCTATTTCTATTTGCTCCACTATTTTGGATTTTTTATGGCCACAACACGCCTGGTCGGACAAAATCCTTTATAAACTTGTTCCATGCCCTCCATGACCTAGAACACGAGTAGTGTCAAAGTTGTTGGTGGCGTCCTCTAGTTCTTCCAAGGTGAATATCTTTGTGCTATTTGTAGTGCTTTCATTTGATATTAGTTGCTCCAAGAGTAGACCTTGATTTTTCTTGAAGCATGCTCTTGAATTCTTCTTTTTATACCATGTTTCCACTTCCTTGCTAGTAGAATCACACATAGTGCAAAACATATGGACCCAAGGCCGCAAGCAAGCCCAATTGCAATTCCTACATCCGTTAAATGTGACACATGAATATTTTGTGTATTCAACTTTGATGGATATATAAATACATGACTCACCAAGAATTAGATTACATTTGCTTAGCTGACATGACACATTTATTCTTTTTGGATCATACTCTTTTCCATGAGAGCAACCTACAAAATTGAAGTCTCCATCAAAATTGTGGCATATTCCATTGCATTTATTTGGAATAGATCACTCATCAAGATTTGTGTCAATAAGATGGATTATGTTGGCAGTGCAAGCAAAGAATGCATATTTATTATCGTTTCAAAAAAAAAAAAAAAAAAAAAAATTAGTGTGATGTGTGATTATGTAGAACTGTTGGTAGTGCACGTAGTTATACGACCTTCTAAAGACATGTAGAAGTATATAATTGTAAGTTACACATTAAGATGCATGGTGCAGTATTTTGTTGCATTCTAAAGTTACAAAAATCTTAATTAGTATTACTAATTGGAAAATCTTTTTGGAATTATATATTGATCCTTTACATGCATGCTACAAAAAAGATAAAGTGTAAACATGCAAACACATAAGGCCATCAATTAGGGTATGCACAATATCCACATTAGGCCATCAATTAATGTATACACAATATCTCTAGAACTATAGTCATCGTACCTATCCTATTTTGAAATAAAATCACCCCTTTTGTATATTGTTAGGAAAATTGTCTAAAGTATTAATCCTACAAGCCTTTATATCTATGTTACTCTCTTATGCTTGAAAGATAATATAAAGTAAACCCTAATTTTTCATACAACTTACCCACATCTACCACTTCTAAATTTTCATACAGCTTACCACATCTACCATTCTCTAAGATACAATAAATTAACCTCCTCAAATCGGCATCAAAATTAAGTACATGTGCTATCATATAAAATATACTAAAATTGTCCCTTAGATCTACATACAAGATCGGCAGGTGGTAAGACAACCCTCATGCATTGCATTAAGAATAAGACATAATTCTCACACAGGCCAGAAAACCCTTAAACCCCTGTCCCACCCATATATAACAACACATAGCGGGACTTAGACTTGTGCTTTGGTGCGGAACAAATGACAAGATTTTGTTAACCCTAGCACGAAATTCGCTCCCACGGGAAGTGGAACCCAAGACTGAGGAGTGCTACTCAAGCCATCTAACCAACTCACCTAGATACCCTTTCACCCGTAATCTACATATAAATTACCTAAATACCATGAAAAAAAAATCGCGGGCTATAGAATTTAGCGGCGGGTTAGTCAAAACGCTATTAGCGCTATTAGCGTGCTATTTGGCGCTATATCGCTATATAGCGCTATTTGGCATTGCGGCAGGTGCTTCGGCCGCTATTAGCACGCTATTTCGGCGCTATAGCGCGCTATTTTTTCATGGCCTAAATATGATACTACCAAAATATATATCATAAAGTACCCAAATATGCTTCTAAAATACCCATCTTGAGCACTGTTAGTATCCATAAAAATTGTACTCAAAATATCTAGAGGTCCATATATATAGACATGCATAAGCTATATTAGTAAGCCTTTTTTTTTTTTAACAAATCACATAACAATAATGATTGACGGTGTTTTGAGAACCGGGGTATCCCAATAACCGGCAATAATTTATAGGTTGTGGTGCTCCCACTTTGATGGCGTGTGCGAGATGGAAGACGAAGGGTTTATCCTGGTTCAGGCCATGAGGCCCTACGCCCAGCAGTTGAGCCTTTTCAGTATTACCTCGCACCAAATGTGCACGGGAACTAAAGCGGTTACAAGTGATTTTGGGAATGAAAGAGAGATTCAATCCCAGGGGTTGAGATGGCTAAGTGTGAAACCCTAAAAGAGTCGATCGATTTTCCTGTGTCATTACTCTCCCTTTTATAGTGCAAAGGAGAGATAATGTGTACAATACGTGTCGTATACAAGAGCTAAGGTGTCTGTCGTCCGGGGCTGCAAGTGTATCATGCCCGAGCCCAGACCTCGGGTACCCTAGTGGGAGTGCCGTAGTGTGGACGCGCGTCCTTGTGCCTTCTGGGTGCGTGTCCTCCGCCCGAAGAGGGTGTCTTCTAAGGGCCCAATGGGGATCCTCCGTTTCCTGCATGAGATCGGCTTCTTTGGGAAGTGTCGTAGTAGCGTGTCAATACCTCGAGGATCCCCCGGATACGTGGCGAGGAGATGAAATGTTTAGCAAATGAACAAGGCGACCATGGTTTCCCGTGCGGCGGTGGCGTGTGAAATGTCGCTCCCTTTACGCCCCATCAACGGGGATGCGAGGAGATAACGGGGCGGGGCGAATCGGCGGGGTAATCGATTGCCACATCGCGTGGCTGTGTGGAAGCGGAGGCATTTAATGTGGCTGCCCCCACTACCCGGTGGTATTTCCAAGGGCGCCCGAGGCCTCCCGGCCTTTGGGTGAGATGGAAACAACTTGTCCGGGGGCTCTTACCCTCGGGCGAGGCCGAGGTCCCTCGCCGGGGGTCTTTGATCCTCGGGCGAGACGGAGATCACCTCCGGGGGTCCTTGATCCTCGGGCGAGGCGGACTTTGAGCCCCCGGGGACTCCGGTCCTCGGGCAAGGCGTGGCGTGGTGCGGCGGGCGATGGGCTAGTTCTTCCTTGTCATAGACCGAGGCGGCCCGTGTCCGGCAGGTTTTCCTAGGCCTATTGTGTAGGTTTCTTTTGGTCCTTTTTCTCCACACTCTTGATGACTCCAACAACACCTACCTTGGGTTGTCTCGATGTTCCCCCTGGACCTTTGTGGGCGAATTGTAGGGTATCGGCCCCCATGTATTTGATGTGTCGGGCCTACTAGTCGAGTGTTTGGAGTTGGGCCGTTCTATGGCCGTTTAATGGGCCGTAAAGTGTTACGTGTTTCAATTCATCCAAGCTTGTAGATCGGTTGGCAAGAGCGATTCCTTCCTTACGGGCTGGTTGGCGCTTTGGATATCGCCTTGGGTTTCTTAACCCCTGCATCGTTCTTGGGCTAGACTTCTATTTGAGGCCCATGGGCCGCGTCGTTCGCCTTTGGGCGGAATTGTTCGTGGGCGATTATTTAGGCCCCCGACAATGATACTAACAATGGAAATTAAATTATAATAGTAATCCCTAGAAATAAACTTTGAGTTGTGATATATGTTAGATATATAATTTATATATCTTAACTAAAATATTATAACATATATAATTGTTTGATAAAGTAAAATTCAACACCTTAAGCATTGAGGTGCTGGTTGAATAGATGAAAACATTATTGTAGAAACTAAGAGCATCTCTCGCATGCCCTCTAAACCCATCTCTACCCTAAATGTGAGGCTCCTCCTACTCAAACCCTCAAATGTGAGAGCCACCCCCATCCCTCCTCCCAACCCTTCTCCCGGGGGCCAAGTAGGTTCCCTATGTGCAAGGATCATGTACCCTATGCATGATCATGTATGGCTTTGGTGATTTAGATGACAACACAAAGCACTATGACTATCATATGTTTCAATCACTACTACACGCCTGATTTTGCACAACGTTTCAAAATCATTTTCCCCGGCGGTTATTTTGAAAACTGCCACAATTAATGTCCCTATTAACCGTGGTAGTTTTTATAAAAAAACCTCCATGGTTAATGAGACCCGAGTTCCAACCCACTTGACAATCGGGGGCCCATTCAGCCCAATAAGATTGCTCGGCGTATATAACCGGAGGGAGTGAACCCTAACTCATCTCCCTCTCCACCTCCCTCGCGCTCTCTCTCATTCCCCGCTCTTCTCCAAAAAGAAAAAAAAAATCGGGCGCCGCCCCCACCCCTCCCTCTTTCCCTCCGCCGACGACGGCGACGGCACACGACGGTGGTCGCGCGGAGCTCGCGGTGCAGCGGCGGCCAGCACGTGGGCGGCGGCGCTTGTGCTCTTGCCCGGATCAAGCGTCCTCTCGGTGCGGGGCGAGGCGGCCATGAGGCCGGCGGCGGCTGTCGTCGGGGGTGGAGCGGCGGAAGCGTGGGCTGGTCGGCGGCTATCGTTGTGGTGTAGCAAGCGGCGGTGGGTTGGCGGGCGTCGGTAGCACCGAACCCTAACGGGCCCGACGGCCTAGATATGGGCCCATTAGGGTCCCAAAAACCACCACGGTTAATCATTCGATTAACCATGACCAAAAATCGAAAAAAACCGTCACGAAAAATCACATAGGTAGTAGTGAATATGTGTTAGAAATATTCTATTGGGTCCTAGTGATGCGAAAGAAGTGACATGAAGACTAGTAAATAAACAAAGTGCCAAAACATGCAAGTGTTCATAAGTTGCACATGCAGATAGTCTTGCAGACATGAAGTTTTTTTGGAACCTACAAACATGAAGTTGAATGCATTGGACAACCAATAGATAGTCGGTGGCATCTAATGAATAAGTCACTATGTGAATCATTGGATTTCACAAGTAACAAATTTCTTTTTTGCGTGGACGGGCACTTTCGATTTTCCGTGGCGGGCATGTGAGCCCGTCACCCCGATAAGGTCACGGTTAATCGCGAGATTAATCGTGGCGGTCCACTGTGCCTCGCCACCATAAATTGATTAGCCGCGTGGTGGGCGCATTACAATGCCCACCACGGTTAATCCTAAAAAAAAATCCAATGAGCCCGCCGTGAGCCCACTTTTCGAGCCCATTCCCGGATCCGGTGGCCCCATCGTCGTCGACGTCACCGGATCCATGCGCGCCCGGCCACCCCGTCGATGGATCCATGCACCTAGCCACCGGAGGACGCGCCCGACTTCGATCCGCCACGAAACCGCCGGATCCGCGGGCCCCGAGGCGGATCCGTGAGGGAAGAGGGCGTGAGGCGGTGGATCCGTGGAGGATGAGGGCACCGCCGCCGGATCCATGAAGGAGGATGTCGTTGTTGCCCGATCCGTGGGAGAACGAGGGAGCCGCCATGGTACAGCCAGCGCCGCCGGATCCGCGCCACACCACCACCTCCTCACTTTGGATCCGCGTGCCGCCCTCGCCGTGGGGTCCCATCTAGATCTTTATCGCCGCCCACCGTGCGGACCCTCGCCGTGGCCGCCACCGTGAGGAGCGCATGTGCCGTCTCCCAAGCATCTCCGCCACCACCGGGCCCTCCACGGGAGAGATCAAGTGAAGAGAGAGGCGGGAATGGAGTGCGTGAGGGAGGAGAGAGAGGGAACCGAGAGAGGAGTGGATGGGAGGGAATGGAGGAGGAAGCCGCGCATGCGGAGGCCGGGAATCTCCGTGCGAGAAAGAGATGGGAGGAAGATTGAGCGGCCGGGTGCGAGTTTAGACTGAGCTAGGGTTTCAAGTGTCCACCGTATATATACTAGGTGTGGCTATCGGGCCAAATCTGGGCCATTTGGGCTTCGGCCTTTTTCGGTGGCGGGCTTTTTATTGTGCCCGCCATGGTTAATCGATTTACCGTGACGGACATGTTAAAATGCCCGCCACGAAAAATAGATATTAACCGCGACCGGCATTTTAAGTTGCCCGCCACGGTTAATCGATTTTTCGTGGCGGGCTAAAATGTCTATCACGGTAAATAGAAAAACACCCGCCACGGTTAATCGGGTCATTAACCGTGGCGGGCAAACTCAACACCGTCACGGAAAAGATTTTTGCAGTGTCTCGTAAAATCATTTCGTTACTAGTGTTTTCTATCGGTGGAGAAAATGAATGTGCTAGACAATCTGTAGTGCTAATGACACGTGAACATTCCACAATGGATATCATGCACCAATAATCATTGAAAAGCGGTGAATCATTAGGTGCAACATTAAGTGTGAGAACTATTCCATTGAAGGTACCGCACATTTGCCAACATGAACAATGTCATCAATGGACCGTCTAGCAACCATTAAGCATGGTACCATGTGGTTCAACACACCCAAATGGTTTGAGAGTGGATAGAAAGAAAGCATAGAATCACGCAATTGTACTTAGAAAAACTATTTTTCTAATGGTCAACCATGGTGGTTGGGCTATACATATGTGCTCCTACGGCTTGCTTGTGGTTGTTGGAGCGTCCCAAAGCTATGAAAGCTAGGGCAAACTATCCTACACTCTCTACACCTTGCAAGTTCATATGGATCACATCCAAGGCTAGGATAGACCTTTTATTCATCTTTGTGAGGGTTAGGCCTTAGAGCTTGAGAGCTTTGTGATAATGTGTTGTTGTTCTCTTGTAATCTTGGTGAGTAGAGCACTTGAGGTCTTGATAATCCTCCAATGATGTCAACCCTCTGATCTTGATGTGGACGGGTGGCATGGCTACTTAGTGTAAGGAGAACAAGGAGATTCCTTCCTTGGTGGAGAATCTTCATATATAGTGAAGATGATACTTGATGAATGGTAGAGTTAATTAGGAAACAAGTGGTTTGTCCATTAGAAGTTTATTAATAACCAGGATAAGGGTTGTTGGTTTGTCCATTACAAGTTTATTAATAACTAGGATAAGGGTTGTTGATCAGAAGCATATCCTTTGTGGAGTTCCATTGTGTACTCGGGATCGTGTTTTGGGAATTGATACCACGATATAACTGTTTGCGTCTAGGTGTTTGCTTTGTCATGACTTGTGCTTTACTTACGCATTTAAGCTTCACATTGTGCTTGATTTGTGTGACCTTTAGCTTTCCTAGATTAGCATAGGCTATTTGGTGGGATTAGCTATATAGGATGCAAAATTCTTTGTGGTGCTAGCTAAGGTACAACATACTAGAAAAACCTCAAGTTCTGTTATTTCTAGTAGTGTAGATCAAGCTCAGTCTAGTTTTAAGTTTCTAGAGACATAACTCATCCTTCTATTGGGTATTGGACTCATGTGTGTATACCTAATTCACTTGACAATAGCACCTGGCCACGCCCCATTATGAGGCAAATACAAGGCCTGACTTAGGGGTACCACTAGAGATACTCTAAGTGTTTAGTTTAGAACCTTCACTCCAAGTTTTAACCAAATATTAAAGGAGCATTTTAAATAAAAAGACACAATATAACGAGCACTGGAGTTTCAATATAGTTAACATGATGATAAAAAACTATAGCAACTAAGCCAATATTGATAAGCATATTAGCCAAAAGCCACAACATATGGGCTACAACAAGACCAGGCATAAGACTCAAGCTAAAGTTATAACTAAACACATGTAAAAGGTCCAATGACATTGGGTAAATAACATGAACATGTATGGATGGGAAGACATGCATATAGCAATTGGTGACTATAGTGTATCGTTACCAGTAGAAAATACAAAGCATGTGTATTGTGTTAGAAAAATAATAGAGAGCATGTGTATGTAGCATCTGTATCACAGCCATTAAATATAAGTAATAAAAACTATAGTTGCAGGTCCTAAATTATGCAGAACTTGTAATACTTATGCCTCTTAAAACTGTAGCCTGTGCAGTAGCACATTTCGATAGGTTAGTATTAGAGAAACAAGAAAGGTTAGTGCAAATAAGTTTAGGGAGAAATATAACCTGTACAGTTATTTTGAAGGTATGGATTTCCGTGGAAGCCATCCGAACACTTGCAGCGGTATCCATCAAGTGTTTTCCTCGCATGACCTCTTCACAGACACTGTTGCCACTAATGCACGCGTACGTAGCATTATTTAGCTTAGGTTGCTGACAAGTTAAGTTCGCTACAACCCATTTGATCATTATATCTTCATGAGAGCAATCTAAAAGATCATCGTCCCGCGCCTCATCGTCCCGGTAGTAATAAGATCTACTAAAACTTTGACAGTGACTATCATTATTGCTTGTAACCGTCAGCAACCCATCGTCAAGTGATAAGCTGGTCACACGATATTGTGTGTCTTCTCGATCAAGAACAGCAGTGGAGTTGCTTGTGCAGTTGAGTTGTAGATTATCATTTCCGAAACAGCCTTCTTCAACCCCAAAAGGAAATGGAATGGTCATGTTTCCACAAAATCTCGTACAGTTCTCTTTGAGCACCCTTGGATTGTATTCTGCTTCATGGTAAACAACAAAGTGAGGAATTACGATATTATTATTAATCCGCGGAAAATAAGTAAGAAGCATTTTTGAGAGGAAATAAACTAGTAAGTTTGGTTCAGCGGTAAACGCATTTGATATGTAATTAATGCAGTAAATACTGCAAGTCCACGGATCTAAATCACTATTTAATATTGTTGATGAATAGTTAACACGTCAATTTACATGCATGTCTGATAAAATTAGCGATTGGTTGGTGCTTAGAATGATAAGAACAATATATTCAAATCTAGAAATTATCTATAACCAAATTAAAAAAAAAAACGTCATGCGAAAAAAAAAAAAAACAGAGAGACATGAACCTCTGCAGCCATCCACAATATAGGGGTTGTTGCCTTCCATTTGATCAGGGCACAAGCAATTGTAACCTCCACGAGATAGTGGAAGATCATTGCAGATGCTTTCGCTATTACAAGCATAGGTACTCCTATTCACTGGAGATTTGGCACTTGCACAGTTTGGTTGGTCCGTGATTGAAATGTTAAGTAGGATATCGTCAACATTGCTTGTATTCACCCAACTTGTGTAAAGATCGCCTGTAACGAAGTCATAGTTTTCGAAAAGATAACCTTGACACTAGAGAGATCTTCATCTAATAATTGTGGAACCGTAGTATTGTGGCGGCCAAGCTTGAGAGTAAAGGCTTGCCGGCCCGGTGTTATTGAATAGATGGCGCAGCAGCCAAACCCTCCACAGGCGGCGTCGCCCATGTTTGCCCTCTCCATGTCCTCTGTTATATGTGAGCAAACACTCATGCAAGAACCAATGAGATCTGTCATATTATCACCAAACATGTAGACGTTGACACCACATCCAACTACATACATGATGTTTAAATAATCAATAGCAGCAACAGTAGGGGCCTCCCAGGACTGAGTGTAGGTGTCCACACCTAAGCCCATGGTGATGTTGTACCCAACAGCAGAAGCCTGGACCGTATTGCTGGCGACATATATAGAAGTCACCTGAGTTGAGTTGTTTCCTAGGAAGAGGAGCCTGGAAAAACCAGTTGTGTTGTCGCAGGTGAGCTCGAAGCCTTGCTGGAAGCAGCCCGTCCCTATCCCAAAGGGGTACGAGATTTTCACATCTCCGCAGTGGGAGGGGCAGTGCGCCAGGGCCAGGGAAGCCTTGGTAGGGATACCAAGGAGCACATTCCCGGTCCCAGCGGCATGCACCTTGGCCGGCAGCGCGGCGGCCAAACACATGAGCACAACGCATGTGCGAGCTACTAGCACTCCAGTAGAGCACATGGTTGGAGGTCTGCAGGGCTTGTTTCTGGAGATGGAGAATGGTGTGCTGTGCTAGTGGCGTACTGTAGTGTCGATCTACACAGTTTTATGCTGAGGCTGTAACGACTAGTATTCACCACAAAGAACAATAAAAATCTCACTTGCGTTGGACAAGTATTATTCCAGGTAGCGATGGTATTACCTGGACTTGGAATTTTAGAACAAGTGTCCCATCTGATGTTATGGTCGTCGCTGGGGTCAAGAAGACTTGGCAAATGACATGTGGTCTGTGAAGTATTCCTCCTGCCTTTCATTAATTAATTAATTAATTGAGACAACGATGTGTGCCCTCGTGTTCAGTGAGAGATCGAAGTCATGGGTTACACCTTTCAGGTAACTCTCACGAGATATGACAGATTAAAAAATAAACACTAAAACATTCATTCATCTTACTATTCACTTTAGATTCAAATTTGTATATACCATCACTTTTCATCTTAACATTCATCTTACCCCTCTATCTGAAGCGACATCACTTTTCACTTTAGATTCAAATTTGTATATACCATAAAATATGTCATTTAGCTTCTGGACAACTAGTGGTGCCATCAACATTAACTGCATCTCTCACTAAGTCACCAAAAGAAAAGAAATTGTCATAAGAAAAACACCGCAGCGGTCATGGAAAAACCACACGATTTTTCAAGTCTGTTTCTAACCCATATTTCCCGTCACACAACTTTAATTGGGGTGTTGATTTGTGAAGTCTTCTCAAGATGTTGCTGTGTGCTGCGAGCAACTGAAATGTGCGCTTCAACTTCAAGCCATCTAGAATAGTAAAATAAATGTAGTTGGATTCAGCCATGTGCGCTTCAACTTCAAGCCATCTAGAATAGTAAAATAAATGTAGTTGGATTCAGCCGTTACAACGTTGTCACACGGATAGCAATCCTCTCAGTTGGATTTGGAATTTCATGACTGAGTACGTACTGGGCAGGAAAGCGTTACCATCACCCTCCTTATAACTTCTCTTTTATTTAATCTAGCTATAGATCTTACCTTTTTTTAGAAAAGGATCGATCTTACTTTTAGTTAAGTATACTAGTCTGCATGTTTAAAATTTCAAGAGATGGATGCACTAAAAGTCAAGTTCAATGTCTACATCTAAGAGCAACTCTAGCGGTAGCTTCCTCAATTTTGAGGACCTTATTTTCTTGCATTTACTCCAGCATGAGTCCTCAAATTCTTTTGTATAGACACGACATATGAGACCCATTCTTCATTCTCTTTGCCCCTTCCTTTTCTCCTTTGTGAGGTCGCTGCCCCAAGACTTGCTAGTTGTGTCCCCACTTCCTGTTCGTCAATAGCAGAGAGCTCTGGGGAGGAGGGACCCAAGTGGCGAGAGGGCTCACCAGAGGAGAGGAGCACGCGAAGCCGAGGCAGCATGTCGGAGAGGAAGCCACCATCTGAAGGGAGATCCAGAGGCCGGAGCTTGCCACGGGGGAGGTGTCCACCGGTGGGGAGTAGCTGGTTGCTTGAGGTGAGCACCAGTAGAGAGGAAGATGTTGGGGGAGGGCGTGTGGCCAGGAGGGCTCTGCCAAGTACATGGCGTTCGGGGGAGGAACAATATTAGGGGTGTTGCCGGGAAAAAGCCTAAGGTAGGGGCATCGCCAGTGAAGGAACCATCGTGTCTTCTAGCTCGACGCACTACTACAAAAAATCTTTTACAAGGCGTTCCCATTGCATTAACCGTGGCAGTTTTAGAAAACTGCCACGGTTAATGCCCTAAATAACTATGGTGGGTTTTACATTAACTGCGGTGGTATTTATAAATGGCACGGTAAATAAATTAACTGTGGCGGTTTTTGTAAAAAAAACCCGCCACCTGAAATGACCTATTAACCGTGGTGGTCTGCTTATAAGGCCTGCCACAGTTAATATAATTCAGCAAAAGTTAGTTTCAGCCCAAAACTCGACCACAATATATATAATGGAGTTAGGGTTTCACTTCATCCACTCTCTTCCTTCTCTCTCACTCCATTTGGCCACCGGATGCCCGACTCCTGTGCACTCACCTCCCGTTCACCCAAGTCCCTTCCTCCCTCCTCTCACCGGTGTGGCACCTCGGCCCCACCAGGCCGTCCCCTTCCTCCACCGGTGGCACGCACGTCGAGGAGCCCCGGCGTGCGGCCCATTCCTCCACCGGCGGCACACGGACGACGAGGAGGATCCCTGGCGCGCGACCCCTTCCTCCACCGGCGGCACACAGATGGCTAGGAGGAGCCCTAGCGCATGGTCCCTTCCTCCACTAGCGGCACGTGAACGGTGAGAAGGAGCCCGGCGCGTGGCTCCTTCCTCCACAGCGGCACGTGGACGGCGAGGAGCCCCGGATCTCACACGGTCGTGGACCACCGAGCACGCGGAGCACCGGATCTCACACGGCAACGCGTTCATCGGCAGGGGCGAAGACGTCTTGTCGGCGGCGGAGCGGATCTGACCAGGTGCATGGCTACGACAGCCGCCCCTACAATCGAAACCCTAGCGGCGTCCAGCCTAGATCAAGATCTGGATCTACGATTTCTATTATATATATTTTTTTCCCCAGCATTAACCATGGCGCCACAGTTAATGCATTAACTGTGGTGGTTTTTCATCCACCGTAAAACTATCATGGTTAATGGATCTATTAATTGTGACCTTTTGTTCGTGGCGGTTAAACCGCCACCATGGACCTTTGTCAATGGAAATACAATGTAATTAGATAGAAAAATGAAAAAAGCCGCCACGGTTAATAAATTATGTAGTAGTGACGACACCTAGACAAGGAGACGAAGGAGACACATGAATTGCTACCTTTTTTTTTTTTTTGAGAAAAACATGAATTGCTACATAACAGTTTGAGAGTAAACGAACAACTGCTAGAGAGCTCATAGCGGATCGGCCTGTATCGATCTAGGCCCATTAGCAAGGCCACGCAAGGTGGCAGTTGTTATACTAGCAAAAAAAAAAAAAAAAAAAAAAAAACACGTCGGCGACTCAGCATGGCTGCTGCTTGAGAATTGAGCTTGACTGACTCCTCTCCCTGTACCAGTGCTGCAGCAACGTAAGCTACAATGGCGGACTACGTGTATGGCACCGGGCGGAACCACCTGTTCGTGCGGGTCCCGTGAACATCCCGGACCCGGTGATCCGGGCCATGAACCGGCAGAACGAGGACTACCGTTCGCCGCCATCCCGGCGCTCACCAAGGTCCTCGAGGGCGTGAAGAAGATCTTCAAGACCACCACCGGCATGCCGTTCCTCGATCCCGACGGCGGGGACCGGGCGCGTGGGAGAGCGCGCTGACCAACACGCTGTCGCCGGGGGGGACCGCATCGTCTCCTTCCTCATCGGGCAATTCAGCCTGCTGTGGATCGACCAGCGGCGGCGCGCGGGCTTCGACATGGGACGTGGTGGAGAGCGGCTGGGGCCATGGCGCCCGACCTCGGCGCCCCGAACGCAAGCTCCGGCTGGACACGCGACACACCATCAAGGCAATCGCCATCGTTCACAACGAGACCGCCACCGGCGTCACCAACGACCTCGCCGCCGTCGCGCAGGCTGCTTGACGCAGCGTCACGAACACCCGGCGCTGCTGCTGGTGGACGACGTGTCGTCCATCTGCGCGATCGACTTCCGCATGGACGAGTGGGGTGTTGATGTCGCGCTGACGGGGTTGCGAGAAGGCGCTGTCGATGCCCACCGGGATGGGCATCGTGTGCGCTAGCCCTAAGGCGCTCGAGGCCAGCAAGGCGGCGAGGTCTGCACGCGTGTTCTTCGACTGGAAGGACTACCTCAGGTTCTACGAGATGGGCACGTACTGGCCATACACGCCGTCCATCCAGCTGCTCTACGGCCTTCGCGCCGCGCTCGACCTCATCTTCGAGGAAGGGCTGGACAATGTCATCAAGAGGCACAATCGCCTCGGCACAGCCACCAGGTTCGGTTCAGTTCAGTGTTCTGTGTTTCTTGCATGCCCACCAGGTGTTCGATCGACTAATTGGCGTGAATGTGAAATGCAGGCTCGCCGTGGAGGCGTGGGGGCTCAAGAACTGCTGCCAGAAGGAGTGGGTGAGCGACACGGTCACCGCCGTCGTCGTGCCACCCTACGTCGACACTGCCGACATCGTCAGGCACGCGTGGAAGCGGTACAACCTCAGCCTTGGGCTCGGCCTCAACAAGGTCGCCGGCAAGGTCTTCAGGATCGGCCATCTCGGCAACCTCAACGAGGTACTTACGATCCTAGCTGCACTGCAGTTCTGCACTGTTGACACTTTATCAATTAGTCACTGTAACATTTTTTTGGCAGCTGCAACTGTTGGGATGCCTGAGCGGCGTGGAGATGGTGCTCAAGGACGTGGGGTACCCGGTGAAGCTCGGCAGCGGCGTGGCGGCAGCGGCGGCGTACCTGTCAAATTTCACGCCTCTCATTCCGTCCAGGATCTGAGAACAATGCAAGGCCGACAGTACGTGCAAATAAGGCCGGTCAGTGGCCGGCGACGAGCGGGTGGGCAGACAAACCAACAAATTTAGAGTGCAGCTTCGTGCTCTGCTGCCTTGCAGAGTGGATGTAGACTGCAGTAACCAACTGTTGCTGTACTCTGTATGTAATGTTAATTTCCACACTCAGCTCTGATACAGAGTATGTATAATTTTGTGAATACACAACTTTAATTAGACTTCAAATTAATCTCCGTATATAGACCTACTCATTTTTAACTACAGTATATTGAGTCATACCCAAATAGGCAAATACCCAATCAACTCTGCTTCTTGCTATCACGTAATGTTTTTTTTTTCTTCAGCTTTGGCGAGCTGACCGAGCTCCCAGTCGACGGCGACCTTGAGGAAGCTGCCTTCCTCGACGACCATCTGCACGGGGAGGAAGCCCAGCCCGTTGGCCACGGCGAGCATCACCTCCTTCATCTCAGCGCGAAACTCCTGCCTGTCAACCTTGCCACTGCCGTCCCTGTCGAACCGCGCGAACAGGCCGCGGTACAGGGCCCAAGCTCGTCGGGGGCCACCGCGGCCTCGTCCACGCCGAAGTACTTCTCCAGGACACGCAGGCTCATGAGCTCCCCGGCCATCTCGGCGTAGGTGAGCAGGCCGTCGTGGTCGGCGTCCAGCGCGGCGAACCGGCCGTCCACCGAGGAGTTGAAGGCGCGCTCATCCTCCACGAAGCTGCGCACCGTGCTCCCGTCTAGGATCTCCACGCTCATCGTCGGATTCTCTGGGTGTTCTTGGAACGTGTTCGTGTTTGTGGAAATGTCGAGTTTGCTCTGCTCCGGCGATCGGTTGTCCTGGTTTTTATAATGTCGCGAGCGGATCACACGATCGGCCATATAAGGCGCGTTTGGGCGGACCGTTTTTGCTGACGGATTGGGTTGGGCCGGTGGGTTTTGACGCAGGTCAGATGCTGTGGGCGCGCGCGTTTCGGCGACGCGAAGTTTCCATTTCATTGGGCCGTGCAGGTGTGGCCGTTGTTTCATCGTGGCACGGTTGGGCCTGTGGACAAAAGGTGTGCTAGGTCGGTGACGACGACGGTTGTCGGTTGGGCAGTCCGACAACGAAGACTAGACTTTCAACAGGTGAATCTCAAAAAAAAAAAGGACTTTCAACAGGTGAGGTGAGCGCGTGCCAGGTTCCCGGAAAAAGATTTACAACGCCTCTCAAGTCTGTGTTATAATATTGAGTCAAAGACTCAATTAGTGGCCAATTAAATGAAAAGGAGGATTAGTACAAACAGTAACCTGAAGTTGTTGTAGCATGTCGGTTATTGTAGCAACCGACCTTGCTATCTATATATAGAGGCACCCCAGCTTATTTGTAAGATGATCAAAAGATGGACAAGTGAATGAAATACATAGCTCCCTCTTCCTCCTATCCTGTGTTCTTGTGATCCTAAAGCTGATTTCTAACACGTTATCAGCACGAAGTTCTACAAGAGCTGAAAGGTATAGAAGTAAGAAATCAGCTTTGCATACGTCCCTTGTTCTTCTGCTGGTCCAAGAAGCGACACCATGGCGGCTCTGCCGCCGTTGCTCTCCAACTCGACGGCGCAAGGACGGCTCTGCCTCCGCCCGTCCGAAGACAGCACCATGGCGGCTCTGCCGCCGTTGCTCTTTCAACCAGTAGCGGTGCAAGGGCGGCTCTGCCTTCGCCCGCCCGGCGAAGCAAGCACGGCTCGCCTTCGCTCGTCAAGATAGGCCCCTGAAGTGCCTCCGATGTCCCGCAGACATACAAGAATTCCTTACCTTCGTCCCGAAGGCGAGTAGATCGGGCATGCTCGCCCGAAGAGGAGCGGATCGAGCTTCCATGGCTCAGATCCAGCGAACCCAGGCCGGTCATGGCTAGAACGACCCTGAAGTGTCTCGAGACACAGTCACCGCCCTGAAGACGGCGTGAGATCGGACCACCTTTGCCTTGAGAAGAGCAGATTGGGCACGAGCCCGACGCGGTCGCCCACCGCTGGCCCGGCTGCAACACGACGAGCACCCACGCACCGCACAGGCCGGGCGTGGGCGTGGCCACCGACGCGTCACTGGCACGCGCGCGTGGCGCCGCTGCCGCCCGGGCGGCCGCCACCGTCGCCGACCCCGGCGGCGGCCTAAGGCCCCCCGACGCGGCAGCTTCGTCGCCGGCCCCGCAGGCCAGGCAGACATGGCACGACCCCGGGCGACTCAGGCGCGCGCCCCGGCGCGACTTCGGCCCAGCGTGAGCACCGCCCGGCGCGGGCGCGGGCATAGCCCCGGCTCGGCTCCACGGGCGCACGAGCCGAGCGCTGGCCCCGCCTGCCCGAACATATCTATTTCTTTTCCACTCAGTTTAAATAAAAAGAAATCATATCTATTTCTTTTTCCCCTCAGTTTTTCTTTCTGGCCCGTCTGCCCGAACAGCCCAGCTGCTCCATGGCTTGCTCGCTTCTTCTTTTGGGCCAATCGGCAGGCAATGACCCAACTTGGCCAAGTCACAGCAGCTGCCATCCCTCTCCTGTTCGCTGATGCCAGGGGCCAGCAGGTCAGCGTCGCCGTTTCACGCCGTGATCGACACGGACTCAACCCGATGTCGCTCGGCACCGCCTCAAGTCCCTCGCGTCCTGGTGCAACCGCGTGTTCCGTGGCTATTTAGGCCGACGTCCACGTCCGTGCCGCCCTTTGAAACCCTATCTCTTGCGCCGCCCTGGTTCCGAGCAGCAAAATCCGTGAAACCCTAGATGGAGCCGCTGCCACGGTTTCGTCGTTTCGTCGCTCAAGTTTCGTTGCAATTAAGCTGCTTGCCGAGCTTTGCACCGAGCTCGCAACGTCGCAGAGATCGACTTCTCTCTTTGCCTCGCTCTGTTTTGTGCACAGCACGTCGCCGGATTTCACAGGTCTTTGCCGTCCGCCGTGCCCATCCGTACGTCCATCTTCATCTACCTATCGCTCTCTATTGCTCACCGATGCAGTTGAACATCGCATGCAGGAAGCAGTAGTCCATGTCCAAACCGCAGGACCTTGCTGTGTCTTCATCGTTGATGAGAAGCCCCTATAGGTGAGTTCATATATGGCCTTTCTCCATCCTCGTGTACTTACCGTTTTCATGGAATTCCAGAGAGCATGTGAAGCTATCTTGATGACATCATATGATTACATCATATGTTTTCTTGCCGTTTTCCTTCATAAAAACAAATCTAGAATTACCATGCCAATATACTTATACATGCAGTCATCCCGTACAAGCTAGTTCCGTCTTGCCTTGCTTGATTTGGCAAGCTAGCTGTTCATCGAACCCAACTCTGCTGATCATCATGTCACATGCATTTTATGTCTGTTTTCCTTTTGGAAAACAAATCCTGAAATACACTCCATGATATCATGATGACACCGATATGTTTTCTGGCCGATTTCCTACAGAAAAATAAGGGGCAGAATGGGGAAAAGAAAGAAAGGGTTAGGGTTTTACCCTCCCTATTTATGTGAACCTTGGGCAAATCTGAGCCATCGATCTCGATGAACGGCCGAAACGAGCCCGTGCTTGGTTTTTCTTGGGCCGGCCCATTTCGCTGCAAAGCAGCAGCAGCACTTAGCCTCTCCCAGGACCGGCTGACGAGTGGACCCCGCACTCATCCCCTACCCTGAGTCGAACTCGACCGAGTTCATGCTCGAGCCGGACACAACACCGACCCGGCCTCGGTGTTTCTCACGCCCCGCTTGGAACCCACGCCGACGCCCTATATAATCCTAGCGAGAACGCGTCCGCGACCCCCTATTCCAATCTAGCAGCCCCGGCCCCGAGCTCGGCGATTTGCCGCCGAAATCCGCCGCCGCCGCCCGATTTTTCCGCCGCCCGGGTTCGACCGGTCGCGGGTCATCCCCCTCAACTTCGCCGTAAGTAAGCCCTAGAGCTTTTCCTTGATCCCCGCGACACGCCGATGGCGTCTAACCCGATCTACTTGGCTTGTTTCGTGTCGCCGGCGTGAGCAGCTTCGCCAACTTCCGCCATCTTCAGCCGTAAGGCCAACCTCGGTCCGAATCCGTCTTCATCTTGGAGCTAGGGTGAGATCCCCGCGTTCCAATCTCTCGTTTGGTTCAAACGGCGGCGAAAAACGGTGCTCTGTAGTGGCCGGAGTAGTTTCGCGCCGGCGAGCTCAACCCACCGGCGTCGATGGCGCCGCCGTCTCTGTCAACTCCGGCGAGTAGCGCCGCCGGTGTCCCCAGCTCTAATCCCGGCCGTTGATTTTAAATCGCACGGCCCGTAAGATCCAATACCCTTTCGGTCCGGTACTTTTGCGAGATTAAACCCCTAGAGTCTCTGATCATCTCTCGTTCCGGCCCTTAGCGTCTTTCAGCTTTTTACGCTATGCCTTCGGGCATCGCGTATTTCCTGTTTAACAGCAGTTGTTTACGTTTTCTCCACTGGGAAACGTATTTCTCAGTGATCCAGTTTGCGTTTTCAGTAATTACAGTTTTGCCATCCAGATTCAAATCCTCATATCTTTGTCAATTTAAATCCGATTTGAGTCGTTCAAGATTCGTTAGATTCGTAATTTCGTAATCTACATGTTAGTATCACTGTTAGTCAGGTTTTTGAAATTCAAATTTCGAATTATTATTTAGGTGTATTATTTTATTTCTAGTAAACTTGTAAAATTCATATCTACACCGTTATAGCTCGATTTTTTTGTGATCTTTATATCGATGTGATCGTGAGCGGCGAGTAGAATAGTTTTATGAGCTTTTCAAACTGTTATCTTACTGTATGGTGTACTGTTATCTCATTTTGTCTATGTTTGCTTCGTGTTTGATTGCATGCTCGATTGTGTGTTGCTGCGTGATCGATTGAGTAGACGGTGAACAATTCGGGAACGGTCAGGAGTACTACTTCGGAGAAGACCAGCAAGCTCAAGACTTCAATCAAGGCAAGTATAGCTTGGGATCATCCTTGATGTCCTATCCACTTTAACTAATAATTCATGATGCATGTGTCCTCCTTGTTTGCCATTAAGGATTTACCTAGTCTTGAACACTTGATCCTTGTCTCCTATGGGTTATGCATTGGGTAGTAAATTGCTAGCGCTCAACCAACAAACATTTATTATTGTTTTATGGATTAAATCATGATGAGTAGTTGTTGATGCCATGGTACATAGGGCGAAAGAGCTTGTGTTGTTTATTTATGAAGCTCTTAGCTCTCCATAAGGACTTATTCATTCGTGATCATCCGGGATATACTGATACAGCTATGGGGGTCACATGGCTCGGCTCTAGTCGTTCGGGGATAGTGTTTACTTGTGTCGGTGGTTACCGAAACGGAAGAGAATGGGTTGTAGCCCTATCGCTATCCAGGCATATTTAGATAACCCCTTTGAAAGGCTTTATATGGGTTTTCGATGTGTTGTGGAGGTTCTAGAGCCCATGCGGTGGAAATTCATGACCCGTAGTGAAAGTGTACACCTCTGCAAGGCAAAGTTAATTAAACCGATATATCGCCCGTGTTCGCGGTCATGAACGGCCTTGGAGACATTAATGAATAGAATCACATGCTTATTATGTTGTTGATATTAAATTGATGTTATATCTGTTTACACATGTGAATAATGGGATATGGGATTCCTTTATGCTTAAGCTTAAAACTTGACTTACACTAAAAGCAACCGCAAGATTAAGACAATGTCGACCTCGAGCCTCATAACCCCCGGCTATGCTTGCGGAGTTCGACATGGACTCACCCTTGCTATATCACATTAAACGGATCAAGGTGGGTGTGATGACTACGATGATAACTACCGTGATGAGTACTACTAGGCTTGTTGTCAACCAGTTGGCTATCCCTGTGGAGTTGGAGCAACCTTGGAGTGCATTTACCAGTCTTCCGTTTGTGCTAGAACTTTGATTTTATTCTTGTAATGGATATTATTTGCTTTGTAATAAAGTCTCGGATATGATACTCCAGTAATTTGTCATACATATGTGAGATTGATCTCTAGGCACATATGTATTCTATATTCGTTTTTGTCCTTTAAAAACGGGTATGACATTTGACTTCCAGGGCTCACATATGGCTTCATCTGGTTTTGTTCTTAAAACCGGGTGTTACAAAGTGGTATCAGCTTCATGCTGACTGTAGGACGCAAGCCTAGTTAGAATGGGACGCCTTTGCTCTCTTTCATCCTCGGTTGGTGCATATAGTGCAAGACCGGTACCCAGATCAACATGCTCAAGTGGATTATAGATGCACTAAGTGGACACATCCTAAGTATAAGAGTTTAGAGCACAGAAGCACACATCACAAGGAGGGATATATCTACCGGTTCATGAGTGTTGGAATCCATTCACTCGTCTCTCGCCGATCGTCGTCTCGGCAGGGTATGCCGCGATATCGATCTTTGCTCATCAAGCTCTTTTGGAATATCTTGGGAAACACTATGATGAGATGAAGGATGACAAGCGAAAGTATTTCCCTTGACGACTACCGGTACTTCGCATTGTGTTATGGATGATCCTAGTAGAGAGCAAGATGAACAAATAAAGGAGATGGCCGTAACAACCCAAGACCTCCATCAGAAGCTGGAAGATAGTCAATTAGAGTTGGCAGAAGTAAGGCAATATCATGAGGAAGCTCTTGATGAGATTGATGAGTGGAGAAGTCATGCTAAACTACCAAGGATCAATGAAGTGGAGGACGTGTCCCGCCATCCACATGCAAAAGGTGTTACCCGGTTGTCGCCGCAATCACACCGTGTTTAAGTAGGAATTTATGTCCCTTTGTAACAAAACGTTAGTAGCGAGATTTGAGTCTGTGTGGTTGTGAATTTGAAATGTTTAGTTGCTTTGTTCTTATGATTAATGATTGGTTTGGATCTTTGTATTGAGTGCAATGATCTTGTGGGATTGCCTACAATTTCATTTAGTTCATAAGCTTAAGGTTTAAGGATTTAGTGTAATAAATAGTCGGGTTGGTTTTCTTGTTTTACGCCATGTCCTGTCTTTTCGAGTAATCTGTCTTCTTTGGTTTATACCTCGCCCTTGGATCAGCAAAAATCATGGCATAATTTCGGACAAAAGTAGACTTTCACATCTTTCTCGACCGCAAGAATCACCACGATATTTGTTTTGGTTTGAGACTATCCGCAGCGGCATCGGTAAAGGCTCCTGTATCGGCCACGTAATGCCACGACGTCGGTATAGCGTAAAAAGGAGCTGCAGCGGTGCCTTTGGAAAAGGTCCGAAACGGCCGTGGTCGCGGTATCCCCTCGGGCGTCGTAAGCGTTGCCCCGGTACCTCGCGCTCGGCCCCACCGGCGTGACTCGCGTGAGAGAAGAGGCGGAGAAGAGAGAAGACAGAGAGAGAGAAGGCAAAGGGAGGGCCCACGGTTTCAAAAACTAAAAACTACTATAACTCACAAACCAAAAGACCAAATTAAATTTTGATTACACCATTAAATTTGTTTCAATAAATACTTCAAAACTAGATCTCACATGGATATATTTAGATAAAATTTTAAGTGGACCCTATTGATAGTAGTTGGTATAGAGTAGAGATATAAAGGAGTGATGAGTGCGAGAAGAGAGTCTTTGTAAAGGAGAGAATCTTGATGACTAGGATGCATAGAGGAAGGAAATAGAGAAACATGAGTGCGGATAGTCCGAGAGTTATGAAAATCACAAGATGATGCAACTGTCTTTGTCGGGAATCTGGACTAGTTTCTATTGTGCACTGTTTTTGACTAACTTAAGTGTCGAATCTGGAGAAGAGTTCTATAAGGAAGTTGTAGAGAATTTCATAAGCTTTCCAACGGTGTGTAAAGCACGACCTTCTTGGATTAACAGAACTCAAATTGTTGATGTTTTACTGAGCTACTGTTTTTCTACCGCGAGAAATTTCAGATTTCTTGTTCTTGCTTATGCATCCGAATTTCTTTTGGAAGTCAAAAAGCCATTAGGATGGATGACTCACAAAAGAGAGAAACACATGAGCTATCCCTTCTTGTCCCCTAGTTAATCTTTTTTTCTTAAGGGGGTAGCCACTTGAAGCGATTACTAGCATGAAGGTTTCATACACCTGGTTCTTAACTCGGAATCATTAGCTATCTTTATGGTTTGGAAGTCAACATCAAGTGTAGGTATCATTGACTTAAGATTGATAATTTTTGGATCATCTACATGGAGCTTGTGTGTTCGTCATGACTGGATTTTGTTACTAGTTATCACTTTGAGGTTCACTTAGAACTCAAGGCAAGTTAGCTTTGATGGCATAGGAACAGAATGATGGACTTCTCTATAGTGTGATCGGTGAGAATTGTTTGGATAAAGCTCTCGTGGTTATGATGTCTCTAATGGTGGAATTGCATGGAGAACTCAAGAGTGGCGTGTTGAGTTGAAGTCGTCTAAGTATGCAAGAGTGTTCCTTGGAATGATAATGACTTTGTTGGAGGTTGAAGCAAGGTTTGCCCAAGTCTCTCGGGATGTTATTGCAAGAAAAGTTATTAAGTGTGCTTGGATGTCAAGTCAATCGTGAAGCATATGGATTTGGCAGAATTATTGTATTGGTTACCAATGTAGTAGTCACATGGTTTTGAAGAGTGCGTCTACATGGATTGTAAGGAATATATAGGACCACTGATACGGACTTGAGTTGCATGTTCGAGATGGATTGGGCTAATCAAGTGTTATGACTTGGAAAAGGTGATGTTAGCTTAGCTATAGATGCATAAGTCGTTGCCAATGCCCTTAGCAAAAAAAAAAGTTATCTTTGAGAAGATTCGAACGACACCACAAGCTAAAAGTTTAGATTCAAGGATTGAGCAACCAATCTTTTGAAGTTGGATGAATAGTCTACTTTGGGATAAAAGTTTCACAAAGGACTTCTTCAATAAGTTGGTTTTGAGCACGTGATATCATAATTGGATTGAAGTGACCATAGATACATGACATTGAATTATATCATCGTCTAGATGAAGCATATGTCATTGTCAGTACTCTTAGCTTAGCAACTATGCTAATGGAGATCAGACAACACCAAAGCCTATAGAGCTATATGCAGAATATGAGGGTTGAGCAGCTCAACCATAGTAAAGATACTGGTAGTTGGAACTTTGGAATGGAACCTACTTAGAATCAAGAGAAGGTCTATATGGTGGATAAGGTACTTAAACGGTTATGAGAGTTCCTCCCTAGTTACCCCGGTCGACCTATCTTAAGGGGGGTAGTGTCTCAATCTCGTGTGCTTGTTTCTCTCAACAAATCTATCCATAAGTTGTGGATTTGTCTCTTGGATTATCCTCTGTTATCCTTGCTGATGCTACCATTGTGGACCACCAGTTGATAGAAACTAGAGGTGGATATATAAAGTAATTGGATATTATGGATTAGAAAGCGATTAAGTAGAACATGTTGAGATGCATAGTGTTCCAGGTTAGAATTGTTGGGGAAAAGGTATTGTCATACAATTGATCTCAATGCGGATAATATGAGAAGCACAAAGAACATCGGTGTGAAGAGTACGCTAGCACAAGACAAGTGGCCTAATAGTTGGAAATAAATCAAGAATTAGCTTGGAGATACTTGAGAGTTATTCATTGTGTGTGTCAAAGTCATGGGATAAGAAAACATGTTATTTGGAGAAAGGATGATAATAGGTATGCAATGCGAGATGGAATCCTTTGCCAAGAATATGAAGTTTGTCCGATGCAATAAACAAGATTCAACATCGGACCATACACTACTGGAAAATGGATTAGGTCTGTGCGTGTAGAAACACACAGAAATAATCGATTCCCGCCAGAGATTTCACAGGTCTTTGCCGTCCGCCGTGCCCAACCGTACGTCCATCTTCATCTACCTATCGCTCTCTATTGCTCACCGATGCAGTTGAACATCGCATGCAGGAAGCAGTAGTCCATGTCCAAACCGCAGGACCTTGCTGTGTCTTCATCGTTGATGAGAAGCCCCTATAGGTGAGTTCATATATGGCCTTTCTCCATCCTCGTGTACTTACCGTTTTCATGGAATTCCAGAGAGCATGTGAAGCTAACTTGATGACATCATATGATTACATCATATGTTTTCTTGCCGTTTTCCTTCATAAAAACAAATCTAGAATTACCATGCCAATATACTTATACATGCAGTCATCCCGTACAAGCTAGTTCCGTCTTGCCTTGCTTGATTTGGCAAGCTAGCTGTTCATCGAACCCAACTCTGCTGATCATCATGTCACATGCATTTTATGTCTGTTTTCCTTTTTGGAAAACAAATCCTGAAATACACTCCATGATATCATGATGACACCGATATGTTGTCTGGCCGATTTCCTACAGAAAAATATGGGGCAGAATGGGGAAAAGAAAGAAAGGGTTAGGGTTAGGGTTTTACCCTCCCTATTTATGTGAACCTTGGGCAAATCTGAGCCATCGATCTCGATGAACGGCCAGAAACGATCAGCCCCTGATGGGCCTGCCTGGACAGCCCAGAGACCCCAGAATGGGCCTCTTTGTGGCCTGAAGCCACCATGGCAATTTATTTTGCTATTTTATTTTGTTGCGTAATTACTTTGATTTAATTGCAACAATTTAAATTTGATATTTAAATTCCGCAAATTTATTTACCGTAATTTATTTTTCAGTATTTAAATCCTGCAGATTTATTTCTTGTAATTTACTCCCCGTATTTAAATTCTCGCATATTACTTAAATGCAGTTTACTTTCTCGCATTACTTTTGGCAAATTATTTATTTGCAAGTTTATATTCCGTGAGAAAGGTCGCAATGTAATCCTGAAGATTACAGACGACAAGGCATTTATTTACGAGAAGCAGTTTTTGCTTGGACCGATGTGCACTAAACCATGTTGCAAAAGGACCTGAAGTCATTGCGTAAAGGGCCCGGAACCACGCATGGTATTAGTATAAACCATTTGATCAGTGCACCGATGGTTACGGAGCCGCACACATATGGCCTGAAGCCCGTATACATAGATAGTGAATCTGATATTCACTATATCATGCCCCTACCGGTATAAAGTCCAAGAAAAGGGTTATTATGGCGTAAGCCATACACACTCGGCATAGATATTTACTTTATTGCGTAGATTTATAGTACTGTAATTTACTTCTTGCAATTTATTTCTTGCATTTACTTAAATCCCGATGATTTATTTATGCAAGTTTGATATAAATTGTGAGGTAATCCGTAAGATTACACATATATCTAGGAAACAACATAATCTTGAAGATTATATATGGTTGCATAATCCTCGAAGATTATATACACACAATCTCGAAGATTTTGCATGACCAACTCATAATTCTGCGTGTTGTATTTACCCGAAGTAAATACTATGGTCGCATGACATGCCGTAAATTGAGAGAGAGTTTGCCGAGCTAGCTAATACGGCAACGACTACCTCACTTGGGCTACCAATGTCGGGGTCAAACCCGAGGGTACATATACCCATGGTAGGGGCAAACCTAAGAAGGTTAGACGTGAAACATCTGATGAGCAGGACTCCTGCAACAGATGTGGTGGCACAAGTGCATTGTCCTACCAATTGTCGTACCCCGAGACACTCGGCCAAGCTCCACCAATGTTCTTCCGGAAGAAAGGATGAGGGAGCCACTTTGTGTCCCACTCTATCATTGAGCCCGAAGCTCATAAAGGCATAATAGCAATATTATTGATACCGATAGTGGATAACCTTCTTAATAAGAACTCGACTATATAGGGTCCTGAAGTATTTCCCTACCGAGTAACATAAAATGTTACATGCATGTCATACCGTCAGTGTTATGGTCATGAATAATGCTCTTGAAGAGCGATGATATTTTATAAGGCCTCGAAACCTTATAACGTTTCCTAGAATGAAAAATTATTTTGCAAGAAAATTATTTGGTGGCACCTGTGGCTAGAAACAAAAATGTCCCGTTGACGGTAGCACCACTAATATAGTTTTGGGGAGACTAGATATTTCCATGGCGGGAACAATATGGTTATTGCCGAAAAAGCAATATTCTAGTGGGCACCGTAAGTGTCACCCTAGTTCTCCCCTGTGGGTACTTAGATCTTTGCATTCATAATGCGAAGCGTACCCGTGTGCTATAAAGATATCCATGTGGATGGTTTCCACAAGGATCAAGTTTGAGCAAGGTACAGAATATCTGCTCATGGATATCAAAATCAAGTGGTGGAAAAACTCCTTTCGTTGCCACTAGGTTTGCATTACATGTGCATAAAGCCCACCAAATAATATGTTGTGATAAAATCCATCATTAAGATCCGAGAGTCATTGGTATAACTGACTGGATCTTCTTTGAGTGGGGAATGTTGATAATGGTAATCGACAATTCTGCTAACCCATGATATTGGACAACTTCCCTAAAATCCTGAAGATTTAAATTGCACTACATATGCAAAAGGGAAAGCTCATAACTAGACCATCCCTCCTAAAGCTTAGGGATAAGTCACTTGTGTTCCTACCAAGGATACAAGGTGATGTTTGTGGGCATGTTTACCCCCGTTGGGCTGGTTAGATTTTGATGGTGCTTGTTGATGCCCCTACCTAATGGAGCTAGGTGAACCTGTTGTCCACTGGAAACCGGTGTTTCCTCCAAGCTTCATTTCCCTGATAACTGATAAGGTCAGGTTGAAAGCTAATTATGGGTATCAACATAGAGCATTTCAATACCACATGCCCACATACAAAATGGTCTAGCTAAATCCTGGATCAAGAAGATCAAGTAGATTATATGGTTGTTGTTGCAGAAACATAGCCTGTCAACCAGAAGTTGAGGCTACAGAGTATTGCAAGCTATAATACTAACCAACTCAGGACAACTGCATAAGAAAACAATACCCCCCTTTACGCCTAGTGCGTGGGAAAGGACTAAGTATTTCCCATCTATGTATCTTGAGTTATGCGATACATGTGCCAGTACCACAACCTTAGCGTATATCATTGAAATCCCACCAGAAGTTGGGAGGATGTCCATAATCAAATATTAAGAGCCTATGATTGGGATCTTCATAAGGCTCAATACGCTGAACGCATTTCCCAGCATTAGGGGGAGATAGGCATCCAGAGGAATGCTTGGGAAAATTGCATTTAGTGCAAGATGCATTCCCCAAACTCACGCACTAGTGAATCTCGAACGTAAGTTCAGAGGGATCGAACATTTGCAAGGTCTTGCAAATGAGCTGCCAGTTGCCTCCGCTGATCATAAAAGTGACAATGTCGTGTTTACTCGTGGTAAACGCACCGGAGAGAGCATAGGTTCCCCAGATGGTTACCGGCTCTATTGTTTCCTCCGATTCTAGATTGAGCGGGAGACCTCCGGTACTCGGGACAAGTTTCGCTGGAGACGTCCGCATAGACAAGTCCCCGAGCGACTTGCATCACTTAAGGATTCGGGTTGAAGAAGCTTAACCCGGGTTAAGAATGCCCCCGAAGAGGCAACTCAACCTTTGAAGTTGAGGTCCCCGAAAAAAAGACAACATCCCGGAGATGGAAATCCCAATGCGTCGCACAAGATATTATTGCATTGGAAGATTGGAACGCCCTCTCTCAATCGTTATGGGAAATCATGATGAGCTAGAGGATGATCATGGGGTGATCGCCACTAAATATGTGGAATCGAGGGAGGTTTACATGATTGAAAGACCACCATTGTCGACATACATTCTGCCCTAAGAATTGCTAGCCCAATTGACCCGGGTCCATAATAAAAGTCCATGGCAAAGTTCTAGAAGCACTTAGATTGGGACAAAAGGGTAGCAGCAATCAAGGCAGAGCAGTGCCCGTTTTATGAATGGGGTTATTGGGCTTGGAGACCCAACCTCCAAAGGTCATCCCTGAAGGATGCGAATTGATATCCTCCAGAAGAGGAATAAATTTGGCACAAAACGAGGCTAGTGGCATATGAGTTTCCATAGAGACCCGTCATCAATTAAGATGAAATATACTCCTGTTATGAGTGGCAAAGACGTTTCGATACTCATATTTGTGGCAGCTAATAGCTTGAATTTAAAATGCAGTTGATGGATATTGTGGCCGCATATTTATATGGGTCACTGGATTCGGGTACCTATATGAGAAGTCCCTGAAGGACTTGAGATCCCTAGACCGAATCAAGATAGCAACATATTTAGCGTTCGCCTGCAGCGATCGTTGTATTGGTTGAAACAATCCGTATATATGTGATTCAACTAATCAAGTAACTTCCTCCTGAAGAGGGTTACATGGGCACTGTTGATTGTCCCTATATGAGATCCCCGAAGGATTTCTGTATCATCTTGAATTATGTCATTGGCACCTCAAAGGACATCGAGGAAGCAATGACTTAACTAAGAATGAATTCAAGATAGAGGGCCTTGGTGAGACCAAGTCCCACTTGAGCCAGCGGCTCGAGCACCTCCTTGAAGGAGGGATTATGCACCAGTCTCTAAAAATCTTCCATGTTGGGTTGATCCCCGAAGTGGATAAAGTCCCATTTAGACCAAAGGTAATAATGAGGAAACGTTGGAACCTGAAGTTCCCTAAGTTGAGCCCCATCGAAGCATTAATGTACCTTGCAAAACCTCTTAGCAAGGTACAATGCTACCCAGAAATAATCGCCTTGTACGAAGCCTCACATGAATGTGTTTGGCTACGGCGAATGATCAACCACATCCAGAAGTCATGTGGTATGGAAGCCATCAACGCCCCTACCATTATCTATGGAGATAATGCGGCTTGTGTTACACGAGATGAATATGGGCTATATAAAGAGCGATCTCACGAAGTGTATTGCTCCTAAGTTCTCCTATCCTCATGAGCTCCAGAAGAGCGGGGAAGTGGATATCCTGCAAACTAGGTCGTGTGACAATCTGGCAGAATTGTTCACAAAATCTTGACCGCCTCTAGTTTCCACAGAGATGTGTTCGTGGAATTGGCATGAGACGGCTTAGAGAGTTGGAGGGTTCAGGGGGAGAGTTTCCCCGGAAAACATAGCTCATAAAATTTGACCCTGAAGGTAATGGGTCAATCCTGAAGATCTGACCAAAAGCATCAACTGTTGTACTCTTTTTCCCTTGATGAGTTTTGTCTCATTGGGTTTTCTCATACAAGGTTTTTAACGAGGCAAACAGGTGTAACTTAAGCCGGTGCATGTGATGTACTCTTTTCTCCTACCCTTTTTCCCACAGGGTTTTGGGGGGAGTTTTTAACGAGGCATATACATGGCACTTAATTGGCCAAGGGGGAGTATATTGAGTCAAAGACTCAATTAGTGGCCAATTAAATGAAAAGGAGGATTAGTACAAACAGTAACCTGAAGTTACTATAGCAGGTCGGTTATTGTAGCAACTGACCTTCCTATCTATATATAGAGGTACCCCAGCTCATTTGTAAGATGATCAAAAGATTGACAAGTGAATGAAATACAGAGCTCCCTCTTCCTCCTACATCCCTGTGTTCTTGTGTATGATCCTAGAGATAATTTCTAACAGTCTAAAACTTGTAGCTCTGTCGTACCTTTTGACAGAGAGAACAATACGGTTTTAAGCAAAAGAATTTGAATTCGCATAAAAGTTTAGTAGCACGCATAACCAACAAATAAATAATCCTATCATTATTTGTCATCCAAAGGAACCAAATTGCCGTCGATTTGGAAGAATGTGTCTCACTGTCCACATATCTTTGCAACTGAGTTTAATGTTGTAGCAAGTTGTTCTACTTGTATATATATTGATGTGTTGTTGTGCTTCGGAAGGACATGAAGTTTTGTTTCTTTTGATAATACACTAGTACAAACAAGCCAATCATTATTGGTTTTAAGAGCTTATTATTGTCGACCTTTGGTGTTGACATTACGTAGCCGACATTGATATATAGTGAGGGGCTACCATTGTCGGTGCTACAACCAATAGTAATAATGAGCATTAAATACAAAAATTTAATCATTACTGGTTCTAAGAGCCCATCACCCTTGACCTTTGGTGCTGATATTATGTAGTCGATGGTGAGGGGCTAGCATTGCCGGTGCTACAACCGATAGTAATGAGCATTAAAAAACTAAAAAAAAAGAAACAACTCGGGTTTGGACGTGTTGCTCATAGCCGCCACACCTTGAGCGCCCGTTGGACCACTTGTGGCCCATGCCCTCATGCCTGGGCCTTCCGCCAACGAGGAGGAGAACTAAGGAGAGGTGACACTACCGAAATCATTGCCGCCGCCCGGCGGGCGGGCGCCGGGCATGGCAAAGGCTTTGCCAAGCGCCGACTTGGCAAACCGCTCGGCAAAAGTTCTGATGGCAACGCCGTTTCACCGAGATTTTTCAATTCCTCGCGGCGCGCGTACTTTGTCAAGCGCCAATCCCGCCTTCGGCAAAGTAAAGTCGCCGTCATGTCGAGCCGCCGTTAGCATTTCTTTGCTATCACGGTTAGTTCCTTTGCCGGCGCCACATTGAGCTTCGTCAAAGGTTTTATTTTTTTTGTTTTTTCCCCGAGCATGGACTGTGACGCCGGCAAAAAAAAAAAAAAAAAAAAAAAAAAAAACTTTTTTTGCTTTGTCGAAAGCACGCCATGGTCATCGCTTCGGCAAAGCTGAGAAAAAGGGGTTTTCGCGGCGCTGCAGTTTTCCCAGCTTTGCCGAGCACCATAACGAAGGCGCTCGGCAAAGCACCGCTTGCCGAGCGTAAAGGGCAATAGCGCTCGGAAAAGGGGCAGAAAACACTTTTTTCATTCCATCTTCACCAACAATCAACGTCACATATAATTCATATATATATCATATCAAACACATAGATACTATATCCAGCACATTTACCACGACAATCACAATATATATAGCATAAATGTCACAAGTGCATCACAAGTTCACATCCACAAGAGCTAAGGGCGTGTTTGCTACCCTGCAGCTAGGTAGCCAGGCCAATTCTAGCCAGAGCCTGGTTGAAGTGCTGTAGTGGCCTATGGAGTAGTCATCATAGGCTTATATTGTAACCAAAACAAATCAACAAAACCAGCAACAAAACCTCCAGCCTGTTGGGTTAACCTGTGCTGGTGGAGCTTGCACCAGTAGTGAGTGCTCCACATTACCAATGTACTCAACATAGAAAGCTTCTATAGTTGCTCTTGTGTTAAACTTCTTGTGACAGTTACCTGAAAAACCACTCACCTGATCATTGCATTTTGCCCAGCTATCATAGACTCCAGGAACCTTGCCATGGTATACAACATACCGAGCCATAGCCTTAAGAAAGCAGAAACAAATGCATCAGATTGATGGTTCAGCAGTTAAGCATTGCCTCAGAATGAACTGCCCTTACTTTCATATTTGAACTTGGAGCATAAGGACCAATAGATGGCGAGTTCATGGCTGCCACGAAACCATGTGACCCATCCAGCCTAGCCATCAGATCATCAGAGATGGACAATAGTTACTAGGCATGGATGTGTCACATGGTTCGATGACAGACATGAGAACATAAACAGGTACCAGAGTACAGTTCCTCACAAGTCCAATTTCATCTCACTTGCAATATGGCATTGTAAATCATCACAGGTATAAAAGGACTCAGTCATAGGTGTACAATGATCATCATTGCTGCCAATGTAGTTTCATGGTAGCCATGGAACCATGACACCACCCATGCGCAGCCATTAGAGAGCCAAGTGAGCTCTAGTTGCTTGGGCATGGATGTGAGTCATGCACTACTACAGATTCGTTCATCACTACCGCCGGCATCACTACCGGAATTTAGTCCACCGGTAGTGCTAAACCGCGCCCGGCAGTGATGAACCATCGGTGCACGGGAAAATCAGAAATTCCATGGACTCGACCAATACCGGCAAAGTGAAGATTTAGATCTCTACCGGTGCTTATTTTGTCCCGGCAGTGACCTGATGGATTCTTCTCACTGCCGGGTATAAATAAGAACCGACAACTATCTCTCTGTATGCACTATCGGTTCTTGTCACTGAAAAATATAATGTGACCGATACGGTAGTGCTGTGCCGGTTCACTCTCGGTTTTAAAAATTTGCCGGCAGTGATAAGCTGCCAACTCAAAAAGGTGATAGGAGTGTTCTCTCCTTCCTCCTCCGTACCATCCCAAGAACAGATGCATGCGTTTAGGCCCTCCCCTCCATTGCTGCGACCATGCTAATCCGTGAATCCATCGCTTGTATTTGAAGAATGGCTTGACGGTTTTTGGTTTAAGGTTAGTAACAATCATCTGTTCCTTTGATTTTATTCCCTAGTTACCTTTGTTTTGATGGGTACATCCCTTGATTCTTGTTCTTATTCTTTCTACATTCTAGAGCCGTGAGCTTCAATTGTACTTAATTTCTGCTAGGCTTCCAAGCAATTTGTGGAGAATCCATCATCTATAAGGTTGGTCGCCTAATTAATTACGCCCTGTTCCTATGGTGCTATAATTATTTCTTGTTAGTATGTGAGTTGAGATTTTATAATTTTGCCGACCAAAATAGTCCATGTGTCACCTACCAACCACATTTTTTCGAGCTGAATTGATCAAGTCTATGATATTGTTTAGCAACTGTTGACACCTCTTAAGTCATGTTTTTATGTGTCAACTAAACATATAATAAGGTTATAAAAAGAATCAAATGCATAGAATAGGTGTCATCTCGACAAAATTCCACGCGTTTTGGTGATTTATATATTTTCGGGACTTAACAGAAAACAGGAAAATTGAGAGAAAACCCCCAAACAATAAAAAGATTTACGAGAGAAGAATTTCGATCCGAAAAGTGAACTAAAACATTCTAGAAGACACCGTAAGACACGGGAAAAGACGAGACACCGAGGTGGCACGCCACCCCGGGCGCCCGCCATTCCACCACGGCGGCGCCGCGGGTGGGCCACCCCGGTCCACCTCGGCTTCTTAGGTCGGTTTCTAACCGACTTTGAGGTTGTATCTACGCCGTTGTTGAAGTCGGTTTGATCCAAGGGCGGCGTTCATCCACGAGGACTATATAAGGAGGGTCCTACCTCCGGCCTTAGGCATGAAAATCATTATTCATCATACTCATTTCGATCATAGCTAGAGCCATACCTCTCTAATTAGAAGAGCTAGATCAAGTTGAGAGAGATTAGTAGAAAGTTGAGAGAAAGATCAAAGAACTTGATTAGAGTTCTAGATCTGTTCTTGATAGATAAGAAGTAGAGTTGAGGAGAAGTAAGGAAAAGTACCGGATCCGTCGGTGACTCTCACGCTTGTACCTCTCGGGATCAAAGGCTTCATTGCACTTGATCTTGAGACTTCTTTGGTGGATCAACCTTATATTTGAGTAAGTTCACTTATTTATATTTCTTTCGGTTTATGACTCATTAGAGTAGTACTTTGATTCTTGTCGCTCTTGAATTGAAGTTGTTACCCCTAGTGTAAACATGGTGTTTAGACTAGATAACTCATAAATACACCCTACTTGCCGGAGCGTGGTAGATCGTGGTAGTGACAAGTACTATTGATTTCCTTTGGATTCCACTTCCCGTAAGATAGGACACGAGGGACATAGTTCTTTGGGGAATAGCAAGTTTCGCCCTTACTTTCCCCTTGAGTACATCCCCATTAAGGAATATCTCTAAGCCTTACAAGAGTATAAACTAGACAACCATAGAATTCTTCTCACCTTTTATCCGAACTCCCGTTCCTTCCTATTATCTCAGGGGATTAGTTTTGTCTCATTATTCTCACACCATTCTCCCCGTGGATTCGATATTTAAAACCCACACCGGGTGAAGTGCTCATCGTTTTCGTTAAACTGCAGACTATACAAATTTATAAATAATTCTCGTAGGATAACTTTTTACCAACAAGCATTTCTCGGCGCCGTTGTCGGGAGAACGGTTTGTCGATTATCCGAGCTAAACTAAATCTTGTATCATATCATTAGTTTAGATTTTTCTTTTTATCTTATCTTATCTTTTTCAAAATCACTATCCAAATGGATAATATCCCTCTTTACAAAAATTTGGCACCCAATGGGCAAGCTTGTAGACCTGTGATATCATCTAAACCTATTCAAGCCGGATCTTATGAGTTTCGCCAAAGTTGATAGAGATGGTCCAAAACCATACTTTCTCAGGGAGAATTAGACGAAAATCCTTTTATTCATCTCCAAACTTTTGAGGAGACATGTAAATGCCTCCATATTGAAGGCATGTCCCCCGAAACAATCCTTTGGACGCTCTTTCCATTCTCTTTGAAAGGAAAAGCTCGCCAATGGTACAATAGAAATAGAGAAAGAATGGCTGGCAATTGAGAAACTTGTTTAAATGAATTTTTGTGCTGATTTGTTTCCCATGTCAAAACTAGTTAACTTTAGGCTCTCAATCCTATCATCTAAACAAAATCATAATGAATCTTTGAGTACCTATTGGGAACGATATGATCTTCTTTCCAAATCTGGACCTAATCTCGCCATACCAGACCATGTTCTAATTCAACACTTCTATATTGGTCCGAATAGAAAATCTAGAAAATATTTGAACACTCTCGCGAATGGATCCTTCATTCACCTTTCACCCCTTGAATGCATTACTATCCTAAATTAAATAGTGGAGAACAAGGAGGATGATCCAATCTGTAGGAAAATCTTTAAAAATAGAAGAAATAATAGAAGAAGAAAGATTAGTTTGAACCCAATTCAATTCCAAATTCTTTACAAATCTCGCCTAATCCAGGAACCTTTAGAAGAACCGAAGTTACTTCAATCTCGATTTCTTGCTTGATATCGAGGATGATCTCTTTACGATTATGGAAATACCTCAAAATATCGATTTACATCTCGTAAGACTAGAACATCACAATCTTATCCTTTAGACTCTTCTCGATTTAACACATTTAAAAGGAACTACGTAAGAACTTGTCTCAATTATAAGTAGCGAATGGACGTAAGAATCGAGCTTTCCTCCGATGTGATCCGTTTGGATTCACCTTCGTACCTATTCGTTGCCAAATTGATAAAGATCCCTTCGATGCTCTTTACAATCCTATTGTGGGAATAAATATTATGGCATTATCCTTTGCTCATGATCTTCTCAAAAATATGCCATTGAGTCCCACTACAAAATTATTATTAAAACCTTCAGGACAAGTCATTCAAAGTTCAGGAATTCTTTATGTCTTACCAATCAAGGTTAATAACATCATGGTACATCTTAGCTTCTATATCTTTGATATCATGGAGTTTGACCTGCTGATAGGACAACCAATAGAAAGACTTACTTTTAAAGGACAACCCGGAGACCTAGATTTTCAGCTAGACAAAGATCTTCAATTCTCATTACCTATAGTCCAAGCTATTCATGCTAAATCCGAGTCTTGTCCGGAACTGCATCCCATGGTGGAAGTTAAAGAGGCCACCGTAGAATATTTTGTGGAGTCCAATCAAGAACATGATTCGAATTCTTCATTGAAGAAGAGGATGAAAATCCTACTACTTGAGTAACCTCTAGATGAATTTGAAAATCCACCTAGACCTCCTATTGAACTTAAACCTTTACCACCGGGCCTCACTTATGCTTTTCTAAATCAAGATCCGAGTCTCCAAAGTGATCATAAATGATAAACTTACACCGTAAACAGACTCTTAGGGCCGATAAATGATCTTAGAAAAACATCGCCAAAAGCCTTAGGCTACGCACTCGATGATTTAAAAGGAATTAGTCCCCGCTCTCGTACTCATCGTATTCCCCTGATCCGATCCATATACCCCCATCTATAGAACCTCAAAGAAGACTTAATAATGCGATGAGAGATGTAGTTAAGAAGGAAGTTCTTAAATTGTTACACGCCGGGATTATATATCCCGTGCCACATAGCGAGTGGGTAAGCCCCCGTACAAGTACAAGTCGTGCCTAAGAAAGGAGGCATGACTGTTGTTAAGAATGATAAAAATGAATTAATTCCTCAAAGAATTGTTACAGGATGGAGAATGTGCATAGATTATAGAAAACTAAACAAAGCCACAAGGAAAGATCATTTTCCATTGCCTTTCATTGATGAAATGTTAGAACGATTGGTAAAACATTCTTACTTTTGTTTCCTTGATGGATATCCGGGTATCACCAAATTCCAATCCATCCTAGTGATCAAAGCAAAACCACATTTACATGCCATATGGAACCTATGCTTATAGAAGAATGTCTTTTGGGTTATGTAATGCACCGCTTCTTTTCAAAGATGTATGATGTCTATATTTTTCGAAATGATTGAAGAGATTATGGAAGTTTTCATGGATGATTTTTTTCTGTTTATGGAAAAACTTTTTGATGATTGTCTAGAAAACTTAGATAGAGTTTTGCAAAGATGTGAGGAAAAGCACTTAGTCCTTAATTGGGAAAAATGCCATTTCATGGTTAGAGAAGGAATAGTGCTTGGTCATTTGATTTCAAAAGGGGAATAGAGGTTGATAAGGCAAAAATAGAAGTTATAGAACAGTTACCTCCCCCTGTGAATATTAAAGGGATACGAAGTTTTCTAGGCCATGCTGGTTTCTATCGTAGATTTATAAAAGATTTTTCACACATTGCTAGACCACTTACCAGCTTGTTAGCCAAAGATGCTCCCTTTGTTTTTGATGATGCTTGTCTTAAAGCTTTTGAAAGTTTGAAAAAGGCTCTTGTTTCTGCACCAATTATTCAACCCCCTGATTGGTCTTTGCCTTTTGAAATTATGTGTGATGCCAGTGATTATGCTGTGGGGGCAGTGTTAGGGCAAACTAAAGACAAGAAACATCATGCTATTGCTTATGCTAGTAAAACTTTGACCGGACCACAACTTAATTATGCTACTACAGAAAAAGAGTTGCTAGCAGTTGTTTATGCTATAGATAAGTTTAGATCTTACTTGGTAGGAGCTAAAGTGATTGTTTACACTGATCATGCTGCTTTGAAATATCTGCTCACCAAGAAAGATGCTAAACCACGTTTGATAAGATGGATTTTGTTACTCCAAGAGTTTGATATGGAAATTAAAGATAAGAAAGGAGCGTAGAAAATTCGTTGTCGATCATTTATCAAGAATACACTTTGAAAAACCAAATGAATTGCCTATTAATGACTCACTCGGGGACGATATGTTTTATCGGATAACCCATACCGATCCCTCGGTATGCAGATCTTGTTAATTTTATGGTTGCAGGATATGTAGCACCAAGGGCTGATAAGAAGAAGCTTATATATGAAAGTCGTCATCACTTATGGGATGATCCATATCTCTTCAGAGTATGTTCTGACGGACTACTTAGAAGATGTGTGCCAACAGAAGAAGGACTTCAAATTATTGAAAGATGTCACTCATCACCATATGGAGGTCATTATGGGGCATTCAGAACACATGCAAAGATTTGGCAAGCAGGATTTTTCTGGCCAACCATGTATCAAGACACAAAAGATTTTATCCGAAGATGTGGAGCTTGTCAGAGGCACGGAAACATAAATGCAAGAGATGCTATGCCTCTAACAACCAATCTCCAGATAGAGCTCTTTGATGTCTGGGGAATTGATTACATGGGACCATTCCCAAAATCTAGAAATTATGAATATATCCTAGTAGCAGTGGATTATGTTTCAAAATGGGTAGAAGCTTTGCCATGCAAAAATGCAGATGGTAGAAGTTCAATCAAGATGTTTGAAGAGACTATATTCCCAAGATTTGGAGTACCTCGAATGGTAATTAGTGACGGAGGAAGCCACTTCATTGATAGAAGATTTCGACAATATTTATTGAAACATGGAGTTCGTCACAATATTGCTACAGCTTACCACCCTCAAACAAGTGGACAAGCAGAGACTTCAAATAAACAGATCAAGAATATCTTACAGAAGACAGTAGAAGAAATGGGAACTAAATGGAAGGATAGACTTCCAGAAGCACTATGGGCATACAGACAAAGATACAAAACACCAATTGAATGACACCTTATCAACTTGTCTATGGAAAGACTGTCATTTGCCTGTAGAGCTTGAGTTCAAGGCTCACTGGGCAATCAAGAGATGGAATATGAATCTTGAAGCTTCAGGAGTTCAAAGGAAGATGCAATTATCTGAATTAGAGGAATGGAGAGAGAAAGCTTATCACAATGCGAAGATCTATAAAGAAAGAACCAAGAGATGGCATGACAAGAAGATTAAGATAAAGACTTTCACCCGTGAGATCAGGTATTACTTTTTAATTCTAGGGTAAAATTATTCGGGCATGGAAAACTTTCGGAGCAAGTGGGAAGGACCTTTCAAAGTAGTGAATTCATCATCACATGGAGCAATTACTCTTCAAGACTCCGAAGGTAAGTTATTCAAGGTAAATGGCCAACGTCTTAAAATTTTCTATGAGCCCGATAAGTCCGATGAAATAAATAAATTAAATGAATTAGATGAAATAGGCTTTATGATTTATCCAACCCAAAGGAATTAATTTTCGTAGAACTTGTTTTTGTGGGCCAAAAGTATAAGCATTACAATTAGAATAGAGGTATTAGGCCGTAGGAAAAAGGACACGACACAAAGGCAACAGTATAATCGGCGGTCGGCCCATTTGGGCCCGGGCGACCGCCAAAGCTTCTCATCCTCCCTCTACTTCATTCTTTGCCCAGAATATTCTAGAACCAGCCCATTGTAATGACGAACATTTTGGGGTCATTTAATAGGACCGTACTGTGAACCTTACCCTCCTATCCTATACACCTCTGCCTATATAAACAAGTTCCATCTGATCCTCTTATATCATCTCATTCATCCTCTCTCAAGACCGACGACCAGCACCTCCTATTCTCATCATGACGAACACTAAAACCCGTATGGTGGTCTACGATCCGGTCAGGGCAGCAACCAATTTATCCAACTCCATGGCTATAGTTCCATATAAGCCGAAGCCTTTAGTTGCAGTCAATCCACCACTTATGAATCCCAAGTTTACACCTGGATAGTTGCTTACACAGCACCTGATGGCAGCGCGACGTGAACTTAGCTATATCTCTAGGCGTTTAGATGTTCTGGAGAAGAATAATACTATCATACTCGAGAAGTTAGGAGTGTTCGAGCGTATTTTGAGCAAGAGTGTTAAGGATATGTAATACACTCGAGATTATAAGAGCACTTGTCGAGTCAATTATCCAGCTTAGTTATCGAGTCAATTTTGTTTTGAATTAAATTAGAGTTTCGAGTCAGTCGTCGAGTCAAGTTTGTTTGAGTCTATAATATATAATTGGTTGAATAAATAAAGGGTGCTCTTGTTTTAATAAATTGTTTATCTATTATCTCAGTTATTATTTTCTATATTTTTGTATATGTGTTTTCTTGTCTCTACCATGTTTTTGAAGGATAATAAAAGATAGTGTGGGGAGACAAAGACGAACAACCGTAACAACGAAATCGAACCCCGAAAAGCGAAGCAAAACAATAAACACGTAACGATGATCCAACACGACGAAAACTCGGGCCAAGGAGCAACAAGGCTCTCGCGGCCGCCGAGTGATCAATGGCGACCGCCAGGCTGCCTTCTCCCCTCGACTTCAGATTTCTTCACCCCTCGGTTTGATCTCTGAACTTTGCTTTAGTTCATATTTTGGCTTCTGTTCTGTCAGTTTCGAACCTCTTGCTGTTATGCTAGATAATAAAAGAGAATAAAATAAATTGCTATGCTTTGTTAGAAATAAATTTGCATAATACTTTTTCATGGTTAGAATAAGTTTTTGCTAAAAGAATAATTTGCTGAAAAAACCAAGATGCTTAAGTTGTTGTGAAATTTGAGATAGAAGTTTGATGAGAGCTTAATTCTTGATATCTTTTCTGCTGGAGAGTTTATTTCGAAAATATTAAAATTAATAGCTTTACTTCATCTCTGTGAAAAATGTTATATCCTACTAAAGCCATGCTATGAATATTAAACCAGTAGTAAGCTATCTACCTTGTGTTGAGCTTTGTCAAATTTTGTGACTCAAGTTGAGAGACTTGTCTAAAGATCAAGAACACGTACACTTGTTTTTAATTATTTATTTATATGCTCCAGTTGTTGATCTCTCTAAAGATAATAAATAGTTTTTGTACAGCAAGGCATGGGCTATGCAAAAATAATAAGTAAAAAAAAAAAAAAAAGGGGGGAAAGGGAGATGAAAAATGGACAAAAGTCCTACGGGCGAGTAGAGCCTACCTCCCTAAAAAGAGATGAAAAATGAACAAGTGTTCGAGGGCGAGAAGAGCCCACATCTCTAAAAATAAAGATGAAAAATGGACAAGTGTCCGAGGGTCAGTAGAACCCACATCTTTATAAGAGAGGAAATAATGAGACAAAAAGTCTAGGGGCCAGAGCCCACCTCTCTAAAAAAGAAAAATAAAGATAGCTCATGATCTTGTTTGCAAAAATATTTATTTCAAAAAAGAGAGAAATAAAAGAAAGAGCATAGTAGAATTAGCACACACATGCACATCTTGATCTAAGAAAATGTCTTTCCTTGGATCCATAATTGACATTGCAGATACATGCGGGGTAAATATGCTATATCTCGACAATCCTAAAAATCCAGATACAACTTTATTAAAAGTGTATATTTTATTTATATCTTTGTGAGGATCTAAAAATACTACATATATAATTATTGAGTGATTTGAGAGTATCACGAAGAAAGAAAGTAAGCTATGTTTCTTTTCAAAAATCATTGCAAAAACTCCAGCTAAATTGATTGAAGGAATAAAGTACTCTAATATCAACTATCTTGTTTCTCAATTACTTAAAGTTCTTGGTAAGATAAGAATAATAAAATAAAAGTGTGACCATAAATTTGTTCTATGCTTGCTTGTCTTACAGCTCTGTTATAACCATCCTTTTATCGAGACGAGTAAAAGCCTAAGTGTGGGGGAGCTTGTTGACACCTCTTAAGCCATGTTTTTATGTGTCAACTAAACATATAATAAGGTTATAAAAAGAATCAAATGCATAGAATAGGTGTCATACTGACAAAATTCCACGAGTTTTGGTGATTTATATATTTTCAGGGACTTAACAGGAAAACACCGGAAAATTGAGAGAAAACCCCCCAAACAATAAAAAGATTTACCAGAGAAGAATTTCGATCCGAAAAGTGAACTAAAACATTCTAGAAGACACCAGAAGACACGGGAAAAGACGAGACGCTGAGGTGGCACGCCACCCTGGCGCCCGCCAGTGTCCACCCTGGCGGCCGCCAGGTGGGCCACCCCAGTCAGCCTCAGCTTCTTAGGTCGGTTTCTAACCGACTTTGAGGTTGTATCTACGCCGTTGTTGAAGTCGGTTTGATCCAAGGGCCAGCGTTCATCCACCAGGACTATATAAGGAGGGTCCTACCTCTGGCCTTAGGCATGAAAATCATTATTCATCATACTCAGCTCTGATCATAGCTAGAGCCATACCTCTCTAATTAGAAGAGCTAGATCAAGTTGAGAGAGATTAGTAGAAAGTTGAGAGATAGATCAAAAGAACTTGATTAGAGTTCTAGATCTGTTCTTGAGAGATAAGAAGTGGAGTTGAGGAGAAGTAAGGAAAAGTACCGGATCCGTCCGGTGACTCTCTACGCTTGTACCTCTGGGATCAAAGGCTTCATTGCACTTGATCTTGAGACTTCTTTGGTGGATCAACCTTATATTTGAGTAAGTTCACTTATTTATATTTCTTTCGGTTTATGACTCATTAGAGTACTTTGATTCTTGTCGCTCTTGAATTGAAGTTGTTACCCCTAGTGTAAACGTGGTGTTTAGACTAGATAACTCATAAATACACCCTACTTGCCGGAGCGTGGTAGATCGTGGTAGTGACAGTACTATTGATTTCCTTTGGATTCCACTTCCCGTAAGATAGGACACGTAGGGACATAGTTCTTTGGGGAATAGCAAGTTTCACCCTTTACTTTCCCTTGAGTACGTCCCCATTAAGGAATATCTCTAAGGCTTACAAGAGTATAAACTAGACAACCATAGAATTCTTCTCACCTTTTTATCGAACTCCCGTTCCTTCCTATTATCTCGGGGATTAGTTTTGTCTCATTATTCTCACACCATTCTCCCCCGTGGATTCGATATTTAAAACCCACACTGGGTGAAGTGCTCATCGTTTACGTTTCGCTTGCGGACTATAGAAATTTATAAATAATTCTCAGTAGGATAACTTTTACCAACAAGCAACCTCCTTTGACTAGTTTATAACAATCATTAAGCCACTATAAACTAGTCGAAGGAGGTTGCTCATTCCTACTTTATGCAACTAGAGAGTATAACATGGCATAAAATAATGTGACTTGGCAGAAATAGGATAAGATAAAGAATATAGAACAAGTCTCTACAAGCGGACGTAATAATAAATACCATTGTAGCATTTTAAATGAGTACGAGTGTCGAATCCACAGGGGAAAAAACAACTATAACTTACTTAATGTGTAACACTAATAAAGTCCTTATATATGGAATGTCTATAACCAATAATGATAATGCTTCTACTCAACAACAGGGTTATTGTCACATGAAATAATAATAAATATCAAAAAGATATATATGATAAATGCTCAATAAGATAAATGATAAATACAGGGATCAAGCCATCATGAAATGATAAAGATTCAATAGAATATTCTAGTCTAAGGACTCACATGGGCAATATAAGGAAAACTTATGTGTAACTATCATCACATGTTATTGCTAAACTCTAATTAGTACGGACATCTAGTTATCATGGCTACTACCATTACTTCATATCAAACTTAAGGATCATCAACTAGGAAGGATTCAATGATGAGATCTTCACCTTCTTCGTGACACACACCGACCTACCGTTCACTACACACGGAGGGAGGATTATAGAAGACACAATAGAGTTGTAACCTCTACGAACTACCCCACGACTCGGCATATAGCGAGGATTTGCAGATATAACATATATAAGCACCACGCTTACATAAGTTATAACACCTATCCCGCACGTTACAAGATGAGGGCTATACAATCCTAAGCATGTAATCCATAATAAATAAATAACTCTACTAGACATATTAAAGCAAACAATAAACAACACAAATGATAATATAATGAAGATAAAGAAGAATATCATAGATGATCAGTGAGTAATGAATATACCAAAGATATAAATATATCAAAGAGTATAACAATGTACCTATGAACACCTTGACAGAATCCGAAGCTCAAGCCTTTCTATGCTTGGATCTCCTTCTAATCTATTACTAAGTAGCTAATCTCTCTAGAACCGTAACTATTCCGAGGAACTAGGGTTTATGGCTCTGAAACTCGGGTTTCTAATCTTCGATCTTGAATTAGGGGTTTCAGGGGTAGCCCCCGCCCCTTCTTTTGTAGCCCCGTAGGATGAATCTCGGACCTTGGATCAAACCGACTTGATTGGACGGACTAGATCAACTCCATAGGTCGGGTTGTAGGAAAGGTTCTAGAAGCTCGACACATGTCTCCACCGAGGGGGTGCCGCGCGGCACCCCTCGTGCCGCCCGGCCCCACCTATGAGGATGTGGGCCCCAGCCTTGTCGAGGTGTCTTGTCTTCTCATTTAGACCCCCGGAAATTGTACTAATCGCCTTGGTTTGGTCCTTTTCTTCGGTGTCTTGCTTTCTCCTCTTTTCTCTCTAATTTTTCGAGGTTTTCGAGTTTACCTGTAAAGCGAAAGTGTATATTGTTGACAGTTCTTTAGTGTTACCACTAAAGGACTGATACACTAAGTATGGCAACGGTAAAACCGCAGCGCGCATTTGTCGGTGTAGCTTTTCACCAGGAGTATTCAGTGTATCGATTTCCACGAGGAACGTGAAGTGAACTAACAAAGAATCAAGACTCGTCCTATGATGACACAAGGTGTGTATTTGGTAGTTGAGTTGAGAGGTTTTCTATAGCTATGATATCCGGATAGGCTAGGTAGCTAAACGTGGCTTTATCGACCCTCGGACACTTGGAGGCGTAGGTGATAATCCGGTGAATAAAGTCACCACTACCAAACTACTATTTTACCGAGCCTTACCTTTTAAGAACTTGCCTAAACACGTGGTGATCTATACAGAGACAGAAGGGCTGTCACTACCTTACGGGCTATCACAATCCATCCGGAGTGCAAACAAGCGGCATACTTTGGTAAGGTATAGCCTAGACACCACGTCTACGCTAACTCTTACTATTCTAACCCCTGTACTTAGCTAGGCTAGAACACTCTACTAAAGCAAAGCAATGTACCAATGAAGAACGAGTGAATAGCTACTATACTAAACCAGATATGCAAAGTATAAAAGAACTCAGATGTATTACTCACTAGAAGAAGTACACCCGCAGAGGTACACCTCGGAGGAGATTCCCGATAGACCCGGGGCTTCCTCCAGAAGACTTCCCTCTCTCACTCTACTACTACACTAAAGGAGCAGGGCTTCGCCTACTACATTGGAGTGGAGTTCTCCTTGTGGTCATGTCTTGGAAGTGAAGGGGTGGGGGGTATTTATAGCCCCAAGGTGGAGTAGGGGCTACTCGGCGCCACGTCATCGATCCGCGTGACCTCTATTGCCCTCCGTTGGATCAAACCGCCATGCAACCGCCTTAAGATCAACGTGTGAGGTAATTTCAGCATGTGGACAATGTGATGGGCGTGGGAGGACGTCCTTGGCCAAATGGGCCATGGTCGACCCGACCATGGTCCATGACACGTGGGCCACCCCCGGTGCTTTGGGAACATTGGCCCCACTATCGGTTTACGTGTCTTGAGTCCGGAACTTGCCGTGACGTTCATTTTGTACCAACACGATCCATGGGACGTATTGACGGACCAATTAGGTGCCTTCTCTTGTTCCCCCCACGGATTAGTGATGTGGCAGGTCGCATTGGAAGAGTTTGGGCCAAAGTATCATGGTCGGCCGATCTTTGGTCCATTGGGCCTTGGCCTTCTCCAACTCTTCTAGAAGGTGTCCCCACATGTCGGGGATGTCTCGGGATGAAATGGTCATGCATCGGCCGATGTAGGTCTTGTGGCCGATGACTTCAAATTTTGTGTGGAAGCTTCATAGGACATGGAGATCATGATGGTGGTGTCAAATTGTCCAATGGCCATACTTGGGGTGTTGATTTGGATGGTGACCAAATGTGTCATTTCAGCGAGTTCCACTAGTTTCACATCTGCATACAAAGAATGACATCTACATGTGGAACTAGGTTATTTGCATAAGAAATCATTGTTTATATGTATGTTAGCTTCCAAAAGGAGTACTTTGTTGACGGTTTGACTATGTAAAAAACAGGGGTATTTCTACCGTCAACAAGATCCCCCACACTTACATCTTTGCTTGTCCTCAAGCAAAGGAGGGAGGTTGAAGTAAACATGGACATAACACTTATGAGATATTGAACTACCATAAGATTATTTCTAAGCATTTCCTATGTGAGTGGGATATGTGGTTGTGTCTATCATAAATCCTTGAGAAGTTGGGAAATGGAATAGTTCAAAGCAAGTCATCTTCCGCATTCACATCTTAGTTCTTGGAGTTTTTTTTTTATATATATAAGTTAAAAAAAGAAAATCACATAGATCACTTATACTCCTCGATTGGGTACTCTCAAGTCACTCAATAGTGTATAGATCCTCACCACGGCATAACATGAAAGTGCCTTTTTGTTTCATCCTACTACAAAGGTCTATGTGGAGCTGAGGTAGGGATAAACATGATTGCATACTTGCATTGCATATATTGTAAAGTCAAAACTAGGATCCTAAGAGAAAAGTATCATGCCCTTAGATCAAGAATGTGCATGTGTGTGGAAAATATGGATAACTTTGTTTTGCTCCTTCATTGGATGTGATCTCTCTCTACCTTATTATTATTATTATTATTATTGAGACATGGCTATCATAAATATACATACTTGGACCTTCATGTGTCCAACTTTTTTTTTTTTTGGAGAGGTGGGTTCTACTCACCCTCGGACTTGTGTCCATTATTTCCTCTCTCTTTTTTTTTATACTTTTGCATAGCTAATGTCTCTTTTCACCATCTATATATCTAGAGAGATCACAACTTAAAGCATAGAGCATTTTGATGGTGGAACTGGGAAAAGGGATGTAGTGCGTACTTCTAGTGTAGAAGTAGCATATAGATGTGGAGTGTACGTGATCTTGATCTTGGGAGCATGATATAATCCTCAACAAGGGTCACTAGATTTGCCAAAACTCAATACAACTGCAAGTAGCGTATATGGGGCGCTGAACATGTATGAGTAATGCATATGGCTTTGGTTGGTATTTTCATCATTGAGGAGTGTGTGACACTATGGTTTTATGTTTTTATCAAGACAAATCTCCAAGTACCTTGAGTAAAAGAGGTTGATGCATAAGCTCGAACTATATCACAAGTCACAACATCTTAGTCAATATGACTTTTCCCTAATAATGTATTTTTTCCCACAAACATAAGTTTGCACAAGAAATAAACTTTTATGACAGATTTTATCTTCAAGATGTCATGAAAATGTTACTTCTTCAAAGTTTTATTTTCAGGTGCTTCTTCTAGTTTTATATTTATAAATTAAAAAAAAGGGATAAAACGAATAGATATAATCTAAAATGAATAGAAAAATGAGGGGATGAGAATTGCAAACCAGTGGGGAAGTGTCCTGGATGCTGACAGGTGGGCCCAGGGGTCCAAGGTGGCATCGGCCGATGCCACTTTTGAGCTACCTTGACAAATCGGCCACCGTGGTGCTCTTCCTCTCATCGATAGATCAATCCCTGACCGGGCGGTTTTTCCAATTCTTGAAAATTGATTGGTCAGCCGACCAACCTTTTGTGGCCGTTCGGGCTCAAATTTTCACAATGTGTTCTTGATGCGAAGGTGATCAACGTGGCAGGGGTCCAAACATTGTGATCCTTACATTGGGTGGTCGGCCGATGTGCCTCTTATGGCCATTCGGGCTCAAATTTTCACAAGTGTGTGTTCTTGATGCGAAGGTGATCAACGTGGCAGGGTCCAAACGTTGATATCCTTCTGTTGGGTGGTTGGCCGATCACCCCCACACTGGCTTTTGCACGGCCTGAGACACATCAACAAAGAAAACATCAAGTGCGGGTGTTACGCTAGTGGAAAAACACTAGCGAGTAACTCAAATGTTCATTTTTTAGAGATTTCATACGATGGACGTAACTTTCGGGCACCTCCCTATGTGGAGACCGGGCTCAAGGCATGCCACATGTGTGTTTTGGCATCGTGGACTGCATTGGCCAACCTAAGGTCACGTCGACCGTCACATCCTGATGCCTAGGTTGGTTTCTAGTAGGGGGTTATGGCTAGTGGAGTCACATCAATGACGTCCATGATCATGATGTCATTTTGATGTATGTTGGGCGCTATGGGTTTATGGATGGACCCTTGGGTTCCTTACCCCGATCATTGATGGCGCCAAATGTGGTGGTGGGTATGGCTGATGGTGAAGAGAGAAGTGAGGGTAGAAAGGCTTAAGGAGAGAGGTGTGCCAACGACTCCCAGTTTGACTCCGAGCTCAGACGCTCCTCCATCAATGATAGGGAGGCCTCTGAACATTAGGTGACCAATTTGGTGTGAAGTGCATAGGTTGGCTCATGCACCAAAACACGAAGTCGAACCAATGGTCTAGACGTGTTCTATAGTGTGTCTAGAACATACCTCACTGCCCTCGAGCCAAAAAGGCTCTAGTAGGGGGTCGGCCGATGTGCCAAGTTGTGTCCCGACCCATCCTAATGGTCTAAGCATGATCACTATGACTTCCTATACTCATCTCACTTGCCCCCGAGCCAAATGACTAGAATGGATGAGTCGGCCGATGTGGGTTCGACCCAACGGGTTCGAACCGTTTAGTGGGATGTCATCCTTGAACTCTCCCAAAAATGCCTCAAGTGCCCGTGAGCTCAGAAGGCTCACTTCCTAGGTCGGCCGACCCTCATATTTTTGGATTTGGGAAAACAGACTCCGTCACACTCATCTCTATGCTCTCCTCTACATATTCCCTATTGGCCACTTTTAGTGCATCGGCCGATGCACCTTTGATGGCCAAACATGCTCAAATTTTGCATGGTAGATACTTCAACTATGTAGATCTAGAAGAGCTAGTCAAATTTCATATGCAAACCACAAAAATAGGACATGTGGTTTCAGTTTAGTTAAATCATTATTGAAAGGGTACTTTGTCATGTCATCTTTTTGGCTATGCATATGAACAAGAAATTAATTTGCTAGCCACTTACCTCAAAGAAGTTGTCATCATACTTGTTGATGATGAGGGATGGCCATCTTGATGTTCTAGCATCTTCAATGTCCTAATAGCTTGGGTCTTGGGTTGGATGTGAGGATCGTCTTGTCTTTGGAGTTGAACCCTTTAATCATCTTGCCATGGCGTGTCCATATTCTTTCCTAAAAGAGATTAGCGGACAACACATACCCAAAGGAAGCAAAGTTGGGGTAATGGTGTTATCTAGCTAAGGGTGATATTCCATGCTACAAATATAGGTTTTAGTATTTAGTAGAGATCAACTTTCCCTTGTTGGAGTATCAATCATTTATTGTTCACCAAACATTCTCGTAACTTACGCTAAGAACATGAATCAAATTTTGCATCCTAATTCTATGCAAAACATCTTTTGGTTCAAATAATCAAACTTGACACCATGTCTTGTTTGATTAAGGAAGGGCATTTAACCTAAGCACCATGCTTAATTTAAATAACCTATGAGAGCCTTGTATACATTACTCTCAAACCAAACATGTTTAGAACAGTAAAAGGTCTAACAAGATTCATTTGCATAATTAAGATGAGACATTAATGGTGAACTAATGACACATTTTTTTATGACTAAGCAAAATGAGCAAGACATTATGCAAAAGCAAAGTAGAAACAACTAAACAACACATGAAGCATGTCATGAGTTCTTTAGAGACTTCCATCCCCCACACTTGGATTTTGTAGCGTTTGATGCAAAGCAATACCAAGTGTAGGTGATGGAGTCCTCCATCGAACATGCTTTGCCGATGTTTAGATTGATTTACCTTGTAGTTCTATCCTTCATTATTTTGTGTAAACCTGAAAGGGTTAGTGACAAAAATACCCGAAGGAAACTTTCACAATTATGTCTCAAAGATTTCTTTCTGAGTCATTTGACAACTTTTATTAGTGTGATGAAATCTCGAGTTGTCTTTAGGAAGTGCTTGTTTTAAGACATAAGCTTGTCTTTGGGAAACCTCTAAAAATCTCATATTGGTGATAGCGTTTCCCTCCAACACCAATCTTTACGTCACGCCAAACTACTATGAGATTTGGAATGCTTATGATAAACATAAGCATCTACAACCATGATTTCAAATATTTTATGGACAAGGAACAATAGTGGGTTGTAGCTCTTATGGTTGGTGGTGGTAAAGTGGAGGATATATTTGGAATATTTATCAAAGAAGCATGAATTTTGAAAGAAGGGTAGAAAATAGCTTCCATGATCATCCTTGATTTCTTTGTTTTCAAGCTCTAAAGTTCTTTGTCTCATGAATTTCCATAGGTAAACACTTTGGTTCTGTCATTCCATGCCTATGACATTCCATGGTCATCTCACTCGTCCAAGACTTCTCTTGGATAGAGGGGTCTCGGACTGAGCTTTATAAGAGGATGAGCAATTTCTTCTTCATGACTATCTCGAGTCCTCCCCTGTAGACTTCGATGAGTCACGGGGATAGAAGAGATTGACTTGAGCTCATCCTTTGCATTCCTAGAGTCATTGATCAGGCGATCATAAGACTCATAAGGGAAAGTACAATGGGGGTGCTCGGGCGATAGATTGGTTTAGAATTGGGTCTTGAGAATATATCGGTTGTGGGCATAGAAGGGAAGAGGCTAGATTCTTCTTGATGTTTTGATTCTCCTTCTATGGGCTCACTTTCGACATTTCTTCGCCAGACTTATGCCCCACTTGAGGTTTTGAGAGGTAAGATGATGATGATTTGGGATGCTTTTGACGAGATCCTTCATTTAGGGATTTAGAATGGTGTCTCTTTGAAGGTCCCTTTTGGAAATGGTGATTCAAGGTGTTCCCATAATCGGCAAAATCAGGAAATAGATCCTCTTCGAATTTGTAAGGATGTTTCGAAGGTTGAATTTCTTCTTCCTTCGCAATCTGGGGTATTTGTGGTTCGGGATTGATGGCGGGACTTTTGGATAGGAATGGTGGTGTTTGTGCCATTGAGATCTCCTTTTGCTTGGGGTTTGGGTTTTCCTCTAAAGCTTCATCGTAGATGTTAGTGTAAGGGGTGTTCTCAAAGATCCTAGAGAGAACTTTCTTCCCTTCACTAACAGGGGAGACGCAAGAAAGCTCCCCGAAGCTATGTCAAGGTTTTGGGCTGATTCCTTGGTAAGGCCGCAATAGAAATGTTGCAATAATGCCGGTTTAGAAATACCAAGGTCGGGGCCATATGATGTTGAATCGGTGATACGGGCCCGAGGCTATGCCCGGATATTCCTTTTCCTTCTCGTTTTAAAGGATAGGACCTCTATTCGAAGATGGACAACACGGGAGATAGGGAAGAAGGTAAGACAAAATTTGGTTTGAAGCTTTTCCCATTCTCCTCCTATACTCTCTACATAGCGAGCATACCATTGTTTAGCTTTTCCCGTTAAAGAGAACGGAAAGAGCTTCCAACGAAGGGTATCTCGTGTCATGCCCTCAATGTGAAGACATGAACACAATTGCTCAAACTCACGCAAATGAGCATAGGGGTTCTCATCTTTGTCCCCGGAGAAAGGTTTTCCTGAACCATGGCTATGAAGCCTGGGCGAAGCTCATAGCTAGATGTATGGATGGGTTGTGATGATGGTGGAGGCTCCAAACAAGCGCCCTTTGGAGCGGCGAAATGGGATATGGGTGTTTGGTTCATTGTGGAAAAGGAAAAAAGAAAAGAAAGGTAAAAATAAAAGATAACTCGGACGACCCAATTCAATGTTAAGACAGCTACCGTTCCCCGGCAACGGCGCCAGAAAAGCTTGTTGACAGTTCTTTAGTGTTACCACTAAAGGACTGATACACCTAAGTATGGCAACGGTAAAACCGCAGCGCACATACCGTCGGTGTAGCTTTTCACCAGGAGTATTCCAGGTATCGATTTCCACGAGGAACGTGAAGTGAACTAACAAAGAATCAAGACTCGTCCTATGATGACACAAGGTGTGTATTTGGTAGTTGAGTTGAGAGGTTTTCTATAGCTATGATATCTGGATAGGCTAGGTAGCTAAACGTGGCTTTATCAGCCCCTGACACTTGGAGGCGTAGGGTGATAATCACGGTGAATAAAGTCACCACTACCAAACTACTATTTTAATGGAGCCTTACCTTTTAAGAACTTGCCTAAACACGTGGTGATCTATACGAGAGACCGAAGGGCTGTCACTACCTTCTCGGGCTATCACAATCCATCCGTGCGACAAGCGGCATACACCGGTAAGGTATAGCCTAGACACCACGTCTACGCTAACTCTTACTATTCTAACCCCGTACTTAGCTAGGCTAGAACACTCTACTAAAGCAAAGCAATGTACCAATGAAGAACGAGTGAATAGCTACTATACTAAACCAGATATGCAAAGTATAAAAGAACTTCGGATGTATTACTCACTAGAAGAAGTACACATGCAGAGGTACACCTCGGAGGAGATTCCCGATGCACCGGGGGGCTTCCTCCGTAAGACTTCCCTCTCTCACTCTACTACTACACTAAAGGAGCAGGGGCTTCGCCTACTACATTGGAGTGGAGTTCTCCTTGTGGTCATGTCTTGAAGTGAAGGGGTGGGGGTATTTATAGCCCCAAGGTGGAGTAGGGGGCTACCCGGCGCCATGTCATCGATCCGCGTGACCTCTATTGCCCTCCGTTGGATCAAACCGTCATGCAACCGCCTTAAGATCAACGTGTGAGGTAATTTCAGCATGTGGACAATGTGATGGGCGTGGGAGGACGTCCTTGGCCAAATGGGCCATGGTTGGCCGACCATGGTCCATGACCGTGGGCCACCCCAGGGTGCCGGGAACATTGGCCCCTTTGTCGGTTTACGTGTCTTGAGTCCGGAACTTGCCGTGACGTTCATTTTGTACCAACACGATCCATGGGACGTATTGACGGACCAATCGGGGTGCCTTCTCTTGTTCCCCACGGATTAGTGATGTGGCAGTCGCATTGGAAGAGTTTGGGCCAAAGTATCATGGTCGGCCGATCTTTGGTCCATTGGGCCTTGGCCTTCTCCAACTCTTCTAGAAGGTGTCCCCACATGTCAGGATGTCTCGGGATGAAATGGTCATGCATCGGCCGATGTAGGTCTTGTGGCCGATGACTTCAAATTTTGTGTGGAAGCTTCATAGGACATGGAGATCATGATGGTGGTGTCAAATTGTCCAATGGCCATACTTGGGGTGTTGACTGGATGGTGACCAAATGTGTCATTTCAGCTAGAGTTCCACTAGTTTCACATCTGCATACAAAGAATGACATCTACATGTGGAACTAGGTTATTTGCATAAGAAATCATTGTTTATATGTATGTTAGCTTCCAAAAGGAGTACTTTGTTGACGGTTTGACTATGTAAAAACAGGGTATTTCTACCGTCAACATATACAAAACTTGTGGAAATCATTAGTATAAACCCTATCTTTTATTTGTTCTTGTCCTCATATGTTCTATTATTTCATGGTAAAAAGTTGATAATAACTACCGTCAACAACGATCCGGGGGTTCATGCTAGGGTATAGCATATGGACAGAGCATGGTGAGATTGGTTTGAATGTTTCATAGGAAAACAATGATGATCAGGCCATTCTGCCGTGCACGAGGAAAAAACAATGATGATCGGGAAAACAACGACGCCATGCACGAGCAAAGCATGAAGGCACTATCGGCTTGCTTAGTAATACTCTTGCCGATGACAACGACGAAGAGGATGGCCTTTCTTTGTTGCTACGTAATGCAAAGACCGAATTTCTTAATCCCAAACAAAAAAAAGCTAGAGAAAATGAGGCAAGACGGAAAAACTCTATTGTACAAGAATTGTGAAGTGAGCAAACTGGAGGCCAACATCATGCTGTTAGACTACAAATCCACGTAAGGGTGAGCGACAAAGGCTTCAATCTCTTGTTAGTGTAATCAGAAATTGCTCCCAAAAAGACAATGTGTTGGCGGGGAAGACATACCGTGCCAAGCGAGATGATCCCCCCATCGGCCTCGAGGTCGGTAAAAAAAAAATCCACGCATGTGTCAATGATTGTATATTGTACCGTGGAACATAATACAAAAAGTTGGATGCATGCCCCAAGTGTAAAACAGCCACGCTACAAGCATGGTCCATCAAATGTGGGTAGCAAGAGCGAGAGGAGGTCCTGTTAAAGTCATTTTATTTCCCTATAGCTCCCCTCGGGTGCATAGGCTATTTGCATGTGCAAAGTCACCCAAGCTGCTATTTGCGGCATGGCGAAGAGTGTCGAAAGACACAAAGATGAGGCACCCGGCCGATGGGCGTGATCGGAGGATCAAGTAATACTATGTTCTACAAGGAGCTCCGTGGAGAGGTAAGACACCTTTGGTTTGGTTTGAGCACAGATGGGATGAATCCTTTCGACCAGGTTAGGTCCAATCATAGCACATGGCCAGTGACACTTTGTATATACAACCTTCCGCCACACCTCTGTATGAAGCGTTCATTTATCCAAATGCCACTACTGATCCAAGGGCCAAGACAACCAGGGAATAACATAGACACGCTTCTAGAACCAGTGATCGGTTAATTGGTAGAGATGTTCAGTACGGGTGTGAAGGATGTTTGGGGCGAGTACAAAAAGGAAGATGTCACGGTCAAAGGAATACTAATCGCTACAATCACTAACTTGCCGGGCCGAGGTTGCTTGTCTGGAGAAAAGACAAAAGGCTATACTGGATGTGCCGAGTGCTTGGATGAAAGACATGCGGTACATCTACCAGGCAACAATAAAATGGTTTATATGAAACACCGTAGGTTCCTACCAGAGGGACACACATACCGAAGGAACAAAAGAACTTTCGAGGAATATGAAGAAGTGAAGGCTTCAGATTATCGAGACGGGAAAGCGATGCTTCGAGAACTAGACAAACTAAATTTTGTCCTTAGGAAGGGGGACGGGGCAGTAGCAGTACCTGAAGGAAGTATCCGGAAGAAAAATCGCTTTTTGAAAACTGCCTTACTGGCCACAATTGAGTGTACGCCACTGTCTTGATCCCATGCACCTTACTAAAAAAGTGTGCTTTGGCACCCTTAACCATTTGATGAACACCAGGGGGACCTCGAAAGATTCACTAGCCACATGGGAAGACATGGAGCACTTGGGAATCAAGAAGGATCTGCATTGTAACACCCCAAATTTTGCCTCTTTTGAAAATAGAATAAAAATGATTTATTTATGTATTTTTGTGCCCATGAAAACCTAAAAAATAATACTTTTTTTAAATCTAAAAATAATACTTTTTCATTAAATTAAAATTTATCATAGGAAGTAGACACATGTATGTGCATTCATGCTGTTGCATAGATACTTCTGTGATGTTTGGCTTTTGTCAAATTTGAAAGGGTTTTGAAATTCGTTTGTAAAGTTCATTTGAAAATCGGTTTAAAAAAAAAGAAATCATATCTATTTCTTTTTCCCCTCAGTTTTCTTTCTGGCCCGTCTGCCCGAACAGCCCAGCTGCTCCATGGCTTGCTCGCTTCTTCTTTTTGGGCCAATCGGCAGGCAATGACCCAACTTGGCCAAGTCACAGCAGCTGCCATCCCCTCTCCTGTTCGCTGATGCCAGGGGCCAGCAGGTCAGCGTCGCCGTTTCACGCCGTGATCGACACGGACTCAACCCGATGTCGCTCGGCACCGCCTCAAGTCCCTCGCGTCCTGGTGCAACCGCGTGTTCCGTGGCTATTTAGGCCGACGTCCACGTCCGTGCCGCCCTTTGAAACCCTATCTCTTGCGCCGCCCTGGTTCCGAGCAGCAAAAGCCGTGAAACCCTAGATGGAGCCGCTGCCACGGTTTCGTCGTTTCGTCGCTCAAGTTTCGTTGCAATTAAGCTGCTTGCCGAGCTTTGCACCGAGCTCGCAACGTCGCAGAGATCGACTTCTCTCTTTGCCTCGCTCTGTTTTGTGCACAGCACGTTGCCGGATTTCACAGGTCTTTGCCGTCCGCCGTGCCCAACCGTACGTCCATCTTCATCTACCTATCGCTCTCTATTGCTCACCGATGCAGTTGAACATCGCATGCAGGAAGCAGTAGTCCAAGTCCAAACCGCAGGACCTTGCTGTGTCTTCATCGTTGATGAGAAGCCCCTATAGGTGAGTTCATATATGGCCTTTCTCCATCCTCGTGTACTTACCGTTTTCATGGAATTCCAGAGAGCATGTGAAGCTATCTTGATGACATCATATGATTACATCATATGTTTTCTTGCCGTTTTCCTTCATAAAAACAAATCTAGAATTACCATGCCAATATACTTATACATGCAGTCATCCCGTACAAGCTAGTTCCGTCTTGCCTTGCTTGATTTGGCAAGCTAGCTGTTCATCGAACCCAACTCTGCTGATCATCATGTCACATGCATTTTATGTCTGTTTTCCTTTTGGAAAACAATTCCTGAAATACACTCCATGATATCATGATGACACCGATATGTTTTCTGGCCGATTTCCTACAGAAAAATAAATCTAGAAATACAACGCAAATACACATACACCTCCATCATCTTGAGCCGTCCAAATCCAGATCAAGGATCAAGATTAGAAGATACCCTTCATTGGTTGTTTTGCTAAAGAGTCCATGGATTTCATCATAATTCCGTCCGAGGTCCCTCGATCAGATCCAATTACTCATTTTATTTATTTTAATTCATTTCAATTTATTTACATCTTTGCTACTGGTTTCAAAAGCTTATAACTTCTTTCGGTTTAAATCCAAATCGAACCGTTCAAACCGTTAGATTCGTATCTTCGTCGTTTTAAGTCCGATTTCGGTGATCTTTACGTCTGTGTGATCATAGTCGCGTTTAGAATAGTTTTATAATCTTTTAAACTTGTTTTCCACTATTGGTGTACTTGTTCTAATTGTAGTCTTGTTTGTCATGCATGATTGGATCCATACGTATGTGTGTTCTTGATTGGAATCGGGTAGACAAAGTGAGCTTTGAGTTGATGATCTAGAAGAAGTTGACGATCAAGAAGGATTTCTTTTGAAGCTTGGACTTGAAGAAAGGATCTCTATTTAAGGCAAGTATAGCTTGGGATCATCCTTGATGTCCTATTCACTTTAATTAACAATACATGAATGCATGAGTCCTCCTTGATTGCCTTTAAGGATTATCCTAGTCTTTGAATACTTGCTCCTTGACACCTATGGGTTATGCATTTTGGTAGAAACTTGCTAGCGCTCAACAAACACCTTTATTATTATTACTTTATGGATCAAATCATGGTATGAATTTGTTGATGACATGGTACATAGGGCGAAAGAGCTTGTGTTTTTGTTTATGATGCTCTTAGCTCTCCATAAGGACTTATTCATTTGTGATCATTCGGGATATACAATACAACTATGGGGGCTACGTGGCTCTGGCTCTAGTTGTTCAAGGGTTTTGCCTACCTTTGTTGGTGGTTTACCAGAATTGGGAGAAACGGGGTTGTAGCTCATTGGCCACTAATATTTTTAAGGGGACCTTTGAATGGCTTTATATGGTTTTCATTTGTTTGGGGAGTCATGAACCTACTCTTGTGGAAATCATAACCCGTAGTGAAAGTGTACACCTCTGCGCAGAGTTAATTAAACTGATATATCAGCCGTGTTCACGGTCATGAACGGCCTTGGAGACATCTATGAATAGAATCACATGGTTTATGTTGTTGTTATTTAACTTGTTGATTATATCCGTTAACTCATGTGAATATGGGATAATGGGATTCCTTGATGCTTAAGCTTAAAACTTGACTTACAAGAAAAGCAACCGCTTGATCAAACAAGTGTCGACCTCTTGAGCCTCATGAAACCCCTGGCTATGCTTGCGAAGTTCGACATGGACTCACCCTTGCTATTTCACCCCACCTCAGGAGGAAGTTAGGCTTGTGATCAACGGTCGGTTTTCCCTCGTGGAGTCTACACCAGAAGATCGAAGTGTCTTTCCGCTGTCTGCTAGCTGAGGTTATTTTCTTGTATATTATGTTCGTTATATTTTAAGCATTGTGAATTGGTACTACCATTTATTTGTAAACTATATGTGAGATTTGACTTCCAGGGCTCACATATGGCGTCATCCGGTTTTGTTCTTAAAACCGGGTGTTACAAAGTGGTATTAGCTCCGTGCTGACTTTAGGACGCAAGCCTAGTTAGAATGGGACACCTTTGCTCTCTTTCATCCTCGGTTGGTGCGTATAGTGCAAGACCGGTACCCAGATCAACATGCTCAAGTGGATTATAGATGCACTAAGTGGACACATCCTAAGTATAAGAGTCACTAAAGCACAGAAGCACACATCACAAGGAGGGATATATCTACCAGTTCACGAGTGTTGGAATCCATTCACTCGTCTCTCGCTGATCGTCTCGACAGGTATGCCGCGATATCTGATGCTGCTCATCAAACTCTTTTGGAATATCTTGGGAAACACTATGATGAGATGAAGGATGACAAGCGAAAGTATTTCCCTTGATGACTACCGGGTACTTCGCATTGTGTTTTGGATGATCCTAGTAGAGAGCAAGATGAACAAATAAAGGAGATGGCCGTAACAACCCAAGACCTCCATCAGAAGCTGGAAGATAGTCAATTAGAGTTGGCAGAAGTAAGGCAATATCATGAGGAAGCTCTTGATGAGATTGATGAGTGGAGAAGTCATGCTGAACTACCAAGGATCAATGAAGTGGAGGACGTGTCCCGCCATCCACATGCAAAAGGTGTTACCCTGGTTGTCGCTGCAATCACACCGTGTTTAAGTAGGAATTTATGTCCCTTTGTAACAAAACGTTAGTAGCGAGATTTGAGTCTTTGTGGTTGTGAATTTGAAATGTTTAGTTGCTTTGTTCTTATGATTAATGATTGGTTTGGATCTTTGTATTGAGTGCAATGATCTTGTGGGATTGCCTACAATTTCATTTAGTTCATAAGCTTAAGGTTTAAGGATTTAGTGTAATAAATAGACGGGTTGGTTTTCTTGTTTCTGCCATCTCCTGTCTTTTCGGAGTAATCTGTCTTCTTTGGTTTATACCTCTGCCCTTGGATCAGCAAAAATCATGGGATAATTCTGGACAAAAGTAGACTTTCACATCTTTCTCTGACCACAAGAATCACCCAGATATTTGTTTTGGTTTGAGAGTTATGGAAATCACAAGATGATGCAACTGTGCTGTCAGGAATCTGGACTAGTTTCTGTTGTGCACTATTTTTGACTAACTTAAGTGTCTGAATCTGGAGAAGAGTTCTATAAGGAAGTTGTAGAGAATTTCATAAGCTTTCCAACGGTGTAAAGCACGACCTTCTTGGATTAACAGAACTCAAATTGTTGATGTTTTACTGAGCTGCTGTTTTTCTACTCGCGAGAAATTTCAAATTTCTTGTTCTTGCTTATGCATCTGAATTTCTTTTGGAAGTCAGAAAGCCATTAGGATGGATGACTCACAAAAGAGAGAAACACATGAGCTATCCCTTCTTGTCCCCTAGTTAATCTTTTTTCTTAAGGGGTAGCCACTTGAAGCGATTACTAGCATGAAGGTTTCATACACCTGGTTCTTAACTCGGAATCATTAGCTATCTTTATGGTTGGGAAGTCAACATCAAGTGTAGGTATCGTTGACTTAAGATTGATAATTTTTGGATCATCTACATGGAGCTTGTGTGTTCGTCATGACTGGATTTTGTTACTAGTTATCACTTTGAGGTTCACTTAGAACTCAAGACAAGTTAGCTTTGATGGCATAGGAATAGAATGATGGACTTCTCTATAGTGTGATCAGTGAGAATTGTTTGGATAAAGCTCTCGTGGTTATGATGTCTCTAATGGTGGAATTGCATGGAGAACTCAAGAGTGGCGTGTTGAGTTGAAGTCGTCTAAGTATGCAAGAGTGTTTCTTGGAATGATAATGACTTTGTTGGAGGTTGAAGCAAGGTTTGCCCAAGTCTCTCAGGATGTTATTGCAAGAAAAGTTATTAAGTGTGCTTGGATGTCAAGTCAACTGTGAAGCATATGGATTTGTGTTGACGGTCACAAACGACATATTTTTCCCGTCAACTTACTACCATAAAGGGAGTGAAACTATACCTTTTTATACTCATATACATTTATTACTAACATATTTCCCCTTGTAGTGTTCAAAATATATTTTGTAGTATTTATAATAAATACGGGTGGAAATACGTCAAAAGTACGCCATCACGGAAAGCGCGTTCTCAAGGAACATCAAGCCCGGGGTGGAAATGGACCAAAAGCGACAAGATGGACGAGCCAAGCCCATGACACAACTTTTCAAGGCGAACAACGCGGCTCGCCAAAGCTTTGGGCGGGCGAGGCAAAGGGGTGCGGCCGCACCCTGTGCGCGCCCGCACCCTCCCGGGGCGGTTCGAGCCCGCCGGCCGAGGCGGTCCAATCAATGCTCATTCAGGCGGTTCGGGGGGTGTGATGGCGGTTCACCGTACCTAGACGTGTACATTAGGTCGGTTTAGGGGCATTAGGGTCATTTGGCCACCTCTCTCATGTGTATAAATAGGTCCCCTCTCTCCCTCACTCAACACACCACACTTTGAGTCACACACCAACACCATCACACTCCCTACCTCCTCTACCACCTTCTTCTTCTTCTTCTTACTTGGTTAGAGTTGGAGTAGAAGAGCTACAAGAGGAAGAGCTTGTAATCTAGAAGAAAGTGAGCTTTGGTAATATACATCCTCCATGGATCTTTCTTCTATTTGCAAGTTCTATTTCTATGATCATGGTCTAACTTATGAATTAGAGTATAGTCTTGTTCATGTTCTAGTGTTGATATATGAACTAGCATATAGTTTGTATATCATAATCTTAACATGTTCATATTCGTTCTTCATCGATCATTGTATGCTTAACATGATTATAGATGGGATAACGGTTCGTCGTTCTTTTGGGTTTGCTCTTGTCTTAGTCCGTCCATCCGTAGGGTGGGGATCCTGGGGGGGACAAGAGTAGTGCTCTAATACGCGGGCATGGTGCCCGGGTATTATGACACCTTCGGATATGAGAGCATGCCACGGTCATGAGGATAGGCGGCGAGGGGGTTGTGACAGCCCCTGTCCGTCCCTTGTAATCCCTCCACGTTCGCATGTGATGTAGGAGTTCGTAAATGCTTCCCATTGGGCCGGATGGTACTGGAAAGTCTCCCTGTTATCCTAGACATAACCATGCTCATATCGTGTTAGCATATGATCCTAACTATTCATTGTAAGACCATGACTGGAATACATTAGAATACTCCATAGGACATTCATTTATTCTTTATCTATTTTCTTTATCCTTTCCTGGTGGATTCCAATGTGTGTGTCACACTATCTATAAACCGTATTGCTTACCCCTGTTATGATCAAGTTGGTCTTAGCGTGCACACATTTCATCATCCGGATGCCATGCTAGCTTCTTATACACAAGCCTTCCTTTGGGAAAATATAAATAACGATACCCTGAATACTTCCGGGTGAAATGCTACAATGATAGATCCGTGCGCTTGCGGATGAAATATCAACTATGGCAAGATCTATCACCGTTGATTGAAAGTGCGTTATCACCGACACGGTGGTCCCACTTAGTGATATCGACGGCATGTTTCCTAGCGTCGCCATTAGAGATGGGTTCTAAACCTGTTTCTAGTGATTGCGCTAAGAAACGCCAACAATTTGGCAGAATTATTGTATTGGTTACCAGTGTAGTAGTCACATGGTTTTGAAGAGTGCGTCTACATGGATTGTAAGGAATATATAGGACCCGATACGGACTTGAGTTGCATGTTCGAGATGGATTGGGCTAATCAAGTGTTATGACTTGGAAAAGGTGATGTTAGCTTAGCTATAGATGCATAAGTCGTTGCCAATGCCCTTAGCAAAAAAAAAGTTATCTTTGAGAAGATTTGAAGCGACACCACAAGCTAAAAGTTATATTCAAGGATTGAGCAACCAATCTTTTGAAGTTGGATGAATAGTCTACTTTGGGATAAAAAAGTTTCACAAAGGACTTCTTCAATAAGTTGGTTTTGAGCACGTGATATCATAATTGGATTGAAGTGACCATAGATACATGACATTGAATTATATCATCGTCTAGATGAGGCATATGTCATTGTCGGTACTCTTAGCTTAGCAACTATGCTAATGGAGATCAGACAACACCAAAGCCTCTGAGCTATATGCGAGAATATGAGGGTTGAGCAGCTCAACCATAGTAAGGATCTTGGTAGTTGGAACTTTGGAATGGAACCTACTTAGAATGAAGAGAAGGTCTATATGGTGGATAAGGTACTTAAACGGTTATGAGAGTTCCTCCCTAATTACCCCGGTCGACCTATCTTAAGGGGGTAGTGTCTCAATCTCGTGTGCTTGTTTCTCTCAACAAATCTATCCATAAGTTGTGGATTTGTCTCTTGGATTATCCTCTGTTATCCTTGCTGATGCTACCATTGTGGACCACCAGTTGATAGAAACTAGAGGTGGATATATAAAGTAATTGGATATTATGGACTAGAAAGCGATTAAGTAGAACATGTTGAGATGCATAGTGTTCCGGGTTAGAATTGTTGGGGAAAAGGTATTGTCATACAATTGATCTCAATGCGGATAATATGAGAAGCACAAAGAACATCGGTGTGATGAGTACGCTAGCATAAGACAAGTGGCCTAATAGTTGGAAATAAATCAAGAATTAGCTTGGAGATACTTGAGAGTTATTCATTGTGTGTGTCAAAGTCATGGGATAAGAAAACATGTTATTTGGAGAAAGGATGATAATAGGTATGCAATGCGAGATGGAATCCTTTGCCAAGAATATGAAGTTTGTCGATGCAATAAACAAGATTCAACATCGGACCATACACATCTTTTTATCCCAAGCTTCGAATCTCGGGGACGAGATTCATCTTAAGGGGGTAGATTTGTAAGACCCCAAATTTTGCCTCTTTTGAAAATAGAATAAAAATGATTTATTTATGTATTTTTGTGCCCATGAAAAACCTAGAAAATAATACTTTTTCATTAAATTAAAATTTATCATAGGAAGCAGACACATGTATGTGCATTCATGCTGTTGCATAGATACTTCTGTGATGTTTGGCTTTTGTCAAATTTGAAAGGGTTTTGAAATTCATTTGTAAATTTCATTTGAAAATCGGTTTAAATAAAAAGAAATCATATCTATTTCTTTTTCCCCTCAGTTTTTCTTTCTGTCCCGTCTGCCCGAACAGCCCAGCTTCTCCATGGCTTGCTCGCTTCTTCTTTTGGGCCAATCGGCAGGCAACACCCAACTTGGCCAAGTCACAGCAGCTGCCATCCCTCTCCTGTTCGCTGATGCCAGGGGCCAGCAGGTCAGCGTCGCCGTTTCACGCCGTGATCGACACGGACTCAACCCGATGTCGCTCGGCACCGCCTCAAGTCCCTCGCGTCCTGGTGCAACCGCGTGTTCCGTGGCTATTTAGGCCGACGTCCACGTCCGTGCCGCCCTTTGAAACCCTATCTCTTGCGTCCTGGTGCAACCGCGTGTTCCGTGGCTATTTAGGCCGACGTCCACGTCCGTGCCGCCCTTTGAAACCCTATCTCTTGCGCCGCCCTGGTTCCGAGCAGCAAAATCCGTGAAACCCTAGATGGAGCTGCTGCCACGGTTTCGTCGTTTCGTCGCTCAAGTTTCGTTGCAATTAAGCTGCTTGCCGAGCTTTGCACCGAGCTCGCAACGTCGCAGAGATCGACTTCTCTCTTTGCCTCGCTCTGTTTTGTGCACAGCACGTCGCCGGATTTCACAGGTCTTTGCCGTCCGCCGTGCCCAACCGTACGTCCATCTTCATCTACCTATCGCTCTCTATTGCTCACCGATGCAGTTGAACATCGCATGCAGGAAGCAGTAGTCCAAGTCCAAACCGCAGGACCTTGCTGTGTCTTCATCGTTGATGAGAAGCCCCTATAGGTGAGTTCATATATGGCCTTTCTGCATCCTCGTGTACTTACCGTTTTCATGGAATTCCAGAGAGCATGTGAAGCTATCTTGATGACATCGTTTTCTTGCCGTTTTCCTTCATAAAAACAAATCTAGAATTACCATGCCAATATACTTATAGATGCAGTCATCCCGTACAAGCCAGTTCCGTCTTGCCTTGCTTGATTTGGCAAGCTAGCTGTTCATCGAACCCAACTCTGCTGATCATCATGTCACATGCATTTTATGTCTGTTTTCCTTTTGGAGAACAAATCCTGAAATACACTCCATGATATCATGATGACACCGATATATTTTCTAGCCGATTTCCTACAGAAAAATAAATCTAGAAATACAACGCAAATACACATACACCTCCATCATCTTGAGCCGTCCAAATCCAGATCAAGGATCAAGATTAGAAGATACCCCTTCATTGGTTGTTTTGCTAAAGAGTCCATGGATTTCATCATAATTCCGTCCGAGGTCCTCCGATCAGATCCAATTACTCATTTTATTTATTTTAATTCATTTCAATTTATTTACATCTTTGCTACTGGTTTCAAAAGCTTATAACTTCTTCGGTTTAAATCCAAATCGAACCGTTCAAACTGCGTTAGATTCGTATCTTCGTCGTTTTAAGTCCGATTTCGGTGATCTTTACGTCTGTGTGATCATAGTGGCATTTAGAATAGTTTTATAATCTTTTAAACTTGTTTTCCACTGTTGGTGTACTATTCTAATTGTAGTCTTGTTTGTCATGCATGATTGGATCCATACGTATGTGTGTTGCTGATTGGAATCGGGTAGACAGTGAGCTTTGAGTTGATGATGTAGAAGAAGTTGACGATCAAGAAGGATTTCTTTTGAAGCTTGGACTTGAAGAAAGGATCTCTATTTAAGGCAAGTATAGCTTGGGATCATCCTTGATGTCCTATTCACTTTAATTAACAATACATGAATGCATGAGTCCTCCTTGGTTGCCTTTAAGGATTATCCTAGTCTTTGAATACTTGCTCCTTGACACCTATGGGTTATGCATTTGGGTAGAAACTTGCTAGCGCTCAACAAACACCTTTATTATTATTACTTTATGGATCAAATCATGGTATGAGTATTTGTTGATGACATGGTACATAGGGCGAAAGAGCTTGTGTTTTTGTTTATGATGCTCTTAGCTCTCCATAAGGACTTATTCATTTGTGATCATCCGGGATATACAGTACAACTATGGGGGCTACGTGGCTCTGGCTCTAGTTGTTCAAGGGTTTTGCCTACCTTTGTTGGTGGTTTGCCAGAATTGGGAGAGACGGGGTTGTAGCTCTGTTGGCCTCTAATATTTTTAAGGGGACCTTTGAATGGCTTTATATGGTTTTCATTTGTTTGGGGAGTCATGAACCTACTCTTGTGGAAATCATAACCCGTAGTGAAAGTGTACACCTCTGCGCAGAGTTAATTAAACTGATATATCAGCCGTGTTCGCGGTCATGAACGGTCTTGGAGACATCTATGAATAGAATCACATGGTTTATGTTGTTGTTATTTAACTTGTTGATTATATCTGTTAACTCATGTGAATATGGGATAATGGGATTCCTTGATGCTTAAGCTTAAAACTTGACTTACAGTAAAAGCAACCGCAGCCAAACCAGTGTCAGCCTCTTGAGCCTCATGAAACCCCTGGCTATGCTTGCGGAGTTCGACATGGACTCACCCTTGCTATTTCACCCCACCTCAGGAGGAAGTTAGGCTTGTGATCAACCAGTCAGTTGTCCCTGTGGAGTCTACACCAGAAGATCGAAGTGTCTTTCCGCTGTCTGCTAGCTGAGGTTATTTTCTTGTATATTATGTTCGTTATATTTTAAGCATTGTAAATTGATACTACCATTTATTTGTAAACTATATGTGAGATTTGACTTCCAGGGCTCACATATGACTTCATCTGGTTTTGTTCTTAAAACCGGGTGTTACATGCATCCAGTGCGGCTAGAGAATGAACAGGTTCACCTTCCGCCTGCGACATGGACCTTCAACGGGGCAACAAAGAAAAAGTTTATCTTCATCTTCAATGAACTCAAACTCCCAATAGGCTACGAGTGGTAACTTGAAGAGGCTAGTGAACATGAAAGAACTGAAGTTCAACTATGGCTGCATGAAGGCCCATGATTGTCATGTCATTATGACTCAACTACTCCCTATTGCTCTACGTGGTCTCCAGCTCCCCCCAAAGCTCAATGGCGCAATTGTAAAGTTGTGCTCGTTGCTCAATGCGATCTCAAAAAAGGTCATTGATATGTCCACGCTGGACCAGTACCGAAAGAGGATATAGCCGAAGCACTAAGCATGCTTGAGGTGGAATTCCCACCGACTTTCTTTGATATCTCAGTGCATCTGCTCGTCCATCTTGTTCAACAAATTAGAGCCCTTGGCCCAATGCACCTGCATCAGATGTTCCCTTTCGAAAGGTTGATGAAAGTTTTTAGGAGGTATGTTAGGAAAAGGTTCAGACCAGAAGGGAGCATGGTTGAAGGATGGTCAATGGAGGAAGCCATCGAGTTCTGCACATATTATCTAGAGATCAATAGGGTCGGACTTCCAATATCTCGTCACGTGGGAAGACTATGTGGCAAAGGAACGATCGGGCCTAAATCTGTTACAGTAAAAGACCCTGTTGCTTTCAGACATGCACAGTTCGCTATTTTACAGCAAGCTGAGGATGCGAGGCCATACATTGTGCGGCACAAGGCAATGCTGAAAGAGCAATATCCCAACATAAAACCTAATTGGCTATATAACAAACATACGGAGGAATTTTGCGATTGGTTGCGAGTAAGCTTGCTTGGGAAAGAGTTGGGTAATCAACTGGATTTCTGGGTAAGGGGCCTAAGAGTACATTTGTTAAGTACGAAGGGTATAAGATCAATGGATACACATTTTACACAAAAAGCAAGATGGAAGGAGCCAATACCAAAACAGTGGTGTTCGTTTTAAATCTACAGATGAAAAGGGCAAAGTGGAAGATACCTACTATGGCTACATAGAGGAGATATGGGAACTAGACTACGGTCAGCTGAAGGCAGCTCTGTTTTGCTGCCAGTGGGTTCAGAAAACTGCCATCACCATTGATGCAGAGGGGTTCAAGACCCTTGATCTCTCACCAAGACCGGGCATAGAGAAGACCCCTTCACCCTTACAAAAGATGTTACACAAGTTTTCTATGCACCGGACAACAAGACAAATGGAAGGCTACACGTACAGCTAGAAAGAAAAAGGAAGATTATCGGAGTGGATGGAGTGACGAATGAAGAAAACTACAGTGGGTATCACGAAATGCCTGCATTTGCCGTTAACGTAGCCCTACCGATCCTAGATGAGGGTGAAGGTGAACTGCTTAGTACAAGTTGATCATTATGGCCCTCAGCTCGATCAGTATTGTTCACTATATGTAATCGATGGAGTTAGATTATTGTTAACTAAATGTAATCACTATGTTTGGACAAATTAACGTTCTTCACCAACTATGTAATCTATGGAGTTAGTTTATCTATACTATGTGCCTCGATTTAACAGTGCTTTTCGGTGAACCGTCGGTAGCCAAAGCAGAGGACTTTTCGGTTCCTTGCCGGTTCAAAACCGAGAGTGATAGCCATTATCACTACCGGGAGCTTTCACTGTCGGCTATTTCACTGTCGGTTAAATAACATAACCGACAGTGATCGAAAAAAGCCTAAGATTTGTATGGTTCCTATGTTACCTGTGGTTCATATCTTTGTAAAGGTGTCCCTATCGGTCTCAAACGTTTTCTAAGTCTTTCACAAGCAGTGGGTGAGTCATCCCAAAGGTTTGAAATTTTTTGGAGTTGCTTTGGCACTTTTTACAGTTTAATTGATTTTCTGGCGTGACGAGGTCGAGTAATTCTAGGTTGAACTTAGGCTACCCCCGAAAAGAACAGGCATGGTGCCAAACTTTTCCACCTGGTCTTATTTGGCTTAGGAGGCAAATGAATGCACATATACATGCTAAATTCTTGTGTTTGCATGATGTAATTCGCCATTTTCCACCCCGTTTAGGAGGAAGGAAAAACCTAAAAATGAAAATATTCACCGGAAAAACCTAAGATCTTGTGTGGGGGTATATTTTGGGTGTAAATGATTTGCAAAAAAAATTCAAGCCATTTACACGTTGGTGGATGACACTTGCTTCACAAAGGTACATGCACCCTTTTAACTCACTATAACTATACACTTAGGTTCCTATGTTAACCTATGGTTCATATCTTTGTAAGGTGTCCTATTGGTCTCAAACTTTTTCTAAGTCTTTCACAAGCAGTGGGTGAGTCATCCCAAAAGTTTGAGATTTTTCGGAGTTGCTTTTGTACTTTTTGCGGTTTATTTGATTTTTGGCGGCGACGAGGCTAAGTAATTCTAATTTGAACTGAGGCTACCCCGAAAAGAACAAGGCGTGGTGCCAAACTTTTCCACATGGTCTCATTTGATCTAGGAGGCAAATGAATGCACATATACATGCTCAATTCTTGTGTTTGCTTGATGTAATTAGCCATTTTCCACCCCGTTTAGCGGGAAGGAAAAAACCTAAAAATGAAAATATTCACAGAAAAACCTAAGATCTTGTGTGGGGGCATATTTTGGGTGTAAATGACTGCAAAAAAATTCAAGCCATTTACACGTTGGTGGATGACACTTGCTTGACAAAGGTACATGCACTCTTTCAACTCACCATAACTATACACTTAGGTTCCTATGTTAACCTGTGGTTCATATGCTCTAAGGTGTCTTATCAGTCTCAAACTTTTTCTAAGTCTTTCACAAGCAAGCAGTGGGTGAGTCATCCCAAAAGTTTGAGATTTTTCGGAGTTGCTTTGGTACTTTTTGCAGTTTAATTGATTTTCTGCGCGACGAGGCCGAGTAATTCTAGGTTGAACTAAGGCTACCCCCGAAAAGAACAGGCATGGTGCCAAACTTTTCCACATGGTCTCATTTGGCCTAGGAGGCAAATGAATGCACATATACATGCTAAATTCTTGTGTTTGCATGATGTAGTTAGTCATTTTCGCCCCATTTAGCGGGAAGGAAAAAAAACTAAAAATGAAAATATTCACCGTAAAAAAACCTAAGATCTTGTGTGGGGGCATATTTTGGGTGTAAATGACCGTAAAAAATAAATTCAAGCCATTTACATGTTGGTGGATGACACTTACTTCACAAAGGTACATGCATGATCCCTTTCACTCTTACAAAAGCTTAAAATTTATAAAGCGCCATTTGTATGTACATCACTTTTGCGGGTTAATTACTCACCGGCGGTGATAAATTTATCACTTGTCGAGGGGAGTAAGCGACCCGACAGTGATGTGTTATGCATATATATATGCGAATCGGTGCGGTCTTGAAAATTTCCCCAATTCTTTTGAACACCGCGCCACCTGTTCCCCCGCGCAACCTGAGCCACCACCCAACACCGACAGAGCACCGCCGCCCAGCTCTACGCCGTCCTTCGCCTCCATCGACGCTACCTCCGTCGATGCCACCCACCTCCACGCCGCCCACCTCGACCAGCTGTCCGCCGCCTCCATCGACGCCGCCTCCCTCGACACCACCCACCTCGACACCGTCCTTCGCCTCCATCGACGCCGCCTCCCTTGATGCCGCCCACCTCGACGCCGTCCTTCGCCTCCATCGGCGCCGCCTCTCTTGATGCCGCCCACCTCGCGTAGCCCCTTCGCCAACCTCAACGCCGTCCGTCAACTTCTCGTTCTGCCCCATCACACTTTCATCCACGCCGCCTGTCAGAGGACTTCGAGGAGCGCGCAGAGAGCGGCTTTCCCACCCTCCCTAGGTGCTCTCTCTCACTACCCCTTAGGTGTTCGATAGAATGCCACCGATGATCTTGCACCCTCCCTCTTTGTGTAGCACAACCTCCATTCTTCGTCGTATTCCATCTCAGGCCGGCTGCCCTCGCGCCATCCTCATCCACGACGCCGGCCAAAGCGTGCCCCTCTACCTCCACACCCGCATGTCCGGGACCACCCTCGGGAGCGAGCGAACATCCGCTATTACCCACCCCCCAAGGTGAGTGCGACACCATTTCCCCAATGCATTTTGCTCAAATGTGTGTTAGATTGGGCAACAACTTGTTATTTTGTTTTTCTACAACATTTGTACCAACTGTGACAACGGTTGTGTCACAAACCATGGCTCCTCCTCGCCGGTTAATCCATCGTCAAGTACAAAGAGAACCGGCCGATAACCCCGGGATGGGAGAGCCGCATCGGCCCGCCAAACACGGGCGTTGCGAATGAGGAAGAGGCATGGAGCCCGAGCACCGTTTCGACCTGGATCAATGTGACCAAGATGACCGGGGTAATTTGGCGGGTTTCATGTGACTAGCTAGGTATCCATACACACTCAAGTTAATGGAGAGGGTCTTATCTTGCTTGGTACTTTTTGCGTAGCAGGAGCAGATAGTGGCCGAGCAGGCAGAAGGTTCGGAAAGCAAGAAGCCCAAAACCAAGCGAGGCCACACAAGGCTTCCGGAGAAGAATACAACCTTCCGGATCACCGAGTTGGATGAATACGGGGAACCAGCCGCACCCCAATAGTTGTGGCCAAATAGTCTAGTATCTTGGGGGTACTTGTAAGGGACAACATCCCAATTAAGTACAGGAAGTGGACTAGGAAGGAAATAGATCCGTGGAGGGTTCCTGAAACTGAGAAGAAAATTGTATGGGACAGGCTAAATGGTTATTTCTTCTTCCCAGAGGGTTGTGATATGGATTTGGTAAAGAAAAAAACTTATGAAACCATGTGTAGATGCTTCGCGACTTTCAAGGGGGATCTGTATAAAAAGTTTTGGCTACTAGATAAAGAGCCATATTGGGATGGAGGAGAGTACTCCTTTAGAAGATCTACAGGGAGGAATTCAAGGCACATAGGCTAAGCGATGAGTTTAGAGAAGTGAGCTTGAAGAACAAGCGAGAACTTCGCTGAAAAACAAAAATCCTCATCGTCTCGGCTCTCACGGCTATGCCAAAAGATGCGTAATTTCAAGCGAGAACTTGATTTGATGGAGCAATGCCGCGAATTTGAAGGTTTCTGAGGTTGACACCGCAGATTGGGAGACAAGATTGTTAATATACTGTATGGCGAGGAAAGTACGCCACTCTGCAGAAGACGAGAGCTTTAGCACCGAAAATCAACCCATGAGCAACCTTGTCCGGAATATCTCCAAAGTAAGCGAGGAGGTGAAGAAAGGGTCTCACACTTCTAGGAGGGAGGATGACGTGCTCACCCAAGCACTCAAAAACAAGGAGCACCCTGGTCGCACCACAGGAGCCGGTGTTGTTCCTTGGAAACTATCATTCGCGGACTACTCTCGAGAGTATCGGTCCCGCTCGAATACTATACAGCAACGTGAGGAAGAGTGGAATAGACGTCTGCAAGCGATAGTGGATGATAGAGTCCAGCAACTTTGTCTCAAAGACCAAAAGCACTACAAGACCCTAATGATGCCTTGAGCCTTCATGCCAAGGGCCGCAATAGCGACTACTGGATCGACCCGTTTGAGAAAGATGTGAATGTGCCTCATCCGGTGGACAACATCAAAGACCCTGTCAATGTCAAGTTGTACATCCGTCATCAATGGTCGAAAGACAAGGTGGCAGTCGGCCAGGCTTGGCCGACCCCTATAGATGGGGTCATCAATGGCCGACCAATTCCATAGGGGTATGCTTGCGTCAACATTGATAGCATACTTGATTACAAGTATAACAAGATATCCATTGAACACCCTGCAGTGGAAGACAGGCCCAGACTTGGTCAGAACATCCACCGTCAAGTGCTTTGGCGTAAGTGCTACATTAAGCTGGATAGCGAGTTATCATCGGATGATGAGGACGACCGTGAGTCTATGCCCTCCCATGAGGCTACTAATCCTAATACCACTCCTCATCCCCCTGTCAAACATCTGCCACCTCCATCTTCATCAGCCCCAACAAGACAGTTACATCCTTCCCCTTCATTACCCCCTGAACAATATAACCCTCCTCCCTCTTTATCAGCCCCGCCAAAGCAGGGTCCTCCTCCTCAAGTAGCGGCACACACAAGATCAAAGGCAAAGGCAAAGGCAAAGGCAAAGGCAAAGGCAAAGGCAAAGGCAAAGGCAAAGGCAAAGGCAAAGGCAAAGGATACCACTGTGGACCAACCCTTGCATACCAACAAACGGCCGTTGAATTCTGTTAGTAACACTGTGGAGAAGCCCAAAAAACAGAGAGTGATTTCCAGCACCTAGATGGCAGAATGCAATAAATTCCTAGATTTAATGGCCTCATTTGTGGAAAAACACGGCAACCAAAAGGATTAGTGCAAAGTTGTGTCACCAGAATCTATAGTCGAAGAAGATCGGAGGAAGATAGAGAAGCTTGCCTCTAAGCATCAATTGACTTATGATGTTGCTGCAGATAGGTATTATGCCACAACGGGGGAGGTACCAGCGGCAATGCAGTTTGTAAATGGCTGTAATTTGGTTAAGGATGAGCTGGTGGAAAAATTGACCACAGCCATGCGTGATTTGCATGACTATTACCTAGCTCAAACAAGGGATCCAAATTGACCGGTTTTGAGGTTATCATCCCCGCCGCGATCTGCATTTTTCATTATCCAAAAGAACAGAAGAATTTTGTCGCATGGGAGTTCTTATTCCAGCTATACCAACAATGCGGCCTCGATACAAATTTGATGACGCCGTGGACTATGTAAGTACCCGACTCGCATGACAATGCAATTAACTACTATCCAGTCATAAATTGTTAAGTTTTGAGCATTACCCATGGTTTTATACAGGTGTATCTCAAAATATTATGCAAGCATCTACACATTCAACAAGTATGGCTTCTTGAACCCAACATACTCACCGAAATCAGTCTCGAGAGGCCTCAATGGAGAAGACCCGGAAGTCTTGAAGGAACGATTGATTCTTTGTTATTGATGAATTTGTGATGCACGAGAAAAGAGAAATCTTACTAGCCTACAAGCGTGAGTATGTGTTCACCGCTTTTTTAATTCATATTTACGCATCTTGCTCATTAAGATGATTCGATAATTAGGAATTTGTGATTGCAGCAACCATTTTATCTTCGTTGTTGTCCATCCGAGCACCAATAAAATCTTGGTGTGGGACTCGAAGCAAAAACCACTTTCTCTTCTAGATCCACTAGTAGAGATGCTAAACTGGTCGGTGACAATAATAACATATTAATTTTGACATCATGTGTGTCATGCAAGTTAGTTGCTCACTATTTTATTTGACATGCTCATTGTTTTCTAACCCACAAAGTATATATTTGATGCTTGTGAGACTGCTACAATTTCATTCTAACTAGATTCTACTACTACTACTTTTGTAAACCACAAAGTATAAGCTCAACTCTCTCTATATAGGACCTTTTGTTAGGTCTTTAGACCACTAATCTGAACTTGATATCATCATAGTGCATTCTAATTTTTTTCCCTTTTCACTCTTTTTAATGTGGCTCGGTGTCCGCAAAAAAAACTTCGGGACTGCATTTGTTCCATTCAAGGTTGATAGAATGGGGATACTTGATGTGCATCAGTTAGAGCAGCCGGGGCGAACGATCGGTGTGGTTACTATGTAATGTGGGTGATGTTTAAATTGGCCGGCGGGATAACGGCACAACAAGACAAAAGCGTGTGTATACTCTCCAATTCATTTGGGTTTTTTAAATAATTCAATAAAATGATCTCTTGATTCATTTATATTTTTCGAATGATAGCGCATGAAATTGAAGCACAACCACATCCTACCGTCCGAGATCGTAGCATTGCAAGAGGAGCTGGTCGAATTCATCAAAGATGAGGTATTGTCAAAAGCGGGGACGATTTTCCATTACAAAGTGCGTGGTGGTTTGCGGTCGGTATGGGCGGACCGGATCAATAAACTACTGTAGTTTCTTATTGATGTTGTGGGTGATCTAGAACATTTGAGCTACTGTACTGTTTGACTACTTGGCTGCTGACCCTGTGATATAAACATGTGAGCTACTGTAACTGTTAGACTACTTGGCTGGTGACCAAAACTCTGTGATCTGAACATGTGATTATGATAATGTTTTGTTCATAAACTTGACATTCTACGTTGCTATAGTTACCTGTCATTTTAATTTCCTAACGCTGCCGGCTATCACAAACCGCACCATTCTTTGTATCAATCATCGCTGGACGCCAAAAAACCGGTAGTGCGACCGCCTACAAACACCGCCGGTTTGAAACACTCGGCGGTGTCGGCAGACAGCCAACACTTTCGGTTCCAAGTGTAACCGGCGGTGTGATATTAACAACTCTGTCGGTTTACCCACAACCCGGCGGTGTTCCTTCATATGGTACTACTGGTTTCGATACACACAACCGAAAGTTTCCGCAACACCGCCGGCTATAGTGCGAACCGATAGTCTTATTTCAAGTCATTGCGCGGGTGGTAGTGACACTGGAAGTATTGTTACGAATCACCATCGGTTTTTACACCCGCAAGTGTTTGAACCCCACATCACTTCGCTTTGGTTCTGCCGGTTCATTTTTTTCGGCAAGTGAAGGGGGATTTGAGCCCGACAGTGATGTACAAATCTGTAGTAGTGATGGTTTGATGACTAACATGAGGCAATAAAGGTAATGCAACTCAGATTCATGGCACTCGACATCACAGTCATAAAAATGTAAGCATTCCGAACCAATTATCAAAAATAAGGCCTCAACTGGATCATTGGCCAAGCACAAAATGAGATAGGAGAACAACAACATGAAAATAAGAGCAAAGCTTCCATATCAGAAGCTCCCTCATGCCTGTGCTATACAAAGCACCATCAAATGGCAACAAAAGATAGGTGGCAGTAGATTCAAGACCATATAGATGGGGCCTCAGCTTTTGTGACACCCGAAATTTTGCTTGATTTTTAAATAGTTAAATTTGATTTATTATGTAATTTTGTGATGCATTGAATGTAGAAAATAAATAATTTTATGAAAATTAAAATTCAATGTAAGGCTAGATACATGTTGTGCATTACATGCCGTTGCATATTTTATTGTCTGATTTTTGTTGAGTGGAAAAGGATTTCGAAATTCATTTGAAAAGGTTTTGAAATAAACAGAAAAGGAATTTTTGTTTCATTCATTCTCTTGTGTCAAATTGGCCCGATGGCCTTGTCCTTTTCTCTCTGGTCCGTCGTCTCCTTGGCCCAAGTGGTTTGGCCGGTTTCTTCTATCTTCTCCTTGCCTAGCAAGCCAACCTGAGCCCAGCAGCACCACGTCGCTCTTTCTTCTCGTCTTCGACACGGACACCACGTCCTAGACTGTATCGAGGTCGTGCCTTATCTTGTGACCGATCGATTTCGGCGGATAGCGTGAGTCTCTCGGCTCCTATATAAACTAGGCCGCGCCGCTTTTCTAACCCTAGCGCAAGCGCCGCCTTAACCACGAGCTCACCGCAGCCGCAACCCTAGCAGACGCCGAGCGTCGTTTCCGCTGCTCATCGCCGTATGCAGTTCATCTTTGTGCCGCCGTCGACTGCTGCCTTGCCGCGGTTGCAACCTGCTACTGAAGTTCTGCATCGAGGTTACCAAGTTTTTGATGTCTTCATCTCTTTATCTTTTTCTCCCTGTTTTGCTCACGCCATAGCCGTCGAACTCTCTACAGGAAGCTGTCAAGCCACCCTGCTAAGCCCCACGTTGCCATCAAGTTTCTCTGCCGCCAAAACCGATAAAACGCACTAGGTGAGTTTGCCAAACGTCGCTCTCAGGATGTGTGTTCTTACATCACAAAACCGAAAACTGAGGTGTGTACGTTCGTACTCCAGCAAATGCTCCAACGTTAGTCATGGCTAGTTTGCTGATATCTTGTCTAGCTTCATGACATCATATGATGACGTTATCTGATTTCTTGCCGTTTTCCTTGACAAAAATAAATCTAGGAATACCATGGCAATACACATATATTCCTACAATCACCATGGAAGTCATCACGTAACTAGCCTCCTGCTGCTGGTTCTGAAGGCGCATACTAATGTGCTAGTATTCCCACTTCACAGCATGCAAAGTTTCTCTCCAGCAGTTCCTTGCTCCAATTACAAAAATAAATACACGTATACATCTGAACACCAGAACCACGTCGTATGTCTTGCCTTATATTGCAACATCCTCTAAAGTCAAGCTTGTGTGCATATGCACGCACTTCATCAGCTTTGGGCACCACGTAGGCTAGCTACGAGTGCATGCATGGCCCTGTTGTGCTCTTGTTAGCTAGCTTGTTAGCTTAACGACACCATGCCATCAGATTCAAATGTAACTTTCTCAAATTTTATCCAAATCAATCCGTTCAAGTTGCGTTAGATTTATAATCTCGTAACCTACATGTTTATCTTACTGATAGTCAGGTTTTAAACTTTTTAAATTTCGAGTTTATATTAGGCTTATTATTTTATTATTATTAAACTTGTAAAATTCATAACTACGCCGTTTTAGCTCCGATTTCTGTGATCTTTACGTCGATGTGATCATAGTGACGTGTAGAATAGTTTTATAAGCTTTTCAAACTGATTTTTCCACTGTTGGTGTATTGTTCTAATTATAGCCTTGTTTGTTATGCATGATTGGCCCTATATGTTTGTGTGTTGCTGATTGGAATCGAGTAGACGGTAAGCTTTGCGTTGCTGATCTAGAAGAGGTTGATGATCAAGAAGGATTTCTCTTGGAGCTTTGGACTTGATGAAGAATTGTATTTGAGGCAAGTATAGCTTGGGATCATCCTTGATGTCCTATTCACCTTAATTAACAATTCATGTTGCATGTGTCCTCCTTGTTTGCCACTAAGGATTTACCTAGACTTGATTACTTGGTCCTTGACTCCTACGGGTTATGCATTGGGTAGTAATGGCTAGCGCTCAACCAACAAACATTTACTTATTGCTTTATGGATTAAATTGTGATAAATAGTTGATGATGCCATGGTACATAGGGCGAAAGAGCTTGTGCTGTTGTTTATGAAGCTCTTAGCTCTCCATAAGGACTTAATCCGTTCGTGGATATCCGGGATATACAGTACAGCTATGGGGGTCACATGGCTCTGACTTTAGTTGCTCAAGGGTTCTACCTAGCTTTGTTGGTGGTTTGCCAGAATTGGGAGAAACGGGGTTGTAGCTCTGTTGGCCATTCAATATTGTTAGGAGGGTTTTTGAGCGGCTTTATATGGTCTTCATTTGGTTAGGGAGTTGAGAACCTACTCTAATGGAAACCATGACCCGTAGTGAAAGTGTACACCTCTGCGCAGAGTTAACTAAACTGACATGTCAGCCGTGTTCGCGGTCATGAACGGCCTTGGAACACCAATGGATTAGAATTGTGTGTTTCTGCATCGATGATATTAAATTGATGATGATATCTGTCCACAAGAGTGAATAATGGGTTGGGATTCCTTTTTTCGCTTAAGCTTAAAACTTGACCCACTCTAAAAGCAACCGCAGTTAAAACAATTGTCGCCTTTCTCGAGCCTTCATAACCCCCCGGTTATACTTGGCGGAGTTCGACATGGACTCACCCTTGCTATTTCACCCCACCTCGGGAAGATGTTAGGCTTGTGATCAACCGGTCGGTTGTCCCCGTGGAGCCTACAATTTAAGATTGAAGAGTCTTTCCATTTATTCGCTAGCCGAGGTTATTTATTGTTATATTATGTTCGTTATATCTTAAGCATTGTGAATTGATACTCCATTTATTTGTAAACTATATGTGAGATTTGACTTCCGGGGCTCACATATAGCATCATCCGGTTTTGTTCATAAAATCGGATGTTACAAATTGGTATCGCTCCGTCTTCGATGTTGTAGGACGCATAAGCCTAGTTAGAATTGGACGTCTTTTCTTTCTTTCATCCTCGGTTGGAGCATATATTGCAAGACCCGTACCCGCATCAACATGCTCAAGTGGGGTATAGATGAACTAAGTGGACGCATCCTAAGTATAAGAGTCACTGGATCAAAAGAAGCACACATCGGAAGGAGGGATATGTTTATCGGTTCACAACCGGTGGAATCCATTCACTTTCGGTTGTCGCTGATCGTCTCGACAAGAATGTCGTGATATCGAGGTTGTTCATCAAGCTCTTTTGGGAATATCTTGGGAAACACTAGGAAGGGATGAAGGATGACAAGTAAGAGTATTTCCCTAGATGTCTACCAAGTAATTATGGATGATCCCAAAGTATAGAGCAAGATTAGCAAATAAAGGAGATGACCTTAACAATCCAAGTCCTCCATCGTAAATTTGGAAGATAGTTAACTAGAGTTGGCGAAGTAAGGAACATCATGAGGAAGCTCTTGATGAGATTGATGAGTGGAGAAGTCATGCTAGATTACCATGAATCAATGAAGTGGAGAACGTGTTTTGCACATCCACACGTAAAAGTTGTTATCCTGGATGTCGCTGCAATCACACCGTGTTTAAGTAGGAGTTTATGCCCCTATGCAACAAAACGTTAGTAGAGAAAAGTTGAGTCATTGTTTGGTTTGTGCAACTATATTGCTTTGTTGAGTTGTTATTATGCATATGTTTGTTTTGGATCTTTGTATTGAGTGCAATGATCTTGTTGGTTTGTCCACAATTTCATTTAGTTCATAGGCCTAAGGTATAAGGTTTAGTGTAATAAATAACCGGGTTGGTTTTCTTGTTCCTGCCATGTCCTGTCTTTTTGGAGCATCCTGTCTTCCTTGGCTTATACCTCTGCCCTTGGACCACAAAAAAAAAAATTTATGGAATAATTCTGGACAAAAGTAGACTTCCATATCTCTATCGGAGCGCAAGAATAACCTTCATATCCTGTCTGGTTTGAGAGTTATGAAAATCACAAGATGATGCAACTGCGCTGTTAGAAATCTGGAACAGATTCGGTTGCGTGCTATTTTCGACCAATATAAGTGCTTAATTTGGAAAAATCTTCTATAAGGAAGTTGTAGAGGATTTCATCAGCTTTCCAACGGTATAAAGTACAACTTCATCGGATTTACAGAAGATAAGTTAGAGGTGTTTTACTGAGCTGCTGTTTTCTGCTCGCGAGAAATTTCAGATTTCTTGTTCTTGCTTATGCATCTAAATTTCTCTTGGAAGTCAGCAGACCATTAAGATGGATGACTCACTGAGGAGAATGTTTAAGCTACCTTTGCTGGTCCCCTAGTAATCTTTTCTTAAGGGGGGTAGCCACTTGAAGAAGTTACGAGCATGAAGGTTTTATACATTCTAGATCTTCACCCGAGAGGATTAGCTATCTTATGGTTGAGATGTCAACATTGAGCACATGCATCTTTCACTCAAGGTTGATGACGGATGGATCGTCTACAAGGAGCTTGTGTGCTTGACATGATTGGATTATGTCTCAAGCTATCACAACACTTTAGAGTTCAACTTATAATTCAAGATAAGTTAGTAATAATGACATAGGAATGTGTTGCATGTTGGACTTCTCTACAGTTTCTATGATGAATTGCATGGAGAACTCTAGAGAGAGGTGTTGAGTTGAAGTAGTTTAAGAATGCAAGAGTGTTTCCTTGGAATGATGTGGTTCTAGTGGAGGTTGAAGGAAGGTTTGGCTAAGTCTCTCCAGATGGTACTACAAGAGAAGATATTAAGTGTGTTTGGATGTCAAGTCGACTAGTGAAGCATTGGATCTGGAGGTACTATCCTATTGGTCCTTAGTGCAACAGTTACATGGTTTTTAACAGTGATGTCTCGTGGATTGTAAGAATTCATAGGATTACTAAGTTGGATTTGAGATGCATGTTCTAGGTGGATTGGGCTAATCAAGAGCGATATCTTGAAAAAGGTTCTACTATCTAGAGTTGTAAAGTCATTACTGATGCCCTTAGCAAAGAAGAGTTGTGCTAAGAAGATTTGGATGACACCACAAGCTAAAAATTTGGATCCAAAGTTTGAGCGACTTAACTTGAGCAAAGGTCACTAATGTTTAAAGTTGGATGAATAGTCTACTTAGGGATAAAAGATACACAAAGTACTTCTTCACTAAGTTAGTTTTAAGCATGTGACATTAGCATTGGATTGAAGTGAACACAGACACATGACGTGGAAGTATGTTAACAAGGTGAGGAAAATATTGTTTTCAATATCTTAGCTAGTAAAAGATAGTTACGCCTGGAGGATTTGAATGACACTAAGATCAGGCTATGAGTGGAACCCAAGTAATGTCATTAGTTCTATAAAGTTGGTAATTAGTAAGTTCACTTTGAAGTATGAACAGAGTGGGTGTGAAGAGTAAGTTAGTTCTAGTGAAGTGGCCTAATAGTTGAAAGTTAATAGAGAGTTGGTATGGAGTTAGCCGAGAGTTATGTTGAGTGCTGCCAAAGTCTTGGAATAAGCAAGCATGTTATTCGGACAAAGATTAAAAGGCACACAAAATAAGAGGAACCCTTACCAAGAAAATGGAAATATTCGAGGAGTGACAAAGATTCGTAGACGGAATATCTCAATTTCTTCGATCTTTATCTTCGAATCTCGACGAGATTCATCTTAAGGGGGTAGATTTGTGACACCCGAAATTTTGCTTGATTTTTAAATAGTTAAATTTGATTTATTATGTAATTTTGTGATGCATTGAATGTAGAAAATAAATAATTTTATGAAAATTAAAATTCAATGTAAGGCTAGATACATGTTGTGCATTACATGCCGTTGCATATTTTATTGTCTGATTTTTGTTGAGTGGAAAGGGATTTCGAAATTCATTTGAAAAGGTTTTGAAATAAACAGAAAAGGAATTTTTGTTTCATTCATTCTCTTGTGTCAAATTGGCCCGATGGCCTTGTCCTTTCTCTCTGGTCCGTCGTCTCCTTGGCCCAAGTGGTTTGGCCGGTTTCTTCTATCTTCTCCTTGCCTAGCAAGCCAACCTGAGCCCAGCAGCACCACGTCGCTCTTTCTTCTCGTCTTCGACACGGACACCACGTCCTAGACTGTATCGAGGTCGTGCCTTATCTTGTGACCGATCGATTTCGGCGGATAGCGTGAGTCTCTCGGCTCCTATATAAACTAGGCCGCGCCGCTTTTCTAACCCTAGCGCAAGCGCCGCCTTAACCACGAGCTCACCGCAGCCGCAACCCTAGCAGACGCCGAGCGTCGTTTCCGCTGCTCATCGCCGTATGCAGTTCATCTTTGTGCCGCCGTCGACTGCTGCCTTGCCGCGGTTGCAACCTGCTACTGAAGTTCTGCATCGAGGTTACCAAGTTTTTGATGTCTTCATCTCTTTATCTTTTTCTCCCTGTTTTGCTCACGCCATAGCCGTCGAACTCTCTACAGGAAGCTGTCAAGCCACCCTGCTAAGCCCCACGTTGCCATCAAGTTTCTCTGCCGCCAAAACCGATAAAACGCACTAGGTGAGTTTGCCAAACGTCGCTCTCAGGATGTGTGTTCTTACATCACAAAACCGAAAACTGAGGTGTGTACGTTCGTACTCCAGCAAATGCTCCAACGTTAGTCATGGCTAGTTTGCTGATATCTTGTCTAGCTTCATGACATCATATGATGACGCGTTATCTGATTTCTTGCCGTTTTCCTTGACAAAAATAAATCTAGGAATACCATGGCAATACACATATATTCCTACAATCACCATGGAAGTCATCACGTAACTAGCCTCCTGCTGCTGGTTCTGAAGGCGCATACTAATGTGCTAGTATTCCCACTTCACAGCATGCAAAGTTTCTCTCCAGCAGTTCCTTGCTCCAATTACAAAAAATAAATACACGTATACATCTGAACACCAGAACCACGTCGTATGTCTTGCCTTATATTGCAACATCCTCTAAAGTCAAGCTTGTGTGCATATGCACGCACTTCATCAGCTTTGGGCACCACGTAGGCTAGCTACGAGTACATGCATGGCCCTGTTGTGCTCTTGTTAGCTAGCTTGTTAGCTTAACGACACCATGCCATCAGATTCAAATGTAACTTTCTCAAATTTTATCCAAATCAATCCGTTCAAGTTGCGTTAGATTTATAATCTCGTAACCTACATGTTTATCTTACTGATAGTCAGGTTTTAAACTTTTTAAATTTCGAGTTTATATTAGGCTTATTATTTTATTATTATTAAACTTGTAAAATTCATAACTACGCCGTTTTAGCTCCGATTTCTGTGATCTTTACGTCGATGTGATCATAGTGACGTGTAGAATAGTTTTATAAGCTTTTCAAACTGATTTTCCACTGTTGGTGTATTGTTCTAATTATAGCCTTGTTTGTTATGCATGATTGGCCCTATATGTTTTGTGTGTTGCTGATTGGAATCGAAAGTAGGCGGTAAGCTTTTGCGTTGCTGATCTAGAAGAGGTTGATGATCAAGAAGGATTTCTCTTGGAGCTTTGGACTTGATGAAGAATTGTATTTGAGGCAAGTATAGCTTGGGATCATCCTTGATGTCCTATTCACCTTAATTAACAATTCATGTTGCATGTGTCCTCCTTGTTTGCCACTAAGGATTTACCTAGACTTGATTACTTGGTCCTTGACTCCTACGGGTTATGCATTGGGTAGTAATGGCTAGCGCTCAACCAACAAACATTTACTTATTGCTTTATGGATTAAATTGTGATAAATAGTTGATGATGCCATGGTACATAGGGCTTAAAGAGCTTGTGTTGTTGTTTATGAAGCTCTTAGCTCTCCATAAGGACTTAATCCGTTCGTGGATATCCGGGATATACAAGATACAGCTATGGGGGTCACATGGCTCGACTTTTAGTTGCTCAAGGGTTCTACCTAGCTTTGTTGGTGGTTTTGCGAATTGGGAGAAACGGGGTTGTAGCTCTGTTGGCCATTCAATATTGTTAGGAGGGTTTTTGAGCGGCTTTATATGGTCTTCATTTGGTTAGGGAGTTGAGAACCTACTCTAATGGAAACCATGACCCGTAGTGAAAGTGTACACCTCTGCAGCAGAGTTAACTAAACCGACATGTCGGCCGTGTTCGCGGTCATGAACGGCCTTGGAACACCAATGGATTAGAATTGTGTGTTTTCTTGTGCGATGATATTAAATTGATGATGATATCGCCCACAAGAGTGAATAATGGGTTGGGATTCCTTTCTTCGCTTAAGCTTAAAACTTGACCCACTCTAAAAGCAACCCAGATTAAAAAAAGTGTCAGCTTCGAGCCTTCATAACCCCTGGTTATACTTGCGGAGTTCGACATGGACTCACCCTTGCTATTTCACCCCACCTCGGGGAAGATGTTAGGCTTGTGATCAACCGGTCGGTTGTCCCTCGTGGAGCCTACACCAGAAGATTGAAGAGTCTTTCCATTTGTGCGCTAGCTGAGGTTATTTATTGTTATATTATGTTCGTTATATCTTAAGCATTGTGAATTGATACTCCATTTATTTGTAAACTATATGTGAGATTTGACTTCGGGGCTCACATATAGCATCATCTGGTTTTGTTCATAAAATCGGATGTTATGTTTTTCGGGGAAGGTTTGCATCATAACCTTCTTTGTAAATTCAAGGTAGTGTAGCCTTCTTTGCTAAAAAAGAAGAATATTGAACTCCTCACTTCTTATTGATGCTCTCGGATCATGAATAAGTGAGAGATCATGGAGAAGTGAGGAGCTCAATGTTCTTTCTTTTGAGCAGCGGCAAAAAAGCTTTGAAGAGAGGTGGGGAGATGGGGAGGATAAATGTGGTACTTGCATCACAGGCCACCATTGCAAAACTCGTCTCGAATAGGAGCGCAACATGGAAACTAACCCTAGGTTAGGCGATACAAGAAAATGGGACGGGAAGAGGGGTCGCCGAGGAACTGAAACGTCAATGAAACCTTCTCAAATTTTTTTCATAGGTTACACATACCATATCACGACAACAGGACAAGTTTCATAATTTCTAGACTTGGTTTTGTTTTTTGGAATTTTAAAACAATCCACTCACAAGTAAATCGTCGTGTTACATGAACCGCCTATGATATTTCATATGAGTCCTTGGATGAGGCCTCACATTACACTCAGTAACAAGAATATAATTTTTCCATTCACCTTTTCCCTATTCAAATGACTTGTAGTTCAAATTTGGCTTTCAAAAAAATTCAAAAAAAGAGATATAGTTTTCAAAAATAGCAAAAAGTACTAAAAAATCCCAAATTTCAATATGTTGTGAACAGTACTATAGTAAAGCCACGAAATTTTTTGGGAGCGAAAAAATAAAAAAAGAAACATTCACCGAGCGCCGTCTAGGGCACTCGGCAAAAAACATGTCGTTTCCCGAGCCGGGAGACCAGCGTTCGACAAAGTACCCACAATTTGCCAAGAGCTAAACGGTGCGGCGCTCGGCAAAAGCCAGCGGCAGGAGCGGCCATTTCCTCTGCCGCCCTTTGTCGAGCGCTAGAGTTCCCGAGAGCCGGCTCTTGGCAATGAGTCATCGTCACCGAGCATTTAGTTTCACCGGCGTTGGTGCTCGACAAAGCCCCGACTTTTGTCGCGCCGTTGTTCGCCGCGGCGCCGCCCAGCCGCCATCGGCAAAGGGAAGCGTTGCCAAGTGCCCGCGCTTCGGCGCTCAATAACGGCCACGGCACTTTCGGCGGCGAGGCTAGCTCCAGTAGTGAGACCACCATGCCACGCCCATCCAAACCCACGTCGTGACGGGGAGCCACTAGGGAGAGGTAGATAGATGGAGCAATGTTGGAGCCGTGCCACCCATCCACCCCACACGTACCATGCATGGTGGATTTAATGAAAATATAAGTCATGCCGCCCATCCAGCCCACATGTACCATGCATGGTGGATTTAATGGAATATAACCCGAGCCTGGATCAATTTTATTACACACTCCAATTGTGAAATTTGTTGAATCCTAAAAAAAATCAACTTTCAAGTCTCAAATCTCAATTGTATTAGAAACATATCTCAAGGTGATTGCCATCTACAATGCCAATTATATGCACTTTCAGAACATATGTCATCTGATTTATGACAAATCTAAAGCATAATCCATTTTTGGAACATAGGGAGTAGCATACATGCAACATAATATGGTTTATATATGAGTAATGTGGTCTAGAATACATTGTACGCATATACATAGACAATGCAACCATGTGATATAATCTTGTGAGAAGAGAACAAAATATACCATTGCTACTCACTAAAAAAATATATGATTACTTTAGATGTGCCCAACATCAAAGCTTGGCTGAAGTTAGTGAGGCATACTAGATGTTGCCACAAATTCTTGCTCTAAACTATAGCACACAGAGGCCATTGGTGGTGGTAACTGTGTAGCATTGACAAGATCAATATTTTCGTCTTTGGTTCTCGAGCTCCTAGGCACATGAAAGATTCTACTTCTCCATCTTTTTCAACTAAAATATATGTCTTCCTTAGCCTCTTTGTTCTTAGTAGTTGTAGTCTCATATCTACTTCTTTCATACTTGGCCTATGTCCTCCTTTAGATCTCAAGCATGATTGTATAAGCGAGGCAATATCATGAATCTCTTCTTGGTCAGCCTCTTCCACAACTTGTGGATCCATTATTTCCATGAGAGCCCCTTCTTGAAGTCCTTCAATGAAGTAATGAGATAGGCTTTTCTTTTCACCTAAGTCATTGATAAAAATTGGTTTCTTCCTTGTCAAAAGTTCCACGAGTATCACCCCAAAACTATACACATCACTCTTCTCGGTTAGTTGACTAGTATGATAATACTGGATCCAAATAACCAAATGTTCCTTGGACAATTGTCACCACATGTGTTTCATCAAGTGAAAGAGATCTTGAAGCACCAAAATCTGATACCTTTGTGGTGAAGTTATCATCCAAGAGTATATTGGAAGACTTCACATCTCTATGGAAAATTGGTATTTCAGCAAATTTGAGTGTAGATAAGCAAGTGCTCTGCTTTGCTTCCATTGCAATCCTAATGCGATCATCCCATGATAGCAAGCATTTTTCGGCAATGTTTGCATGAAGAAGATCATATAGAGTGCCATTTGATATGAACTCATAGACTAGCAAGGGCACCTCATCTTCTAGGCAACAACCATATAGTTTCACTACATTACGATGAATGATTTGAGACAAAATAGCAACCTCATTGATAAATTGGTCTATTTACGTTTTGCTCTACTAGTTTAGATTTTTTATTGCCACAACACGCTGGTCGGATAGAATCCCTTTATAAACTGTGCCATGCCCTCCATGACCTAGAACACGAGTAGTGTCAAAGTTGTTGGTTGCCTCTTCTAATTCCTCTAATGTGAATATCTTTGTTTTAGTTGCAGCACTTTCATTCAAGATTAATTGCTCCAAGAGTAGGCCTTGGTTTTTCTTGAAGTATGCTCTTCGTATTCTCCTTTGAATATTTTTCTTCCACTTACGAATCAGTGCAATGGCACATAGTGTAAAACTTATGAACACAAGGCCACAAGAAAGCCCAATCGCAATTCCTACATTCATTAAGTGTGAACATGAATATTTTGGAACTTTTAAACTTTGATGGACAAATGCATGACTCACCAAAAATTAAATTACTTATTTGCTTGGTTGACATGACACATTTTTGTTTCTTTGTATCATATTCTTTTCCATGAGAGCAGCTTGTGCAGTTGAAGCCTCCATCAAAATTGTGACATATCCCATTGCATGTATTTGGAATAGAGCACTCATCAATATCTGTATCAAGTAAGATGGTTTTATGTTGGTAATTGATGAAAGTAAAAGCATGCTCACATTTCTTGATATTTCATAGAAAAAGTAATGTGATATGTGATCACTGGAACCTTTGATGGTGCAAGTAGTAGCATGACCTTTAGAAAAGATATATTAGTGTAGAATAGTAATTTTACATAGAGTAGGATGTATGTTGTAGTGTTTTTATTGCATTTAAAAGTAAAGAGAATCTTAATACTAGTGGCGAATATTGTTTCTTTGAGATCCTATATTAATCATCACAAGACTCTAGGAAAGGACACCAAGTCTAGAAATTATAAACATCCAACCATTAGGCTAGACTTAACATACTCCCCCCCTTTGTTGAGACATAGTCAAACTATATCGAGAGGTGCCCACTTCTTCTGAAAGATATTAAAGTAAACCTTTTGCATATAAAGTACACACTCCTCACATTATTTAAGATATTAATTAAAAAAATGTTATTTAAGATATCATAATTTAACCCATTGGATTTTCATATTATTACCCTTATGCGTTATTATTAGAATAAACTATTATAAAAAAATATAAGATAAAGGATCCTCAATATACTTTAAAATACCCATTTCAACAACTTTAGTTTGTAATAAAATATTGTAAACAGGTAATAATGTAAAGCACCCTCAATACACTTTAAAATACCCAATAATATAATAAAATACTAGTAAAAGGAAACATAGATCTTATTTGCCACAATACAAACCAAATATGCATCCATGCATAAGATATATAATTAAGTACACATTTCTGAATTTAGCAATTATGAAAAATGTTTCCGTCTCAAAACATGTCCCAATGACACTAAGTTCGATGTATTGGGCCCTTGATATCCACGACTTAAAGGATAATAACCTAACTAGGATGATGGGTCGATTTCACGCAAATGAGAATCCCAAAGTATTGACTAGACATGCTTATAAGCCAATAGACTAGAATGATCCATTGAGATCTCACTAAGATTCCCTTATAACAAACTAGAAGACCATAGTTGCACACCGATTGACATTCTATCTATAACCCTACCCCTCGGACTATATAAGGAGGTGACAATAGGCTGTCTAGCTTACAACCCAGCGTCCTTTGTAACCCAAGTGCATGGCGCATACAAAAGCATTCTCATTTGGATGTCGGGTACCCTATATCGAAACCACGGCAAATCCATGTCCTATATGCTACATGTTAATGTACTTATTAGAAAAAAAAATCCCTTGACACTAAGACCTTGTTCGGATGCACTCGTATCCACCTCATTCCACGTGTGTGGAGTGGATTAGGATGGAAAGTAAACTAAGTTCCAACCCGCTGGTCAAGTTGGGTGCACTGCGGAGATCATGGGCTCTGACTATGGTGCTTGGTCTAGTTGGCTGCACCAGACTGAGTCCAATGTGATTTTCACGATTTTGGAAGTCTCGGTGTAAAAATGGCAAGCGTTGGACCTTGGAGGCTCTATTAAAGCCCTTGGCCATGGTTGGCTCACTCTTTTAGACATACATACTTATTGAGCTAAGAAAACCTCTCCCACTCATCTCCTCGTGGATTGATTGTTCATCCGAAGTGAGACCGAAGTGATTCCAAGTGCATTTGCTTGAGTGATTGTTGGTGGTCCTAAATGACCAAATCAGATTGCCACTTAAGACTCAAAACAGGAGGAATTAGCAAACTTATACACATATGCTTTTACCATTAACATAATTCCACATGTATTTGGAAGATCAATGTTTTACAGGCCTATATACGAATACAATGGAAAATTATTCCGAAGGTCCAATCCAAAAAAGTGTAATTCAGAAACAAGCAAAGGAATAAGAAAAGGGCTTATTACCTTGACAAATTGGGCACCAAACCACCGAGAAAGGAACCCAGGTCTAGCCACCAACCCACTTGGCAAAGGCAGTAGCCAGCGAGTTAGCCAGGGTGCGGTTCAATAAACTCACCTAAGGGCGGTTTCATGTGGGATCTCCTCTAAATATTGCCTATAAACCATCCTTAGAGGTGTATAAGAGGTGGGGACACAATATTTCGGCTTTAGACCTCCACACCTTCACTTGTACTCTGTTTTAGACTTCGGTTGTCTCTTGAAAGGAAGGCAAAGCCACCTTGGAGGGCTTAAGTCCTTGGAAGAGATTCTTGGTATGAATAATATTAACAATTATTCCATGGTCTTGTTCTCATACTATCAATATAGTTGTGCTTGTGAACTAAAGTATAGTTTTCATGTTAAGATCTTGACATATGAACTAGCATATAGTTTCTATGTTGTGAACTTAACATGTATAACATCAAGCTTACTCATTCATATAACTTGTACGATTAGAATTATAGCTAAGTTGAGGTGGTGATTCACCATTCCTTTGGGTTTGCCCATGTCCTATACTTGTCGATACATAGGATCGGAGTCCCGGGGGATATGGGTAGTTTCTTTGTACCACGGCCCGTGGTGGTCGGGTGCACAGGAACCTTCAGATGTGATGGTGCTCCTCAGTTGAGGGGTAGGCCGTAGGTGGTGATAGCCTTGTCCATCCATTGTAATTGCCCACATTCTAGTATTTGTATAGGAGTTCATAAAGTCTCTCGCGCTTGCTTGTAAACTAGTGCTCGGAGATCTCCTCGTCCATCTTACACTTAGAACTATTTCTAACCATGTATTTGTATGACCATCAACTATTCTTCGCATGGAATTGTAGATCAAGCCTACTCCACTTAGAATTATTCTTTGTTCCTTTCTCTTTTTTATCCTTGAGCTTGGCTCGAGTGTGTGTCCACTATCTTCAACTATACTATGTTTACTCTCGTTATAAACTTTGGTTCACTTTACAAGCATGTTATCTTATTCATATCCATACTAGAATCTTTACACCATGTCTTTCTTTAGGAAAATATAAATAAACGATACCCTAAAATACTTGTAGGGTGAAATGCTACAACTATAGATCCGTGATCTTGTGGATATTTTCTATAATCGTTAAGAACTATCATAATGGTGTTTCTTGGCATCGTTGCCAAGGTTTAATAAATCTTAGTGATGACGCTAAGAAATACCATCAAACATTTCTAGTGTCGTTGCCTAGGATGTATTCTATCTCGATACTTTGTGATTGGACTAAGAAATGCCAACAATGATTATGTCTAGTCGCTTTTGGGGATCATTGTTGTTGCAGTTTTCGTGCTACTCTTGGTGACCACCGCCACCTACACGGCCTGAAGTAGTGGAGGAGTGTTGGCATAAGTTGGTGACTATTCGTGGCCACACCAGAGTTGTTGTGAGGGGTTCTTGGCCTTAGTCTGCACAGGAGTTCGCAAAAAGGTACTCTAGTGGATTGCTCGTGATGTTCGGTGCCCTCATTTATGTTGGTTCTTACGGCGCCCAAGTGTTGGGCTAGGCGTGGTGCCTATTAGCATGTGAATAGGCCATCACAACGAGGACGTAGATTGTCGGCAAGCATTTGAACCTCGGGATAAATCTTGGTGTCATCATTGGTATTAACATTCATTGATTGATCTCTTGCCGGTTTCGCTATACATCCCTACACTTGCTCTTTACATTCATAGTTCATATCTTGTTTAGCACTTGTTGCTAAGTGTTGCTAGTTTATTAGTATGACAATTAGCTGAGTATCTAGTTATTCTTAGTTGTACTTTTTTTCTAGCTAGTTCTCTTTTTGCTTGAGTCGTGGCATAGGTAATTAGCTCTGTAATATTCATAGAGATCATAGTGAATAGAATTGATAGGTGGCTTGCCTTTGAGTATAGGTAGAGCAAAAAACATTTACGCCATTTAGTTGTCTAGCCATTTAGGACTTTTCAAATGCCTAGGATAATGTGTCCCACTTAGGCTCCTAATCCGGTGCTCTAGTGTGCTGAGTTGGTGTTGCCCCCATGTTGGGTCAACCCTTGGCTAGTTGCCCTGGTCTACCTTGCTCTCGGGGAGTTGACCGTGGTCTTGGTGAGAATACTCCAGACCCATATACTCATTACATTTATACATCTTGATGAAACTACGATAACATATCTAAATTGGCAATGTAATAATAAGCACTTTTTAATATAAAAATATACTACCAAAGAAATATTCGATAGAGGAAATTCGGCATCATGAACAAAGGGTGTTTTTTATCTAAAAAATGAACACAGGGTGTAGGCTAAACAGCCGTATTAATTAAGAGTTTAGTTTAGAACCTCCATATTTAAATTTTACTAAATAAAAATGGCATTAAATATAAATTAAGTCACAAGAAGCACCAGTTTCAGTTTATGAGACGGATAAAAAGTTTTGCAACAACTAAGTGAAGATTGATAAGCACACGAGCTACATGCATATATAACTCAAGCTAACACTGTAGTTATAGAAATCTATGAATATTGATGGAAACTATATATATATATATATTAATTATAATATATATATATATATAACAATTCATGATTAAAGTGTGCCACAAATTCACAATCCAATAGGGGTTGTTTGGTTACATGGCCCTGACGCGGCCAGGCTAGGCTAGGCCAACTTTAGACCGTTTGGTTCGCTTGGCCGGTGAGTTAGCCGGGCCCCGTGTACTGGACTTGGCCAAGCTCCCTAGTTATTTTTCGGGGCGGCTTGCACCAACTAGTTCCCCAATCCCGTCACCGCAAGAGGACACAGAGGAACAACGCGCCATGGCCGCCGCCGTCGTCCTCCCCACCCATGCGACGCAGCCATCTGGGGTCGCAGGCTGGTTAACCTGTGTGGTGGGTCCAGGGTCACGACATGATACAGTCGCCCAAGTTTCTATACTATTGTTGCCGCACCCAAAGAATCCAAGGAAACTAGCTGCTTCATTTCTCTCTGTCTATACCGTGGATAAACAAGAAGATAGACCGTGATTTGGGAGATGCAAGTGAATTTGCTATCCGATGTTTTCTAGGCAACGAAACGAGATGAATAGAGAGATGAAGGTGATGGAGGTAAAGTCACCATCACAGAGAAGACATAACACTACCAAATAAGCCAGGCAACCAAACAAAAACTAACTTAGCCAGCTGAGCTAGCATATGACATCCAATGAAGCAAATAGTACCAGGGTGGCTTCACTTGGACAGGCTAACTCGATTCTGGCTTATATGTTTCTAGCCAGGCTAGGTAGAGCTCCCTAACCAAACACACCTATAGAGACTACGGAGTGTATGAACACACACCCATTGTGTTATAAAATAAACACCCATAGATAATTTATTTTGATTAGTTGTAGCTCCACATTTTATATCTAAGACTTGTAATACTAATGTCCCTTAAACTCGGAGCATATGTTGTAGCACATATTGATGGAATAGTAGAAATAAGAAACTTAGTGAAAAATAAGAGAGAAATATGACCTGTACAATTATTTTGAAGGTGCGGATTTCCTTGGAAGCCATCGGAACACTTGCAACGATATCCATCGTGTGCTTTCCCTTTTTTGGACATCTTCACATAAACTGTTGTCACCGATGCGGGCATATGTAGCATTATTTGGCTTAGCTTCTGGCAAGTTAAGTTTGCCACGACCCATCTTATTGTTATATCCTCCCGAGAGATATAAACATTATGATCCACAACCTCCTCTGATACGAAACTGTTCTGGTGACCATCATAGTGATGGATGAGCCTCTCCATACTGTTGGAGATTGTGTCATTCATCATTTCTGTAACCACCAGAATTCCATCATCAAGTGATAAATTGGTCACACGATACTGTGCGTACCCTAGATCAAGAAGAGTGGTGCGTTATTTGTACAGTTGAGTTGTAGGTTATCACTTGCAAAGCAACCTTCTTCGATCCCAAACGGGAATGGAATGGTCATGTTTCCACAAAATCTTGTGCAGTTCTCTTTGGGCGCCTTTGGATTGTAATCTGCATAGTGAGGAGTTAGCTAGGATTAATCTAGGGAAACTACAGTAAGGCATTTTTTAGAGTAAAAAACTAGTAAGTTTATTTAGTCCAATGGTAAAAGGCATTTGATATGGAAAAGCCACTTCAAAGAGCATATTGATTGATTTGCATCAAAGCCAAAGCCAGCCGTGCAGGCCTCCTAAGTTATTGGTTGGAGAATATCCATTAATATATTTGTATTTTTCTTTTGAGCATTGACTGCTCCAAAAATTTGTTTTTGCACCTCTCGTGCATTGTATTTTTATTTTGTCTGAACCTTTCATTAATGAAAAAGGATTAAGTGGGCAGTTTTCCCCACTGAATCCCTAAAAAAAGGCATTTGATATTTATGACAATAAATACTGCAAGTACCGGGAGGGCCAAAATATTATTTTAACTAGAGGAATTTCAGCGCGTTGCCGCGGGTAGGAAGGGGTATGAAGAAGAAATTTATGAGGTAAAATATTACTATCACCCTCCTATTATTTTTCTTTCCTTTTTCCCCTTTTTATCATTTTTTTATTTTTTTACTTTACTCTATACCAACTACCATCAATAGGGCCCAGCTATAATTTTATCGAACTATATCCATATGAAATCTTGTTTTGAAGGATTTATTAAAATGAATTCAATGGTATAATCAGAATTTAATTTGGTTTTTTGGTTTATGAGTTATAACATTTTTTAGTTAGTTTAAACAATTGGGGCCTGCCACTAAATGTCATGGTCTTAGTGGGGTGGCTGAGGTGGCATGCTTGCATGTCGAGAGAACTCCCTAGTGGGGTTCTCTACATAGGTGTAGTAGATCTTGTTGAATAAATATCACATTAATCCACTTGCATGCTTGGTAAATTCGTGATTCGTGGGTGCTTTCAGATTGGTAATAATCTGAACCGACAATGCAATATATTTAATACAGAAAATGTCCACGTGCCACTTAAAGAAACTATGTCATGCAAAAAGAAGCGAGAGAGACTCAACCTTCTTTGGACGATGCAGCCATCTTCAACATAGGGGTTGCCTTCCATTTGATCATCGGGGCAGAAGCAATTGTAGCCTCCTCGAGACGGTGGTAGATCCTCGCGGATGCTTTCACTGTTACAAGCATAGGTTTCCTTATTCTCTTGATATTGGGCACTTGCGCAGCTTACTTGGTCCGTGATTGCAATGTCTAGTACCATACCTCGAACATTGCTTGTATTCACCCAACTTGCATAAAGATCATCTATAACGAAGTGATAGAATTCCGAAACGATGACCTTGATACTAGAGATCGCCTCATCTAACGGTGCAATCGTACTATTGCGGCGGCCAAGCTTGAGAGTAAATGCTTGCCGGCCTGTTGCTAATGACCAGATGGCGCAGCAGCCAAACCCTTCACAGGTACCATAGCCCATGTTTGCCCTCTCCATGACCTCTCTGTTATCTATGCAAATACTCATGCAAGAACCAATGAGATCTGTCATATTATCACCGAACATATAGATATCGACACCACATCCAACAACATACATACTGTTTAAATAATCAATAACAACACCAGTAGGGGCCTCCCAGGACTGAGTGTAGGTGTCCACAACTAAGCCCATGGTGATGTTGTACCCAATAGCAGAAGTCCAAACGGTATTGCTGCCGACAATTATAGAAGTAACCTGAGTTGAGCTGTTTCCCTGGAAGAGCAGCCTTGGGGAACCAGTTGTGTTGTCGCAGGTGAGCTCGAAGCCTTGTCGGAAGCAGCCTCGGCCTATCCCAAAGGGGTATGAGATTTCGACATCCCCGCAGTGAGAGGGGCAGTTCGCCAGGGAGGCATTGGTAGGGATACCATGGTGCCCATTACCGGTCCCCGCAGCATGGACCTTGGCGGGCGGCACTCGCGCCGCGGCGGCAAAACACATGAGCACAACGCATGTGCGAGCTAGTAGCACTCCAGTGGAGCACATGGTTGTATCTCTGAGGTCTGCAGGGCTTGTTTCTGGAGGTGGAGGATGGTGTGGTGTGCTAGTGGCGTACTGTATGTGTCGATCTACACAGTTTTATGCTGAGGCTGTAACAACTAGTATTCTAGTAGCACCACAAAGAACAATAAAAATCTCTCTTCGTTGGACAAGTATTCCAGGTAGCGATGGTATTAGTGGAAGGACGACCTGGACTTGGAATTTCAGGACAAGTGTCCCATCTGATGTTATGGTCGTCGCTGGGGTCAAGAAGACTTGCCAAATGAGATGTGGACTGTGGAGTATTCCGCCGGCCTGCCTTTCAACTTTCATTAATTGAAACAACGATTTGCCCGTGTGCTCAGCGGAGAGATCGAAGCCATGGGTTACACCGGCTTTCCTGGTAACTCTCATTATACTAAAACATTCGTTTATCTTATTGGTACCCCCTCTATCTAAAGTGATATCACTTTTCACTTTATATTCAAATTTGTATATGTACCATAAAATGTGTCTTTTAGCTTGGACATCTAGTGGAGCCATCAACATTAAATAACTCATTTTGATAGCACCCTCCTTCTCGGAGATCCAAAACTAGTAGCGCCACTCCTGTAGATCCACTATCACGTCCACTATCACCTCAACGCAGAGAGAGAGAGAGACACACACACAGAGAGAGAGAGAGAGAGAGAGAGAGGGAGGGAGAGGGAGAGAAAAGTCACTAGGTATTGAGTTACGTACTGTTACTAATTGGAAGATTTCTTCTTAAAAGAAGAACAACGACCACGAGACACGCCATGCTGATTCGCTTAAGACGTGTGCTAGAAAGGATATATTCTACAAATTCTCACAAAACCAGAAATGCCAAGCTATTGTTATCGGTGTTGACCTGTCAAGTCTTCTCTCGAGTTATAAAAGATGCTAGCAGTTGAGATGTTTGGTAATCTTATATCTTTTTTTAGAAAAATAATAATAAACAAAGAAATGTACAAAAAGGCTATTGCATCGTTGAGTCAAAATAATAAACAAAGAAATGTACTAAGAAAGCTATTGCATCGTTGAGTCTACATATATCGCAATCCTTGCATTTATAGCTAGCGATAATGGGAAGAATTTGTATCATGAAAAGATTGGAAACCACCGCCACATGCTTACATGTTACCGCGCGCAGGCACAAGTAAGCAGGCAGCCGTCAGCAAAAACCTCGGAAGTAATTCATTTTTATGGCGCACTCCTTTTGAAGCCAAAACTAGTGGGGAACGAGCAACTCGCCCCCAAATCAGGGCTCCTACTTTTGATATGGGGTTGGCTCCTATTTTTGTTGGTTAATTTTTTTCCTTCTCGCTCTAACAGCAACGTAACACACCCACTTATTAGAGCACTATACTGATGTAGATGCCACATGTCAGTCACTAGTGCAGGGAGAGTGCAAGGCAGCTGTGCCACCGCTGCCGGTGCTACACCTGCCGTGCGCCACTCTCGTAGATCCACTATCATGTCAACTACTCTGTGCCTAAAATTGAGAGGAAATTCATGAGTTATTGAGTTGCAAAAATGAGAGAAAAGTCATGAATTGTTGAGTTGTTGTTACTAATTGGAAGATCCCTTCAAAAAACACCTACCACGAGATACACCGATTCGCTTAAGACATGTGCTAGAAAGGATAAATTCTACAAATTCTCACAAAAGTAAAAAAATGTCTAGCTATTGTGTTATCGGTGTTAACTTGTGAAGTCTTTCGATCTCGAGTTACCCTAAAAGGTGCCGCCAGCAGTTGAGATGCTTCAGTAATCTTATATCTATTTTCAATAGAAAAAATAATAAACAAAGAAATGTATTAAGAAAGATATTGCAACGTTGAGTCTACATATATCGCAATCCTTACAGGTGTAGCTAGCGATAACGGGAAGAATTTATATCATGAAAAGACTGAAACCACTGCCACGAGCTTAGGGGTGTGTTTAGTTGGTGAAATGTTTTGGGTTGGGCTACTGTAGCACTTTTCATTTGTATTTGGTAAATATTGTCCAACTATGGATTAACTAGGCTCAAAAGATTCGTCTCGCACTTTTCAGCCAAACTATGCAATTTGTTTTTTTATTTATTTAAATTTAGTGCTCCATGCATGCGTCGAAAGATTTGATGTTACCGCAGGCACAGGTAAAGTAGCCGTCAGCAAAAACCTTGGAAGTAATAATTCGTTTTTATAGTTCGTTCGTTCTGTAGCCAAAACTAGTGGAGCTTGACCGGTATTAAGTCTTCTTACGAGTACATCCGTGTTGTGAGATGAATCTATTTAAAGATGTTCTCTGTGTTTTTTGTTTGATCGGAGAGGGTCAGGTTGAAGGGCCCAGCAAGTGACCTTGGTACTTTTTTCTACTCTAACGAAAAGCTAGAGCACACTGAAGAAAATATGTACTTGGACAACTTTGATTGTGCCCTATGTACAATTTGCACTGAAGAAACTCTGGAGCACCTCTACATGCAGTGCTCCTTTGCTAGACCAATTTTCACTTCCCACAAGTTTGCTCAAGATTTCAAGCTCTGGAATTGTTCAAAGTACGTACTGGGCAGGAAAGCGTTACCTTCATCCTTATAACTTCTCTTTTACTGCTTGTTCATGAGGTCAAGACAGTTTTATACATGCTGGGATTGTAACAATAACGAGCTCTAGAAAAAAAAATGATAAAAATCTCTAGTGGAAGACCTGGACTTGGAATTTCAGTGCAGCAGTCTTGTCTGATGTTAACGGTCGTCGCTGGGGTCAACACAAGACTGCACGAGCGAGATGTGGAGTCCCCTCCGTCCCACTATTCCTCCTGTCTTTTTTATTTAGTGGAAATAATCATGTGATTTGTTCTTCAGTCTCCGCGCCTAAAAGTGGGAGAAAAGTTATGAGCTACAGTGTTATATATAATTGGAAGTCTCATTCTAAACAGGTTGCATGCTTTCCCTTAATTAGGCCACAAATTATTCTAAAAAAAATGGTCACGAATCATGAAGAAATTTCTACAAAAATTTGAGGCACCTAGGCAAATTTCATTGAGTATACGCATGGAGAATTCACATTAATTAGTTTTTTAAAATGCACATTAATTAGTTCAAGACATGCTATAAATGATAAATCATAAAAGAGTAAAGTTAATGGCCGGTCCTCGAACTTGCGTTGGTGTGTCATCTCGGTCTGAACTCAAAATGTGTGTCGTTTCGGTCTTTATACTCTGGCTGTAACCATGGTGGTGCTCCAGATTGTCTCTTGGCAGTGCTCAGCGTCGTCTCGATTTTTTATTTTATTTTTTGGCGCTTTGGGTTGGTTGCTAGAGTTAGTTCTTTTTTCTTAGTTGGTGCTTAGGGTTCTTGTGCCAAGTCAGTCTTGGAAGTTGGAACTCAAAAAGTTAATCTCTGAAGTAATTTGTGTAGCCACGGTGTTTGGGTGATGGGCTAGTATTGGTGATAGCTATTGGGCTTTGGACTTGGGTCTGCGTGCCTCTACTGCTTGGGCTTCGCCCGCCCATGTATGGAGTGGCAACAACTCATATATTAATCCTGTGCGTGTTGGTGTAATCCTGCTGATGTGGCAAGGTGAAGTTTTTTGTGGTTCTTTACCAGGACTTCACCCATTTTTCATTGAGAAAAAAGATGAGGATATGTTCATATCTTTGGGCATTCCCGAGATTTTTTTTGTGGTTTGGTTTGACCTGATTTATGAGAATAAAAGATGAGGATATGTTGTTCACAGTGGCTATGAATCCTTCTCCGAGACTCTCATCCAACTTTCTCTGTTCTTGCAATAATAGTGAAGAGCACTATTAGATATTTCGTGTGTTTTATATAAATAAGAAAAACTTAATTATTGTAGTTTTTTGTTTTCTAGTTGCCACCGACATAAGCAAAACATGTGTCAGGATTGAGAAAGGAAATATTGAAGTTGTTGCTTAAACTACCAGAGATCTAAGTTGTGATACTGATTCCTGGTCCCAAATCATAGGATGGTAACATTTGTTCTTCAGACTTGCTAAAGATATTTGTACTCTTAATACATATTTAGTCTTTAAGCATAATCGCACCTCTGAAAACCTTGATTTAACAGTAGAATTAATCAGGAATCAAGAAATAAGTTGTTCCCATGCAGTCCCTGATTTGGAATGCTAGATTGGGTTTTGGTGGATCGTTGTGGTATATATTTCAGATCAGTAGGTGTAAGCACAATTTCAAAATATACCACTCCCTATCACCCATGAGATAGATGTATAATAAGTACAAAAAGTCAAAAGGATATCTTGGACCAAATCTCACCGAATTGACCAACATTAAAGAGAGTTGTCAGGTGTCACCTACACAATCAAGACATGACACAAGTTTTTTGTTTGGTGAGACTACATGACACAAGCTAGCACATGAATAGATCAGTAATACAATATAGCTACACAAACATCAGTATATCGCAATTCAGATAAAAATCCGGAAACTGAAGAAATCAGAAACTAGCTAGCCATGAAACTAAACCTTCTAATGTTGTAGAAAGAATAAAACATTGTAAGAGCTCACACCAAGATCACACGCAATGCAGTGATTTATGTTTGCTTATCTCAGCAGAACATTAAGAAGTTTTTTATGATTACTAGGGCTAAAACAAGAACTATGGATCTGATGCAAATGCAGCAAAACAACAAGCTGCATGCTCTAATCTAGCTCACAATGAAAGAGCAGAACTGTGGAAGAGGTATGCTTAGAGTCCAACAAGAAAATCGAGCATTCTTCAACACATCAGATTGTGGATTGAGGAACGGGCTGGGGAAGACTGACCTGAGCAGAGCTGATGAGGCTCGATGCTCGACGGCTCGAGGGAGGAAAGCGTTTGCTGGAAGAATGAGCAATGGAGGGTGGGGCGGCAGAAATGGAATGGGGTCACAAAATTAACATGCAAGTCAAATTAGTGTGCTAGAAAATTTTTTGTTTTCAGGGCGTGCGTTGGGAGCCTAGACAAACCGCGTGGGCAGTCACATCTCACATGCACGTAGTGATGTTGTTTTATTGGTATCCGGCGATCTAGGTTCTTCTCTCTTTTGTATTGATTCTTCTCCAGCTCTTGGAGCAGTTCAACACATTTTTCTACTGAACAAGAAAAGTCTCAGCAGTTCAAGTCTCAGCAGTTCCTCGCACAGAGCTTCTTAAAATGTGCTCTCATAGGGGATAGAAGCTACTTGTCAAGTGGAACGACCACATGATAAACGTTGCAAACAAAATGGAAGGCAAGGTGTTCTAGCTCACGTTGTGGTAAATTTGAAGGAGCAAAGTAGGGACCTTAACCTTGATGTCATTACCAGCTTAGATGACTGAGGGAGGTACTAGGTAAAGGTTCATGGTAGACTTAAAACAATGGACATGTTCATACATAGCTTCATAAGTGTGTCACTGCAACATGTCACTTGACTTGTGCTATGCAAGTGTGGAGCATAGAGATGGTCAACGACTACGGAGAAGTCAAGTAGGGTTATGAAGATGCCGATCGACAGGGAGCCACGAAAGACAGACGAGTGGTTTGGGTGAGGGAAGGCTAGAGGCTGATTGTGAGGGGGTCGACACTGGGCACATCGACAAGCAAGTGCACATGTGGAGCGATGGTAGAACATGTTGACGAAGTCAAATGATGGTTCACCAAGTCAAGCAGATGTGCATAAGTACTTGGAGATCAAGCGATCGGGGCGACATTGATACGGCGTTGAGATCCAAAGAGGTTTTGTGATTTGGGCCTCAAAATCACCCGACAGATGGTTTACGAGATTGGTCTCAAGACCGGCATGGAGTTTGGGATGGACTTCAAAGCGGTACATGGCATCATCATAAATCTTGTGTCGAGGTCAAGCATAGTAATGAAGAGTTTCATGGTGTTCGATACTTGATCGCAAGTTGGAAAATTTTGCCCCTGTGGTTAGGTGTGGTTTATGAAAATATCTATGAGCTAGTTTGGGGATTATGTAATAGATCTATAAATAAGAGAGGAGGCTGCCACAACCAACCATGTCTCTATCTTTAGGTTGCTTAGTCTCTAGTTTTTAGTTTCCTATCTAGAGTCGTAGAAACCTCACCACCGATGAGCCATAGAATAGCACTTAGCGATCCCTACCTAACTCTCATTCTCCTAAGTTGTAACCCCTGATTTGGGTGCACTTTTGAACATGAAGAACTCCTCACAATTGAATGTAGGAAATTGATATCCTAAACCAGGATAAACAGTTGTCTCCCCTATATTTCTAAGTGCCCGAGCCACCATAGACCCAAATTTCCGATATGATGAAGTTTGCTAGCGGCTGTATGAGACAATCCTAAGGGAAGGAAAATCACTTAATCCTGACGAGCCAAGGGATCAGGCCCGCTCCTCTTACTCAATCAGACTCAATCATAATGGAAGCAAAGGTTGTTGTCGAATGCTGAGCATTGTTAATATAACATGTTGTCGTAAGTGACTAGAGGCGTCGGCGGGGTAGTGTAGCAGGTTGGGAATCACTTGACGGTGACCGTGGCAATTTTTGTAAGTGTTCCACATAAAAGTTAGCAAAAAAGTTGAGGAAAAGAAGACGGCCTGACCCACCACTTGACACGGGTAGTCCGAACCACCATCCACTGTCATCAGCATGACCTGGCAGCAACTTCGAGACGGGAGCTGCGTTTGTCCACACTTCATCACTAAATGTGTTGCCAACTTGCACCAATCGCACCCACCAGCTACTTGTTGATAGAGTCGACGCTGCCGGCGGGGAAGGGTACTCGCCTGCACAGGAACAAAACCGATTAAATTTGGAGATAGTAAAATAGCAGTCAATTTTGCACACAATAAAATAATGGGAGTGACTATTTATCTGTCAACAGATTTTTAAATGTACAGATTTGTCGACAGATTTGGATGGCTAAAAATCTGTCAACAGATTATCTAAAACAGAAATCTGTCAAATTTGAATTAAAAAAAAAAAAAACAAATCTGTCAAATTTCCAAAATATGACAACCTGACTAAATGGACAAATCCAATAACCCAAAAAGCAATCAAAATCCAATAACCCAATATGTTCTTGATTACTAACATACACAACACCACGCTGACATACTGACATACATACGGATTTGTGAAGGAGCACATGTGCAGAGCTTTGACAAAGGAGCACGAGTCGTCGAGGTTCTGGACTTGCCCAAATATTAATACACCTACTGAAAGCACAAAAGGACACCAAGCAGAGAGCCGGACCAGACTATGGCTCATCCTTTATTATTGACAAACACAAGCACAAAGCAGCAGATAGTATAAAAAAAGCGGTGACTGACAGTGACTGGCATGCACCGGGCATCCCCGCTCCTCTGCACATAACTTATAGGATCGATCAGCAGTTGCAGGGGGTTGCATTCGCAGCCGTTGCCACAACTGCATGCATGGGTGGCCTCGCCAAACTCGGCCACCGCCTCAAATTGTGTCGCCTTCTTCTCAGGGGCAACACCGAGGATGACGACGCTGGCCTGAGCGCCGCTGCTGCTCTTCTCCTCTAGGTCAGGTTACATTTTGCTGCAAATAAAAGCCAACACACCAGTCTCTTCTCTTGTTAATATATATACAATCATCATCACGTACAATTAATCCACAAAGGAAGACAAGATCATACTTGTAACTAGTTAGTAATTCGCAAGGAAAAGAAGCAGCCTTACCTGCATTTGCAGCTTGAGCCGCAGTTGCAACTTGATCCGCAGCTGCAAGACATCCTCGAGCTAGTAGCTTAGCTTGCTTGGAGCAAAAAAAACTCAAAAGCAGGAAGCAGATGAAGAGCACATGTGCGGAGCTTTGACAAGGAGCACGAGTCGTAGAGGTTCTGGATTTGCCCTCTTTGTGATCACAACAAGAAGTACATGGACACTGGTTTGCTATTGTCACACATGTGCAGCAGGCAACCAAGAGCAGTCTTGCCACAGCTTCAGTCACTACTGGATCATCAAAAACTGAGCTCAGAAACATTGGAGAGTGATGATTCTCTGGATGGGGTTAAAGTGCTACTTACTGATGAGGATAAAGAAGCATGATCCCTGGCCTGTTCAGTGCCAAAAAAAATGGAAACTGGTCAGACTCCATATAAATCAGAAAAAGAACAAAGGCGAAAAAAGGCTTCACAGTTTCATGGCTAGTTTCAGAAATGCAAATCAATTCATATTTTCAGTTTCAAGGAGAGAAGACCTCCATCATTGGCTTCATTAAAAACACATAAAAAGAGAGATAAACAGAGAGACTTCACATGGCATAATAGGATGCAAATTTCATCAGTAAGCAAGTGTAGGGTCGAGATGGGGACTAGGGGGGGGGGGGGTTGAATAGTCCTTACTAAAACTAATTGCGCCGACTAAACAAATATGACGCTGAATTTAAACTATTTGTTTAGCCAAGACTTCACCCCTCTAGCTATGACTCTAAATCACCTCACAAAAGATCCTACACAAAGCAAATGAGGAGATAAGCCTAGCTTGAGCTCCTAATCGTTTCTATTGCAAGGTCACACAAACCTATGCACTAGTACTTCAAACAAAGGTGAGCTCCTACACAAATATAATGAGCAAAAGCACAAAGCCAACCTAAGCTCACTAGATGCTAATGGATAAAGGCGACACACGCCTAACCCAAAGGCTCAAACTACTTAGCTACACAAACTAAGCAAAGCAACTAACAAGCTACACAAGCTAGTAATTGCAAGAGCTACTCCACAAGCACAAGCACAAGCACAAGGTATATATGCATGTAAATCGAAGCTTGTGATTTGGAGAATGCAAACCACAGGAGAAGAGTAGACAAGTTGACACCGGTGATTTTTTATCGAGGTATCGGGGAAGCTTGCCAACTTCCCCTACTCCTCGTTGTGTCGCCAACACCTTGGGTGGTTCCTTCGGTGTTTCACCTAGATGGTTCTTCGATTGTGATTCTCCGATCACTTGCCCCTCAAGGCACGCCCGCAAGGCACCGCAAGACACCACTCTCAAGTGAGCCTATCAAGGCACCACAAGACACCACACACACAAGGGAGGTACTCACCGACACGCTCTAGTAGTAATGCTCTTCGCGATCCCCCGCGAGGTGAGCTCGAACCTCTCACAAATCCTCCTTGAGCACCGCACAATCTCCGTTGCGTGCTTCACTTAAGTCTCTTGCCACCAAGCCGTCTAGGAGGTGGCAACCTCCAAGAGCAACAAGCACACCGCTTGCAACACGATCACCTAGTGCCACGAATGCGATCTCTCAACGCGAATGCACTAGAATCACTCCCTCACTTTGATTTGGATGAACACTATCAATCACAAGTGAGTGGGAGGGCTCTCAAGCACCACAACACAAGCCACCAAGGCAAGAGTGTGCAAAGACCAAACAAGTCGGGTATGTGGTGTATATATAGTCCAAACCGAGAAACTAGCCGTTGGGGACGAAACCTCACTTTTTGCATCAGCGACGGACGCGCCAGCGCCCGGGCCAGCGCCCGCCAGCGCCAGACAAAAACAGCCCCGAGCAACCAGCCGTTGGCAACTTTTGTACAGCGGACGCGGCCAGCAAAGCGCCCGACGCCGCGCGGCGCGCGGCCCGACGCGTCCGTAGAGAGGGTGTAAACCAACCCGCCGCCGGACGCATTTTTATGGCCGCGCGGCGCGGGCGCCAGACAAAAAACAGTTCTTAAACAGCGCCGGACGCGCCCAGCGCCCGCGCTCACGCGCCGTCACACGCTAGTCTCGCCGTCATTTTGCGTTGACAGCCCGACCAACGCCCGATCAAACGTCCCATAACTCTTTCATCCGAACTCCGTTTTCGATGATCTTGGACTCTATGGAAAGCTAACTCGTAGGGCTACACAACCAACATGGTTACTTGATCCAAAGCTCAATGGATCAAAGTATTCCACTCCAAAGTCAGTCCTAGTGTCCGAGAAACACCGAAACAACTTCTCCTTTGCAAATGTGCCAACACCACCAAGTGTACATCACCATGTGCATGTGTGTTAGCATTTTCACAATCATTTTCAAAGGAATTTTCTCTTGATCTCACCACGCCACTCGATCCTAACACGTCGCAAAGTTAGATGGCACAAGTGGCACTAGATGACCGATATGCAAACAAGTTTGCCCTCTTGATAGTATGGTCATCTATCCTAAAACCCGGTCATAAACTTCTCTAAGCTCCTCATGACCGGCTTAAATGAAATGCCCTATAGGTTATACCTTTGCCTTGGCGCATTTCCATTCCGCTCCATCTCCAAGTGTCGATGCAACACATGCACCAACACGATCACCAAAATGATATGATCCACTTCATATCATCACGTGACACTATTGGTCCATCAATCTTGACCTCACTTGCTCTTCACCGTTCACCGATCGGTCCGTCGGGCGCCAAGTCTTGCCTAAGCTTCACCGCCTCGCGGTCCATCGCTTCACCGCCTCGACTTGTCCTTCACACTTGCAATGGGTCCATCAAGCCAAGCCTTGTCTTGATCTTCACCACCTCGGTCACATGACTCCATGTCATGTCTCATATGCAATAAGGCTCCTTCATTACGTCATCACATGTGAACTAATCTCCCGTGTATTATCTCAATCACACATATTAGTTCACCTAATGTTGACACTCAATTACCAAAAACCACAAGGGACCTTTCAATCTCCCCCTTTTTGGTAATTGATGGCAACACTACAAAGATATGGAATTGAAGATTAAATTCCAAGCTAGCTCTTCATACAAGTATAAATTGCTAAGTTGGTTTGGATTTTATGTCACTTATCCAACATTTAAGCACAATGTCAAGATTTGGATAAGCACCATAAAATCCGACTTGGTAGTGGTAACTCTCCCTATATGTGTGCCCAATTGATTTGAATTCAAGGTTTGCACACATACATAGATATGAAACTTTTTGGAAGGGTTAACACTACAAAGTGATGCTAAGGTTTATAGGATAAACCTTTGAAGCGTGATACGAATCGGAGTTGCAAATTGAAGTTCATCCTTAGCATCATCCATGTAACTAGACACACATCAAAACTCAAGATACCATGTGAGATCAACATTATATGTAATGGCACTTGATTCACATGAAGCATATATATGTCTAGCTACAACCTATGCATGCTAGTTATCATATCATCAATCAAGTTCTATAACTAGCATACACCACACAAGCATTGCATATAAAATTTAAAAACTTATGCAAATGCAAGCAAGCACATGACTATGCACATATCAAATGCAATCAACCAAGTTCATGAGCTTGCTCCCCCAACTTGTGTGCTTCTCATATGTCCAAGAATTTTGATCCTCCTCTCCTCTAATCTTCAATCTTGCTCCCTCATGGCCCATGTCCATGTTCCATTCTCTCCCCATATTCATATCTTTGTCCAATCTCTCCCCCTTTGTCATCAATTTCCATAAAAGGTATGCCTCATTTGATACAAAGGGTGTGACTAGGATAGATGGTTGATTGTTGAATCTTCGTTTTTGACGGACACCACCAAATATTGGAATGACACCACTTGTAACTACACATGTGGAAGCATGAAAACCACCTAGAAATGCCACATGTAAGTTACTTGTAGGATCCTTGACCTTGATCTTGAGGTGGGGCACCTCCCCCTATGTCAAAGCATATGTCAATCCACTTGAATTCTTGAGGGTAGCTCTTTTGAGTTGAATTGATCACTTAAGGTTGAGTATCACTTGTGGAACCACCATTCATACCCGCGTGAAGGAAAGATACCATGTGTAGAAATATGATATATCTTGCGATGTGGTAGCCACTTGAAAAGATTTGTCAATTTGAAACCAATTCTTGAACTAGATTGTTTCCATGAGCTTCTTTCTTGTTGACTTGAACCAAAATGAATTGCCTTAGCTTCCAAGTCCGGTTTGATCCAATGACAAGCTTCTTCACACCTCATGAAGTATAAGGGTTATCTTGCCAATGTTGTACTTGTCACTTTAGAACATTCCAAGATAGATCAAGTACTTGGGATCACTAGCTCATGAACAAATTCATATACAAACCACTAGATCATATAAACATTCAAGCAATGAATTTAAAACTTTCATTTGTCATGCATGACCCTAATAAGCATGTACTATATGCACTAACCGCATACTAGTAAGGGATGAAATGATCATGCACATTACAATGATACCTTTGCTATCTTGAAGTAGAGGATAGTCAATATGATTCCAATTTCTCTCCACAATAGCAATGTGAAGTCCATTTGTATAGCTTGGTGAAATCAAAATATACCAATTTGAAACCCATGCTTCACCCATATGAATTGAGAACCACTTATGATCAAGTGCACTTTCTTCATGTTGTGGTTGGCTTGCTTTCTTTTGATCTTTGCTTGCATGAGAGAATCGACAAAGAATATCACTTGAATTTTGTATGAGTTGCTCTCTCTCTTTTGGATGTTGCTTGCTTCTTCTTGATCAATCCTTTTGATTTCTTCAACTAAGCATCTTGAACATTCCTAGATCATCACTTCTATATTGGCCTTCCAAGCATCTCAACTTGTCAATCCCACTCATGGAATGCACGCCTTCTCTAGGAGAAGTGATCTCACCAAGAACTATCCTTGACACTCACTTGAATTGAATTTGATTGATTGATTCAAGTGAAGGACTTGATATGATGAGTAATCTTGAGATCTTCTTTAAGTCCTTTTCTTTCTTTTTGAAGAGATACAATGATCATTTGAACTCAACCTTGTCTCTTCATCTTGAGCTTGGTCTTGATCTCCAACTTGAGTACTAGATGTGTACAAAGTACACTCCCCCAAATCAATGGCATTTGTACTCATTGCTTGTCATGTTTTTAACTCAATTCAAAACCAAACTTAGGTTCCTCAAACACTTATAAACAAGATTCTAACTTGAGGACCTTTCAATCAAAGTGACTCTTGATCAATCCAATAATTGTCACTTTTTCGGGCAGATTTTGTACATCTCAAAGAATAGTCCATAACTCTCAATGTACATGTTAAAATGCCGAAACTTGGTGGAGATGTGCAACACTAAGTCATCTAGCAGCCATAAAAATTTGAGCTTCAAAGTCCTTATGAATTGCTACCAGATTTTGCACCTTCCCACACTATTACATGCTGAAAACTGCTGCAACATAGCTCACAAGTTCCACTCCAAAACCGAAGTATCCCTTGCTCTATCATCATGAAATTTTTAAAGCAACTTATATCATAAGTATTGAGCATGCATACCAAATTTCAAGTCATTCTAATGAGATTTGATCATCCAAACATGACTAAGATCACAGCTCGCTCAGATTTTTACAATAGTGGACAGATTTGAGCAATTGAGCTATGCTTCACCAATTTGAATCAAAATTGATTCTAACTTGTTTGAATACTCTCACAAGACATATATCCATTCAAATCACTTACTAAATGTCATCTCATGATCATATCCATTCAAACCAACTCAAATTTGACTACTAAGCATTTAATTCAATCAAACATCTCATATCAAGCAACACATGCATATATATCCAATTCAATCAACTCATATGCATCCAAATATGTATGATCAACTAGAAGTATACCTTTATAGATCATGATCATCACATAGCAAGCTTCATCATAGATATTTTGTAAGCCTTCAAATATTCCGATAAATCACCACAACTAGGATCATTGCACTTGTATGTTGTAGCTCATTTGGACTTCACTTGTCATGACTTGGCATTGGGATGAGAATAGCAATAAGCTTTCACTACTTGACTCAATGAAATGATGAACAATGTGAACTCAATTGAATCAAGCCTCCAATGCCATGGTACCTACAAACAATCATCCACTTTTTTGATGGTACCCAAACTTGTTTGGGTCCTCTCAAGTTAGGTGCAACATACTTAGGCAAAGCCTTAGTATGAGTAGCGGGATGTTTTGCAATAGCAACCAATGAGGTACCATTGTCATCCTTTCTAAGCATAATATCATCATCAATTGAAATAGGCTTAGAATTATCACCTAGGGGACATGAATGAGCCATGTGTCCCCTTTCCCGGCATAAGTAGCATCTTCTCTTTTGTTGAGCCCATTCTTTCTTGCTCATTCGATGCTTCTTCTTGCCTTGCCTCTCATGAGTTGCTTGAGCCTTCTTCTCAAGCTTGTTAGGACACTCCGAGGCAAAGTGTCCCATGTCTCCACATTCATGGCACTTGATGTGAGCAAACTTTATCTTCTTAGCTTAAATCTTGCTCATCATCTTGACATCTTGGATATTGGTTTGATGCCTTGCATAAGCTCTTCCACCCCTTCTTGTTTTCTTCTTCTTCATCAAGTCACCATCATCTTCATGGTTGATCTTGACTTGTTCTTGGGGTTTTGGTTGAAGCTCTTCTTGTTGCTTCAACTTGAGCTTTTCTTCATTTGGACAAGCCTTAGCAAGATGTCCCATTTCATGGCATCGATAGCACATGACATGAGATAGCTTTTCTATCTTCTTGGCTTCTTGTCTTTTCTTCTTTCTTTCATCCTTGGTCAATCCACCCTTGAAACCAAGTCCATGCCTCTTGCCATAGCTTTTTAAGTCTTCAATATGTGCTCAAAGGTGACTTGTGAATTGTAGAACCTTTGTAGCTTGACAAGCAAATTCTTCAATTCTCTTTTGAGCTTATTGTTCTCCTTCAAAAGGTTAGTCTCACAAGGCATAGAAGTAGAACAATCATCTAAAGAAGAAGTACATGGCATGTCTAGTAAATCATCCCAAGAGGTGGATACATGCTTCTCGCCTACATCACAAGGGTTAGCACAAATATGTGATTGATCATTTGACCCAAGTGATGAGCTCTCACTAGTTTTAGATTTTTCATTTGAAAACTTCTTGGTGAGAAAAGCATGGTCTTGTACCAAGTTATCATGAGTAACACTAAGTTCCTCATGAGCCAATTTTAGCACCTCATGTGAACAAGTAGTAACATAAAGTAGATGCTCTTGTTGTTCACATGTTATCTTAAGCAAAGAGTTTTTATTTTTCAATTTCTTGTTTTTAGCATACTCTTTGTTTAAACCATGGATGAGACTATATATGAGCTCAAAGTTTGGATCATCACAATCAACAACTATGTCACCACACAATACCTTGGCGTCACCATGTGACATAGAGTAATCCGGTGATGTAGATGAACAGGTAGAATCATCACTCTCATAGCCATCATCCTCACCATCAAGTGTGCATGGAGTAGCATCATTGAATGCATCACTTGTGGCGTCCTCATCAACCTTGTCAAGTGGACTTGGAGTAGATTGAGCATCATCATCTCCACTTGACCTTGAAGTGGAGCAATCCTTCACAACCACCGAGGTGTGGTCATGCTCAACAACCTCGTGTGCCTCCATCTTGTGCTCATCAAGATTGTCATTGGAGATCATCCCATATTTCTCATTGAGATAAACCCATATCTCATGAGAGCTTTCAAAGTCCATGATCTCACTAACAATGCTACTATCCAAAGATCGATAGAAAATGTTAGTAGCTTGGCAATCTAGTCGTAGGCAATTTGATTGATTTTGGAGATGCATCCTTTTCGCCAATAGCACAAGAAAAGCCCACATCTACGATCCACCACATGTTAGGAGAAATATACTTGAAATTGCATACATGCCAATCTCTCCAACGTGCAAAGTGTGTGCCATCAAAAATGTGTGGACACTCAACATCTAGCCCACTAGTCACCATCCTCTCGGGTCGGTTAAGACCACTAAATGAGAGACCCAGCTTTGATACCACTTGTAGGGTCGAGATGGGGACTACAGGGGGGGTGAATAGTCCTTACTAAAACTAATTGCGCCGGCTAAACAAAAATGATGCGGAATTTAAACTATTCGTTTAGCCAAGACTTCACCCCTCTAGCTATGACTCTAAATCACCTCACAAAAGATCCTACACAAAGCAAATGAGGTGATAATCCTAGCTTGAGCTCCTAACCGTTTCTATTGCAAGGTCACACAAACCTATGCACTAGTACTTCAAACAAAGGTGAGCTCCTACACAAATCTAATGAGCAAAAGCACGAAGCCAACCTAAGCTCACTAGATGCACAATGGACAAAGGCGACACACGCCTAACCCAAAGGCTCAAACTACTTAGCTACACAAACTAAGCAAAGCAACTAACAAGCTACACAAGCTAGTAATTGCAAGAGCTACTCTACAAGCACAAGCACAAGCACAAGCACAAGCACAAGCACAAGGTATATATGAATGTAAATACGAAGCTTGTGATTTGGAGAATGCAAACCACCGAGAAGAGTAGACAAGTTGACACCGGTGATTTTTTTACCGAGGTATCGGGAAGCTTGCCAACTTCCCCCTACTCCTCGTTGTGTCAACCAACACCTTGGGTGGTTCCTTTGGTGTTTCACCTAGATGGTTCTTCGGTGTGATTCTCCGATCACTTGCCCCTCAAGGCACGCCCCGCAAGGCACCACTCTCAAGTGAGCCTATCAAGGCACCACAAGACACCACACACACAAGGGAGGTACTCACCGACACGCTCTAGTAGTGATGCTCTTCGCGATCCCCGCGAGGTGAGCTCGAACCTCTCACAAATCCTCCTTCAGAGCACCACACAATCTCCGTTGCGTGCTTCACGAAGTCTCTTGCCACCAAGCCGTCTAGGAGGTGGCAACCTCCAAGACAACAAGCACACCGGCTTGCAACACGATCACCTAGTGCCACGAATGCGATCTCTCAACGCGAATGCACTAGAATCACTCCTCACTTTGATTTGGATGAACACTATCAATCACAAGTGAGTGGGAGGGCTCTCAAGCACCACAACACAAGCCACCAAGGCTAGAGTGTGCTCAGCACCCGAAACAAGTCGGGTATGTGGTGTATATATAGCCCAAACCGAGAAACTAGCCGTTGGGGACAAAACCTCACTTTTTACATCGGCGCCGGGACGCGCCCGCCAGCGCTACCGCCGGACAGCGCCAGCGCCTTACAAAAACAGCCCCCGGAGCAACTAGCCGTTGGCAACTTTTGTCTGGCCGGGCGCGCGCCAGCAAAGCGCGCGTGACACGCTAGGTGCGGCCCCGGACGCGGTCCGTAGAGGGTGTAACCAACCACCCGCCGGGCGCATTTTTTCTATAAGCCGGGCCGCGCGGGCGCGCCCGCGCCCGACGCCCTACGCTAGTCTCAGCGTCGTCGCCGTTGGCAGACCCGACCAACGTCCCGATCAAACGTCCATAACTCTTTCATCCGAACTCCGCTGATGATCTTGGACTCTATGGAAAGCTAACTCGGAGGGCTACACAACCAACATGGTTACTTGATCCAAAGCTCAATGGATCAAAAGCAAAGATTCCACTCCAAAGTCAGTCCTAGTGTCCGAGAAACACCGAAACAACTTCTCCTTTGCAAATGTGCCAACACCACCAAGTGTACATCACCATGTGCATGTGTGTTAGCATTTTCACAATCATTTTCAAAGGAATTTTCTCTTGATCTCACCACGCCACTCGATCCTAACACATCGCAAAGTTAGATGGCACAAGTGGCATTAGATGACCGATATGCAAACAAGTTTGCCCCTCTTGATAGTACGGCCATCTATCCTAAACCCGGTCATAAACTTCTCTAAGCTCCTCATGACCGGCGAAATGAAATGCCCTATAGGTTATACCTTTGCCTTGTGCATTTCCATTCCGCTCCATCTCCAAGTGCCGATGCAACACATGCACCAACACGATCACCAAATGATATGATCCACTTCATATCATCACGTGACACTATTGGTCCATCGATCTTGACCTCACTTGCTCTTCACCGATTGCGTCGGTCCGTCGGCGCCAAGTCTTGCCCAAGCTTCACCGCCTCGCGGTCCATCGCTTCACCGCCTCGACTTGCCCTTCACACTTGCAACCGGGTCCATCAAGCCAAGCCTTGTCTTGATCTTCACCACCTCGGTCGGATGACTCCATGTCATGTCTCATATGCAATAAGGCTCCTTCATTGCGTCATCACATGTGAACTAATCTCCTATGTATTATCTCAATCACACATATTAGTTCACCTAATGTTGACACTCAATTACCAAAACCACAAGGGACCTTTCAGCAAGTCACAAGTGTATCGCACATAGGATAGATATTAGCATTTGTTCAAACAAATACTGAGAGATGGAGACAAAGAGAGAGAAAAAGACATTTCAAATTTAAAAATCAACTATAATGGTCGAGACAACCGAACTCAAACATACAAGAGAGAGAGGGAGGGAGAGAGAGACACTTTAAAAAGCAAAAAGGCTCGGCCAGTAGCTCACGTCTTGGGCAAACAACTTACCATCTTCAGATTGTAAAATGCGGCTAAAACAATTCAGTTAGATTCAGAGAAATACTACGAGAGAAAGAGAAAGGTTAAACAGAGTCGTACTTACATTTTCGGTGCCCCAACTTGACATCAAACTCCATTGATTGGAATCGCATCTCTGCGGTGCACATGCTCTTAATTCCATCGTGAGACGTGTATCTTGTGGGTAAGGAATGTCGCACCATGCACCTTGAGAAAGCTTTGATGAAAAACAACCCCCTTGTTTGTTCTTCTTGCCTACTGCTCGAAACCCGATAATGTGTACAAGGTTGAGTCAAATATGTATGGAGCACACATCAAAGCTAGAAAACAAACAAAAGAGAGAAATAAAAGAGGGAGACAATTCGGAAACAAAGGATAAGTCTGTCAAAGACCACGGACCCAAATGCACAAACTCAAAGACAAGTACGCTAGAGATAACTAACAACACATACATAGAAAAGCTGACTCTCAAATCGAAAATAAACTTAGAAAAAAAAAAGGGCATTTCAAATTTAACAAATATAAAGACATAGAGATTATAATCACATATGTAAGCCTATAGACAGAGAAAGAAAAACTATAAAGACATGCAGATAGCCATCCAAATTCTAATAAAATAACTAAGACTATAAAGGCGGCACAAGGACATATAAATCCAACTAAATTCAAGTAATAGTATAGACAGAGAGAGATAATAAAAAACAAATATAGAGATATACATAGAAAAATAAAACTAAGCCTATAAAGACATGCGAGATAGGCATAGAAATTTAAAAAAAAAAAGACTATAAAGATAGAAAAATTAACATATAAATTCAACTACATTCATGCTATAGACAGAGAGAGATAATAACACACATATAGAGATATACATACACAAATATAACTAAGCCTATAAAGATATGCAAAAAAAAAAGCATAGAAAATCTAAAAAAACCCCAATACCCTACTAGGAAGGCATGCTTTTTTTTTTCAAAAAAACTAAAAGCCCCAAAACCTATTGCCTAGTAGGGGGCATTTTTTTTTCCAAAAGAAAATTGCCCCGAAACCAATTGCCTACTAGGGGCATGCTTTTAAATTTAAAAAGAAAACAAAACCCAAAAACTCATTGCCTAGTAGGGGGCATGCAATTTTATTCCAAAAGAGAGTTGCCCCAAAACTCATTGCCTAGTAGGGGCATGCTTTTAATTTTCTAAAAATAAAAAACCCAAAACTCAATGCCTAGTAGGGGCATGCTTTTAAATTTAAAAAGACAACAAAACCCAAAAAACCCATTGCATAGTTGGGGTGCGCAATTCTTATTCCAAAAGAGAATTACCCCAAAATCCATTGACTAGTAGAGGGGCATTCTTTTAATTTTCAAAAACAAAAACCCCCCAAAACCCTTTGCATAGTAGGGGGCATGCTTTGTTAAAAAAATAAAAATTGCCCCAAAACAAAATATCTTCCGGGGCATGCTTTTATAATTAAAAAACAAAAAACCCAATATCCTACTAGGAAGGCATGCCTTTTTTCAAAAAACTAAAAGCCCCAAAACCTATTGCCTAGTAGGGGGCATGCTATTTTTTTCCAAAAGAAAATTGCCCCAAAACCCATTGCCTACTAGGGGCATGCTTTTAAATTTAAAAAGACAACAAAACCCCAAATCCCATTGCCTAGTAGGGGGCATGCAATTTTTATTCCAAAAGAGAATTACCCCAAAAACCCATTGCCTAGAGGGGGCATGCTTTTAATTTTCAAAAAACAAAGAACCCCAAAACTCTTTGCCTAGTAGGGGCATGCTTTAAAATTTAAAAAAGAAAACAAAACCCAAAACCCATTGCCTAGTAGGGGGACGCTATTTTTATTCCAAAAGAGAATTGCCCCAAAACCCATTGCCTAGTAGGGGGATGCTTTTAATTTTCAAAAAAACAAAAACCCCAAAACCCTTTGCCATTCACATCATCAAATATGTAAATACATACCCAAAAGTACAAAGTCAACTTACCAGTAGAGATACCACAGCTAAAAGACACAAAATTTGTCTAAGGGAGTCCCAACATGCATGACAGTGTACTCACTGAAGGTGGAAGTCCCAACGAAATGGTAGATAGCCTTCCCATTGATGGAAAACCGCGATTCGCCATCACCAATCATGACACCCCGGTCAGTGTTGATCCTAAGCAGATCACACATGTTGCTCTCTGCCGATTTGCGGTGGGCACACTCCTTGCACTCCCTAGTGAATACCGGGAGGACATGGTCACCAGGGGCAAGGTCAGTCACACCCTCTCCAACACTTTCCACAATGCTGCAACATGAAGAGATTTGAGGAGATCCAAAAAAGATTACACATCAGTGTACTTCAAGAAAAAAACTTCATGATGGAAAAGGTCAAGCAAATTAGACACATTATATGGAGAGAAAGATACTCGGAGGGAAAGATATATAGACATACACAGACATATATACAAACACTACACCACACAACCTAGAACACAATACTTTATGTTAGACATGAAAGACATGAAAAAAAAAAAAAAAGTAATAGGAGACTAGCAGGCACTCAGCACACACAGGGCCGAGCACAAGGACAGGCAAAGAATCACAAGATACAGAAAACAAGGCCAACACATAACGACGACAAATCAGTTACAAAAAAAGCCATCAGGTATTTTGATGAGTAGTATACTTATCAGGCTGATTTCATGCACTAAGCAAACAGAGTTTGCATGACAGGTAACCCTCGTCTCTCAACGTTTGAAGAACATAACAATCAATGAACAGATAGTTTACCAGGCAAAGGTCACAGGGAGACCAACAGATCAGGTAGACATAATAGATCACCTAAAGGGCAAGAAAACAACTCACACAGATCAATAAAAAAAAAAAAAAAATCAGCCGCTCAGAGCATGCAGCGGGCACCTCAACAAGTTGGCACCACACCATCATCACTCACTCTACTTATTTCAGTTGTGAATGGTAGGCATGCATGACAACAGGACACACATAGCTAGCATCAGAACCAATTCGCTGAGAGAGAAGCAAAGCATTGTTTTGGAATTGCTAACAACATTGCATTTTGGGATCCAAACAGACAGTGTCAGAAAAGAAGGATAGCACCAGACAGTTACCAAGTCCCACAGATCTGAAATCTAAAACAACCATCTAGAAACTTAGCCATCAGTTATTTACAATTCCAGGCATGGAGAAAATTAAATACAAATCACTCAGTAAAATAGAACTAATTTAAAGTTAATAAATGGCATTTCGACAGATCTAATATTGCAGCAACAAAAAAAACAGTATGATATATTCTTGCTATTATTATAGAAACAAACATAGGCGGCCAGACCCACCTCCCCCCGTTGGCAACTCAATGCACAATAGGCAGAAGCATTCACAGCAAAAAATACAAAAGCAGGTGCTAGTTGCTGACCTCAACAGAAATCCAACGGCAAGGCACTTGCGCGGGCTCGGCGTAGGCCACGAGGGTGCGCACGGGGAGGGCGGCGAAGATGCTGCGTGGGCCGTGGGGAAGGGGCGGCAGAAGCCGCGCGGCGCAGACCTCCGCCTGCGAGCGCCGAGGTCGAGGGGCGGCGAGGAGTGGCGCAGACCGCTTGCGGGTGCCGCGGGAGAGGGAGCGCGAGGGCTGGCGCAGATGAGGGCGCGAGGGGCGCCGCGGGAGAGGGCGAAGCGGGAGGCGGCGACAAAAGGCTTCCGGCGGCCGCGGCGGAGGCGCGCGTCGGGGAGCACCGAAACGGTAGAGCGCCTACGGTGGAAGTGAAAAGGTAACGGGTGTACATGTACGAACCCGTTGGACCTTGCGAGCCCGTCAGTGTGCCGCTGTTGCCCACCAAAACACAGAAAAGAAGCACGAATCTTAAAGTAAAAAATCAACAGCCTAGAATTTGACAGATACAAGATCAACAAAATCTGTTGACAGATAAATAGCAAATGTCTAAAATAATAACCTGTCATCAAATGTTGTACAGATACTGAGGGAAGGAAAATCAGTAGAAAACAGAGGGCCTTCTCCATTAAATACGTAGGGGATTGAAAATATATAATGATAGGTCCAAAGTGAGAAGCACTAGTTCATATGGACACTGATATATATCGTCGATTTAATTTTGCTATTGTTGCTGTATTCAAGGAAACCAATATAAAATTATCATAGATAGAGAAAAGCGTTTTTTGTAAGGAATGCAGGTTAAATAAAGAGAAACAAAATAGACTGACAGAGAAGCTTTAAGGTTGATAATTACCTTCAAGGAGATGGAGATCGAGAACAAATGTGCATGGTAAGAGAGTAATTTTCAACAAGAGTTACGAATATTGTTAATTATAGAGTAATTACTATTTTTAGGAAGCAAAACATTATTTACAAAATCATATTCAGACCAAAAACTAATGGCACCAAAAAGAGCTCTAGACCCAAGCATAAATGACACTTTCAATTCAGCTTACCCTTTGAAAACCTAAAATGGAACCACTTTGAATTGAGTGAGATCAATGATATGTCACTATTGGTGGAGCCAACAAGACAAGGATAAGATGCACTTGCTAGCATGAGATATTCTGAGACAACCAAAGCGAAAAGGGGGGCTAGGTTTCAATTATTTACATGCCTTCAATTTTGCAATGTTAGCAAAGCAAGGATGGCACCTAATTGAGAACCCGAATTCTTTGTGTGCCCAAATTTTGTGAGCTAAATACTATCCAAATGGCAATGTGTTATAGTCTTTGGTGATAGAAGGTATGTCGTATACTTGGCACAATGTTCTAAAAGGGATTGGTATTCTTAGGAAAGTGATGATTTGGAGAATTGGGGATGGCCGATGTGTTCATATATGGAATTATCCATGGAGTCCAAGAGGAACAAGAAGACATCCCTGCTTGCATAGAGGTCAACATCTTCTCTAGTGGGTATGTGACCTCATTGATCCAGTAACTAGACATTGGATTGTAGAGCTTGTCAAGCAGACTTTTCTAGCAGATGGTGATGAGGCTGTAACGATGTCAATGTCGTCAGTTGGCAACGGTGGAACATTCCCGCTGAAGATCACGCGAGCCTAGCAACAACGAAGACGACGTGCCGATGCAGCCTTCGGAAGATGAGCCCGTCATAGAGGATTTGGGAGCAGTCGCGCATAGAGTGCTTCCCACAAACCTTATCCGTCCGTCTTCTCCCTATATAGGATCACAAAGAGAAAATTACTTTTTTATTACTTTAGTATTTTCTAAATGAAACTCTCGATTGTAATTAATTAATCAATCGTCACCTAACCTAACCAAGGACTGGGCGCCGATTCACATTTCCAGCTTTTGGGGTAGTTAACATATCACGTTCGTTCATGTAGGTACATGCATGTGTGTGTTGTAAAGCCGGCCTATGTCCGGCCCACCATCTCCAGGCATTCTTCAACAAGTACATACATACGCTACATGGAAACGTTTAACAGATCAAAAGTTATTAGCATCTTAATTTATACCCGTAGTACCTAACCTACCACATTGTTGCTTGTAACGAGAGTAGGCTCAGCGAAACGACGAGAAAGAACAACCCAAAAGGTTGTCAATAGAACAGACCATCTGTCCCCCACTGATCGAGCGCCACACTTCCCTCACTCGGATCAGAAGCGCCAATGCAATGCAAGCTGCTCTCCATCGAAATCACGGACGGCATTGTTCAGAATCTAGCTGTTTGTTAATTCCTTTCCTTGAGGACCATGCATGCATCCAAGCAAACAATACATATTGGAGGCGGCTAATTCTTTTTGTTCCTCGCTCTTTGGAACCATCTTTGAAAGCTAGCTAGCTACGCCTACGCCGTCACGCTAGCTTCATTCTTCGTTCAGCGCCGGGCTTCGCTTTCGCTATCTCGTCCAACCCCATCGCTCCCGTCCGTGACCGTGATCATTTATGTCCCTATCGTCATCCTCTCTCTCTCCTCCTGCGACCAATCCGGCCCCGCGTGCTTGTTTCGTTCTGCTCCTCGTTATACATGTGCAACGGGCGGGCCGGCCCGACACGGCCCGGGCCGTGCGGGCATGGCCCGTTAGGGCACGGGCCCGAATGGCCCGCATGCCTCCGTCTTTGGGCGGCGAAGTCCACCGGGCCCGGTCGGCCGAGCACGGCACGTGGGCCTTTTTCGGGCGTGCGGCCGATTAGGCACGGGCCCCAAATTAAGCGTCGTCGGCCCAAGGCCCGAAGGGAAGGAGAACTTGGCGTGGCGCCCCCGCACCATGCCGATCTGCGCCGCGCCGCCCGCCCCGTGCTGACCGACGCCAGCGCCGCCGTGCTCGATCTGCGCCGTGCTTTCGTGCTCGCGCCCGCCCGGCCGTGCTCGTCGAGGACGACATCCATAATGAGGCCCGACCGCAGCGTTGGGGCGAAGGTCGATGGCCGCCGTTGTGCTCCGCCCGACGCGCCCGTTCCTCGATGCGGTCGGGGCGGGACCGTTCTTTGTCCGACGCCGGGAGGCGCCTCCCGCTCCGGCCGACCCAGCGGGACCACGCGGGGGCCGCCGCCGTGCTCACATCTGGCAGCGTCCAGCGCTTCGAAGCGGTCGGCGGCTGCCCCCCTTCGGCGTAGGGCGGCGGGATGGAGTGGCATTTGAAAGGTCCTAAATGGCTAGAGGGGTGAATAGCCTAATAAAATTTCTACAAAATCACTAGAGCAACTTGTTAGTAAATAACAAAAGCGTAAATGCGTTTGCTCTAGCTCTACTTGTCGGCAAGCCTCCTATTGACAATTCTAGTTGCTATAGTCTCTAATTCACACACAAAGGCTATGTCTCTACTTTACCACTAGGTGAACAAGCTAATTACTCTAGCAACTAAGCAAGTCTACACAAACTACACTAGCACAATATATATGAGAGTAATACAAGAGTGTAGAGGTGATATACCACAATGTCGAGGCTAGTCAATCCAATCACCAAGGATGAAACAATGAGATAACCAAATTTGAAGCCAATCACCGTGAGACAAATGGAGACACGAGATTTAACCCGAAGTTCACTTGAGCACCCTCAAGCTAATCTTCGTTGTGCCAACCTTCTCACGTGTGGGTCAAGGTGGAGCTCACTCCAAGCCAATTGCCTTTAGGCTTCTTGCACCCAATGCAAATGGGAGGCACCCAAGACACGAGCAATGTATTACTTGCACTTTGTCTTCCCGACGAGGAGTGCGTGATCCTCTCACAAATCAGGAGGTGGCCAAGAACATTCACCTTCTCTTGCCAACGCCTCCACCAATCACCAAGCCGGCTAGGAGTGATGCTCTCCAAGAGCAACAAGAAAACCACCGGCTCACAACGATCCTCAAGCGCCACTAGATGCAAAGATCAAAGCAAAGTGCACTTGAATCACCTCAACTCACTAGAATGATGCTCTCAAGCAAAGGGAGTGAGGAGGAGGATGTGTGCTCAGCTCTAGAGGTGTTAGGATTGATTTCAAATGACCAAGAGACCTCCCAAAGCCGCCAAAGGGGTATAAATACCCCCACCACGAAATGTGGCCGTTGGGGTGCAAAGCACGCTCAAATCACCGGCCGGACGATCGACCGGACTCACCCGGTGAGTCCGGGTCGGTGGGTCCGGCCACAACCTACTGAACCCCAACAGGACAGCTCGACCCCTTTGCTGGGACGCGTCCCGTCGTAGCGTCCGTCGGTCGCGTCCGGTCAGCCACCGGATGCATCCGGCCGCTTCTCGGCGGGCCACGAACATAAGCTCTCGCCGGACGCACACGGTGCGCCCAGGTCACTTTTGCTCGCTGCTTCCGGTCGCCGAGTCCGGTCGCCATCTGAGCTGCGAAAATCCGTCGTTGTGTTGCCATTCCTTCGCCTTTGCTCCAAACCGACTTCCGTCACTTGATTCTTGTTGCCGACACGTCGAAGAACACCCGACACCATGTATTAGCATTTTGAAAACTTTTTTCCATCAAGTACGGAGTTAGCTCTCTAGGTTAGAATGCATGCAAATGATTTTGAACCTAGAGGCACATGAGGATCGATATGTACGATAGTTTTCCCCTCTTTATAGTACGGCTTATCGATCCTATAATCACTCACACCCTCTATGGTGTCTTGAGTGTGAAAACAAAATGGCCCTATGGATATACCTTTGCCTTGAGCCCATTTTGATCACGATCCTCTCCAAGTCATGCACTTGATCATCAATTGAATCATCTCGATCCATCCACCATAACCATCATGCACACCCTTGGCTTGACCAATCTCCAACTAATACAAACACTTAGCATAGAGAGATTAGTCCTTGGATGTCACTAATTAGCCAAAACCAATCTAGAGATCTTCACCAGCGGCGGGGACCGGCGGCGGACCCCGGTTTATCTTTATTTTAGGATTCTACAACGAAATCCTTTATTTTCTAGCAATTCTACTACTACGAAAAAAAAAGACCCTTCAAATTCTTTTTGAAAAAAAGAAACTAACCGTGCTATTCTAAATCGAACTAAAGTCAAACTTTCTAGTGCTTATAAATTATTGTGGCTTTATCCCTTTCATAGAAAGGAGATAAAACGAGAAATCTTTGCTATCCAATCTTTTTAGAATATCATAAAGTTTAAGTGGCAGAATTTTTTTTCTAGGACTGTTTTTATCAATTCATTTTTATTCCATTTCGACCCCTACTGGCGACGGACGCCGGCCTGGACGTGGTGGGCGAATCGCGCGGCGATGGGTGAGGTTGGGGGTGCTCGAGAGGAGGAGAATGAGTGTTGTTAGGGTTAGGGAGGCCGGTTGGGCTGGGCTGAGTTTTGGAACTGTTGAATGTGATTGTTAGCAGGCCACCAACCGGGCGTCACCGTGCTTTCAATAAAAATCGTGTCAGGCCGTGCCAGCCCGCATGCTTGGGATCAGCCCAAGCATGGCTCGCTACTGGGCACCGGACCGCCGAAAGCACGGTTTGGACCCGGGCGTGCCGTGTTTGGGCCGTGCCTAAAAAATCGTGTACCGGGCCGGGCCTTCGGGTTCGGGCTTTACATATATATAACCGCCGGTGATCGATGGCAAATTGCAGCCCCATCGATGGCGCCTTCAACAAAGGAAACGCTCCGGCCTTGGGCATCGGCAGCGTCTTCGCCCTCATCGGCGCGGTCCTGGCGCTCGTCCTTCTCCCAAAGACGAGAGGCGTGTCCAACGTCACCATCGTCATGGCGGGCGGCGCCCACTGATCTATCTCCAGGCATGTCGCAGCACCAGCGCCTGCCCAGCCGAGAGTGGATCGGAAAGTCAGAATCTGCTTCTTGGTTTCGATGAGGGTCGCGTTGGACCAGGCTGTTCTCCTTCCGGCAAAGGCTTCGAGCTCACGTGTCACAACTGACAACACAACTGGTTTTCCCAGGCTGCTCTTCCTGGGCAGCCCAACTCAACCAGGTGACTTGTATGGATGCCGGCACCAATATGGCTTATGCTTTTTCTGTTCTCGGGTACAGCATCATATGGGGGCTTAGTGTGGACACCAACAACCAGTACTGGGAGACCTTTACTACTCTTGTTATTATTGATTTTATATATACACAAACAATTTGTACGAGGTCAACAAGGTTCTCCTGCCAAAGCAAATCTCATCATGTTGTCAAAAAAAAAAGCAAATCTCATCCCAAGTGAAGAATTCATAGCCACTGTGAACAGCATATCCTCTTTTGTTCTCATAAATGAGGTCAGACCAAAACCACAACAAATTCTTGGGGATGCACAAACATATGAACAATGTCTGAATTTTCAAATTATTCATCTTGACAGTTGAGTTACACAATCATGGTTTTATGTAATAAAAGAACAAGCGTCAAGCAGTGCACACTACCTATATATGTTGGTAGCGCCACTGTAACTCGATAGATGTAAAACTGCAGTTGTGATTGGGTCTTGTGACACTTCAAAATTTAGTACGTACTCCACCAGTCTCTGTATACATACTAGTAGCAGCGAGTAGTATTCCGCGCGCGTGTGCTTTATGCAGCTTTGGCGAGCCGGCCGAGCTCCCTGTCGACGGCGACCTTGAGGAAGCTGCCCTCCTCGACGACCATCTGCACTGGGAGGAAGCCCAGCCCGTTGGCCACGGCGAGCATCACCTCCTTCATCTCGGCGCGGAACTCCTGCCTATCAACCTTGCCGCTGCCGTCCCTGTCGAACCGCGCGAACAGGCCATGGTACAGCCCTGCGAGCTCGTCGGGGTCTACCGTTGCATCGTCCATGCCGAAGTGCTTCTCCAGGACACGCAGGCTCATGAGCTCCTCGGCCATCTCGGCGTAGGTGAGCAGGCCATCGTGGTCGGCGTCCAGCGCAGCGAACCGGTCGTCCACCGACGAGTTAAAGGCGCCTTCGTCCTCGACGAAGCTCCGGACAGTGCTCCCGTCCAGGATCTCCACGCTCATCGTCGGATTCGCTCGGTGTTCAGGAAGTGTTCGTGTTTGTGGAAATGTGCAGACTCGAGTTTGCTCTGCTCCGGCCATCGGTCGTCCTGGTTTTTGTAGTGTTGGGACTTGGGAGCGGGTCATCACACGATCGGTCATCGAAGGCGCGGTTGGGTCGACTGTTTTTGCTGACGGACTGGGTTGGGCCGGTGGGTTTTGACGCAGGTCAGATGCTGTGGGAGCGAAGTTTCCATTTCATTGGGCCATGCAGGTGTGGCCGTTGTTTCATTGTGGCACCGTTGGGCCTGTGGAGAAAAACGTGTGCTAGGTCGGTGACGGTTGTCGGTTGGGCAGTCCGACAACGAAGAACAGCAACAGACTTTCAATGGTGAGCGCGTGTGTTGCCAAAAAAAAAAAAAAAAAAAAAAAAGAAGGTGAGCGCGTGCCAGCCGAAAAAAAAAAAATCAGACACGGGAATTTCCGGCGGATCTCTAGTCTCAAACTTGTAGCTCTGTCGTGCTACCATTTTCAGTGCTACAACAGATAGTAATGCATTAAAAAAAAAAAAAAACAACAACTCAGGTTTGGATGTGTTGCTCGTAGCCGCCGCTCCTTGAATGCTCGTCGGGCCACTGGTGGTCTATGGCACCAGAGCCCGCGCCGCCCATGCAAACCTGTGTCGTAAGGGAGAGCTACTAGGGAGAGACAGATAACGAGAAGAGTGTTGGAGCCCACGCCACCTATCCAGGCCACACGTACCATGCATGGTGGATTTAATGGAAATATAACCTAGGTCTGGATCAATTTCATTACACATTTCAATTGTGAAATTTGTTGAATCCTAAAAAATCAACTTTCAAGTCTCAAATCTCAATTGCATTAGAAACATATCTCAAGGTGGTTGTCATCTACAATACCAATTAAATACACTTTCTGAACTTATATCATCTGATTTAGGACAAAACTAAAACATACTCTGTTTTGGAACATAGGGAGTGGCATACATGCAACATAATATGGTATATATATATGAGTAAGGTGGTCTACAATACATTGTATGCATATACATAGACAATTCAACCATGTGATATAATCTTGTGAGAAGAGAACAAACTATACCATTCTACCTCACTAAAAACTATATGGTTACTTTAGATGTGTCCAACATCCAAGCTTGGCCGAAATTAGCGAGGCATACTAGTTGTCGCCACAAATTCTTGCTCCAAACTATAGCACATAGAGGCCATTGGTACTGGTAACTGTGTAGCATTGACAAGATCAATATTTTCGTGTTGGTTCTGATCTCTTAGGCAAATAAAAGATTCTACCTCTCCATCTTTTTTCAAATAAAATATATGCCTTCCTTAGCCTCTTTGTTCTTAGCAGTTTGTAGTCTCATATCTACTTCTTTCATACTTGGTCTATATCCTCCTTCAGATCTCAAGCGAGATTGTATAAGCGAGGCAATATCATGAATCTCTTCTTGGTCAGCCTCTTCAACAACTTGTGGATCCATTATTTCCATGAGAACCCCTTCTTGAAGTCCCTCAATGAAGTAATGAGACAGGCTTTGCTTTGCACCTAAGTTGTTGATGAAAATTGGTTTCTTCCTTGTCGAAGTTCCACAAGTATCACCCCAAAACTATACACATCACTTTTCGCAGTTAGTTGACCAAGTATGATAATATTCGGATCCAAATAACCAAATGTTCCTTGGACAATAGTCACCACATGTGTTTCATCAAGTGAAAGAGATCTTGAAGCACCAAAATGAGACCTTTGTTGTGAAGTTGTCATCCAAGAGTATATTGGAAGACTTCACATCTCTATGGAAAATTGGTATTTCAGCAGCTGAGTGTAGATAAGAAAGTGCTCCCTGCTGCTTCCATTGCAATCCTAATGCGATCATCCCAGGATAGCATGCATTTTTTTGCCAATGTTTGCATGAAGAAGATCATACAAAGTGCCATTTGATATGAACTCATAGACTAGCAAGGGTACCTCATCTTCTAGGCAACAACCATATAGTTTCACTACATTACGATGAATGATTTGAGACAAAATAGCAACCTCATTGATAAAACTGGTCTATTTCTGTTTGCTCTACTAGTTTAGATTTTTTTTATTGCCACAACACGCCGGGTCGACATGTAATCCCTTTATAAAAAGCGTGCCATGCCCTCCATGACCTAGAACACGAGTAGTGTCAAAGTTGTTGGTTGCCTCTTCTAGTTCCTCTAATGTGAATATCTTTGTTTTAGTTGCAACACTTTCGTTCAAGATTAATTGCTCCAAGAGTAGGCCTTGGTTTTTCTTGAAGTATGCTCTTCGTATTCTCCTTTGGATATTTTTCTTCCACTTACGAATGAGTACAATGGTACCTAGTGTAAAACTTATGAACCCAAGGCCACAAGAAAGCCCAATTGCAATTCCTACATTCATTAAATGTGAACATGAATATTTTGGAACTTTTAAACTTTGATGGACAAATGCATGACTCACCAAAAATCAAATTACGCTGCTTGGTTGACATGACACATTTTTTTGTTTCTTTGTATCATATTCTTTTCCATGAGAGCAGCTTGTACAGTTGAAGCCTCCATCAAAATTGTGGCATATCCCATCACATTTATTTGGAATAGAGCACTCATCAATATCTGTATGAGAAGATGGCTGTATGTTGGTAATTAATGAAAGTAAAAGCATGGTCACATTTACTGATATTTCATAAAAAAAAGTAATGTGATCTGCAATCACTAGAACCTTTGATGGCGCAAGTAGTAGCATGATCTTTCAAAAAGATATATTAGTGTAGAATAGTAATTTACAAAGAGAAGGATGTATGTTGTAGTGTTTTTATTGCATTCAAAAGTAAGAGAATCTTAATACTAGTGGCGAATATTGTTTCTTTGAGATTCTATATTAATCATCACAAGACTCTAGAAAAGGACACCAAGTCTAGAAATTATAAACATCCAACCATTAGGCTAGACTTAACGTATTTCACCAGTGTTGAGACATAGTCAATCTATATCAGAGGTGCCCACTTCTTCCGAAAAGATATTAAAGTAAACCTTTTGCATAAAAGTTACATACCCCTAGCATTATTTAAGATATCATAATTTGACCCATTGGATTTTCATATTATTACCCTTATGCGTTATTATTAAAATAAACTAGTTACTATAAAAATATAATATAAAGGATCCTCAATATACTTTAAAATACCCATTTCATCAACTTTACTATGCAATAAAATATTATGAAAAAGGTAATATGAAGCACCATCAATACAGTTTAAAATACCCAATAATATAATAAAATACTAGTCAAAGGAAACATACATCTTATTTGCCACAGTACAGACCAAATATGCATCCATGCATAAGCTATATATAATTAAGTACACATTTCTCAGTTTATCAATTATGAAAAATGTTTCCATATCAAAACATGTTCCAATGACACTAAGTTCGATGTACCAGATATCCTCGATGCAAGGATAATAACCTAACTAGGATGTGATGGTCGTTCCTGCTAAGGAGAATCCCAAGGTATTGACTAGATATGCTAATAAGCCAAATAGACTAGAATGATCCATTTAGATCTCACTAAGATTCCCTTGTAACAAAATAGAAGACCGTAGTTGCACATTGATTGACATTCTATATGTAATCCTACCCCAAGGACTATATAATGAGGATTATAATAGACCTATTGTAGCTTACAACCCAGCGTCCTTGTAACCCAAGTGCGTGGCGCATATAAAAAGCATTCTCAACTGGATGTCAGGTATCATGTATCTAAACCACTGCAAATCCATGTCCTATATGCTACATGTTAATGTACTTATTAAAAAAATAAATCCCTTGACACTAAGACCTTGTTTGGATGCACTCGTATCCATCGCAATCCACGCATGTTGGAGTGGATTAGGATGGAAAGTAAACTAAGTTCCAACCCGCTGGTCTGGTGGGTACACTGTAGAGATCATGGGCTCTAGACTATGGCACTTGGTCTAACTGGCTCCAATAGATTGAGTCTAATTTGATTTTCCCATTTTTGGAAGTCTCAGTGTAAAAATGACAAGCGTTGGACCTTGGAGGCTCTATTAAAGCCCTTGGCCATGGTTGGCTCACTCTTTTGGATAGATACATCCTTCTTGAGATAAGCAAACCTCTCCCACCAATCTCCTTGTTGCTTGATTGTTCATCCAAAGTGAGATTGGGTGATTCCGAGTGCATTTGCTTGAGTGTTTGTTGGTGGTCCTTAATGACAAAATCAGACTGCCAATTAAGACTCAGAACAGGAGGAATTGGCAAACTTATACACATATGCTTTTACCATTAACATAATTCCACATGTATTCAGAAGATCAATGTTTTGCGTGGCCTATACACTAATCTGGTGGAAAATTATTCCAAAGGTCCAATCCAAAAAAAGTGTAATTCGTAAAACACGCAAAGGAACAAGAAAAGGGCATATTACCTAGACAAACTGGCCACCAAACCACCGAGAAAGGAGCTCAAGTCTAGCCACCACACCATTTGGCAAAGGCGGTGGCTGACGAACTAGCCAGGGTGCGGCCGCACCCTAGGCGGCATGGCTCAGACCATCTTCCTATTGCGATTCAATAAATGCACCTAAGGGTGGTTTCATGTGGGAACTCCTCGCCCCTTAGAGGAGTATAAGAGAAGGGGAGTCCCCACACACTTGTATGATTAGAATTACAACTAAGCTGAGGTGGTGATTCATCATTCCTTTGGGTTTGCCCATGTCCTATACTTGTTGATACGTAGGGTCGGATTCCCGAGGGAGATATATGGGTAGTTTTACTGTACATGGGCATGGTGCTCGGGCGCATGAGAACCTTCGGATGTGATGGTGCTCCACGGTTGAGGGGTAGGCCGTAGGTGGTGATAGCCTTATCCATCCCTTGTAACCCCCCACATTCTAGTATTCGTATAGGAATTCATAAAGTCTCTCGCTCTTGCTAGTAAACTAGTGCTCGGAGATCTCCCCGTACATCTTACACTTAGATCTAGTTCTAACCATGTAATTTGTACGATCATCAACTATTCTTTCCATGGAATTTTAGATCAAGCCTAATCAACTTAGAAATATTCTTTGTTCCATTCTCTTTTATCCTTGAGGTTGGCTCGAGTGTGTGTCCTCTATCTTGAACTATACTATGTTTACACCTGTTATAAACTTTGGTCCACTTTACAAGCATGTTATCTTGTTCATATCCATACTAGAATCTTTACACCATCTCTTCCTTTGAGAAAATATAAATAAACAATACCATAAAATACTTCTAGGGTGAATCGCTACAACTATAGATCCATATGCTTTGCGGATATTTTCTCTCAGAATCGTTAAGAACTATCATAATTGTGTTTCTTGGTGTCGTTGCTAAGGTTTAATAAATCTTAGTGATGACACTAAGAAATACCAATAAACATTTCTAGTGTCGTTGCCTAGGATGTATTCTATCTCCATACTTTGTGATTGCACTAAGAAATGCCAACAATGATTGCATCTAGTCGCACTGGGGGGATCGTTGTTCTTTGTAATTTTTCGTGTTACTCTTGGTGACCACTTTGCCACCCTAGACGGCTTGAAGTAGTGGAGTAGTGTTGGCATAAGTTGGTGATTATTTGTGGCCCACACCGAGTTGTTGTGAGGGTTCGGTGTTGGGCTATGCGTGGTGCCTATTAGCAAGTGAATATGCCATCACAACGAGGATGTAGATTGTCGGCAAGCATTTGAACCTCGGGATAAATCTTGGTGTCATCATTGGTATTCACATTCATTGATTGATCTCTTTGCCGGTTTGCTAATCATCCCTACACTTTCTCTTTACAATCATAGTTCATATCATGTTTAGAACTTGTTGCTAAGTGTTGCTAGTTTATTAGTATGACAATTAGTTGAGTATTTAGTTATTATTAGTTGTAGTTTTTTCTAGCTAGTTCTCTTTTTGCTTGTAGCTTGTGTAATATTCAAGGAGATTATAGTGAATAGAATTGGTAAGTGGCTTGCCTTTGAGTAGAAGTAGAGCAAAAAACATTTGCACCATTTAGTTGTCTAACAGTTTGCTCTAAGTATTTTGAAGAAATTTTATTAGGATATTCACCCCTCGGCCATTTAGGAACTTTCAAATGCCCAGAATAATGTGTCCCATACTTCTTGATGAAACTACCATAACATATCTATGTTGGCAATGTAATTATATGCACTTTATTTAATATAAAAACATACTACTAAAGACATATTCGATAGAGGAGATTCGACATCATGAACACGTGGTGTTTTATCTAAAAAAAATGAACACATGGTGTAGGATAAACAACCATATTAACAAAGAGTTTAGTTTAGAACCTCCATATTTAAATTTTAACAAAATAAAAAAAGGCATTGAATAGAAATTAAGACACAAGGAGCACCAGTTTCAATTTAACAGGTGGATAAAAAGTTTTGCAACAACTAAGTGAAGATTGATAAGCACATGAGCTACATGCATATATAACTCAAGCTAACACTGTAGTTATAGAAATCCATGAATATTGACGGAAACTATATAGCAATTCATGACTAAAGTGTGCCACCAATTCACAATTGATAGAGACTACGGAGTGCATGAACACACATCCATTGTGTTATAAAATAAACAGAGGGAGCACCCATAGATAATTTATTTTGATTAGCTGTTAGCTCCAAATTTTATATCTAAGACTTGGAATACTAATGTCTCTTAAACTCTGAGCATGTGTAGTAGCACATATTGATAGAATAGTATTAGAGAGAAATACGAAACTTAGTGAAAAATACATTTAAGAGAGAAATATTACCTGTACAATTATTTTGAATGTAATGGATTTCCTTGAAGCCATCGGAACACTTGCAACGGTATCCATCGCGTGCTTTCCCTCGCGTGACATTTACACGTAAACTGTTGTCACTGATGCAGGCATAAGTAGCTTTATTTTGCTTAGCTTCCCGGCAAGTTAAGTTTGCTACAACCAATTTTATTATTATATTCTCTTCGAGAAATCGAAATTATCATCCACGATATCCTCAAAGATACTGCTCTTGTGACCAACAAAGTCTGTGATGACTATCCTCTCCATATGGTTGGATGTGTCATTCAGCATGTTTGTAACCACCAGAATTCCCTCATCAAGTGATAAATTGGTCACACGATATTGTGCGCCCACCCGATCAAGAAGAGTAGTGCCGTTATTTGTACAGTTGAGTTGTAGGTTGTCATTTTGGAGCAACCTTTTTCAATCCCAAAAGGGAATGGAATGGCCATGTTTCCACATAATCTTATACAATTCTCTTTTTGCGCCTTTGGATTATAATCTGCTTCATGACACACAAAGTGAGACATTAGCTAGAATTAATCTAACGAAACTACTCCTTTTAACTTGTTTTTTATATGTGGTATTAGTTTTGTTCTAAATTAAACATTTTTTTCTTGACCATCATTTTAAAAAAAAAAAAGTGTATAGGTTAACAAAATAAAATTTATGTGCTTTAGAATCACTATAAATATTTTTTATATTATATACTAGGAGTATACTTTCGCGTGTTGCTGCGTTTTTTCTTAAAAATAAATCTATTATACACACGTTATTACTATAGGTATTCTTTATAATGTGTGAATTTGACTTGCATGTTAGATCTGATAAAAAAATGATAAGTTAATAGAAGGAAAACCCAATAAAATATTTCAATAAATTATAGAGGATTTGGGTGATGAAACACAGATGACTTGTATGTTAATAGATTAAAGATACATTTAAATCACATGATATAGATGACATGAATATTTTTTTGTAATTAATTAGATATGACATGGACTTAGTGGTATGAGATAGAACATTTAGTGATGTCACTTAGTGGGGAATGATGTGGACATCTTACATGACGAGAGAATTCATCTAGTGGGGTTTAACTTTTATAAGAGTTATATATATATATTTCATATGCTACATGGATTTAATTATAAAATTGATAGTTAAAGTTAAGAATATTTAACTCAAGACAAACCGTGTGGGATCAAAACATTATTTTACATCTTGTTGAATAAATACTCCCTCGTCCCATAAAGCATGCAACTATGGGAATCATGCCGGTCGACTTGACTAAAATTTGACCAAGTTTATAGTAATTAATAATAATGTTTATGTCTCAAACAAAATTTATTATGAAATATTGGTACTAATTTTGTATTATAAGTGTTAGTAATCTTTTATATAAATTAAGTCAAAGTTGGAATCTGTTGACTTCTCGGGGAAGCGAGAGTTGCATGTTTTCTCGGGACGGAGGGAGTAATTAGCACATCAATCCACATGCATGTATGGAAAAATTTGTGATTTGTGGGTGCTTTCAGATTGGTAATAATATGAACTGACAATGCAATATTCAATCCTAGAAAATGGCTATGTCTTGCAAAAAGAAATAGGGAGGATGAACCTGGCCCGGTGCAGCCACCTTCAACATAGGGATTGCCGCCTTCAATTTGTCCAGCGCAATAACAATTGTAGCCTCCTCGAGAAACTGGAAGATCGTAGCAGATGCTTTCACTATTACAGGCATATGTATCCTTATTCACTCGGGATTGGGCACTTGCGCAGCTTGGTTGATCCTTCACCGCAATGTCAAGTACCATATCTCGAACACTAGATGTGTTCACCCAACTTGCATAAAGATCATCTATAACGAAGTTATAGTTTTCCGAAAAGATAACCTTGATACTAGCGAGCGCCTCATCTAATGGTGCAATCGTACTATTGCGGCGGCCAAGCTTGAGAGTAAAGGCTTGCCGGCCCGTTGTTAAAGAAATGATGTTGCAGCAGCCAAACCCTGCACAGGCAGCCCAGCTCACGTTTGGCCTCACCATGATCTCTCTGTTGTCTGAGCAAACACTCATGCAAGAACCAATGAGATCTGTCGTATTATCACCGAACATGTAGGCATCGATACCACAACCAACAACATACAAAATGTTTGCATCATCAAGGAAAACACCATTAGGGGCATCCCAGGACTTGGTGTACGTGTCCGCACCTAAGCCCATGCTGATGTTGTAGCCAACAGCAGAAGCCATAACCCTATTGCTGCCAACATATATAGAAGTCACCTGAGTCGAGCTGTTTCCCATGAAGAGCAGCCTTGGGAAACCAGTTGTGTTGTCGCAAAGTGAGCTCAAAGCCTCGCCGGAAGCAGCACGGCCCTATCCCAAAAGGATAGGAGATTTCGACGTCCCCGCAGTGGGAGGGGCAGTTTGCCAGGGAGGCATTGGTTGGGACACGAAGGAGCCCACCCCCGGTCTCGGCGGCAAGGACCTTGGCCGGCGTCAAGTGGATCTCCACCGCGGCCAAACACAAGAGAACAACGAATGAGCGAACTAGTAGCACTCCGGTGGAGCACATGGTTGTATCGGAGGTCTGTAAGGCTAAGGAGATGGAAGTGTCTGTAATAGGCTTTGTTCATGAGGACACCACAGTTTTATATATGCTGAAACTGTAACAATAACTAGTCCTACAAAAATTAATAAAAATCTCGCTTGCGTCGGGCAAGAAGTCCAGCTAGCGGTAGCTAGTATTAGTGGACAGGACGACCTGGACTTGGAATTTCAGGGTAATAGTCGCATCTGATGTTACGGTCGTCGCTGGGGCCAAGAAGACTAGCCGAGGGAGATGTGGAGTACTCTGTCCTCCGCTACTCCTGTCTTTTTTGTATGTATTTTTTTTTTCAAATGCGAGCCTTTGTAGTAGCACATACTTCATTAAGCGAAAAAGTAGAGTTTTACATGCTCTAAGTGGTGGATTGGCGAGCGGCCATCGGCCAGTGAACGCAAAACACAAATCACCATCTAGTGGTGTCCTATAAAGGTACGTTGTACCAAAACATGAAGTTCATGCCGCTTTCACCGCTCTGCAGTCCATAGGCGTCCATGCAAGTGAAGCCAAAAGAAGAATTTTACCTTCAGTGGGACAGCTGCGCGCCATAGCTCCTTGGCGCCGGCCATGGATGTCCAACCAGTGAAGAACGCCCTATACGCCGATCGAACAGTATACTGTCCATCTGTCGTCCAGCGCCAAATGAAGCGGTCTGGCACTGAAGGTCTGAGCTGCACGACTCCACGAGCATAGGGGCAGTCGTACTCCACGAGCATTGGCCGGGGTAGTGCGTGCTCCCGTGATGTCCTGCACCCAACGTCTGTTGGACAGCGCGTCCTTCACCGAGCGCCCGGGCGCCGACGTCCGACGGCCTTGAAAAGGTTCGGGGCAAAGGAGCGGATGGGCCCGTCTGGCAGCCACGAATCAGTCCAGAAATGTGCGAGGTGCCATTGCCGACGTCCACGGTGAGTGAGCAGTCAAACATGGAGGTGACCTTTCATTCGGAGTTGGACGACAGGGCTGTCCAGACTCCAAACCGTGTCTGGCCTGGTCCTTCTCAGCCACTCCGACCGAAGGCGCTGGGCGTACCCAAGAATCATGAGATCGGGGATCCCCAGCCCCCATGGTCCTTCAGAGCACAAAGGATGGGCCAAGCAAACTTGCAGCGGCCGCCCGAGATAGAGTCGCTGGCGGCAGACGACAGGAACGCACACCGGCGGCGATCAATCTCGTGGATAGAGTCGCTGGCAGACGACAGGAACGCACACCGGCGGCGATCAATCTCGTGGATGGCCGGACAAACAACAACAAATGAAGACATGCACTGGAATAGCGGAGAGCAACAAGTCTGGGTCAGCGTGGCCCGGCCCTTCCAGGTCGGGATGCGCGCCGCGACAGCATCAACAATGTTACAATGCGCTGCTCCTCTCCTCGTGCCAGCTTGGAGACAGGGGTGCACCGAGATATTTGGGGAAGTCCTGTAGTTTGATGGAAAAACCTCACGCACTGCGTCGACCTGACTGGGAGCAGCGAACGGGCGTGTCTTTTTGTATGTAATTAATGGAAACAAAAACAATGATGTGGCCTTGCTCTCGGATCTCGGTGCCTAAAAAATGAGAGAAAAGTCATGATTTTTTTTTGACGTGAAAAGTCATGATTGAGTTACTATTACTAATTGGAAGATTCTTTCACGTCAACTATCACGAAATATGCCAACGCCGATCTGCGCGCTTGAGACATGTGCTAGAAAGGAAAATTCTACAGATTCTCACAAAAGTTAGAAATGTCTAGCTATTGTTATCGGTGTTGACCTGTGAAGTCTTCTTTCGAGTTACCATAAAAGATGACAGTAATTGAGATGTTTCGTAATCTTATATCTATTTTTTATGGAAAAAATAAACAAAGAAATCTACTATGAAAGCTATTGCATCGTTCAGTCTACATATATCACAACCCTTACATGTACAAGTAGCGATAAATGGAAGAATTTATGTCATGAAAAGACTGGAAACCACAGCCACGGCTTACATGTTCCCGCATGCACACGTAAGGTAGCCATCAGCAAAAATCCTCGGTAATAAGTAATTCATTTTATAGCTCGCTTCTTCTGTAGCCAAAACAAGTGGGGCTTGACAGGCGTTATGTCTTCTCACGAGTTACCATTCCTGATGTGAGCTGAATCAATTTTAAAGATGTTCTGTGTTTTCTGTTTGATCGGAGAGGGTCGTTTCAAGAGCCAAGTATGTGACCTTGATACTTTTTTTCTACTCTAACGAAAAGGTAGAGCACACCGAAGAAAATATGTACTTGGACAACGTTGATTGTGCCCTATGCACAATTTGCACTGAAAATTCTGGAGGACCTCTACGACATGCAGTGCTCCTTTGTTAGAAGCTACTAGATCATTACCAATTTTCACTTCCCACAAGTTTGTTCAAGATTTTAGGCTCTGGAATTGTTCAAAGCCCCGTTCAACATCCCATTATTCTTCGTGGACTTATTCAACATTTGGACAGAAAGGAATGATTTTATTTTTAAAGGTATTCAACCAAATGTCTTAAAGTGCAAGTTAAATTTTATTAAGGAATTACCCCTGTTACACAGTGTCATCAAAAGGAAAGCTCTTTTTTTTTTAGGAAAATACTCGGAAAGTTGTTACAACAAGATTGAGTCTAAACGTGTCTCAATCCTCACACAGTATGCTGACAAGAAAAAAATTGTCATGAGAAAGGCACCGTAGCACAGTCATGGAAAAACCACACGATTTTTCTAGTCTGTTTCTAACCCATATCTCCCGTCACACAACTTTAATTGGGGTGTTGATTTGTGAAGTCTTCTCAAGATGTTGCTGTGTGTGTTCCAAAAAAAAAAAAAAAAGATGTTGCTGTGTGCTGCGAGCAACTTAAATGTGCGCTTGAACTTCAAGCCATCTAGAATAATAAAATAAATGTAGTTGGAAAGCCGTTACAACGTTGTCAGACGGATAACAATCCTGTCAGTTGGATTTAGAATCTCATGACTGAGTACGTACTGGGCAGGAAAGCGTTACCTTCACCCTCCTTATAACTTCTCTCTTTTATTTAATCTAGCTATCGATCTTACTTTTTAGTTAAGTATACTAATCTGCATGTTTAAATGTCAAGTTCAATGTCTAGAACTAAGAGCAACCCCAGAAGTAGCTCCCTCAATTTTGAGGACCTTATTTTTTGCATTTACTCCAGCAAGAGCCCTCAAATTCTTTTGTATAGACAACGACACATGAGACCCGTTCTTCATTCTCTTTGCCCCTTCCATTTCTCCTTAGTGAGGTCGCTGCCCTCATTTGCTAGTTGTGTCCCCACCTCCCGCTCGGTCAACAGCAGAGCGCGCTAGGGAGGAGGGACCCAAGCGGGCGAGAGGGGCTCACCAGAGGAGAGGAGCACGCGAAGCCGAGGCGGCACGCCGTTGTGGAAGCCACCATTGAGATCTGAAGGGAGTTCCGGAGGGGGGAGCTCGCGGCAGAGGAGGTGTCCACCGGTGGGGGGAGGAGCTGGTCGCTTGAGGTGACCACCGGTAGGACGGTTGTCGGGGAGGGCGTGTGGCCGGAGGGCTCGCAAGTACATGGCGTGCCGGGAAACCGCTATGGAGGAACCGTATTAGGGGTGTCACCGGGGAAAGAGCTAATGTAGGGGCATCGCCAATGAAGGAGCCATCGCGGTCTTCTAGCTCGACAACACAAGGAGAGGAAGGAGCCGAGGGGGGGGGGGGGGGCGAAGCGGCGTCGGGCCGCACGGGATGCACCTGGTAGAGAAGTCTAAAGCGCGAAGGAAGTGCGTGCAAAGAAACCGCTAGAAACTTTGATTTGAGGGCTTGGCTCGGCCCCTAAGAATGAGGGCGTGAGGGGGATTTGAGGGCCCTCTTAAATTTGACGGCTCTAGTAGGGCCCTGTTAGAGTGCAGCTTTTTTTTTTTTTTGTCTCTAATCCCTTAAAGTAGAGAACCGAGCGTAGCTCGGATGGCTAGCACTTCAGGTGCGCAGGCAGCCTGCTGGGTTCGATCCTTAGCGATCGTAACTTGGGTGTCTCACCGGGATTTATTCCCAAAATTTGCGGTGTATTCTCTAGCGCCTATGAACTGAAGGGGAGGCGACGCCCCGTCGCTACTAGGAGTTTGAAGCTTCGTGAATTTCTCGTAGGCGTGTTTGGTAGAAGTTCTATGTCTAGTGTACGTTCTAGGGGTGTGTGGGGTGTAGTGTGCTTGTGTTTGGACGCACGTTCAGATACTACAACTTGTACCCAGAATCGAGGAATAAAAAAATCCCTTTAAAAGTAGAATGAGAGATCAAGTAGGGGCCATATTGGAGTTGCTCGACAAGAATTATTTATATCTTTGGATCTGTCTATTCATTCATAATACAAATCACATATTAAGTAAGACAGTACCTCAAACATGAAAGTTCCAAACAATTTTGGTTTTGCTCATGGTTTTCATGGAACAGTGGGAAGTAGAAGTTGAACCTATTAAGCTAGTACTTTCCACCAATTATTCCTAACTGTTTTATGGACTTTCCAAAGGGTTTCTGGTTGTCAAGACAAAACCCATCTCTGGTAGTGTACTCTATAATTTTTAATTCGGTTGTTATAAACCTATCAATCACTCTATGTCTCCACCCAGGCCATACCCATATCAATAACTCTATATGTGCATATTTGGTATCAATAATAGTAGTGGATTAGGGGGGGGCCATACTTGGATAAGTGTCAAGTATGGATACGTGTCCTACATGTGGTGTCTAGCATGGATACTTGTCAAACATGTGATGATCCTAGATGGAAATGACTAGGCAACCATTTCAACCAAGAAGCATCTCCTACAAAAGAATCATAAGGTATCTTATAGTTACTGCTCAACTGCGAAGTCCTATCACCACCTCTTGTCACTTGGGCCAATTGGGCTAGCTTGGCTGGGTTGGCCCTAACCTAGTTGGCAGCCCTTTGGCCCGATGCTATTTTTTTTTTATTCCAACCATTCATTTTTTTCAGAAATTTCAAAAGTGAATCCATTGAACATGTGGCACTATGTTAGAAGTGCACATTAGAGACGCAGACTAAATAGAGACATGGAGAAAACACGTCTACAAATTTAACTCTTAGGTCAACACATCAATGACGCTTAAAAAGACATCGGGAACATCGGTGACCCATATTAGACAAACATGCCTATGATGACCCACTATCAGAGACATACATTGCTAGAATGAGTCTCTAATGAGATACATGTCATCGGAGACACATTTTAGCCATAAATATCTCTTATTTTTTAGCATGATAGATATCTCTGATGACAATTATCATCAACCAAGTCAACAATGAGTAGCATACTCAGTAAGATGCCAGGAATGACGTCGATGAGTCCTAGACACCAACGGCTTTGGAAGACAGTTGCCAATTAACATGGACGGGCAGAAAATCATTTGCACTTTGCGATTGATGTTCCCCATTGGACTTTGGCCCTGTTTATTTAATTGGACTTAGTCCTATACTTTTAGAAAAAGTCCCTCCATAAGGTACTTTTAGGGACTTCTAGGGAAAAAGTTCTAAAAAGTCTCTCCTGTTTGGTTTTATAGGGACTAAAAGTCCTTGGAACCAAACATGGTCTTTGACTCATGAATGGAACGTACAAACGACGTTACTGAACACCTGACAGGCAGAGTTTACTACCGCCGAGTAATCACACTCCCACGTCAGTGTGAAATTTTTTAAAAAACGTCTACCACTGTACTCCACAGTCCCATATTACATTCTGCGATGGCATTTTCCCAGATGATATTTTCCAACTGAAGTTATTTTGTGTATTTTACCCAATTCACTCAATGTAAAAATGGTACCGTCTGTTTCTCAACCTCCAACTTGCACTATTGTTTAATTTTCAATCCTAAACTAGAAAACCGTGTATTGGACGCCCTTCAACTATTGGAACCGGACACATTTGGTATTTTGGTTGGTTTCAAATGTTGTTTTATTTATTTAAATATTTAAAAAATTGGTTTAGTCTCTAAAAATTCTTAGCTAGTTTTAAATTAGAAAACTATGAAACTAGTATCAATTTTATTCTAAAAATGTTACCAATCTATTGCTGCTCTATTTGGAGTCATTTGAATTTGATTTGCTTTAAATAAATAATCAGCACAACTATGGGCAATAAAGTAATAGGAACATAAATAATAAGTTAAAATAACTTGAATAGGTTATAAAAGATAGATAACATTTTTAGAAAAAAATACTAGTATCATGTTTTTCCAAGTTAAAATAAATTGGTTGTGAATTTTTAAAGATCAAACCATTTTTTAAAAAAATAGAAGAACATCTTTGAAAGTAGAAAGAGGAACAAACAAAATCTAGTTTTGATAGTTTGGGAGCATCGTGTACCTCTGATTCCCTAATACTACCCTCATCTATAATTAATTTTTTACTAACACTACTACTATTATTTTAAAAAAAAAAAAATGGCTAGTAACAATAAGTCATCTCGACTGCCGGATACCATCCCAACGCACGGACTGAAAAACAACAATTTTATATTACACTTCTGCTGACTTCTATGTTGCGTGATCCCTTTCCATTTCCGCCACCCCGGCCACCCTCCAACTATTGGAACTGGACAGATTTGGTATTTTGGTTGGTTTCAAATGTGGTTTTATTTATTTAAATATTAAAAAATGGTTTAGTAACTAGTTTTCATTTAGAAAAATATGAAAAATATGAAACTAGTATCAATTTTATTCTAAAAATGTTACCAATCTATTGTTGCTCTACTTGGAGTCATTTAGATTTGATTTGCTTTAAATAAATAATCAACACAACTATGGGCAATAAAGTAATAGGAACACAAATAATAAGTTAAAATAACTTAAATAGGTTATAAAAAGATAGATAACATTTTTAGAAAAAAAAAAAATACTAGTTTCATGTTTTTCCAAGTTAAAATAAATTAGTTGTGAATTTTTAAAGATCAAACCAATTTTTTTTTTTAAAAAAAAATAGAAGACCATCTTTGAAAGTAGAAAGAAGAACAAACAAAATCTAGTTTTGATAGTTTGGGAGCATCGTGTACCCGATTCCCTAATACTACCCTCATCTATAATTAATTTTTACTAACATCCCAACGTACGGACTGATGAAAAACAACAATTTTATATTACACCTCTGCTGACTTCTATGTTGCGTGATCCCTTTCCATTTCCACCACCCCGGCCGCCCTCCATTGCTCACTCTTCCTGCGGCCAGCTTGCCTGCCTCGAGCCTCCTCTGCTCTGCTCTGCTCAGGTCAGTCTCCCCAGTGCCCAACGCGTTCCTCATTCTACAGTCATGTCGTGAAGCTTGGCTGCTCGCTCAGAGTTTATGATTTTCTTGGCCTCCCAAGCCATGCCCGTTGCAGGCTTGCATTGCAAGCTAGATTAGAGCAGCTTAATTACTGTTTTGCTGCATTATTAGGACGTAGATCCACAGTTCTTGTTGGAGCCGTAGGAACCATAAATCTTCTTTAATGTTCTGCTGCGTAGCTTTTCCTATTAAAAGCTGAGATTAAGCAAGCATTGCGTATGATTGTGATCTTGCTGAGAACTCTTAGAATGTTTAATTCTTTTCTCCTACGTTTGAATTAATGTGTAGTTTCGTGGATTGGTTTCTGGCTTCTTCAGTTTCAGGATTGTTTTCTGAACTGTGATGCTGAGATTCGCATAGCTGTATAACTGATCTATTCATGTGCTAGCTTAATCGTGTCTTGATTGAGTAGGTGACACCTGACAGCTCTACACTTCTGTAATGTTGGTCAATTCGGTGAGATTTGGTCAGAGATATCCTTTTGACTTTTTGTACTATATATTTGTCTCATGGATGCTAGGGAAAATCATCACATTACTTCCCCCAGTGACATTAAAAAAAAAATCATCACATTAAGTATATTTTGAACCTGTGCTTACACCTACTGATCCGAAAAAAATATACCGCAACGATCCAAGCACCAATGTGGCACTTTATTCCAAATCAGGGAGCAGCTTATTCTTGATTCCTGATTAATTGTACTGCTAAAACAAGGTTTCCATAGCTGACGTTATGCATAAAGACTTAAAAAGTCAATATTATTAATATCTATTGAAATTATCAATAATTTTTTGCAATTCTGAAGAACAAAACCCACACTGTCATTTAGGACCAGTAACCACACCTTAGATCCCTCGTAGTTTAACCGGCAACTTCACTATCTCTCAAGAAAAAACCGGCAACTTCAGTACTTCGTGGCTGATCAGTCCGGACATGTTTTGCTTATGTTAGTGCCAAATAGAAAACTCAAACCGGTATAATTCAGCTATTCATATTTGCACAAAAAAAAACACACGAATGTCTAATAATGATCTTCACTGTTGTTGTGAGAACACAGAAGTTGGATCAGAGTCTCTGAGAAGAAGTGAAGTGGGTATTAACAACATGGCGATGCCGTTCTTCAAACAAGTCATTTTTACCACGGCATTTCTTGCAATTATGCTCTCCTCATCAGCAATTGCTCACAAGGCCAAGAGCCCTGCTCCTCCAGTGCACCATGTTGACCTCGCCGACCTCCTCACTGCATACAGCACATTCAACACCTTCTTGGGCTACCTGCGAACGACCAACGTCATCCAAACCTTCCAGAAGCAGGCGAACAACACCAAGGTTGGCATCACCATGTTTGTCCCCAAGGACTCAGCCTTCGCGGCACTGAAGAACACGACGCTTGCCATGCTCACCAAGGAACAGCTCAAGTCTCTGCTCCTGTACCACGCATTCCCCAAGTTCTACGACCTATATGGGCTCGCCATGCTGGGCAGGCGCAACCCGGTGGCCACCTTTGCCGGCTCCCGATACACGCTCAACCTCACCGATTACTACGGCAGCATCCTGGTGAGGTCGGCGTGGTCCAACGCCAAGATCGGCAGCACCGTTCTAGCGACGGCTCCGGTGGCCGTGTACGAGGTCAACAAGGTTCTCCTGCCAAAGCGAATCTTCAAGAGCCATCCCAAGTGAAGAATTCATAGCCACTGTGAACAGCATATCCTCTTTTGTTCTCATAAAGCAGGTCAGACCAAACCACAACAAATTCTTGGGAATGCACAAATATATGAACACATGTCTGAATTTTCAAACAGATTATTCATCTTGACAATTGAATTACACAATGATAGCTTTATATATATGTAATGAAAGAACAAGCATCAAGCAGTACAATGTTGGTAGCAGCACTGTAACTCGATGGATGGAAAAACTGCAGTTGTGATTATTGTGACCCGTGACACTTCAAAATTTACTACGTACTCCACCAGTCTGTATATGTACTAGTACTAGTAGGAGCAACTAGTATTCCGCGCGCGTGAGCATTATGCATTTATGCAGCTTTGGCGAGCTGGCCGAGCTCCGTGTCGACGGGTACCTTGAGGAAGCTGCCCTCCTCGACAACCATCTGCACAGCCCAGCCCGCTGACCACGGCCAGCATCACCTCCTTCTGATAGAACTAATAACACTTAGTGGATCTCTAACAGTAGATCAAGACGGGTAGATCTTAGACAATAGTGATAAACAGCATGTACTCATGATCCTAACAACAGTTCTACAACATCTACTAACGCTAACAGTAAAGATCTACACTAGAACTACTAACAACTACACTATGCATCTAGATCTACGAATAGTAAACACAGAGGAGTAGATCGGGTACCGACCATCCTTGGTCTTGTTGCTTGACTCCGCCATGGGGACGTCGATGCCTCCTCTGCACTAGGGCAGCGACGGTCGGTGGAGAGGACGCCTCCGGCGTCGATGCAGTGGCGTTGGAGAAGGGCTTCCCGTCACTGCTGCGGTTCTCTTGATCGGAATAGGTTTAGGAATGTAGGTGGGGTGAATAGTGGCGGCGGCCAACTTAGGGTGCCGTGCCCCGGCGCCCCCACCCTCCTATTTATTTACCGCGGTGTGAACAGGGGGCCCTCCAACCATTAGTGGGTTGGGCTCCCCGATCGGGAGCGGATCAAGGTTAGTTCGGTCCGTTGGGCCCAAAACAAGAGATCAAATACTAACACCTTCATCTCCGCCCGGAACTCGTCCAGGTCCACCTTGCCGCTGCCGTCCCTGTCGAACGGCGTGAACAGGCCGTGGTACAACCTTGTGAGCTCGTCGGCCTCCACCGCGGCCTCGTCCACGCCCGAAATGCTTCTCCAGGACCGCAGGCTCATGAGCTCCTCGGCCATCTCGGCGTAGGTGAGTAGGCCGTCGTGGTCGGCGTCCAGCGCCCGCGAACCGGCCGTCCACCGAGGGAGTTGAAGGCGCTCGTCCTCCACGAAGCTGCGCACCGTGCTCCCGTCTAGGATCTCCACGCTCATCGTCGGATTTCTCTGGGTGTTCTTGGAACGTGTTCGTGTTTGTGGAAATGTCGAGTTTGCTCTGCTCCGGCGATCGGTTGTCCTGGTTTTTATAGTGTCGCGAGCGGATCACACGATCGGCCATGGAAGGCGCGTTTGGGCCGACTGTTTTTGCTGACGGATTGGTTTGGGCGGTGGGTTTTGACGCAGGTCAGGATGCTGTGGGCGCGCGCGTTTCGGCGACGCGAAGTTTCCATTTCATTGGGCCGTGCAGATGTGGACGTTGTTTCATCGTGCCACCGTTGGGCCTGTGGAGAAAACGTGTGCTAGGTCGGTGACGACAGTTGTCGGTTGGGCAGTCCAACAACGAAGACTAGACTTTCAACAGGTGAGGTGAGCGCGTGCCTTCGGACTGGCAGACATGGGTTCCCGGAAAAAGATTTCCAGCGCCTCTCAAGTCTCAAACTTGTAGCTCTGTCATCCCTTTTGACAGCAAAGGAAGTCCGCACAAAAGTTTAGTAGCACGCATAGCAAACAAAAAATAATCCTAGCATTATTTGACATTTGTCATCAAAAGGTACAAACTGCCGTCTATTTGGAAGAATGTGTCTGTGTCACTGTCCACATATCTTCGCAACCGTGTTTAATGTCGTAGCGAGTTGTTCTGCTTGTGTTATGTGCTGCTTTGGAAGGACATGAAGTTTTGTTTCTTTTGATAATACACCAGAACAAAAAAGTCAATCATTATTAGTTAGGGCACCCATAATGTGGTCAAAAAGGTAGTCCTAAGCAATTAATGCTGCTACAGTAATAGATCTCAAGCATTGTGGGTTGCGGGCATAGTTGAAGCCGGCTTCTAAAAGGCCACAAGCCTACGGTGCAGCCACAAGGAAATAGAATACATTACTTTTGTATTGTGGTACTCTTTACAATAATAAAATATGCTCCACATGTAACCGTCCGAGGGATGTGTACGCGGGTAGAATATCTCACGGAGGTTGGGATTGAGATATTTCTTTCCTGAAGCGGGACCCACCTTATTGCTCAAAACGACACTAAACATTGTGGACTGTTTTTTAGCTATTGCTGAGTACCAGTGGGCTCCATCCTTATTGCTATGGCCGCAGACACATTGCGGGTGCCCTTAGAGCAACTCCAACAGTACCCTAAACTTTTCTCCCAATAACCATGAGTTTAGGACCTCCCAAAAATAAATAGGGCAGGGAAAATTACCAAACTCCAATAGTACCCTATAATTATCTTCCAATAACCAATTTGGGACAAAAAGACCAGGCGGCGGCGCCCTTGCCGAGTACACGACAACTGCTGGCGGCGGCAGTCCCCACTCGCGCGAACAGGATGGTCCACGGCGGCGAGGACCGATGGAGCCGTGAGAACAGGATGAGATGCACGAAGGAACCTAGCTACGATGGGATGGGAGCGCGTGAAGGAAGTTCTGTGAAACTTCTCTCTCCCACGCGAAACCTTCTTGGGACGAGGATATGAGTGCGTATCGAGCGCGGAGATATATGCGTTCCTCGCCGGTATTTTGGAGTTGCCCAAAGATTGAGACATGATATTGAGTATTGTTGGAGGAGAGTTTTTCTCCTTTTCCAAAAAAAAAAAAACAGGATTGAGAGTTGGTTTAGGATACTGTTGGAATTGCTCACTATTGACCTTTGGCGCTGAGATTACGTAGTCGACAGTGATATATGGTGAGAGGCTACCATTATCGGTGCCACAATCAATACTAATGAGCATTAAATAAAAAAGTCAATCATTATTGGTTTTAAGAGCCTATCATTGTTGACCTTTGGCGCTGCCATTACGTTTTCGACAGTGATATATGGTGAGGGGCTACCATTGTCGGTGCTAAGTAATGAGCATTAAAAAAATTAAAAAAAGAAAAACAGAACAACTCGGGTTTGGATGTGTTGCTCGTCAGCGCCGCTCCTTGAACGCTCATCGGACTACTGGTGGCCCATGCCCCCGTGTCTAGGCCTTCCACTAGCAAGGACTGAACTTCGGGGGAGACCAACATGCCAACGCCCGCCAAAGCCCATACCGCCCATCCAAACCCACGTTGTGAGGAGGAGCTACTAGGGAGAGACAAATCCTACTACTACTGAAAAGAAAGAAAAGCAATCGTTCACCTCGCTAATGAGTCTACCCGACTCCTAATCATCCCACTAAAATAGTTAACCGCAGCCCGCCGCATGCGTCCGGGCGCTTTATGCCTTCGCCTCCTAATCACCCCGCTAAAAATAGTTAACCACAGCCATGCCGCATGCCGCCCGGGCGCTTAGTGGCCTGCCTTCGCCCGACTTCGACTCCGGCTGGTTGCTTCCTCGAAGTCAGAACCCGACGTCGAGCTTCCCCAGCTCGTCTGCTTTCGGCGCTCGGCGCCTACGACCATTGCGCCCGACCAAGAGAGGTTGCATCACGTCAAACAGGAGCAGCAACAGCTAGGCGCCTGCGCCCATCGCGCCGCCGCCGCCATGGCACGTGCACTGGCGTAGTCCTTCGTCCCCTACGTCAGGGCGTCGGGACCCCATCCACGAGATCAACTACAACGTCTTTGCAAGGTTCTTTCGTTCGTGGCTGAAAACAAAGCGACATCTATCACTATCCACTCCGCTCTGTCCCTCCGCACCACATCCGAGATGTTCATAACGTTTGTGAACTTTATAGAGTGCAATGCGGTCATGATTGGTCCAGAGGATTGCCAACACGAAGTACTTTTGTCCAGTAAATTCTTATATGTCCGTGCAAGGAGTCGAGGCGCCGCATCTTGGCCTTGAAATTAAAATTAAGAGTTATATTTCAATTATCTTTCTTGAAGACTTACACACGCTCACACATATAAGTTATCATAGTATTATGTTTTCCGTTGCAACGCCGCGGGCATTTACCTAGTAAAGACAGAAGTGTTGGAGCCCGCACCATCCATCTAACCCACACTTACCATGCATGGAGGTTTTATGGAAATACAACCTAGGATTACACACTCTAATTGTGAAATTTATTGAATCCTAAAAATAAATTCAATTTCTTTAGGTCTCAAATCTCAATTGTATTACAAACATATCTAAAAGGTGGTTGTCATCTAAATACCAATTAAATGCACTTTCATCAGAACATATGTCATCTGATTTAGGTCAAAACTAAAACATACTCTTTTTTTTTTTGGAACAAAGGGAGTAGCATACAAGCAACATAATATATATTTGTATACATATGAGTAATGTGGTCTAGAAAACAATATATGCATATACATAAACAATGCAACAAGGTGGTATAATCTTGTGAGAGGAGAACAAAATATACCATTCTCCTCACTAAAAAAAATATATGGTTACTTTAGATGTGCCCAACATCAAGCTTTGGCTTAAGTTAGCGAGGCATACTAGATGTTGCCACAAATTCTTGCTCCAAACTAAAGCACCCAAAGGCCATTGGTACAGGTAGCGTGTAGCATTGACAAGATTAATATTTTCATGCGGGGTTCGAGCTCCTGGGCACATGAAAGATTCCATCTCTCCATCTTTTCAACTAAAATATATGCCTTCCTTAGCCTCTTTGTTCTTAGTAGTTGTAGTCTCATATCTACTTCTTTCATACTCGGTCTATGTCCTCCTTTAGATCTCAAGCATGATTCTATAAGCGAGGCAATATCATGAATCTCTTCTTGGTCAGCTTCTTCCACAACTTGTGGATCCATTATTTCCATGAGGGCCCCTTCTTGAAGTCCTTCAATGAAGTAATGAGATAGGCTTTTTCTTTGCACCTAAGTCATTGATAAAAATTGGTTTCTTCCTTGTCAAAAGTTCCCCAAGTATCACCCCAAAACTATATACATCACTCTTCTCGGTTAGTTGACCCGGTATGATAATACTCGGATCCAAATAACCAAATGTTCCTTGGACAATTGTCACCACATGAGTTTCATCAAGTGAAAGAGATCTTGAAGCACCAAAATCTGAAACCTTTGTGGTGAAGTTGTCGATCCAAAGTATGTTGGAGGACTTCACATCTCTATGGAAAATTGGTATTTCAGCGGTGAGTGTAGATAAGCAAGTGCTCCTGCTGCTTCCATTGCAATCCTAATGCGATCATCCCATGATAGCAAGCATTTTTCGGCAATGTTTGCATGAAGAAGACCATACAAAGTGCCGTTTGATATGAACTCATAGACTAGCAAGGGCACCTCATCTTCAGACAACAACCATAAAGTTTCACTACATTACGATGAATGATTTGAGACAAAATAGCAACCTCATTGATAAACTGGTCTATTTACATTTTGCTCTACTAGTTTAGATTTTTTTATGGCCACAACTCGTTGGTCGGATAGAATACCTTTATAAACCGTGCCATGCCCTCCATGACCTATAACACGAGTAGTGTCAAAATTGTGGGTTGCCTCCTCTAGTTCCTCTAATGTGAATATCTTTGTTTTAGTTGCAAGACTTTCATTCGAGATTAGTTGCTCCAAGAGTAGGCCTTGGTTTTTCTTGAAGTATGCTCTTCGTATTCTCCTTTGGATATTTTTCTTCCACTTATGAATGAGTACAATGGCACCTAGCGTAGAACTTATGAAGCCAAGGCCACAAGCAAGCCCAATTGCAATTCCTACATTCATTAAATATGAACATGAATATTTTGGAGAATTTAAATTCGATGGACAAATGCATGACTCACCAAGAATTAAATTCTATTTGCTTAGTTGACATGACACATTTTTGTTTCTTCACATCATATTCTTTTCCATGAGAGCAGCTTGTACAGTTGAAGCCTCCATCAAAATTGTGGCATATCCCATCACATTTATTTGGAATAGAGCACTCATCAATATCTGTATTTGTAAGATGGTTGTATGTTGGTAATTAAGCATGCTCACATTTACTAATATTTCACGAGAAAAAGTAATGTGATCTGTGATCACGTAGAACCTTTGATGGTGCAAGTACTAGCATGACGTTCAAAAAGATATATTAATTAGTGTAAAATTGTAATATACATATATAGAATAAGATTTATGTTGTAGTATTTTTTATTGCATTCAAAAGTACATAGAATCCTAATACTAGTGGCCAATATTGTTTCTTTGAGATCCTATATTAATCATCACAAGACTCTAGAAAAGGACACGAAGTCTAGATAATATAAACATCCAACCATTAGGCTAGACTTAACGTACTTCACCATTGTTGAGACATAGTCATTATAAAAAATAATGTAAACCTTTTGCATATAAATTACACACCCTAGCATTATTTAAGATATAATAATTTAACCCATTGGATTTTTTATATTTATTACCCTTATGTATTATTAAAAAAATAAACTAGTTATTATAAAAAATATAATATAAAGGATCCTCAATATACTTTAAAATACCCATTCAACAACTTTAGTATGTAATAAACTGTTATAAAAAAGGTAATATAAATGACCCTCAAGACAGTTTAAAATACCCTTTCAACTATAGTAACAATATATTAAAATACTAGTCAAAGGAACATAGATGTTATGTGCCACAATACAGACCAAATATGCATCCATGCATAAGCTATATATAATCAAGTACACATTTCTCACTTTAGCAATTATGAAAAATGTTTCGTGTATCAAAACATGTACCAATGGCACAAAGTTTGATGTATTGGGCATCGGATATCCTCGCCGCACAGATAAGATCAAGTTTTATAATACAACCCAAAGCAAACCGGTTGTAAAGCTCCTTACAGACCTTCTTCCAGCCAACTCATAGAGTAGTTAGCTCTTTCTAATTAATACAGGACCCACTTGTCTATCTCACATACTTTTTTGGTTCTTGTGCTCAAGCCGAATTTTGTAAGCTTCAGACTGCTTCTCCTTTCTCTCCTCTCTTCTCTCCTCCACATCAGCATTTAGCCGACTTACAGCTTTTGCCATAATACTTGCTCTAATAGCCTAATTAGGATTATGATGTGATTGGACGATCCTACTCAGGACGATCCTAAACTAGACAGGGTATGTCGACTACTTTGAAGACAAGCTATTGACTAGATATGCTTATAAGCCAAGTAGACTAGAATTATCCATTCGTATCTCACTAAGATTACCAAACTAGAAAACCATAGTTGCACATTGATTGACATTCTATCTGTAACCATACCCCTCAGACTATATAAGGTGGTGACAATAGGCCTATCGTGTCATACAACCATTGTGTCATAAAAAATAGAGAGAGCAGCCATAGTTTTTTTTTTTTAAAATGTGGGTCCATGTTTTATATCTAAGACTTGTAATACTAATGTCACTTAAAATCTGAGCATGTGTGTAGTAGCACATATCGATAGATTAGTATTAGAGAGAAATAAGGAACTTAGCAAAAACACATTTAAGAGAGAAATATGACCTGTACAATTATTTGAAGGTATGGATTCCCTTGGAAGCCGTCGGAACACTGCAGCGGTATCCATCACGTGCTTTCCCTCGCGTGACATTTTCACAGAAACTGTTGTCACTGATGCAGGCATAAGTAGCTTTATTTTGCTGAGCTTCCTGGCAAGTTAAGTTTGCTACAACCCATTTTTTTATTATATATTCTCTGAGAGAAATCGAAATTATCATCGACAACCTCCTCATAGATACTATTCTCGTGGCCATCATAGTGATTGACAACTACCCTCTCCATATTGTTGGAGCTTGTGTCATTCAGCATGTTTGTAACCGTCAGAAGTCCATCATCAAGTGATAAATTGGTCACACGATACTGTGCGTAGCCTCGATCAAGAAAGAGTAGTGCGTTACTTATGCATTGAGTTGTAGGTTATCATTTGCGAAGCACCCTTCTTCAATCCCAAAAGGGAATGGAATATTCATGTGTCCACATGATCTTGTACAGTTCTCTTTGGGAGCCTTTGGATTGTAATCTGTTTCATGGCAGATCAAATGAGGAATTAATTAGGTTAATCTAAGGAAACCACTCCTTTTGTTATTTCTTATATGTGGCATTAGTTTTGTTGAAGTCAAAGGTCAACATCATAAAATTTAGGTGCTTTAGATTCACTATAAAAATACTTTTATAATATATAATTCATATATTGTGAAACTATCATATTTCTCTAAATCATTTTTGTTCAGCGGTAATGGCATTTGATAAGGATCAAAACATTATTTTTTTTTCATCTTGTTGAATACATGACACATCAATCTACCTGTATGTACAACAAAATTTGTGATTCGTGGATGCTTTTAGACTGGTAATATTATGAACTGCAATGGAATATTCAAATATAGAAAAAGGCTCAAATCACTTAAAAACTACGTCATTCGATAAAAAAAGCAAAGAGCCACGAACCTTGGATGCAGCCATCTGCAACATAGGGGTTGCCATCCATTTGACTAGGGCAGAAGCAATAGTAGCCTCCTCGATATGATAGTGGTAGATCACTACAGATGCTTTCACTATTACATGCATAGGTGGCCTTATTCTCTTGGGATTGGGCACTTGCGCAGCTTGGTTGGTCCCCGATTGCGATGCCAAGTTCCATATCCTCAACATTGCTTGTATTCACCCAACTTGCATAAATATCACCTATAACTTGAAGTCATAGTATCTCGAGAAGATAACCTTGATACCGGGGAGATCTTCATCTAATTGTGGAATCGTCGTATTGTGGCGGTGAAGTTTGAAAGTAAAGGCTTGCGTTGCCCTGTGTCGTGATGAGATGACGCAACAGCCAAACCCTTGACAGTAATACCTTTCGTCCATATTTGCCCTCTCCATGATCTCTCTGTTATCTGCACAACTACTCATGCAAGAACCAATGAAATTTGTTGCATTATCACCGAACATGTATACTTCGACACCACAACCAACAACGTACAATTGGTTTAGACCCAGAATGACACCCTCAGGAACCTCCCAGGACCTGTTGATGTAGGTGTCCACACCTAAGCCCATGGTGATGTTGTACCCAACAGCAAAGCGATAAAATAACTGTTTCCGACATCTATAGAAGTCACACCTGAGTTGAGTTGTTTTCCAGGAAGAGCAGCCTGGGGGAACCAACTGTGTTGTCGCAGGTGAGCTCGAAGCCTTGCCGGAAGCAGCCTGGTCCTATCCCAAAGGGGTATGAGATTTTGACATTCCCGCAGTGGGAAGGGCAGCGCGCCAGGGAGGCATTGGTAGGGATACCATGGTGCCGATTCGGTCCCTGCGGCATGGACCTTGGCCGGCGGCGCTCGCGTTGTGGCGGCCAAACACAAGAGCACAACCCATGTGCGAGCTAGTAGCACTCCAGTGGAGCACATGGTTGTATCTCAGAGGTCTGCAGGGTTTGTTTCTGGAGATGGAGGATGGTGTGGTGTGCTAGTGGCGTACTGTATGTGTCGATCTACACAGTTTTATGCTGCGGCAGTAACAACTAGTATAGCTCCACAAAGAACAAAAAGAATCTTGCTTGCGTTGGATAAGTATTCCAGGATGCGATGGTATTAGTGGAAGGACGATCGACCTGGACTTGGAATTTCAGGGACAAGTGTCCCATCTGATGTTATGGTCGTCGCTGGGGTCAAGAAGACTTGCCAAATGAGATTTGCCCGTGTGGAGTATTCCGCCGGCCTGCCTTTCAACTTTCATTAATTGAAACAACGATTTGCCCGTGTGCTCAGCGTAGAGATCGAAGCCATGGGTTACACCGGCCTTCCTGGTAACTCTCATTATACTAAAACATTCGTTTATCTTATTGGTACCCCCTCTATCTAAAGTGACATCACTTTTCACTTTATATTCAAATTTGTATGTATACCATAAAATGTGTTTTTTAGCTTGGACCAAACCGCGCGCATGAGGCACAAGTTACCGCGCGCACGAGGCACAAGTAAGCATGCTGACGGTTTTGATTAAACCCACAGGAAACACTCCGTTTCCTGACGGTTTTGATTAAACCCACAGGAAACAGTTCGACCGACAGGAATTTTCTATTTTTTGGTAGTGGCAGGCGGGAGTTCCAAGGGAGCTCTTGCTCGTCGGCAGACGGCATCACAACAAGGCCGTGCTGTCCACCGGTACATCTACCGCGGCTACATCGGGGAACCTTCACTATCTCTTGGAGTTTGCTCCACAGCGAACCAGGGAGAACATGATCCCGGGAACCCGGTGCATGGCAAGCTGATCCTGCGCAGGTTGAGCTCATCATGCGGGCGCAACAGACCTCCACCGGGTGTGACCGAATGGACTTTCATCCAACGCCAGGGCGCGCGCCGGTCGGAGAAGGGGGGATGTCATTACCCGAGGAGATAGGGCCTAGAAGAACAGGGCCCACGTGGCCCGGGGGGGACCAGTGTGGGGCCGCCCGCCAGCCCAGGCGCCGGCGCGCTACGCCTCCGCCTCCCCTTCCGTGGATTCTTCGACAATTAGTTCAGAAATAAAGGAGATTGATTAGGATTATCTTAGGCTTTTGGTGTGCAAGGAGATATTCCATCTATAAGGAAGACCCTTATTAGGAAAATAAATAGGATATGCTTGTAAATAGATATTCTAATCTATAAGGAAACCTTTTTGAGAGATTGCTTGCGATACAAGTCCCACTAGCGGCTATAAAAACAAGGGGTCTCAGAATCTTTCGGGGTAACAAGCAATAAAGAAAAACTTATCCCAACTCTCCTCCTCTCCGCGCAAGCCGTTCCCTCTCCCACGGGCGGCTGCGCTCCAACCCCCACGCCGCCGCCCCGCCGCCGCCTGGCCCTCCCTTCCGTCGCCGCCACCACCACCACCCAAGCCGCCCGGCGACCGCCCCTCAAGGGCGCGTCGCCACGTGTCACGCCCGGATCGATCTGGTTTTTGACAACAACACTATACTGCTGTAGATGCCACATGTCGGTCACTAGTGTAGGGAGAGAGTGCAAGGCAGCTGTGCCACCGCTGCCGGTGCTACACCTGCCGTCGCGCCACTCTCGTAGATCCACAATCATGTCAACTACTCTGCCTAAAATTGAGAGAAAAGTCATGAGTTATTGAGTTGCAAAAATGAGAGAAAAGTCATGAATTGTTGAGTTGTTACTAATTGGAAGATCCCTTCAAAAAAACTACCACGAGATACACCGATTCGATCGCTTAAGACATGTGCTAGAAAGGATAAATTCTACAAATTCTCACAAAAGTAAAAAAAAATATGTCTAGCTATTGTGTTATCGGTGTTAACTTGTGAAGTCTTCTCGATCTCGAGTTACCATAAAAGGTACCGCCAGCAGTTGAGATGCTTCGTAATCTTATATCTATTTTTAATAGAAAAATAATAAACAAAGAAATGTATTAAGAAAGATATTGCAACGTTGAGTCTACATATATCGCAATCCTTACAGGTGTAGCTAGCTAGCGATAACGGGAAGAATTTATATCATGAAAAGACTGAAACCACTGCCACGAGCTTAGATGTTACCGCAGGCACAGGTAAAGTAGCCTTCAGCAAAAACCTTGGAAGTAATTCGTTTTTATATCTCATTCGTTCTGTAGCCAAATCTAGTGGAGCTTGACCGGTATTAGGTCTCCTTACGAGTACATCCGTGTTGTGAGCTGAATCTATTTTAAAGATGTACTCTGTGTTTTTTGTTTGATCGGAGAGGGTCAGGTTGAAGGGCCAAGTAAGTGACCTTGGTACTTTTATCTTCTCTAACGAATAAAAGATAGAGCACACTGAATAAAATATGTACTTGGACAACTTTGATTGTGCCCTATGGCCCTGTTTAGAGCCCAAAATTTCTCCCCAAATTTCACTATGTAAAAGAAGATTCTCCATCACATCACAATGTCGGCACATATATCGAGTACTAAATGTAGATAAAAAATAAACTAATTGCACAGTTTAGATGTGCGTTGTGAGGCGATTCTTTTGAGCCTAGTTACGCCATGATAGGATAATATTTACCACTAACAAACGAAACGTGCTACAGTGTCGAGCCGGATGTGACATGCTACAGGAATTTTGCACCAAATTTTGGTGATCTAAACACACCCTACGTACAATTTGCACTGAAGAAACTCTGGAGCACCTCTACATGCATGCAGTGCTATTTTGCTAGACCACTTTTCACTTCCCACATGTTTGCTCAAGATTTCAAGCTCTAGAATTGTTCAAAGCCCAGATCAACATATACCAGTCTTCATGGACTTCTTCATTCTTTTTACGCTGGTGCATTTGGACTTGGAAGCAATTGCATTAATTAATTGTTTCATTTTCAAAGGTGGTATTCAACAAAATGACTCAAAGTACAAGTAAAATTTAATCAAGGAATTGTCCCTGTTGTTATAACAGGGTCAAAAGGAGCTCACAGTCAACCTTAGGTTTATGGAATAGGAAGTCTTTTGAAATCTTCTTATTTTATTTTTTCCCTCCTTTTTGTATTTTTAAATTCCTGGTCTTTCACCCCTCCTTTTTCTTTCTGCTTGTTTATAACTGCGGGTTTTTTTAGTGCAATTAGGGGCTTTGCCCCTTCTGTTCCTTGGAAAAAAAAAAGGGTAGAGCCCATGATTAAAAGAAAAAGAAAAAGGCCCCCTGATGTGAGCTAGTGAAATAATCTACACATGTCTCAATCCTGACAGTAGTGGTGACAAGAAAAAATGTCATGAAATAGGCACCGTACCAGACAACCGTCATGGAAAACCACACGTTACGTTTTTTGTTCAGTCTGTTTCTAATCAATCTCCCGTCACACAACTTTAATTGGGGTGTTGATTTGTGAAGTCTTCTAAAGACGTTGGTATGTGTGATGCGAGCAACTGAAATGTGTGCTTCAACTTCAAGCCATCTTGAAATAATAAAAGATATGTACATGGAAACCTGTTACAACGTTTTCACCCGTATAGCAATCCCATCAGTTGGATTTAGAATTTCATGACTAAGTACGTACCGGGCAGGAAAGCGTTACCTTTCCTATAACTTCTCTTTTACTGCTTGTTCATGAGGTCAAGACAGTTTCCTACATGCTGGGATTGTAACAATATCGAGCTCTAGAAAAAAAAAAATGATAAAAGTCTCTCTTGTGCGTTCGGAAAGCTGTCCAACTAGTGGTAGTATTAGTGGAAGACCTGGACTTGGAATTTCAGTGCAGCAGTCTTGTCTGATGTTACGGTCGTCGCTGGGGTCAACACAAGACTGCACGAGCGAGATGTGGAGTCCCATCCGTCCCACTATTCCTTCTGTCTTTTTTATTTAGTGGAAATAATCATGTGATTTGTTCTTCAGTCTCCACGCCTAAAAGTGGGAGAAAAGTCATGAGCTACAGTGTTATATATAATTGGAAGTCTTATTCTAAACAAGTTGCGTGCTTTCCCCGCCTTATTAGGTCAGGAATCATCATGATATTTCTCAGAAATTTGAGGCACCTAGGCAAGTTTCCTTGAGCGCATACACATGGTTTTAGGACAGAGGGCTAGCTACTGACTAGAGGTCTTTAACGGAGAATTCACATTAATTCGTGCAAGACATGCTAGAAAGGATAAATCAGAAGGCCAGTCTTAGCTGTAAGTTTCACGGCATTAGAGAGTTTTTATTTTGTGGTTTCATAGACATTTAATTTCATGGCACAGAGAGGGCGAGTAATAATCATATAAAAAGAGATGAACTCATTTCGTCTCTCCGTTCTTAAATATGGAATGAGATCGGCTGACTTCACCCCAAACAATGTATGGCTGCAGTCACAAAAATCAAGCCGTCCGTTTGCATCCAACGGTGATACTCTCCACGCTTCCATCTAGCAGGCCAAGCAGCTAGTCTAGCCCATCGAAGCCCATCAGTCCACCAAAGTGCACACGCATTCTGTCTGAAAAATAAACAGAGCACACACATCTCCCATGGCGATGAGTCCGACGACTCCGCTGGCGACTGGAATCAAATCCCCTGCCGCCGCCTTCCTCGTCTATGGACCTGAGGTGCCGCTATCTGCTAAGTCGTGCATCCTTCTTCCTCGCCTCCTCGTCACCTTGGCACTCATCCTTCTTCCTCGCCACCTCGTCACCTCGGCACTCATGCGGCGGGTTCTAGCGCTCAAAATCCTAACGTGAAACACATCGTTCATAAACATATAGAGTTTACAAATCGACACCACAACAGGAAAATTTGTGCCAAGGTAGACGCTGGAGGACCTAGACGCCGACACCCCTACATGGTAGCACAAATTTTTTTTTTTGCGACAGCGCCGTTCGGCGTATTTCATTAAGTAGGAGAAAGTTCAAACAACAAGAAGCAACGATAACTAAACCATTACCGATGCAAACCTAACCACTACTGGATACATCATCGGGGTTACATGTTGATCAATTTCGCGACAAACAAACCGATCGTCAGCTAAACTAGGTGTCCGCGTCGGCGATCCCCTCAAGATTGAGGTCCATAGCGGAGAGGTTGAAAGCTCCATCAAGTAACTCGAAGCGGCGCCGCTTAGCGGCGGCATGCCGCGCCTAAAGATGGACTGACCCCTCTCCTCGACGGGTGGCTGGAGCCTCACCTTCTTCCACTTCAAGGCCTAACTTCGAAGCAAGAGGTTTTGGGCACGCAAAGTCACATTGGCCGCCCTCGGACGCCGCGATCCCCGGCCGCTCACGGCGCAAGGTGTGGGTGGAGGCAGGGGTGCACGGCCCGCGTAGGCGCGGCCCGACGCGAAATTGGTGATGCCAGCGGCACGCACACCCTGTCCTCAATCTCTTGCTGCGGGGCGCTAGGCTCGGCCGCGGCGGTGGTGGTGACAACCCATCCTCGGGGAAGACTCGGAGGGACTCAGAGGGCGTGGTCACAACCTCGACCTCTGAGAGACACGGGAGGCGGCTCGGAAAGCGGCAGGTACCTCCGTATCGATGGGGCCTCGTCGAACATGGCGATGGCGGCCACGAGTCGCAAACTCCGCCACCACTAGCTCGGCCCACCGGTCCAGCCAGGCAGGGGGGTTGGTGGAAGTGGACGTCAACGGGGCCGCGCGGTGCGAAGCTCCAGGCCCGCGGTCTCATCGAGCATTGGGTCCCCCGGCGGGAGGATCCACAACCACGTGCCTCGCCCGCCAGCGGATCGGCGGATTAGCGTGGGTTGTAGTGGCGATCCTCGAAGCGGTGGGTCGACCACAGCTGCGTCGGCGGCGAGGGTGCACCCTCCCAGTTCTTGGCCGGCGCGACGGGCCCGCGGTGGCGTCCCTTAAATTTGTGCGCCACGCTTACCGAAGGGCGCCATCGATGCGCTAGCTTCAGCGAAGCCCGAGGGAGGCGGGCATAGAATCCCCTCAGCGACGAATCGGGCGCGCTATGCGGTTTGATGCGTCAGGGCACCGGGCCGCCATCGGCATTGTCGACACCATGGCATGGGTGCGTATCGCACGACTTCTGCGAGGCGGGCGAGGTGGGCCGGCGAAGAGTCTTTGGAGCTTGCTATCCGGGCAGGTGCCTCGTGCCAAAGCGAAGGCAGCGGGATGAGAGGTGCACCGGGCGGCGGCGTGGTCGGGCGTAAACAGGTGAAGCGAAGGCCGACGGCGAAGGCGGCCTGAGGCCGTGGCTTGGCGGCCCGGAGAGGTGGTTCACAGTGGCGCCCGGTGACGACTCCCGAACAAGCGTGAACACATCGGCGGCAGCCGGCGCTGAGTGAGTGGCGTCGGGAAGCGGCGATGAAGAAGGCGGCGGCCGAGCCGTTGATGCTGCGCACATCCGCTCGGCTGGTTTAGGGCGAGATGCAGGAAGCTGAGCACACGGGCGGCGGTGCCGAGGACCATCGCCCCAATGGTCCTAGCACGGCGGCGGTAACGGCGGCGAAGATGTCTCCCACCAAGGTGGAGCGTCGGGCGGGCGAGGCCGATTCCATACAAGGCGCGCCGCCACCAGGGCGCGGGCGGGCATCCCTATATGGCTCGGCCAGGCGGCCTAAAGGTACGACAACTAGGCGGATGGCGGTCCGCGGTCGGGCGTCCGCCGTCATCCATTACCGTCGATGCCCGGCCCCTCCGGCGGCGGCTCAGGGGTGGAAGGGCGCGTATGGGGGACGGGGGAGACGGCTGCGGTCGGCGAGCGGCCGGGACGGGGAGGGCGTCGGGGCCAGCGATAGCGTCGCGGCCTGCATTGTCCCTCGTCGGGGATGTCTTCGGCGCTAAAGCGATGCATCAAGTATGAGGCCCAGCCGGCCGCCGGCGGTGCTTAGCAACGGCGGCCGTGGACGCGGAGGTGAAGCGAAGGGCCGGCGAGTTGATCGACCCCCAAAGCGGAAATCGTCACGCACCCGGCAGCGATGGAAGCGTTTTGCGGCGTTCTTCCAAAGCGGCAAGTGGCGGCGTCATCGGCGAGCCAGCGATCGGCGACATCGGGGGGAAGCTCTTGCGTGCTTCTAACACCGGGCCGCAGGACGAGGCGGCGGTGTCATCCGGCGGGGGCTGCGCGGCGTCGCGAGGAGGGGCCGGCCAGCCCAACCGCTCGGCGCGGCCTTGACGGAGTGGGGGCGGCGACGAGGTAGCAAATGCCAGTGGAAGGCTCGGGCCCGGCTGTTAGACTATATTTAGCATTTGTAATGGGAGGACTCCACAAGATCTCCCCCCTTCCATGTAGGCATGAACACCGTAACTAGTGGCCCATAGTGCTTGGCACTACTATATGTATCTCGTCTTTCGGTAATATTAATCCATTCATTCCACCGGTGTTCACACTCTTTCGGCGCGGCCGCGGGCGGCGGCATGGAGTCGGCGGCAAAGACGGGGCGCCCAGGACGGCGGGGGGAGGGCCGGCTGCCGGATCCGCCGCCCCGGCGATGGGGGAAGGGACGGCCCATGGCCGGCGAGCACGAAACGAGGGAGCTCCGTCACGTGCTTGGGAAGGGCATCGGGTTATTGGGGGAGGCGAGGGGGGAGGAGAGGGAAGGTGAGGTGATGGTGGAGGTGGTGGCGGGCCGGGGGCTGGTCGGCCGCCCGGCGCCGGGCGGTGTCGCCGGCCTGCCGCAAGGGCAACGGTCGGGTCGGGTCGGATCCTTGTCTGCGCCCCCTCTTGCGAGGGCAAAACGCCAAGAGCGGCGCCAAATATCAATTTTCTCGTCAAGTGCGTCCGGTAGCACAATTCGGGTGAAAACACAAAATTGGGCGGCTACATTACAGTTTGAGAGGAAATTAGTTAGCAAGTTTTACCTTTGCTAATAGGTGGGTTGTGTCGATCCAGGCCCATTAGCAAGCCCAGGCAAGCATCCAATTCTCATTAGTAAAGAAAAAAAAAACGTCGGTGGGAAGCGCACGAGGTTGATTGCTTGTCGACTAGAACCCTATGCGCACCGGCACTAGTGCTCTCCTCCATGCGAGCTACGTTTATCTGCGCCATGAGCCGGCGAGCGAGGACTACCCTACCGTTCGCCCGGCCATCCCTTTCGCTCACCAAGGTCCTCCTCGGGGCGTGAAGAAGATCTTCAAGACCACCACCGGCACGCCGTTCGATCCGGCGGCGGGGACGGGCGTGGGAGCGGCCTGACCAACACCTGCATCGCAGGGGGACCGCATCGTCGTTCCTCATCGGGCGATTCGGCTGTTGTGGATCGACCGGCAGCGCGCTGGGCGGCGGCGTCGGCGTGGTGGAAGCGATTGGGGCCATGGCGCCCGACCTCCTATTTGAGCGCAAGCTCCGGCCCGGAACCGCGACACACCATCGCGTAGCGAAATTACGTACACATAGGCGCCCGCTCACCTTATCTCGATCCATTTGGACATAACATGCAAGCGTTAAGATTCGTGTTTGCATGCATGCACACCGCTTTTGCATGCATCGGTCCCCACTGCCGATCATGCATGCAAGCTGAAATCTGCACGGCCTGCGATTTTTGCCAGCGAGCATCCAGCTCTCTCTCTCACCGATTCTTCTCTGCGCCCGCCGCCGCCGCGTCTCTCTCGCCAATCGGATCCACCCGCCGCGCTCTCCTGCGCTCCCCCCAGCCCCACGCCCGTCTACGTACCCGGTCGGCTGCGACCGCCGCCCGGTCTCCTGCGCCCCCACGGCCCGACCATTGCCGTCTCTCGCAACCCGGCGCCGCGGCCGTCGCTTTCGGCAGCTCCTACGCCCTGCCGCCGCCCTCGGTACCTTTCTCTCTCTAATCTCGCTGCTCTCTCCCTCCCCACATCTCCTTTCTCTCTCCCCCGGATCTCCCTCGTCTCTCTCTATCTCTCCCAGGAACACTATCTCTCTCGGATCTATCTCTCGGCGTGTTTTATCGTAATTTGAGTTTTTTTGGATTATCTAGTATCTAAACTTTTGTTTTGTTTTAACCGTGACGAGCTCATTCATCGGCGGGGAATTTAGTTATGTATGCCAAAGTGACTTATAATTTGGAATGGAGGGAATACCTTTCTTCCGCGAGTCTACGAGACTGGTGAACTGTTCTCATAAAACGTTCTCACAGATGAGGCCCTCTAAAATATCATAAGAACTTAAATACAAGCGCGACATGTACAAATATCCATAAAAAAATATGCGTTAATCAATATGGTAATAAGAAAAGTTAATTAATTATTTAACTGCTAACACATCCAGCGTTCGTTCGCAGCAAAAATGTGTCGAAAAGTTCAGATCAATATACTTACTTAAATACGCAATCCAATAAAGCACAGAAAACGAACTTCAAAAATATAAAATGTAACTTGACTAGTATCAAAGCCCTATCTATATTTTTTCCTATAATTAATGGGTATTTAACTAAAGAATATTTATATAAAGGGTAAGGGCACAAGAAAAAAAAACAAAATTAACTGTCCTTAAAATGCTCATGTATTTTCAGTAACTAGTAGTTCAAAAGGTACCTGCAATTAATTAGAGTTTGGATCTCGTCATGTCATAAATATGGAGGAAAAAAGTACATTACAAAAAAAGACTAAATGAGAAAAACCATGCAGTCAAAGAAAAAACAACGAAAAAAATGAAAACAAATGCCATGTTCGATGCGGCCTGCTAGACTGTAACATAAGTTGAGGCAGCATTCAGGCGCGGTACGAGGCAGTCCCAGTCCCAGGCATGCATGTGGTTGACCTCGTGGGGTCCGTCTGTGCAGGGGTGGTACCATGCAGTCAGGCATGCACCCAATGCATGCGCTTTGCATAAGCTGGGCGGGCGCATAGGTGTTTTCGTTTGCATTTCAGCATCGACAACGCCTTCTGCGACCCCGTCAGCGCCACATCAACACCCCACTCGTCCATGCGGAAATCGATCGCGCAGATGGGCGACACGCGTCCCACCAGCAGGGGCGCCGGGTGGTCATACGCATCAAGCAGCCTGCGCGGCGGCCGGTCGTTGGTGGCGCGGTGGCGTCTCGTTGTGCACGATGGCAATTGCCTTGATGGTGCTGGTTGTCGATGCCGGCAGGGATGGGCATCGTGTGCGCTAGCCTAAGGCGCTGGAGGCCAGCAAGACGGCGAGGTCCGCGGCGCGTCTTCTTATTTTGGAAGGACTACCTCGGGTTCTACGAGATGGGCGCGTCTGGCGTTACCGCGCCGTCCATCCAGCTGCTCTGACGGCCTTGGCGCCCGCGCTCGACCTCATCTTCGAGGAAGGGCTCGACAATGTCATCGGGAGGCACAATCGCCTCGGCACAGCCACTAGGTTCAGTTTCAGTGTTCTGTGTTTCTTGCATGCCCACCAGGTGCTTTCGATCGACTAATTGCGTGAATGTGAAATGCAGGCTCGCCGTGGAGGCGTGGGGGCTCAAGAACTGCTGCCAGAAGGAGAGTGGGTCAGCGACACCGTCACCGCCGTCGTCGTGCCGTCCTACGTCGACAGCGCCGACATCGTCAAGCACGCGTGGAAGCGGTACAACCTCAGCCTTGGGCTCGGCCTCAACAAGGTCGCCGGCAAGGTTTTCAGGATCGGCCATCTTGGGAACCTCAACGAGGTACTTACGATCCTAGATGCACTGCAGTTCTGCACTGTTGACAATTTATCAATTCATCACTGTAACATTTGTTTTTTCAGCTGCAACTGTTGGGATGCCTGAGCGGCGTGGAGATGGCGCTCAAGGACGTTGGGTACCCGGTGAAGCTCGGCAGCGGCGTGGCGGCCGCGGCGGCGTACCTGTCAAATTTCACGCCTCTGATTCCGTCCAGGATCTGAGAACAATGCAAGGGACGACAGCGCAAATAAGGCCGGTCAGTGGCCGGCGACGAGCGGGTGGCCACTGCAGCTTCGCGCTCTGCTGCCCTGCAGAGCGGATGACAGACTGCAGTAACCAACTGTTGGCTGTACTCTCTGTATGTAAACTTAATTTCCACACTCAGCTCTGATACAGAGTACGTATAATTTTGTGAATATACAACTTTAATTAGACTTGAAATTAATCTCCGTATGACAGACTATAGTATATTTAGTCATACCCAAATAGGCAAATACCCAATCAACTCTGCTTCTTGCTATCACGTAATGTTTTTTTTTTCTTCAGTCTGATTTTTTTTTGAAAGAACCAGTTTTAACCGGTTTGATTAATAAGGAGGAGAGAAATAAGCATCCAGTTTTACAGGCAGGCGCGAGATGCGCATCCCCAGACCAGCCTAGGCTGGCAGAGGCCCTAAAAACAAAACGAATTACTCCCAAATATGGTGAACTACAGTTAGAGGTTTCAGGTCAGTGCATCCCGCTGATGCCCAGCTACTTGCAGCGTCTCTGATCTCCTGAATAGTGGCCTGAATTGTCTTCCTTTCACCTCTGAAAACAATTGCGTTCCGACAGTTCCATAGTGTCCAAAGTGTCAAGATTGATAAAGAATGTGCCTTCATTCCTCCTGCTCCCAATGCCTGACTGAACCAGTCTTCCAAGTCTATTTTCTCTTGCCATTGGCTCGGTAGCATGTCTATGCAGGCGCTCCAGCTTCCAACAGCATGCCAGATTGTTCTTGAGTAAGGGCATTCGAAGAAGAGATGCTGAGCTGTCTCGAGACTTCTTTCACATAGGGCACAGAAATAACCATTCTCCCATCCTCGCACTTGAAGACGTGCTGCTGTCCAAAGACGGTTCTGTAGAAGCAGCCACAAGAAAAACTTACATTTGGGTGGTGCCCATGCCTTCCAAATGAGCTTTTGGTGATTTGACTGAATTTGCCCGGCAAATTGTATCATGTAGGCCGACTTCGCGGAGTACTGACCGTTGCTTTCAAGTGTCCAGACTATTGAATCCTCCTCCTCAGTCTCAAGATTCAGTCCCAATTCCTGAATTCCTGACCATAGCTTAAAAAATTCGATGAGCAGGTCATGGTTTAGATTATGAGAGATGTCGTTGATCCAAGTGTTGTTTTCTAGAGCTTCCTTCACCGTCCTGTTCTTATGACGACTGTGCTGAAAAAGCAGTGGGTAGTGGTTTGCCGGCGTTGTTCCATGCAGCCAAGTTGAGTTCCAGAATGACGCTTTCTTTCCGTTTTTGACTGTAACTATTGTTGCTGCATTGAAAAGAGCCCGGTCCTCGCTGTCTACTGGTAGTATGGAGCCCCCCCATGGCCGCTCCGGGCTGACCCATTGAAACCATAATCATCTGATACGTAGTGCCCTCCCAAATTTGTTCAGCTCGATGATTCCCAAACCACCAAATTCCACCGGTTTGGCCACTGAGGTCCATGCTACCTTGCACTTCCCACCTGTCAGCTCACTGTCACCCGCCCAAAGAAAACTTCGCTGGATGCTGACGATATCTTCAGTGAACTGCTTTGGGGCCTTAATTGAGGTGAACAGATAAGTCGGCATTGAAGATAATACCGACCGGACTAACTCTCTTCTTCCGGTCGTATTCAGTAGTTTGCCCTGCCAGCCAGCCATCTTGTTCCTTGACTTGTCAACGAAACTCTGGACGTGTATCATTTTTATGCGACCAAGCGTTAGAGGCAACCCCAGGTAGGAGATTGGAAAGGACACCTTTTCTCCAGCAAAGTCACTCAAGATCTGCTCCATATCGAAGTTCTGAGCATCTGATCGGTGCCACTGTGCATTTGTTCAGATTGAGCTTAAGTCCCGTGCAAGAACCGAAGCGTTCCAAGATTCCAAAGAGAGCGCTAACTTCCTCCTTGACTGGGTTTAGAAAAATTACCGCGTCGTCGGCGTACAGAGATAGCCTCAGCTTAGCTTGCCTTCCTCTTAGTGGTGATAGGATGCCATTTGTGGTTGCCAATTCCAGGATTGCTTGCAAGGTATGGATGGCGAGGATGAACAGGTAAGGGGACAGCGGGTCTCCTTGTCTAAGTCCTCTAGAGTGTTGGATTTGAGTCCCCTCTGAGCCGTTTAGTAGCACCCTGAGTGAGAGCTCTTGAAAATAATAGTCAGCCAATCTCTCCACTTGTCCTTGAAACCCCGGTGCTCTAGCAATTCCAGCATATATTCCCATGACACAAGTATCAAAGGCTTTTGAAATATCAACTTGAAGAGTAGGGCTGGGACTTTCTTCTTGTGGTATGCCCGAGCAAGATTCCTGACATATAAGAAACTGTCGTGGATGCATCTTTTTTTATGAATGCACTACGGGCATCTGATATGAGCTTACCCATGTTGGCTGTGTACATCCACGGATGTAGAGGCCGGATTGTAAAACTTTCCATTATCTAAAAAAAATGAGCTTACCCATGAAAGGTCTTAGCTGTAGTGCTAAGGTTTTTGTGATAAACTTCCCAACTGAGTGAATCAAACTAATGGGTCTTAAATCCTTCGGGTGCTCACCAAATTCAGATTTTGGGAGCAATATTATATTTGCTCCATTTAACCTCTCCAAGGGTCCTGCTCTCAGTTGGTGGAAGGAGGTCATTGCATTAAGAATGTCCCGTTTGATCACTTCCCAGCATGATTTGTAAAACTGACCATTAAACCCATCTGGCCCCGGTGCTTTTTTGGCTGGAAGCTCATTGACTGTTTCTTTTAGTTCGTCCATTGTAAACTGCCTCACCAAGCTTAGGCTGTCGGCACTCTCAATCTTGGAGAGCCCTAGATTTTCCCATTCCAAGGTATGCCTTCTAGTGCATTTATTGCCAAGTATTGATTGGAAATAAACATGTACAATTTTTTTCCTTTTCCTCCTGCTTCCACTTCAACTCCCATTTTCCTCTTTTAGATAGGCAATCATATTTTTCTTGCGGCGTCCCTTGGCTTTCTGATGGAAAAACATGGTGCATGCATCCCCTTCCTTGATATTAGTGATCCGTGAACTTTGCCTCTTTCTTGATCTTTCTATGGCTGCCCAGCCTGCAAGTTGTTGTTTGAGCTGCTTATGTAGTCGAACCTCAATGTCGGAAAGTTGTCTTGATTCTTGTGCTATGTCAAACTTGAGAATTAATTCGTTGGACAGCTCCATCTGCAACCTCGCGTTGCTGAACAGCGACTTACTCCAAAGCCTCAACTCCCTTGCTGTGTTCTGAAGTTTGTTATGAAATCATTAGTGGATTTGTGCCGCTCACCGGCTGTGCCCAGGCTTGCTGCACCTTCTCCTGGAATTCGGGGACTCGGATCCAAAAATTTTCAAACTTGAACACTGCTCTCCTGAAAGGTTGATCTTGGTTGCATAAGTACAGAGGGGAGTGGTTCGAGAGTGAACTGTGATGAGGACATCCTCGTCTTTGCCAACGGGTAATAGTGGAGGATGTCCTCATCAAACTGCTTAGAGCTGTGAGACTGACTTTTGGGAATATCGTGTCCCATTCCACATTATAGAACACTCTGTCAAGCTTTACTAGGGTAGGAGTTGACCTTCCATTACTCCAAGTATACCTTCTGTTTAGCAGCCTGATCTCTAAAAGCTGACTTGTGTCGAGAGCCTGCCTGAATCTTCTCATTTGAGATCTATTTATATTACTGTTGTTTTTATCATGGGCATCACAGATCAGGTTGAAGTCCCCTAGACAAAGCCATGGAGCATTAACCGGTTGTTGGCTGCAGATCTCTGCCAGAAAAATTGCTTGTCTCCATCATTGGTAGGACCATATACAGCAGTTAGCAAGAAGGACTCATTTGACAGCCTTAATGTTATCTGAACTGAAAGGCAGAAGGTTCCTCGGTTCTTTGTTACTCCCATAATGTGGTTTGAATTCCAGGCAATTAGAACACCTCCTTTTTTGTATCATCAGCAGGAATAAAGTCAAAACTAGTGCTGAAATCGCCGCCCATGAATTCCCAGACCAGAGACTGGTTTATTACATTCAGCTTTGTTTCTTTTAAGCATATAATCAATGGTCTTGCTTTCTGCACCATCAACCTGACTGCTTCTCTTCTTGCTGCGGAATTTAAACCCCGCACATTCCAGTTTAAGATTTTTGCATCATTACCTAACATTTGGAAACTGAAATGCAGCAACTTTGAACTGAAAAGCAGCCAATGGGCAACCTGTAGGCCAGCAAACCGAATACATCTATTGATTGACAACAAACTGATACACCTGCCCACAGCATACAGAACTGCATCGGTCCACCTACTACTAAACCACCATGACTGCCCTGCAGCCATCGAACCACCATCCCCACACTGACCTGACAAAGAAACACTGCTCCTAACTTGACCGGTTGAAGACCGGCCGGTGCTGACCCTGAACCTAACATTAAACAAACTGAAACACACCCCAGATCACAGAGCTAAAGTCGGACTACGCTTCCATCTCCACCTCGTCTGCCTCCTACACGATCGCCTTCTCAGGCCTTCGGGGCTTCTTCTTGTTCCCCATGCGGCGTAGCTACACGGATAGCCTCGGCGCGCCGGCGAGGCAGTCCCCCCTCATAAGAGGTCGATGAAGTCCGCCACCGCCTTGTCGACCCCTGCTAGCTGCTTGTTGAGGGTCCACAAACTCCAACTCGCGCATCGGCTTACGTGAGGGCACCTTTCGACCACCGACATCGGCGAGGCCTTGGCGCGGCGGGTAGTGGTGCGTGGCCTTCAGTCCTTCTTCTTCCTAGGCGCCTTTGACCAGGACCGTGGGCTGCGGCGGTGGAGCCTCAAGGATCGGTGCCTTGATGTCGCGATAGATGTCCTTGCCGGCGTCGTCCTCGATAGTCCTCAGTCTCCTCCTCGTTCTCGATCCGCCCCGCCCGCGGATGTGCGTGGGGGAGCGGTGATCGATCTCCATTACGGTGACTAACTTCGGAGATGTCGGTCACCAAAGGGTCGACGATGGGTCTTGGGCGCGGCCTCGGTACGCAGGCCCAAACACCACCTCACTTGCTGCCTGCGTGTTGCCCGCCCACGGGCGACACGCGGTATGTAGGCGGCGAGGCGGTGTGCTCCGGCTCCCTTGGGCGGTAACATGGGCCCAGCGGCCCTCGGCAGGCCGAAGATGAATCACGGCCTCGGCGGCATTGGGTCCTCCAGGCTATGGTAGCCTGGCGCCCTCCGTTCCTCCTCCTCGACAACGGGGTGAGTAGTTGGGCTCGAGCACGCCGTCGCGCTTCGCCATACCTCCGCAGCACCAGAGACCGTGAGCGAAGGCGCTCCCAATCCTCCGATGCATGTGGCCTCGCGTCACGACCCCTCTGATGATGGCTCCTGTTTCGGCTGGAGGAGCGCCCACGTCCCCCTCCCGAGACGTCCGCGGTGCGTTCCATCTCGGTACGCCCGTCGCCCTGCGGTATGGGTGGGGCGGGGGGGCTGGATCCTCGCCCGGCGTGATGAGCCGCACCCTCCACGGAGCAGGTTGGCCGGGCCAGCGAGCTCCTTGGACCTCCATAGTTACTGTGGCCGAGACTCATAGTCGTTGTCGGGTCCGATCTGGCGTGGTGGCGGATCCCGGTCCCCGACAGCCACCCACCCGGTGGCGGCACCGGTCGAGCGTACACGGGGCGCCCATCCGCGGCCCCCGACGGAAGGGAAGGGGCGAACTCGGCGAGAACTCTCCTGAGGGAGGTGTGCGAGCCCGATAATCGGTGGGGCTGCGTTCCCCAGTCCCTCGTAGCCATCCATGTGGATCGGGATGGCCCTGTCCCCAAGCTTCCCCACCCCGGCGGCATCGCTGGGAGGCGGTTGGGGGAGTGAAGGTCCATCATCTCCATGGCCTGTCCTGCCCTCGCCGCGAAGTACCAGTACTCAATGGCCCTGGGAGTGTCTCTAGCCGCTCCATCCAGACCCAGCAGCTGAGAAACTAGGACGACTCCCTCTCTGACGATGCTGTCCTGCTCTCGAACCTGTCAAAGATGCATACATCACCAAGGATTAGCTTGACGCCGTCCTCGTTCCATGCCTCCAAAGTGGCACATGCTCTATGGTGAGCTTGACGTGGAACCAGCGGTCTTCGTGTTGGCGCCCAACCGGCGCCATGGTTGGATTGGGAGAGCCGATCCCCCGATGTGGATGGAGCCCTTGAAGATGGCTCGTCCCTTGAAGGCGCGAATTTGAAATCCACGACAAAGGAAACCGAGGAGAGCTTGGAGACCCGAAGCGCGTGCCTTGGCACCTGTATTTCGCACAACCGAGCATGGCCCACCTCCACCGAGGACGGCGAGTAGCCCCCGTGAAGGGTCGAGATGGGGACTAGGGGGGGGGTTGAATAGTCCCTTTTAAAACTAATCGCACCAGGCTAACCTAAAACAAATGAAATAAACTTATCGGTCTAGCCAAGACTTCACCCCTCTAACTAAGACTCTAAACCACCTCACAAAAGATCCTACACAAGAAGAGTGAGGTGACAAGCCTAGCTTGAGCTCCTAAACAATTCTAATGCAAGGTCACACAAACCTGAGCACTAGTTCTTCAAGCAATAGAGAGCTCCTACACAATTCTAGTAAGCGCAAGCACAAAGCCCTAAGCTCACTAGATGCACAATGGACAAGGCAACACACGCCTAACCCAAAGGCTCAAATTACCTAGCTACACAAGCTAAGCAAAGTAACTAAACAAGCTACTCAAGCTAGATAGTTACAACTACACTACTCAAGCACAAGCACAATATATATATGAATGTAATAACAAAGCTTGAGATGAAAAGATTGCAAACCACCGTGAAGTGTGGACACAAGATGACACCGGTGATTTTTTTCGAGGTCTCGGGAAGCTTGCCAACTTCCCCTACTCCTCGTTGTGTCGACCAACACTTTAGTGGTTCCACGGTTTGGCCGAATCACCCGGTGATGATTCTCAAGCTTAATGGCCAGGTGCCAAATCCACGGTTGGGAGCTCGATCGAGACACTCACCGGTGTGAGTTCTCTAGCCAATCCCTCGGAGGGTACCGTGTGAACCCACACACAAGTGTGGTAGCTCAATGACACGCTCCACTAGAGTTGCTCTTCACGATCCCCGCGAGGTGAGCACGAACCTCTCACAATCTCTTCTTGGAGCAAATAAGCACAAGCTTCCTTTTGCGTGCTTCCACGAAGCCTCTTGCCACCAAGCCGTCTAGGAGGTGGCAACCTCCAAAGTAACAAGCCCACCGGCTTGCAACACGATCACCTAGTGCCACGAATGCGATCTCTCAACGCAACGCACTAGGACTCGATCTCTCACTCAATCGGATGAACGATATCAAGCATATGTGAGTGGGAGGGCTCTCAAGCACCACAATACAAGCCACCAAGGCTAGAATGTGCTCAAACAACCGACCAAAGCGGCCACCCCATCTATTTATAGCCACAAGCCAAAATAGAGCCGTTGGGGTGCTTCGACGATTGATCGGGGCCGCACCGATTAGGACTCACCCGGCGAGTCCGGTCGCTGGTCCGGTCGCCGCCTCCGGTCACTACCGACAAGGACTGGCCCCCACGGTGGCGGCCTCCTCCGCAAGCGTCCGATTCGGTGCTTCCGGTCGACCACCGGAAGCATCGGTCTGGAGTCCGGTCACCGCGTCCGCAAAAACGCGTTGCAGGGGCTCTCGCGGGACTTGACCGGCGGCCGTCCGGTCGAAGCCACGCGTGCTTCCTGGGTCGGTGCGCCCCGGTCACCGTTTTCAGCGAAAACTTCACCAAATCATCACGCCTCCTCTTCGACATACTACCCATCAAGTATACTAAACTTGAGCACGAGGAATAGCATGTTTTCACCACCAACTTGCATCCGCGCAATAGAAAATATGCATCTCATTTTCGCTGGAAAACGGTTCCCAAACCCAACTCAACCCCTGCATACACCGCCGCCTTTGCAAATGTGCCAACACCACCAAGTGTACATCACCATGTGCAAGTGTGTTAGCATTTTCACAATCATTTCAAAGACCCGGTTAGCTCATAGCACGCCACTCAATCCTAACACGTCGCAAGGTTAGATCGCTCAAGTGGCACTAGATGACCGATATGCAAACAAGTTTGCCCCTCTTGATAGTATGGCCATCTATCCTAAATCCGGCCATAAACTTCTCTAAGCTCCTCATGACCGGTGAAATGAAATGCCCTATAGGTTATACCTTTGCCTTGCGCATTTCCATTCCACTTCATCTTCAGGTGCCGATGCAACCAATGCATCAACACGATCAAGAATGATATGATCCACTTCATATCATCACATGACCTTCTTGGTCCATCGATCTTGACCTCACTTGCTCTTCACCGCTATTGCATCGGTCCATCGGCGCCAAGTCGGTGACTTGCCCTTCACACTTGCAACCGGTCCTTCAAGCCAAGTCTTTGTCTTGATCTTCACCACCTCGGTCACATGACTCCATGTCATGTTTCATATGCAATAAGCTCCTTCATTGCATCATCACGTGTGAACTAATTTCCTGTGTATAATCTCAATCACACATATTAGTTCACCTAATGTTGACACTCAATTACCAAAACCACAAGGGACCTTTCACCCCGGCTGCACAGTGATGACGACGGCGTGAACCATCAGGCGACCGGCCTCAGCCTCCATGGAGTCAGTGGCGGCGATGTTGATCCGACCAGCGGCCATGGGCGGTAAGCGGCTTGACGGGGTGGCGTTCCATGTCGGCACCTTCCCCTTCTTCGCGGCGGCGGTACCTCAGTCCCTTGGCCGGCTCCGGCGTCTTCTTCTTGCCGAGCTCGGGGAAGGACGGACGGCCATGGATGCTCCTGGCCGGAAAACCCGATCTTGAGCGGAGTTTGTCGGAGATAGGTCGGCGGCTCGCCGGGCAGTTCCTTGAGAGGTGACCGTTTCCCTTGCACCGGAGGCGGCGGATGGGCTCGCGGCATCGGGCAACACGGGTGGTCGACTCAAGGCAGCGGTAACACTTGCCTTCGAGGCGGCTTTTATAGTGCTCGCGGCCGGAGCTGGTTGCCGTCGGAGAGGGCCTCGTGGACGCGGCGCTGGGAGCTCGAAACTGCATCGTGCAGGGCCGGATCTTTGCGCCACCAGTGCTTCCACTTGTGGATTTGCCACTTCGGTGAAAGTGGATCCTCTGCGCGGCAATAACGTCGGAGCTCTTGCCGCGCTGCGCAGAGGCGGCAGGGCCAAAGTAAATTGGCATCCCCTTCTGGTCGTTCGGCGCCGCGGGGCGACGCGCTCCCTGCCTTGCAGACCCCGCAGCTGGAAACTCCAGCAGATCCACCTTCCTCCACACCCTCTTCTTCCGCCGGACAGCAGGATGCAGATGCTGTGGCCTCCTCATAAAGCCCACATCTTTCACCAATTTGGCCTTGGACGGCCCACATCTTTCACCAATTTGGCCTTGGACGGCCCACATCTTTCACCAATTTGGCCTTGGACGGTGCCTGCCTGACGGCCGCCTCCATGAATACGCCCCCCCGCGGGGTTGCTCGACGCATCTCCCAAGGTAGATGCCCGTCCAGCTCCAGCCGCGCCGCTGGCCAACAACGATGGGGTGACGTCCTCACTGCCTGGCACCAGGTCCATAGTCCCCACCTCCAGATCCGGCGTCAGTGTCACCTCCGCTGCCTCCATGGCCTTCGCTTCGTCTTCAATGTCCTCCAGATCGACGTCAAAGTCGTCCCAGTCCAGGACCTCTTTCTCCTCTTCTGATTCCTCCTCCCGCCGACGGCTCCAGGGCGAGCTGGGACACAGCTGGGATGGGGCTGGCCGCGCGGAGCGGCGAAGGGGCTGGGCTGGTGGCCGGCGGCGCCGTAGTAGGCGCCGGCGGTGAGGGGTGGATGGGTTCTCTCTCACCTACGCGCTCACTCATTTCAAAATTGCCAACAGCCAACTAGTAGTAGCAGCTAGCTAAGTCACGGTGAATAATCAATCAATGGTGCAGCCTTCAGTCTGAATTGAAATCAGGCCACACATGCTATTCTAACTAACTAAAAAAAGGTCTTACAAATTAGTATATTGCTCGTATCAAGCGTTTGCGTGATCATAGAACAGGTTGTACTTACTACATGAATAAGTCTTCCAATACCAAGTAAGACAATGTAAAAATGGTGGTAACGAATAGTACACCACACATCAAAATTTGGTAATGAACTGAAAAAGCACTTCTTCAGGCAGCTTTGGCGAGCTGGCCGAGCTCCCTGTCGATGGCGACCTTGAGGAAGCTGCATTACCAGGAAACTCAGTCCGTTGGCCATGGCCAAATCACCTCCTTCATCTCCGTGCGAACAGGCTGTAGTACACCCCTGCGAGGTCGGGGTCTACCGTCTACGGTTGCTTCGTCCACGCCGAATTGCTTCTCCAGAACACGTAGGCTCATGAGCTCCCCGGCCATCTCGGCGTAGGTGAGTAGGCCGTCGGGGTCGGCGTCCAGCGCCACGAACCAGCCGTCCACCGAGGAGTTGAAGGTGCCTTCGTCCTCCACGAAGCTCCGGACTGTGCTCCCGTGATCTCCACGCTCATTGCCAGATTCTCTCGGTGTTCTTGGGACGTGTTCTTGTTTGTTGGAAATGTGAGACTTAGTTTGCTCTGCTCCGGCGAGCGGGTCATCACACCTCGGCCATGGAAGGCGCATTTGGGCCGACGGTTTTGGCTGAAGGATTGGGTTGGGCCGGTGGATTTTGAAGCATGTCAGAAGATGCTGTGTGGGCGCGTTTCGGCGACGTGAAGTTTTCATTTCTTTGGGCCGGATGTCCACTAGCCTCTCAAATCACGAACCTGTAGCTCTGTCGTTTATTTTGACAAAGAAAACAATGTGAGTTTAAGCAAAAGTTCCACATAAAAGTTTAGAACCACACATAACCAATTCTACACCAAATAATAATAATAATCATGGCAATGTTTGTCATCCAAAGGAAGTAAATTGCCATCGATTTAAAAGAATGTGTTTCTCAGTGTCCACGTATATCTTTGCAATCGTGTTTAATGTCGTAGCGAGTTGTTCTACTTGTGTTGACGTGGTGTTGTGTTTCAGATGGACATGAAGTTTCAGTTCTTTTGATAACACACTAGTACAAAAAGATCCAATAATTATTAGTTTTAAGAGCTTATCAATGTCGAACTTTGGCACCAACATTGCATAGTCGACAATAATATATGGTGAACTTTGGCACCAACATTGCATAGTCGACAACAATATATGGTGATGGGCTACCCGTGCTACAACTGATAGTAATGAGCATTAAAAAAAAAAAAAAAAAAAAAAAAAACAACCCGGGCTTGGATGTGTCGACCGTCGCCACCGCTCCTTGAACGCTTGTCGAGCCACTGGTGGCCCATGGCCCCGTGCTTGGGAGGAGACCAACGTGCCAATGCCCGCCAAAGCCCAAGCCGGTCATCAAACCCACGTCGTGATGGGGAGATACTAGGGAGAGACCGTTAGAGAGAGGTGTTGGAGCCCGAGCCAACCGTCCAGTCAACACGTACATGCATGGTGGATTTAATGGAAATACAACCCAGGTCTTTGATCAATTTTATTATACACTCCAATTGCGAAATTTTGTTGAATCCTAAAAAATTCAACTTTCAAGTCTCAAATCTCAATTGTATTAGAAACATATCTCACGGTGGATGTCATCTACAATACCAATTAAATGCACTTTTAGAACATATGTCATCTAATTTACGACAAAACTAAAACACACTTTGTACTGGAACAAAGGGATAACATACATTACAACATAATGGTGTATATATATATATATATATATGAGTGATGTGGTCTAGAATAACCTTATGAGAAGAGAGCAAAATACCATCGTTCCTCATTAAAAATATATGGTAACTTTAGATGTGTCCAACATCCAAGCATGCCCTAAGTTAGCGAGGCATACTAGATGATGCCACAAATTTTTGCTCCAAACTGTAGCACCGAGAGGCCATTGGTACTGGTGACTTTATAGCATTGCCAAGATCAATATCTTCAAGTGGGTTTAGAGTTCCTGGCCCCATGAAAGGTTCCATTTCTCCATCTTTTTCAACTAAAATATATACCTTCCTTAGCCTCTTCGTTCTTAGTAGTTGTAGTTTCATATCTACTTCTTTCATACTAGGTCTATGTCCTCCTTTAGATCTCAAGCATGATTCAATAAGTGTGGTAATATCATGAATCTCTTCTTGGTTGATCTCTTCCACAACTTGTGGATCCATTATTTCCGTGAGAGCCCCTTCTTGGAGTCCTTCAATGAAGTAATGAGATAGGCTTTGCTTTGCACCTAAGTTGTTGATGAAAATTGGTTTCTTCCTTGTCGGAAGTTCCACAAGTATCACCCCAAAACTATACACATCACTTTTCTCGGTTAGTTGGCGAGTATGATAATATTCGGATCCAAATAACCAAATGTTCCTTGGACAATTGTCACCACATGTGTTTCATCAAGTGAAAGAGATCTCGAAGCACCAAAATCTGAGACCTTTGTTGTGAAGTTGTTATCCAAGAGTATATTGGAAGACTTCACGTCTCTATGGAAAATTGGTATTTCAAGAAATGAGTGTAGATAAGCAAGTGCTCCCCGCTGCTTCCATTGCAATCCTAATGCGGTCATCCCATGATAGCAAGCATTTTTTTTCTTCGTGTTTGCATGAAGAAGACCATATAGAGTGCCATTTGATATGAACTCATAAACTAGCAAGGGCACCTCATCTTCCAGGCAACAACCATAAAGTTTCACTACATTACGATGGATGATTTGAGACAAAATAGCAACCTCATTGATAAAGCGGTCTATTTCCGTTTGCTCTACTATTTTAGATTTTTTTATGGCTACAACGCGCTTATTTGGTTAGACAAAAATCCCTTTATAAAGCGTACCATGCCCTCCATGACCTATAACACAGTGGTGTCAAAGTTGTTGGTTGCCTGTTCTAGTTCCTCTAATGTGAATATCTTTGTCTTAGTTGCAACACTTTCATTCAAGATTAGTTGCTCCAAGAGTAGGCCTTGGTTTTTCTTGAAGTATGCTCTTCGTATTCTCCTTTGGATATCTTGCTTCCACTTACGAACGAGTATAATGGCACCTATTGTACAACTTATGAAGCCAAGGCCACAAGCAAGCCCAATTGCAATTCCTACATTCATTAAATGTGAACATGAATATTTTGGAAAATTTAAATTTTGATGGACAAATGCATACTCACCGAGAATTAAATTACGTTACTTAGTTGACATGACACATTTTTTTTTTTTTCTTTGTATCATACTCTTTTCCATGAGAGCAACTTGTGCAGTTGAAGCCTCCATCAAAATTGTGGCATATCCCATTGCATTTATTTGGAGTAGAACACTCATCAATATCTCTGATAAGATGATTGTATGTCGGTAGTGCAAGCAAATGCATTCTCACATTTCTTGATATTTCACGAGAAAAAGTAATGTGATCTGTGATCATGAAGAACCTTTGATGGTGCAAGTAGTATAGTGATTTTTCGTAAACATATATTAGTGTAGAATTGTAATTTACATTAGAATAAGGTGTATGTTGTAGTGTTTATAACATTCGAAAGTAAAGACAAACTTAATACTAGTGGCGAATATTGTTTCTTTGAGATCCTATATTAACTCTCACAAGACTCTAGAAAAGGACACCAAGTCTAGAAATTATAAACATCCAACCATTAGGCTAGACTTAACATTTCACCACCGTTGAGACATAGTCAATCTACCACTTCTTCCAAAGATAATAAAGTAAACCTTTTGCATATAAATTACACACCCCTAGCATTATTTAAGAAATCATAATCATAATTTAACAAATTGGATTTTCATATATTTATTAACCTTATGTGTTATTATTGAAAATAAACTAAATAACCCATTTTCATCTACATATAAACTGCATGCACACGTTATTATAAAAATATAATATAAGGATCCTCAATATACTTTAAAATACCCATTTCAACAACTGTAGTTTGTAATAAAATATTATAAAAAGTTTTGCAACAACTAAGGAAGATTGATAAGCACATGGGCTACAAGCATATGTATAACTCAAGCTAACACTGTAGCTATAGCAATCTAAGAATATTGATGGAAACTATATAGCAATTAATGACTAAAAAAAGTGTGCCACAAATTCACAATCTGATAGAGACTACGGAGTGTATGAACAAACACTCATTGTGTTATAAAATAAATAGAGAGAGCACACATAGACAGTTTATTTGATTAATTAGATGTAGCTCCAAATTTTATATAAGACTTGTAATATTGATGTCTCTTAAAATCTGACCATGTGTAGTAGCACATATCGATAGATTAGTTTTTGAGAGAAATAAGGAACTTAGCGAAAACACATATAAGTGAGAAATATGACCTATACAATTATTTTGAAGGTATGGATTCCTTTGGAAGCCATCAGAACACTTGCAGCGGTATCCATCATGTGCTTTCCCTCGCGTGACATTTTCACAAAACTGTTGTGACTGATGCAGGCATATGTAGCACTATTTTGCATAGCTTCTTGGCAAGTCAAATTTGCTACAAACCATTTTAATATTATATCCTCCTGAGAGAAATCAAAATTACCATCCACAACCTGCTCGTAGGAATATCCATTGTCATAGCGATTGTTGACTACCCTCTCCATATTGTTGGAGCTTGTGTCATTCAGCATGTTTGTAACCATCAGAAGTCCATCATCAAGTGATAAACTGGTCACAAGATACTGTGCATACCCTCGATCAAGAAGAGTAGTGCCGTTACTTGTACAGCTGAGTTGCAGGTTATCATTTGCTTGGAGCAACCTTCTTCGATCCCAAAAGGGAATGGAATGGTCATGTTTCCACATGATCTTGTACAGTTCTCTTTGGACGCCTTTGGATTGTAATCTATTTTTGTGTCAAATAAAGTGAATAATTAATTAGGGTTAATCTAAGCAAACTACAGTTTTTGTTTTTATATGTGGTATTTTTTTTTTTGTGAAAAGTGGTATTATTTTGTTAGAAGTCAAACATTTTTTTTTCAAGAAAATGTATAGGTTAACAACATCAAATTTAGGTGCTTTGTATTCACTATAAAAGTGTTTTTTATAATATATAATTCGTATATTGTGAAACTGCACGGATTTAATTATAAAATTGATGATCAAAGTAGGCATATGTTGATCGGAAGAAACAACCGGTCAGTTAATTATCAAAGTAGGCATATGTTAATATATAATTCGCATATTGTGAAACCGCACGGATTTAATTATATAATTGATGGTCAAAGTATTCAGCGGTAAAGACTATAGGGTTCAAAACATTATTATTGGAATACATGATACATCAATCCCATGCATGTATGGCCAAATTTGTGATTCGTGGGTGCTCTAGATTGGTAAAATAAATTCAATTTCTTCAGGTCTCAAATCTCAATTGTATTACAAACATATCTAAAGGTGGTTGTCATCTAAATACCAATTAAATGCACTTTCATCAGAACACATGTCATCGATTTAGGTCAAAACTAAAACATACTCTTTTCTGGAACAAAGGGAGTAGCATACAAGCAACATAATATGGTATGTATTTGTATACATATGAGTAATGTGGTCTAGAAAACAATATATGCATATACATAAACAATGCAACAAGGTGGTATAATCTTGTGAGAGGAGAACAAAATACACCATTCTCCTCACTAAAAAAATATATGGTTACTTTAGATGTGGCCAACATCCAAGCTTTGGCTTAAGTTAGCGAGGCATACTAGATGTTGCCACAAATTCTTGCTCCAAACTATAGCACCCAAAGGCCATTGGTACCGGTAACTGTGTAGCATTGACAAGATTGATATTTTCATGCGGGTTCTGAGCTCTGGGCACATGAAAGATTCCATCTCTCCATCTTTTTCAACTAAAATATATGTCTTCCTTAGCCTCTTTGTTCTTAGTAGTTGTAGTCTCATATCTACTTCTTTCATACTCGGTCTATGTCCTCCTTCAGATCTCAAGCATGATTCTATAAGCGAGGCAATATCATGAATCTCTTCTTGGTCGACTTCTTCCACAACTTGTGGATCCATTATTTCCATGAGGGGCCCCTTCTTGAAGTCCTTCAATGAAGTAATGAGATAGGCTTTTCTTTGCACCTAAGTCATTGATAAAAATTGGTTTCTTCCTTGTCAAAAGTTCCACAAGTATCACCCCAAAACTATACACATCACTCTTCTCGGTTAGTTGACCAAGTATGATAATACTACGGATCCAAATAACCAAATGTTCCTTGGACAATTGTCACCACATGAGTTTCATCAAGTGAAAGAGATCTTGAAGCACCAAAGTCTGAAACCTTTGTGGTGAAGTTGTCGATCAAGAGTATGTTGGAGGACTTCACATCTCTATGGAAAATTGGTATTTCAAAGCGGTGAGTGTAGATAAGCAAGTGCTCCTGCTGCTTCCATTGCAATCCTAATGCGATCATCCCATGATAGCAAGCATTTTTCGGCAATGTTTGCATGAAGAAGACCATACAAAGTGCCGTTTGATATGAACTCATAGACTAGCAAGGGCACCTCATCTTCCAGGCAAATGACCATAAAGTTTCACTACATTACGATGAATGATTTGAGACAAAATAGCAACCTCATTGATAAACTGGTCTATTTCTGTTTGCTCTACTAGTTTAGATTTTTTTATGGCCACAACTCGTTGGTCAGATAGAATACCTTTATAAAGCGTGCCATGCCCTCCATGACCTATAACACGTAGTAGTGTCAAAATTGTGGGTTGCCTCCTCTAGTTCCTCTAATGTGAATATCTTTGTTTTAGTTGCAAGACTTTCATTCGAGATTAGTTGCTCCAAGAGTAGGCCTTGGTTTTTCTTGAAGTATGCTCTTCGTATTCTCCTTTGGATATTTTTCTTCCACTTACGAATGAGTACAATGGCACCTAGCGTAGAACTTATGAAGCCAAGGCCACAAGCAAGCCCAATTGCAATTCCTACATTCATTAAATATGAACATGAATATTTTGGAGAATTTAAATTCTGATGGACAAATGCATGACTCACCAAGAATTAAATTGCGCTGCTTAGTTGACATGGCACATTTTTGTTTCTTCACATCATATTCTTTTCCATGAGAGCAGCTTGTACAGTTGAAGCCTCCATCAAAATTGTGGCATATCCCATCACATTTATTTGGAATAGAGCACTCATCAATATCTGTATTTGTAAGATGGTTGTATGTTGGTAATTAAGCATGCTCACATTTACTAATATTTCACAGAAAAAAGTAATGTGATCTGTGATCACGTAGAACCTTTGATGGTGCAAGTACTAGCATGACTTTCAAAAAGATATATTAATTAGTGTAGAATTGTAATATACATATATAGAATAAGATTTTTATGTTGTAGTATTTTTATTGCATTCAAAAGTACAGAGAATCCTAATACTAGTGGCCAATATTGTTTCTTTGAGATCCTATATTAATCATCACAAGACTCTAGAAAAGGACACCAAGTCTAGATAATATAAACATCCAACCATTAGGCTAGACTTAACGTACTTCACCATTGTTGAGACATAGTCATTATAAAAAATAATGTAAACCTTTTGCATATAAATTACACACCCCTAGCATTATTTAAGATATAATAATTTAACCCATTGGATTTTATATTTATTACCCTTATGTAATATTAAAAAATAAACTAGTTATTATAAAAATATAATATAAAGGATCCTCAAGATACTTTAAAATACCCATTCAACAACTTCAGTATGTAATAAACTGTTATAAAAAAAAGGTAATATAAATGACCCTCAAGACAGTTTAAAATACCCTTTCAACTATAGTAACAATATATTAAAATACTAGTCAAAGGAACATAGATGTTATGTGCCACAATACAGACCAAATATGCATCCATGCATAAGCTATATATAATCAAGTACACATTTCTCACTTTAGCAATTATGAAAAATGTTTCCGTATCAAAACATGTACCAATGGCACAAAGTTCGATGTATTGGGCATCGGATATCCTCGCCGCACAGATAAGATCAAGTTTTATAATACAACCAAGAACCGGCCGTAAAGCTCTTACTGACCTTCTCCCAGCTCACTCATACAGTAGTTAGCTCTTTCTAATTAATACAAGACCCACTTGTCTATCTCACATACTTTCTTGGTTCTTGTGCTCAAGCCGGCTGTAAGCTTATAGACTGCTTCTCCTTTCTCTCCTCTTTTCTCTCATCCACATCAGCATTTAGCCGACTTACTGACTGCCATAATACTTGCTCTAATAGCCTAATTAGGATTATGATGTGATTGGACGATCCTACTAAGGAGGATCCTAAACTAGACAGGGTATGTCGACTACTTTGAAGACAAGCTATTGACTAGATATGCTTATAAGCCAACTAGACTAGAATTATCCATTCGTATCTCACTAAGATTCCCTTGTACCAAACTAGAAAACCATAGTTGCACATTGATTGACATTCTATCTGTAACCATACCCCTCAGACTATATAAGGTGGTGACAATAGGCCCTTCGTGTCATACAACCATTGTGTCATAAAAAAAGAGAGAGCAGCCATAGTTTTTTTAAATAGCTGTGTGGGTCCATGTTTTATATCTAAGACTTGTAATACTAATGTCACTTAAAATCTGAGCATGTGTGAAGTAGCACATATCGATAGATTAGTATTAGAGAGAAATAAGGAACTTAGCAAAAACACATTTAAGAGAGAAATATGACCTGTACAATTATTTGAAGGTATGGATTCCTTGGAAGCCATCCGAACACTTGCAGCGGTATCCATCACGTGCTTTCCCTCGCGTGACATTTTCACGTAAACTGTTGTCACCGATGCAGGCATAAGTAGCTTTATTTTGCTGAGCTTCCTGGCAAGTTAGGTTTGCTACAACCCATTTTATTATTATATCCTCCTGAGAGAAGTCGAAATTATCATCCACAACCTCCTCATAGATACTGTTGTCGTGACCATCATAGGGAGTGATGACTATCCTCTCCATATTGTTGGAACTTGTGGCATTCAGCATGTTTGTAACCGTCGAAGTCCATCATCAAGTGATAAATTGGTCACCCGACACTGTGCATACCCTCGATCAAAAAAAAGCAGTGCCATTACTTGTACAGTTGAGTTGTAGGTTATCATTTGCTTGAAGCAACCTTCTTCAATCCCAAATGGGAATGGTATGTTCATGTTTCCACATGATCTTGTACAGTTCTCTTTGGCGCCTTTTGGATTGTAATCTATTTTGTGTCAGATAAAGTGAATAATTAATTAGGGTTAATCTAAGCAAACTACAATTTTTGTTTTTATATGTGGTATTATTTTTTTCTTTTTATTTTTGCGAAAAGTGGTATTATTTTTTTAGAAGTCAAACATTGTTTTCAAGAAAATGTATAGGTTAACAACATCAAATTTAGGTGCTTTGTATTCACCATAAAAATGTTTTCATAATATATAATTTGTATATTGTGAAACTGCACGGATTTAATTATAAAATTGATGATCAAAGTAGGCCTATGTTGATAGGAAGAAACAACCGGTCAGTTAATTATCAAAGTAGGCATATGTTAATATATAATTCGTATATTGTGAAAACCGCACGGATTTAATTATAAAATTGATGGTCAAAGTATTCAGCGGTAAATAGACTATAGGGTTCAAAACATTATTTTTGGAATACATGACACATCAATCCCATGCATGTATGGCCAAATTTATGATTCGTGGGTGCTCTAGATTGGTAATAATATAAACTGACAATTCAATATTCAAATCTAGCTAGAATGTCTCGAGCAATATAAAAGACTACGTCATGCAAAAAAAAAAAAAAAAAAAAAAGAGGAGAGAGAGCATGAACCTTGGATGCAGCCATCTGTGACATAGGGGTTGCCATCTGTTTGACCGGGCGAGAAGCAATTGTAGCCTCCTCGAGACGGTGGTAGATCCTCGCAGATACTTTCACTGTTACAAGCATAGGTTGCTTTATTCTCTTGGGATTGGGCACTTGCACACTTTGGTTGGTCTGTGATTGCGATGTCAAGTACCATATCTCTAACATTGCTTGTATTCACCCAACTTGCATAAAGATCGTCTATAACGAAGTTATAGCCTTCAAAAAAGATGACCTTGATACTAGAGAGCGCCTCATCTAACGGTGCAATCGTACTATTGCGGCGACCAAGCTTGAGAGTAAAGGCTTGCCGGCCAATTGTTAAAAAAACGATGTTGCAGCAGCCAAACCCCTGCACAAGCGGCGTAGCTCACGTGTGGCCTCTCCATGTTCTCTCGTTGTGCGTGCAAATACTCATGCAGAACCAATGAGGTCTGTCTCATTATCACCGAACATGTAGACGTCGACACCACAACCAACAATATACAAATTGTTTTCAAAATCAATAGCAACACCGGTAGGGCCTCCCAGACTGGGTGTAGACGATGTCCACACCTAAGTCCATGGTGATGTTGTACCCAAGAGCGAAGCCCGAACACTATTGCCTCCCACATCTAGAGAATTCACGAGTTGAGTTGTTTCGGGAAGAGCAGCCTTGGGGAACCAGTTGTGTTGTTGTCGCAGGTGAGCTCGAAGCCTGGCCGGAAGCAGCCTCGGCCTATCCCAAAGGGGTATGAGATTTGGACATCCCCCGCAGTGGGAGGTGCAGTTCGCCAGGGAGGCATTGGTAGGGATACCATGGTGCCCGTTCCCGGTGCCGGCAGCAAGGACCTTGGCGGGCGGCACTCGCGCCACGGCGGCAAAACACATGAGCACAACGCATGTGCGAGCTAGTAGCACTCCAATGGAGCACATGGTTGTATCTCGGAGGTCAGCAGGGCTTGTTTCTGGAGATGGAGGATGGTGTGGTGGTGTGCTAGTGTGCTAGTGGTGTACTATGTGTCGATCTACACAGTTTTATACTGAGACTGTAACAACTAGTAGCACCACAAAGAACAATAAAAATCTCGCTTGCGTTGGACAAGTATTCCAGGTAGCGATGGTAATAGTATTATTACTGGAAGGACGACCTGGACTTGGAATTTCAGGACAAGTGTCCCATCTGATGTTATGGTCGTCGATGGGGTCAAGAAGACTTGCCAAATGAGATGTGGGCTGTGAAGTATTCCTCCTGCCTTTCAATTTAATTGAAACAACGATGTGTGCCCTCGTGCTCAGGGAGAGATCGAAGTCATGGGTTACACCTTTCAGGTAACTCTCACGAGATATGATAGATCAAAAATTAAATACTAAAACATTCATTCATCTTACTATTACCCCCTCTATCTAAAGCGACATCACTTTTCACTTTAGATTCAAATTTGTATATATATCATAAAATGTGTCATTTAGCTTCTGGACAACTAGTGGAGCCATCATCATTAACTGAGGAGGAGAAGGATCATAAGCATGTTGAGGTCGGAGGGCGACCCAGCCACCTCCAATGCCGGCTTGCCGCCGGCGGTCCCCCTTTCGTAGCCCCCTCCCACTTCCAGCCCCAGATCCGGCATCCTCGTGTCGCGGTTTTGCGCTGAGGGGCGGCTCGGCCCACCCCACCCGGTGGCGAGGGAGATCGGCACGGCCTCCCCAACCCATTGCTCCTTGTCGCGGCAGTGGCGGCGCCCTCGCCGGCCTCCACCTCGGGCCTCGGCGACCGCCCCGCGGCCACATCTGCCCGTGGCCTCGATGCCCGCGACCATCTCCTCACGCCCGTTCTCGGGGCGGGGTGGGGCATCCAGGGTCGGCGGCCGCAGATCTAGTGTCGGCGGGCCAGGATCTCATGACGAGGGCGAGACATGTTTCGGGTGTGCAGCTCCCTCCGCGTACGCGGCTTCAGGCCATCCGTGGAGTGCGCGCCCGGCGACAACGCGAAGCTGCGCGATTCTTCCCGCCCGGCTGCAGCATCCCACGCTGCTCATCTCGTGGGAGGCGCCGCGCCTGCACGGACGCTGCTGGCTCGTCATCACGCCATTCTCGGAGCGGTCCGCGGCAATCGGCATGTGCTCGCGGTCCGCCTCCCTTGCGATCGTGGTTATGCGACGCGAGACTGACCCTCTCCCCGCCTCCTCGTGTTCAGGCGTCGGTGGTGTGAATCCAGGCCCCAATGACCTGATCTGGGTCGGCGGCGGCAGCACAAATCCACGCAGCTGCTCCGTATCGTCCTCGCATTCAACACGGGGTACGGATGAGCACCTTCTGGCGCTGGTGGCGCGGATCCAGACCCCAACGACCTGATCTGGGTCGGCGGCGGCACAATCCGCGCAGCTACTCCATATCGTCCCCACATCCGACGCGGCGTACGCACGCGAGTGCGATTTGCCAACTTCAGTGGGGCGATCTACATCCAATGAGTTTCTTTCAAGTTCATTTTGGTGCACGTTGTTTAAGGCATGGTGGCTGATTCGATAGACTACCATGAAACGACATCGATATCTTTAGCACTATCTTGAGTAGTAAACTCAATTCTTTTTTTTGGATGTAGTAGATCTTTAGTACATATATCTTCATTTACTAAAGTTTTTTTTATTCTGAGCTTTTTATAATAAGTTTGGCTGTGTATGATCACGCAGAGGCTTTAAGCTGTGCGCATTACCACATAGGCCCGAATTTTAATTCCATTATCTAAAAAAAATCAACATTAATTGATGCCCCTCACCTGGCCAGTCACCAAAACAGAAGAAATGCTTCTATAGCCAAAAAACATGAAACCACCGCCACGGGTTTACATGTTCCCGCATGTACAGGTAAGGTAGTCGTCAGCAAGACCCCAAAACCCATAGAGTGTTCTAATTAACAACCAAAGGGGTTGAGCTAATAAGCATTACATTGCTGCGATATAGAAACTCAAAGTACCCTAAACTAGGGTTTCTATCCTCTGGCGGCTGGCGGCGGCTGGAGTAAAAATTCTCACGTCGAGTTTAGACGTGATCCCTGCAGTAGATCCAGACGACGTTCCTGGCACCTCGAGCGCAGGAAGTGAAGCATCTAGCAGGGCTGCTACATGGCGGAAAAAACACCCAGCGAGAAGGGGAAGGAGAAGGATGAAGGAGAAGGAGTTGCGAGTCTGGAGAAGCATCTAGAAGGCATGAAGCTCCATGGGGAGGAGGAGGAGGATCTGGATTTTTCCGAGGATTTTGAGGAACTTGTGAAGGAGGTTCGTTGGCTTGCCCTATTCAGGGTCCATACGACGAAACCGTTCAGTCATGCAGCGTTATTCAGCGTTGCGTAATGCTTGGGCACCCGCAAAAGGAGGTTACATTCAAGGCACGTGAACCAAATCTGTTTGTAGTCCAATTTCATTGCCTAGGAGATTGGTCGAGAGTCATGGATGGTAGACCATGGCTGTTCAGAGGAGCAGCCATTGTCATGGAGGAATATGATGGCTATTCTAATGTTAAGAACTATAAACTGGACAAGATCCCAATCTGGTCCAGAATTCAGAGTGTACCAGAGATGCTAATGAAGAAGAAAGACCTGGCAGAGAAGGTCGCAAAAAAGGTGGGAGAAATCATCACGGTGCAGGTCAATGATGGGAAAATCAACTCTACACCATATCTGAGGGCTAGAGTTTGGCTAGACCTGAAGAAACCCTTAGTCCGTATGGTACCGATCACCTTGAAGGAGAGGATGGTATGTTTGGTTCAGTATGAGAAACTGCCTAGCTTCTGCTATTTCTGTGGTTGCCTAGGCCACGGTTGCTGAATGTGGGGATGGAGTACATCCAAGAGAAACTTGTGAATGGGGGGATTGGCTGAGAGTCCCGTTCATGGCAGGTGTAATGGCTCGTGATGTACGGGGTGGTCGAGGAGGTGGTAGAGGGAGAGGAAGGGGAAGAGGTTTTGGGCGAGGAGATGGAGGGTATGAAGAGCCATATGACATGGACTTCACGGAAGAGACAGAGGATGACGCGGATGAGGCCCTGGCAACAGAGAAGGTGGAAGGTGTGGCTGTACCAATGCTCGAGGATTCTACCCAGAATACAAATACGGTCAGCCCACTAGCGGAACAGGAGAAAAAGAGGCCCCGAAGAAGTGAAGATAATCAGGCGAATGACACACAAAACCCAACTGCAAGATCGGCGCTCTCCTTCGAGGAGAGTGGCCGGGCACAATGAAACTCTTAGCTTGGAACTGCCGGGGGCTCCTGAGCTCTCGAGCAGTTCATGCGCTTCTGGAGGTTCGGAAGCGTATAAACCCAGATGTGTGCTTCCTGTCTGAGACGCATCTGGATAAAGCAAAGGCAGATGATTTAAGAAGAAGGGCTGGTTTCGATCACATGCTAGTATATGAAAGTGATGGGAGGAGTGGTGGTCTACCGTTGATGTGGAAAGATGAAATAAAGATTAGCAGGGGAAAATATTACAAAGTACTACATCGATGTAGTGCTGGAGGAAGAGGGGGGGCGGAGATTTACTAGAATCTATGGAGAGCCTGATTGGAATCAGAAGGTTAGAAAGTGGGAGGCGATCAGGTCAATCAACAGGACTGGCGTCACCATGGCTTGTCATGGGAGACTTCAATGAGATTACAGATAATACGAGAAAGAGAGGGAGGTCGCCCAAGATCACAGCGACAATTGCAGGGCTTTCCATGATGTATTGTCCGAGTGTGAACTAAATGACATGGGCTTCACGGGTGATATATATACATGGCAAAGAGGACAGATCAGAGAGAGATTGGATAGGGCTGTGGCAAATGTACAATGGTCCAATTTATATCCTCAAGCAAACTTGATCAATAGTGAGATGACGAGGTCCGATCACCGACCAATTGTGATGGACACACAATATTTAGCACCGCTGAATGGTGGCAAAAAGACTAAACGCTTTGAAGCTAGATGGTTGCAGGAGGAGACAGTTGAGGAGATGATTAAGGCGGCGTGGGCTAGAGCAAAAGCACGGGGTGAAGGTCCCTCCTTTGCTGATAAGGTTAGGGATGTTCACGAAGATCTGCATAAATGGGACAAAGATGTACTGAAGAAACCCGAGAAAAGAATTGCTGATCTTAAAAGAGAACTAGAAAGATTAAGAAGGGGTCCAATGTCAGCAGCAAATTCTGAATCACAAAAAGAGATTATGGTCAGGATTGAGCTAATGCTAGAGCAGGAGGAGATCTACTGGCTTCAAAGAGCCAGAGCAAATTGGTTGAAGAAAGGAGATAGAAATACGAGTTTTTTTCATAATTATGCTTCAAAAAGAAGGAAAAAGAATTCCATTAAAGGGTTGGTAGATAATAATGGAGTGATGCAGGAAGAAGGGGAGGCGATGTGTAATATTGTGCAAAGCTATTTTCAGAATCTTTTTACATCTGAGGTGGCCGGGGTGGACCAGAATATCTTATCAGATGTCAAGCGCACGGTAACCTCAGATATGAATGAGGTTCTAACGGCCCCTTATACATGTGAAGAGGTTCAAAAAGCTTTATTCCAGATTGGCGATCTCAAAGCTCCGGGGCCAGATGGGATGCATGCTATATTCTATAAGAGATTCTGGGAGTTATTGGGGGACGATTTGGTGAAGGAAGTACTGGATGCTGTGAACTCGGCTAAAATACCAGAGGGGTGGAATGATACTACTGTTGTTCTAATACCAAAGGTAAATAACCCGACCATGGTGTCTCAGTTTCGACCTATAAGCTTATGTAATGTGGTGTACAAGATTATATCAAAAATGCTTGCAAATAGATTCAGAACTACCCTATCAGATGTTATAAGTGACAATCAAAGTGCTTTCGTGCCGGGAAGACTGATTACTGATAATATCTTGTTGGCTTATGAAAGCATTCACACAATTAAGAAGAAACAGGGTAAAAGGGGTTTATGTGCAGTAAAATTGGATATGCATAAAGCATATGACAGAGTGGAATGGTGCTTCCTGGAGAAAATCATGTTGAAAATGGGCTATGCAAGAAGATGGATTGATATGATTATGTCATGTATTAAGTCGGTCAGATACAAGGTCAGGATAAATTCAATGGAAACTGACATCTTTACCCCGACGAGAGGTCTGAGACAGGGAGACCCCCTATCTCCCTACTTATTCCTTATGGTCGCCGAGGGATTATCGAGCCTGCTACGAGGAGCTGAAGATAGGGGAGAGATAAAAGGAGTGAGAGTTTGTAGGAATGCCCCAGTGGTATCCCATCTGCTCTTCGCTGATGACTCCTTAATTTTGATGGAGGCAAATACAGAGCAGGCAATACATCTAAAAAATCTGCTTGATCGATATTGTGCAAACTCAGGACAGATGGTGAGTGATGCCAAATCGAGTATTTTTTTCAGTCCAAATACTGATGTGGCAACCCGAGAAGAGGTATGTGCAAGTCTGAATATTGTAACAAAAGCTCTGAATGATAAGTACTTGGGTCTGCCGGCGATGGTGGGAGTTGATCGAAGTGATTGTTTCCAACACTTGATTGATAGAGTCCGGTCAAAAACTAAAGGTTGGAAGGAAAAACTACTAAGCATGGGTGGAAAGGAAATTCTGATTAAATCAATCGCCCAAGCCGTGCCAGTATATGCAATGATGGTATTCAAAATCCCAAAAAACATTTGCAAAGGGATGTCAGATGCCATAGCGCAGTTCTGGTGGGGTGATGACGATGATCATAGAAGAATGCACTGGAAAGCTTGGTGGAAATTATGCATTCCGAAGAAGAGAGGAGGTATGGGTTTTAGAGACCTAGAAACTTTCAATCGAGCACTTCTAGCTAAACAAGTATGGAGATTATTACTTGAACCAGAGTCTTTATGTGCAAGGGTTTTAAGAGCTAGATATTATCCGGATGGTAAATTACTGCAAGCAAAACAGAAGAGTGGGAGCTCATACACATGGCAAAGTATACTTGCTGGACTAGATTGCTTTAAAAAAGGATACATATGGCGAGTAGGAGATGGGTCCGAAATAAATATCTGGGAAGATAGTTGGATCCCAGCCAGTCACAACCTGAAAGTCCTAACACCTAGGGGTCACAACTTGGTTACAACAGTGGATGAGTTGATTAATCCAGTAACAGGTTCCTGGGATGAAGATCTGATAACTAGCATTTTTTGGTCTGTGGATGCCAATAGAATTCTACAAATTCCTCTGGTGCAAGGAAGACAAGATGTGGTTGCTTGGCATTTTAACAAAAATGGTTATTTTACAGTGGGATCTGCTTATCATACGCAATGGCTCCACAAATTTGGTGAAAATAATCTAACCCACCAGGCAGGAGGTTCGGGAACAGAAATAGTGTGGACAAAATTGTGGAAGATGAATGTTCTAGCAAAAATAAAAATTTTTGGCTGGAGAACTTTGCATGGTCTGCTGCCCTGTCGTGGAGTATTAGCAAACAGGCACATAGGAGAAGAAAGTAGTTGTCCAGTATGCCGTCAAGGGTGTGAGGACATCAAGCATACTCTATTCTCTTGTGAACGTGCAAAGGAGATATGGCGTCTGTTGGGAATTTCAGAGGAAATTAACAGATTTACCAACACTGACCGATCCGGTTCAGTACTGATGGCCGACATGGTGAAAAACTCGAAGAATGTCAGGCATTTAAATCAGGTGGGCTTGGCCGAACTAATTATGACCGGAGGTTGGTATATATGGTGGGAGCGAAGAAAGCTTGTCCATGGGGAAACTGTTCAGAATCCGGCACGGGCGGCTATGTCAATTGCAACCCTGGTTACTAATTATCAGAAGGCTGAGATTAAGAATCCTAAAGTCAGGAAGGGTTGGAAGAAACCACCAGAAGACTTTCTATGCTTGAATGTTGATGCAAGTTATAACTGTGAGCAAAGCACAGGGAGTTCAGGGGTGGTGATCAGAGATGCAAGAGGATCATTCATAGCTGCTGCAGCAAAATATTATGAACATGTCTATGATGCTCACATGGCTGAAGCAATGGCACTCCGAGATGGGCTTATTTTGGCACAACAGAGGGGATGCTCACGACTGCTTGTTCAATCAGACTGTGCTGAGGTGGTAGAAACAGTACAACAAGGAGGGTTCTCTGCGACAGTTAGTGTCCCAATTTATGATGAGTGTGCCCAGCTTTGGCAAGATTTTGTTTCAAATTTCTATTGAGTATTGTAATAGAGAAGCAAATAGTGTAGCAGATAGAATAGCTAGAATGGCTATGGAAACAAAATCTTTATGTAATTGGGTCGATGAACCCCTAGAGATATCTTAGAAGCTCTGGTGAACGATGTAACAATGTTCCAAGATTAATAAAGTGCGCCAGATGGCTTCCCTCAAAAAAAAAAAAGGTAGTCGTCAGCAAAAACCTTGGAAGTAATTCATTTTATACCGTGTTCCTTTTGTAGCGAAAACTAGTGGGGCTTGACTAAGCAACTCCAGGAGAGGCTCCTACATCAAGGCTTCTATTTTAATGGAAAAATAAATAAACAAAGAAAGAAATTTTCTAAGAAAGCTATTGCATCGTTGAGTCTACATATATCGTAATCCTTACAGGTAGCTAGCTATAACGGGGAGAATTTATATCATGAAATGGCTGGAAACCACCGCCAAGGGCTTTCATGTTACCGTCGTACCGAAGGCATAGGTAAGGTAGCCGTCAACAAAAACCTCAAATGTAATTCATTTTTATAGCGCGCTCGTTCTGTAGCCAAAACTAGTTTGACCGGCATTAAGTCTTCTTACTACGAGTACCGTCCGTGTTGTGAGCTGAATCTATTTAAAATATGTTCTGTGTTTTTGTTTGATCGCAGAGGGTGTCAGGCTGAAGGGCCTTTTTTCTTCTGTAACGAAAAGGTAGAGCACATTGAAGAAAATATGTACGTAGACAACTTTGATTGTGTCCTGTGCACAATTTGCACTGAAAATTCTGGAGGACCCCTGCATGTAGCGCTCCTTTGTTAGAAGCTACAAGAGCATTACTAATTTTCACTTCCCACAAGTTTGTTCAAGATTTCAGGCTCTGGAATTGTTCAAAGCCCCTTTCAACATCCCATTTTTCGTGGACTTATTCAGAATTTGGACAAAAAGGAATGATTTTATTTTTAAAGGTATTCAACCAAGATTTTTTTTAGAAAAACACTCGGAAAGCTGTTACAACAAGATTGAGTCTCCACGTGTCTCAATCCTCACACAGTATGCTGACGAGAAAAAATTGTCATGAGAAAGGCACCGTAGCAGTCATGGAAAAACCACACGATTTTTCCAGTGTGTTTCTAACCCATATCTCCCGTCACACAACTGGTGTTGATTTGTGAAGTCTTCTCAAGATGTTGCTGTGTGTGTTCCAAAAAAAAAAAATGATGTTGCTGTGTGCTGCGAGCAACTTAAATGTGCGCTTGAACTTCAAGCCATCTAGAATAATAAAATAAATGTAGTTGGAAAGCCGTTACAACGTTGTCAGACGGATAGCAATCCTGTCAGTTGGATTTAGAATCTCATGACTGAGTACGTACTGGGCAGGAAAGCGTTACCTTCACCCTCCTTATAACTTCTCTTTTATTTAATCTAGCTATCGATCTTACTTTTAGTTAAGTATACTAGTCTGCATGTTTAAATGTCAAGTTCATTGTCCAGAAGTAGCTCCCTCAATTTTGAGGACCTTATTTTTGCATTTACTCCAGCAAGAGCCCTCAAATTCTTTTGTATAGACACTGACACATGAGACCCGTTCTTCATTCTCTTTGCCCCTTCCATTTCTCCTTAGTGAGGTCGCTGCCCTCAAGATTTGCTAGTTGTGTCCCCACCTCCCGTTCGTCAACAGCAGAGCGCTAGGGAGGAGGGACCCAAGCAGCGAGAGGGGCTCACCAGAGGAGAGGAGCACGCCTGGCCGAGGCGGCACGTCGTTGAGGAAGCCACCATTGAGATCTGAAGGGAGTTCCAGAGGGGGAGCCTGCCGAGGCAGAGGTGTCCACCGGTGGGGAGGAGCTGGTCGCTTGTTGTGACCACCGGTAGGGACGAACTTGTCGGGGAGGGCGTGTGGCCAGGAGGAGGGCTCGCAAGTACATGGCGTGCCGGGAAACCGCTAGGGAGGAACCGTATTAGGGGTGTCGCCGGTAAAGAGCTAATGTAGGGGCATCGCATGATGAAGGAGCCGTCGTGTCTTCTAGCTCGACAACACAAGGAGAGGAAGCAGCCAGGGGGGAGGGGGTGGGGCGGCGTCGCCAGGCCGCACGGATGCACCGGTAGAGAAGTCTAAAGCGCCAAGGAAGCGCGTGCAAAGAAACTGCTAGAAACTTTGATTTGAGGGCTTGGCTCGGGCCCCTACGAATGAGGGCGTGAGGGGGATGAGGGCCCTCTTAAATTTGACGGCTCTAGTAGGGCCCTGTTAGAGTGCAACTTTTTTTTTTGTCTCTAATCCCTTAAAAGTAGAGAACCGAGCGTAGCTCGGATGGCTAGCACTTCAGGTGCGCAGGCAGCCTGCCTGGGTTCGATCCTTAGCGATCGTAACTTGGGTGTCTCACCGGGATTTATTCCCAAAATTTGCAGGTATTCTCTAGCGCCTATGAACCAGAAGGGGAGGCGACGCTCCCGTCGCTACCGGAGTTTGAAGCTTCGTGAATCTCTTGTAGGCGTGTTTTGTAGAAGTTCTATGTCTAGTGTACGTTCTAGGGGTGTGTGGGGTGTAGTGTGCTTGTGTTTGGACGTACGTTCAGATACTACAACTTGTACCCAGTACTGAGGAATAAAAAAAATCCCTTAAAAGTAGAATGAGAGATCAAGTAGGGGCCATATTGGAGTTGCTCTGACAAGAATTATTTATATCTTTGGATCTGTCTATTCATTCATAATACAAATCACATATTAAGTAAGACAGTACCTCAAACATGAAAGTTCCAAACAATTTTGGTTTTGCACATGGTTTTCATGGAACAGTGGGAAGTAGAAGTTGAACCTATTAAGCTAGTACTTTCCACCAATTATTCCTAACTGTTTTATGGACTTTCCAAAGGGTTTCTGGTTGTCAAGACAAAACCCATCTCTGGTAGTGTACTCTATAATTTTTAATTCGGTTGTTATACACCTATCAATCACTCTATGTCTCCACCCAGGCCATACCCATATCAATAACTCTATATATGCATATTTGGTATCAATAATAGTAGTGGATTAGGGGGGGGCATACTTGGATAAGTGTCAAGTATGGATACGTGTCCTACATGTGGTGTCTAGCATGGATACTTGTCAAACATGTGATGATCCTAGATGGAAATGACTAGGCAACCATTTCAACCAAGAAGCATCTCCTACAAAAGAATCCTAAGGTATCTTATAGTTACTGCTCAACTGCGAAGTCCTATCACCTCCTCTTGTCACTTGGGCCAATTGGGCTAGCTTGGCTGGGTTGGCCCTAACCTAGTTGGCAGCCCTTTGGCCCAATGCTCTTTTTTTTTATTCCAACCATTCATTTTTTTCAGAAATTTCAAAAGTGAATCCATTGAACATGTGGCACTATGTTAGAAGTGCACATTAGAGACGCAGCTAAATAGAGACATGGAGAAAACACGTCTACAAATTTAACTCTTAGGTCAACACATCAATGATGCTTAAAAAGACAACAGGAACATCAGTGACCCATATTAGACAAACATGCCTATGATGACCCACTATCAGAGACATACATTGCTAGAATGAGTCTCTAATGAGATACATGTCACCGGAGACACATTTTAGCCATAAATATCTCTTATTTTTTAGCATGATAGATATCTCTGATGACAATTATCATCAACCAAGTCAACAATGAGTAGCATACTCAGTAAGATGCCTGGGAATGACGTCGACGAGTCCTAGACACCAACGGCTTTGGAAGACAGTTGCCAATTAACATGGACGGGCAGAAAATCATTTGCACTTTGCGATTGATGTTCCCCATTGGACTTTGGCCCTGTTTGTTTAATTGGACTTAGTCCTATACTTTTAGAAAAAGTCCCTCCATAAGGTACTTTTAGGGACTTCTAGGGAAAAAGTTCTAAAAAGTCTCTCCTGTTTGGTTTTATAGGGACTAAAAGTCCTTGGAACCAAACATGGTCTTTGACTCATGAATGGAACGCACAAACGACGTTATCTGAACACCTGACAGGCAGAGTTTACTACCGCCGAGTAATCACACTCCCACGTCAGTGTGAAATTTTTAAAAAACGTCTACCACTGTACTCCACAGTCCCATATTACATTCTGCGATGGCATTTTTCCCACATGATATTTTCCAACTGAAGTTATTTTGTGTATTTTACCCAATTCACTCAATGTAAAAATGGTACCGTCTGTTTCTCAACCTCCAACTTGCACTATTGTTTAATTTTCAATCCTAAACTAGAAAACCGTGTATTGGATGCCCTTCAACTATTGGAACCGGACACATTTGGTATTTTGGTTGGTTTCAAATGTTGTTTTATTTATTTAAATATTTAAAAAATTGGTTTAGTCTCTAAAATTCTTAGCTAGTTTTAAATTAGAAAACTATGAAACTAGTATCAATTTTATTCTAAAAATGTTACCAATCTATTGCTGCTCTATTTGGAGTCATTTGAATTTGATTTGCTTTAAATAAATAATCATCACAACTATGGGCAATAAAGTAATAGGAACATAAATAATAAGTTAAAATAACTTGAATAGGTTATAAAAGATAGATAACATTTTTAGAAAAAAAATACTAGTATCATGTTTTTCCAAGCTAAAATAAATTGGTTGTGAATTTTTAAAGATCAAACCATTTTTTTTTAAAAAAAATAGAAGAACATCTTTGAAAGTAGAAAGAGGAACAAACAAAATCTAGTTTTGATAGTTTGGGAGCATCGTGTACCTGATTCCCCTAATACTACCCTCATCTATAATTAATTTTTTACTAACACTACTACTATTATTTTTTAAAAAAAAATGGCTAGTAACAATAAGTCATCTCGACTGCCGGATACCATCCCAACGCACGGACTGAAAAACAACAATTTTATATTACACTTCTGCTGACTTCTATGTTGCGTGATCCCTTTCCATTTCCGCCACCCCGGCCGCCCTCCATTGCTCACTCTTCCTGCGGCCAGCTTGCCTGCCTCGAGCCTCCTCTGCTCTGCTCTGCTCAGGTCAGTCTCCCCAGTGCCCAACGCGTTCCTCATTCTACAGTCTCGTGTCGTGAAGCTTGGCTGCTCGCTCAGAGTTTATGATTTTCTTGGCCTCCTAAGCCATGCCCGTTGCAGGCTTGCATTGCAAGCTAGATTAGAGCAGCTTAATTACTGTTTTGCTGCATTATTAGGACGTAGATCCACAGTTCTTGTTGAAGCCGTAGGAACCATAAATCTTCTTTAATGTTCTGCTGCGTAGCTTTTCCTATTAAAAGCTGAGATTAAGCAAGCATTGCGTATGATTGTGATCTTGCTGAGAATTCTTAGAATGTTTAATTCTTTTTTCTCCTACGTTTGAATTAATGTGTAGTTTTTTTTGAAAATTGTGGAGGGGCCGTGGCCCCTAAATTAATGTGTAGTTTCGTGGATTGGTTTCTGGCTTCTTCAGTTTCGGGATTGTTTTCTGAACTGTGATGCTGAGATTCGCCTAGCTGTATAACTGATCTATTCATGTGCTAGCTTAATCGTGTCTTGATTGAGTAGGTGACACCTGACAGCTCTACACTTCTGTAATGTTCGTCAACTCGGTGAGATTTGGTCAGAGATATCCGTTTGACTTTTTGTACTATATATTTGTCTCATGGGTGCTAGGGAAAATCATCACATTAAGTATATTAGGGAAAATCATCACGAAAAATATACGGCAACGATCCAAGCACCAATGTGGCACTTTATTCCAAATCATGGAGCAGCTTATTCTTGATTCCTGATTAATTGTACTACTACTGTACTACTGCTAATTCCGTTCAAAAAATTAATTGTACTGCTAAATCAAGGTTTCCATAATTTTTGTACATATTAATTAATTGTTATGCACAAATACTTAAAAGTACATATTATTAATATCTATTGAAATTATCAATAATTTTTGTAATTCTGAAGAACAAAACCCACACTGTCATTTAGGACCAGTAACCACACCTTAGATCCCTCGTAGTTTAACTGGCAACTTCAGTATCTCTCAAGAAAAAAAACCGGCAACTTCAGTACTTCGTGGCTGATCAGTCCGGACTTGTTTTGCTTATGTTAGTGCCAAACACAAAACTCAAACCGGTATAATTCAGCTATTCATATTTGCACAAAAAAAAACACACGAATGTCTAATAATGATCTTCACTGTTGTTGCGAGAACACAGAAGTTGGATCAGAGTCTCTGAGAAGAAGTGAAGTGGATATTAACAACATGGCGATGCCGTTCTTCAAACAAGTCATTTTACCACGGCATTTCTTGCAATTATGCTCTCCTCATCAGCAATTGCTCACAAGGCCAAGAGCCCTGCTCCTCCAGTGCACCATGTTGACCTCGCCGACCTCCTCACTGCATACAGCACATTCAACACCTTCTTGGGCTACCTGCGAACGACCAACGTCATCCAAACCTTCCAGAAGCAGGCGAACAACACCAAGGTTGGCATCACCATGTTTGTGCCCATGGACTCAGCCTTCGCGGCACTGAAGAACACGACGCTTGCCATGCTCACCAAGGAACAGCTCAAGTCTCTGCTCCTGTACCACGCATTCCCCAAGTTCTACAACCTATATGGGCTCGCCATGCTGGGCAGGCGCAACCCGGTGGCCACCTTTGCCGGCTCCCGATACACGCTCAACCTCACCGATTACTACGGCAGCATCCTGGTGAGGTCGGCGTGGTCCAACGCCAAGATCGGCAGCACCGTTCTAGCGACGGCTCCGGTGGGCGAGGTCAACAAGGTTCTCCTGCCAAAGCAAATCTTCAAGAGCCATCCCAAGTGAAGAATTCACAGCCACGCACTGTGGACAGCATATCCTCTTTTGTTCTCATAAAGCAGGTCAGACCAAACCACAACAAATTCTTGGGAATACACAAATGTATGAACACATGTCTGAATTTTTAAATAGATTATTCATCTTGACAGTTGAATTACACAATGATGGCTTTATTATATATATATATATATATATATATATATATATATATATATATATATATATATGTAATCTTTACTACTAAAAAGAAGGAAAAGCAATCGTCCACCCGCTAATGAGTCTGCCCGGTTCCTAATCACCCCGTTAAAAATAGTTAACTGCAACCACGCCGCATGCCGGGGGGCACCGTGCCTTCGCCTCCTAATCACCCCGCTAAAAATAGTTAACCACAGCCACGCCGCATGCTGCCCGGGAGCTTTGTGCCTTCGCCTCCTAATCACCCCGCTAAAAATAGTTAAAAGCCCACGCCGCATGTCGCCCGGGCGCTTAGTGGCCTGCCTCGCCACGACTCAACTCCAGCTGGTTGCTTCCTCAGAACCCAGTGTCGAGCTTCCCCCGCCCGTTGTGCTCACGCTCGCGCCTGCGACCATTGCGCCCAACCGGGAGAGGCGCATCATGTCAAGCAGGAGCAAAGAATAGCTAGGGGCTGCGCCCATCATTTGCCGCCGCCCGTAGCACGTGCACCGGCGTAGTCGCCGTCCCCTACGTCAGGACGTCGGGACCCCATCCACGAGATCAACTACAACGTACTGCAAGGTTAAACACAACAACATCTATCTCTATCCACTCCGCTCCGTCCCTCCCGCACCACATCTGAGATGTTCATAACGTTTGTGAACTTTACAGAGTGCAATGCACTCATGATTGGTTCGGAGGATTGCCAACACGAAGTACTTTTGTCCAATAAATGCTTATATGTCCGTGCAAGGTCTATGTAAGGAGTCGACGCCGCATCTTGGACTTGAAAGAAAAAATTAAGAGTTATATTTCAATTATCTTTCTTGAAGACTTACACACGCAGCACACATATAAGTTATCATATTATGTTTCCCGTTGCAACGCACGGGTATTTACCTAGTGAAAGAAAAAGCGTCAAGCAGTACAATGTTGGTAGCAGCACTGTAACTCAATAGTTGGAAGTCAAGGGGCTCACAGTTGGAGTGGTAAAGGCCACTGGCTGAGGTGCTCCCACCCAGGGTTCAAATCCTGGGTGTGACACCTTTTGCGCTGTGGGGTACTTCTCGATAGATGGAAAAAAAACTGCAGTTATGATTATTGTGACCCGTGACACTTCAAAATTTACTACGTACTCCACCGGTCAGTATATGTACTAGTACTAGTAGGAGCAAGTAGTATTCCGTGGCGTGAGCATTATGCATTTATGCAGCTTTGGTCGGGCGAGCTCCTGTGCGAACACATGGTTGATTTAGGTCACATGTGTTTAGTTTTGTGATGGAGTGATTGTCAACAAATCAACATTCTCCTTCTATTTTCATTTATCTTTTATGTTTCGGCTATGTTTCACCGGCACACGTGGAGTGTGTCGAAGACGTATCTCTTGGTTCGTGTTGTGCGGGTGTGGGCTCGAGATGGTAGGCGGCGGCGAGGTGAAGGGGCCAAGGAGGGCGTCGGGCCGCCACGGACCGCGGAGGTGAAGGACGGACGTGAGGCTTGGACCGAGGGACCGGATCGCCGGGTGGCTAGCCATGGTGGCTGACATCCGGGACATCGACGGATGCAAGAGGGCGTGGCAGGACCGTGTCGATCGGGTCAAGACGGAGAGCGTGCAGGCGAGCGGGGAGCTCGGATGACTTGGCGACTCGGGGCGGTCAAGGCGGCGATGACACGTGTTGAGGAGGTTTGGTGGTTTGCCCTCAAAACCATTGGCGCTGGTTTCGTGGTTTGGGCCTCAAAACCACGGGGCGCAGTTTTCGCGGGTTTGTGCCTCAAAACCCGAGGTGTTCCAAATGGGACGGAAGGGCGGCACATGGTGGCATCGGGGGAGGTTGCGTGGATGCAAGGCTACCGATGAGGAGGCGGTGGTGGCCGTCGGATCGATATTTACCCGAGTCGACCGAAATAGCCTTAGGGTTACAAGACCGACTCATGTATCTTAAGGGTAGTTTAGGCAGAAGGAATATGGGGCTATTTAGCAGAGGCATACCCCTTCATCCTCCCTTGCCTCTCAATTTCACATTTTCTAGCTAGGGTTCCAGACTCCGGTGTGAGAGGTCCACCGATCTTGTATCGAATTTGTTGAGCAAGGGCTAGCTCTGAGTAGCCTGTCACATGGTGGCGTTTGGGATGATTGGATCGGTGTTCTTGTTTGATCGTGTGCTGTGATTTTCGTTCTTCACTTGTTCTTCCCGAGTTCCCTCTCTCCCCCTCTATTCTCTTCACAATTTCTTCGTTTTGGCACCATTTGATCTCGTTTTTCTTGCCTTGATTCATGCTAGGACGTGAGAGGATCATTTTCACCCAAGGGTTTGAGCTAATTCCTCACGAGCACGTAGATCGGGCGAGTTTTAGATCGAAGGTGACTTTTGGTGTGTTCTTGGTGTGATCCACGATTTCTCTTGATTCACTCCGTCAAACTTGAAATTTCAAGGGAAATGGTCACCCACATGCATAGATGCTATGGCTGTATTTTTGTGACCTGAGGTTTCGATTTGATCGAGTTTGAATCGGATTTTGTGAGAGTCGCCGGCGCATTTCTTCCATTTGGTTCAAACGGGCGCGGACATCCGACCCTCGAGGCGGACGATCCGCCCGTCGGGTCTCGGCCGAACCGAGCCCGAGGTTCTGTTCCACTTTGCCGCGTTGGCGCGCGGACGGTCCGGCTTTCACGCTGGACGATCCGGTTGCCTCCGTCGAAGAAGTCGAGAAACTTGCATTTTTTACGTGTTTGGCCGTCGGACGGTCCGGGCCTTACACGCGGACGATCCAACTTCGTTTTTTTCTGCCGAGTCCATAATACGTCCGAACTCGATTTGGATTTACGAGTTTACGCTTTGTGGGCAGTCCGGCCACCTAGCGTGAGATAGTCGCCTCCATTTTCTCCAGCGGCTGCCGGTTTGTTGTTTCTCTCACTTTACGCTTTCGGACGGTCCGTCCATAGGTCGTAAGCGAGTCTTTTTATCTTGTCGGCAGTCCAGGACCCTCGGTATGACGATCCGAGCTCCCGGGTTTTTGATCTTTGTTTTTATCTCGTGCTTGTGTGGTTTTCCGGGTTGTTTCGGTTGATCATTTGTGACTCTAGGGCAACTCCTAGGTCATCCACCTTGCATCCAAGGTCGTGATCATACCGAGAGTTGTTCGTTTTTGCTCGAGGGGTTGTGAGAGCTACGGTCACTAATTCGAAAGAATTTAGTTGAGGCTCCCATTCACCCCCCTCTGGTCGCCGATTCGGTCCTTCACCCTGTTACCTTGAGGAAGCTTTCCTCGGCGACCATCTGCACGGGGACGAAAGCCCGGCTGTTGGCCACGGGCGAGCATCACCTCCATCTCGGCGCGGAACTCCTGCCTACAACCTTGCCGCTGCCATCCCCTGTCGAACCAGCGAGCAGGACCGTGGTACAGCCCCTGCGAGCTCGTCGGGGTGTCGCGGTTGCTTCGTCCCACGCCGAAGTGCTTTTCCGTTTCACGTAGGCTCATGAGCTCCCGGCCATCTCGCGTAGGTGAGCGGGCCGTCGTGGTGGGCGTCCAGCGCCCTTGAACCGGCCATCCACCGAGGAATTGAAGGCGCCGTCATCTCTCGCGAAGCTCCACCGTGCTCCGTCTAGGATCTCCACGCTCATCTTTAGATTCTCTCGGCGTTCTTAGGGCGTGTTAGTGTTTGGGCTATTATGTGGCTGGTGAGATGGTAAGTCTAAGTGCCATCGGTCGTCCGGGTTTTTATAGGATCGCTGGCCGGTGCAGGTCATACGGCCGTGCGATGGGCGTCACGGGCCGACGGTTTTTTTCAGATCGGTTGGGCTGGGCCGGTGGTTTTGACACCGGTAAGAGCAGGTTTAATAGAATCGCTTAAGCTGCTCGCCCGGTCTTTGGTGGCAAAGCGCTCTAAATAGTGGCAGGTCCCACGGATATTGAAGGCTTGTATGGCTGCTCAGCCAATCAAATCGCATTTTGATCCTTCTCGCCGGCTGCGGCAGGCGACTCACGAAATGCCCGCTATTCTCTCTTCCTTTCTCTCTCTTCCTCGTTGGTTGTCGCCCGGCTGAAATTTGTCCACTATTATATATGTGTATGCAGCCCGAGGCACGGTGGCACGGCCCATGGCCCGACGTTTTGGCTGGCCCGAGCACGGCACGGCCCGGTGACGGCCGTGCACGGGCCGCCATCTCGGCCCGTGGCACGGTGTAAGCACAGCACGGCGGCCACCGAGTTACAATTTTGGCCCAGCCCACAATGCGGTTTCACTTTCACATCCCGAGAGCCTAACTCCACGACTCTCATCTCGACAACATCCCTTCCGCCGCCTCCCTGCTACCCAAGACGACGCAGCGACGCCGCATGCAAAACGACGCGCAGCGCGCCCGCGCCACAATGTGGCGCCGCCGCCGCTCGCCCGGCCAGGCCCGCGCCGCCCCGCCCTAGCCGTCTAGGCCGCACCGTCGCCCTCGCCCGGCCAGGCCGCGCCGCAGCAGCGCCCAGCGTGCTTCCTCGGCGGCGGCACCTTCTCCGTCAACGGTGCGCGACCGGCGGCCGGATCTTCATCGAGCTTCGAGGGCGGCGCGCAGCCTCCTCCACACCAACAGCCGGCGCCGCCCGAACACCAGCTTCGCGCGCAGCCTCCTCCTCGACTTCGAGTCACGGGCCAGGCTCTGCTGTCTCCTTGCCTGCGGCCGCCATGGTGGGAGCTCGCTGCGGCGCACGGGCGGCATAAGACGCCAAAAAGCGGCACGGCGGGCCGTGCCTGGGCGCTACCCGACGGCGACGGCCATGGCGCGGCACGGCCGCGCGATGGCACGGCGCAGCGCGATGGCGGCCGGCACGGCACGGCCCATTGCGTGGCGGCGTGCGGGCCGGCACGGCACGGTGCACATATATATCCACTATACTTCTCTAAGATGCTGTGGCCGGGAGTTGTCCCGTCGCTAGTTGTGTGGCGGTGCTTGGGAACGACGCGAACGTTCATTTGTTTCGGCCCGTTCAGCCGTTGTTTAATCGGTGATCCGTGATCGGTCACGGTGATGGTTGTCGGTTGGCCACTACGACACCGAAGACTTTTAATAGGTGAGGCCGTTTTCGGTCCTTCACTTGTCGGACCTCAGATTCCAAATACTATAACGAGCTGCTTTGCTAAAAAAAGAGCAGCAGTACCAAAATGGTATGGAACTGCACCAACTTGTGCTTTGATATTGTGCTTCAGATTTTAGAGTTAGTTTGGAATTTTTTTATTAAATCTTCCTAGCAGGAAGTTCTTACTGAGGTCCTTTGTGTCGCAGCATGCACGAGAAACATGAAAATTGCACATGCAAAAGTGAGGGCCTTTTGCAGGTGGAATGCCTTTGCACCAGGCCGGGACGGCCCTGAGGATCGTGTTCCACAGGACTATGATCAAGACTTAGCAATAACCTTGAATAGAGTATAACAAGCATGATGTTTCACTGATCATTTGTTGACCATTAGCTGCAGCTACTTGGAGTTGACAAACAGTAAAAATACTTGGACTTGAGAAACAGTATAAATAGAAACAATAAAAATACTTGGACATACACATTGAACCTGTTAGTATTGATCTCCTTCCGGTGTTGGGCCCAACGGACCACACCGGACCTTGGTCAACTCCCTGATCGGGGGAGCCCAACCCATTAGTGGTTGGTGGGCCCATCTGCAACACTATAAGAAAGGAGGTGGGGTCCAAGGCTAGGGTTAAGAGGTCAATTGCCACAGCCGCCACCCCACTCTCTTGCCCTGACCGATCGTGAGGCTTGTGCTGTAATTGATGGGAAGCTCCACCGGCGCGACGTCCGGACAACCTCTTCATCGACCGTCGCTGTGTAGGAACACCAGCGACCATCCATGGCGGACACAGATGACAACAATGGTCGGTGTTCTTACCACTACTCTTTCCCTATCCTCTGTTGTTCCACCAGATGCTGTTATAGGAACCTCTGTTCATATTATTGTATAAGTGATTCATATCAATTAAGAAATACCCTCTGATCTACACCTAGTCGATCCGTAAGATTTAACAATGGTATCAGAGCTTGGTCTAGTGTGTAGATACAGTCGGGATTAAGAACTTAGAGAGAAAATCCAACCGATTTCGGATCGGGAAGTACAAAGTTGAGAAACATCGGATCGAGGCGGTTAAGGAAAGATCTACCCGACTCTTACCTTGACCGTCAACGCAACCGCCTTACCTTGACCGTCAACGCGGCCGCCTCACCGCGTGCGGATGGGCGCCGTCTGCGACATGTCTTCGAGCATCGCCCGGGCCACCCTAAGTCGCACCATCGTGGAAACCCTCGACGGCGCCCAGCTTCGGGCGCCACAAGACCGGCGAGGGACCCGCGGTGGCGCCATGGAATCGGCGTCCATCTTCCCCATCTCCGACCACCTATGGTGGGCACTGCTGCCGCCATGCTACGTGTTGGTGCGGTGGTAGGAGAAAGGGGAGGAGTGAGATGGCTAAGAAGAGTAAGAGTCGGACGGGAGGATTGACCGGATCGCCGGGAACCTCCACCGTCGCCGCGTCGGTGGGTCGCATGGCTAGACGGCGTCGCCGCCGCCTTGTGTGACCGGCGGCGGTCGATACGGCCTTTCCGATGAGAGGGAAGGGTGTTCCGACCGCCAGGGGGATCGCCGGGCGCCGCGGCTAGGCAGCCCGACCCGGCGTCGCGGCCACTCGGGCGACCGGCGTCGCGCCTTCCAGTTGCCTTGCATGCACCTGAGTGGAGGAAATCGAAAGTTGAGGATTAGGGTTTGGTGGCCGTGGCCGGGAACATCATTCCTCGAAAATGACTCAGACCGTCGATCTAACCTAATGCACTTTGAACGGCCAAGATCGTGTTCTCGTTTTAGGCGGGGGCTGCGGCGAATTAAGCCCATGCGGTGTTTGAGGCGCCGCCTCGGGCGAATCATTTCTTTGGGCCACCGTTGGCGGCCGGCCCGCTCACATTAACGATGAGCGTTTTCCATTTTAGTTTAAGTAACTCAGCTCAAATTAAAAAAAAGGAGGGCACTGGCGGTCCCGGAGCCGCCTCGCGGTCCGGAAGGCCGGGTTTGGCGACCTCTATCTTTTGTGTGCATCTTAGTGGTCCGCGGGCCGAGATGGCCGATGGGTCAAATTGTCCTCCCTGCCCCAAAATCGAAACAGTGAAGTTTTTCATTTTTTTTTTTTCTTCACGAATTTCAGCAATGTTTTAAGTTTATTGAGTTAACTTTTGAGTTTAACTTTACATTAAATTTATGAACCAACGAGATTAAATTTTTAGAGAGTAATTAAGATTATGAGAAATATTATGAGATCATTTATTAGCTTTTATTTGCTTTCAAGTAATATTAAGTTGTCTCTTTTAATTAAATTGAACCAACGGAAGAGTTTAATTTCAAGAGCAATTAGTAATTAAGATTCTAAGAACTATTATAAGATTATTCATTAGTTTCATTTGCTAAGAATTTTAGAAGTACACTCATTTAGCTACGCTGGCTGTATGGGCAGCTCATAAAGAAAGGCCATTGGGCGAATAGAAATTAAGCATCGGTTTAAGTTTTTTTTTCTTTATCTAGAAGTTGTAAATTTATATTTTGAGTATATTTGTCTCTCTATTCAAATTTGAACCAACGAGATAATTTGTTTTAGAGAGAAAATTTAGGATTTTAGCATATTAAATTTAGTTGTCTCTTTTAATTAAATTTGAACCAACGGGAGAATTTAATTTTAAGAGAAATTAAGAGTTTTAGTAAATTTATAATATTGATATTTTCTGACCAACGTTGATAGTATCAATATTATGAATGATTTTATTATAAGAATTATTATGAGAATATTGGTATAAGTTTTCTAGTGCTAAGAATTTTCTAAAATAAGAGTTTTAGCCTCTATTTAAATTGGAACCAACTGGAAATATTTATTTCTTAAGAGCAATTATTCAAGTATTAGCAAATTTATAATATTGTTATCTTCGACCAACGTTGATGATATCAATATTATGAATGTTTTTGTCTCTAAGTTTTTATGCATTAATTCTATTTACGCCCAACGGTGATGTAGAATTAATGTAGAAGAAATCGTATGTTTTAATTCGACCAACGTTGTCTTAAAGCATGCAATTTTATGTTAAGATATTTACGCTAAGTTTCCTCACCGGGGAAAAGTCCTCGGTGCAATTTACGCAAGCAAAGTGGGCATTATATGTCCCATTGCCGATATTTCTGAACTACTATTTAAGGACTTGGAAGAATTAAGATTGCGAGATGGAGTACAATTTGAGGTTGAAACCTTCAGAGAATGTCATTAGAATTATTAGATTGTTTCGTACTTAGGTTACATAATGTACTTTATGTTCCCATTTGCAAAGAAATTTATTAAGTATTTTTCAAATTAGACATGATGGATAAGATTGCCAATTTTATGTAGTGGCAAATGTAAGACTACGATTCATTATAAATGTGTTGATTTTGTCATTTGACAATACAAACTTTATTTGCTATCGGTTTATAATCATTGTGATTTTGTGCGATAAGAATAAGAATGACTCGTCTATTAGTGTAAGTTGAAAGCTCAAAGTTCAAAATGACTCTTGAAATTATGGCTTAGGCCATATTTCGAGGGGAGAATAGATAGCTTAATCGGTACTAAGTTATGTGCATGTTTATTTTGACCAACGCCAGATTAAGCATGTATATTACAGAATATTCAAATTTATTTCAGACCAATCTTAGCATTTAATTTACGTGCATGTTTATTTTGACCAACGTCAACTTAAGCATGTATAATCGTAATATTGATTTATTTCGGACCAATCTTAGCACTCAAGTCCCTTCAAGGGAATTAGCTTGCATGGCGAGAAGACTTTGAGTCAATAACTTTCATAACCCACATAATGGGGTATGATTGGTATGACACTTAGATTATACTCATGTGCTTTTAAGATATTCCACAATGGAAGAGAAGTTTTGGAGTAGCTCTTATGCTATTCTAGCACTTAACTTCTATTGTGTCATAGTAATTTAAGCACTCATTGAGTTTAAGAATAGTAGTAAGTTACATAAGAAAGACAATAATTATATGCAAGCTTGACTTGCGTAAGTACTAATAGTAAAAGACTATGTTGAGTTTTAACTGAAATAAGAAAATATTACTCCCTTAAGAGTTAAGAAATAAAGTTTAGAATGGTTTGAATTGTGGTAGGAAAGTTTATACCACACTTCGAGGGGAGAAAGGTAAGACAATTAAGAAAAATACTCCCTTATACTTTAGATAATATGAGATTTTATGAGATGCATACATTGCATTAAAGGTAAGAGTGATCTATAAAAGATAAATATGATTGTTGAGGGAGTACAAGGTCATAAATAAGATACCCCTAAGTTATTAAATAAGCAATAGTTAAGGCACTATATGAGTTTAGCATATTATAACTTTAAGCGGTACTTAAGGCATTGCATGAGTTTAGCGGGATAAACCCAATTAAGAAATTTAAAGATACACTATCTCTTATAAGATGGAGTAATGCGGGGGAGCATGGTTTACAATACCCAACTCCTCAAGAAAGAGCAATTAGGGGAGCAAGGTAACACAAGAAATAAGTTTATTGAGGAAGAATGGGTACATGTGCCCACTCCGATGCTTTAAGAACCACACCTGCTCTTGTTGCACCAATAATGTCAAACATTGAAGTGCCAACACACGTTGTTAGTTCTCCCTTGCCGATAAATAATGAGAATTTGGAACTTGTTCTTTAGGATCCTTAGAGCCTTATGTCGAGCAAGAGGAAGAATAGCAATAGCCCCATAAGGCGCCAAATAATAAAGGTTAGTTATATCGGATGATTATGAGGTTTATCAAACCAAAAGAATTTCAAATAGAAGGTGATTCCACCTCGTTTGAATAAGGCCATCAGAAAATACCCACTCTTTGAAGTGTTTTAGTTGTTATGTAATTAAGAATAAGATGAAAGTCCCAATAGAGTCAAATCAGTAGGCTACATATGGGTCTACAAGGTGAAAAGTGACTACAAAAGGGAAATGTGTAAAGAGTATGGCTTACAATGAAAGGTTTTATGTGAAGAGGATGAGTATACTACAATAAGTATCGGTGGCGCATTACAATTCAGAATTACATCGGATGGATATATAGAAAATATTCCTCTCAGTGGGGATTAGTATGAGATGGTTGCATAAGAAATATAACACATAGGATAACATAAGAATAAATGTATTTATGGGTTGACGTAAGACACCGCAGACGGTGGCATCTAAGGTTTAATGAGATATAATAAGAAAGTTTCAGTTAAGAAGAATAAGATGACAGATTGCATTAGTACAGAGTCATAGAATCAGAAATTTATTCCCCGTAATTAAATTAGAATGATCTTAGTGAAATGTCACTTCTTTAAGCAATTAGAACTCACTGAGATAAGGAAGGGGTATTAGAACTATCGCAAATGCATATTTAGAAAAGATTCCAAAAGCAATAAGTTATGCATGCGAGAAAACCTACGCACATTCTTCATGGTCAAGGGCAATATCTTAGGAATTTTAGTGTGATCACAATCAGTAAGAAAGAGATTTTAGTGTGATTAGAATCAGTAAGAAACTGATCATATAAAGATGGTACCATATGCTTCATTTGTTGGAAGCTTAATAAATGCATAAGATTGCCCCGACTCGGTCCATCAGGGTTGTTTTGGCAAAGACCACTCCAGCTATAGATCTTTGGAATGGAATTATAAGTATCGGTCTCATGATTAGCAAAAGAAAGAATAAATACTCACAAATAGATGTGGGTACATAGTCTTAAGTTAAGTTTTGCAACAACTCCACAATTGTTGCAAATACTTATAGTTGGGGTTTTATTGTGGAAAAGCTCCAATGAAACAGTTTCAGTATCATTAGAGATGCAAAGTTATGATATAGCATGTCATGAGGCCGAGGGAGGCAAATGATTAAGATAACCTATACCCGAATTGATAATGGTTGACAACAAAGAATAACCATATAAGCAATTTATTACTCCCCGAGACAACAGGTCAAGTGTCCGCCAAATACATTGACACTAAGTTATATGTTGTAAAGGGGAAAGTCCGAGAATCATTATTAGATTATTAAGCATATAAGTATTAAGTAAGTTCTTGCGGATCCGCTTACAAAGGCTTACCATCCGGTGTATTGAGAGAATACACAATCGACATGGGTTCATGGAAAGCCAATGATTTCTAGACATTTAGGGCCCATTAGTTAGAACTCTGTTTTCAAATTAGAGGAATGTCTTTGTAGTCGTGAAGTCCAACGTAAATTTTTTTCTCGTGATGATGAAACGCGCTCTACGCATTTCTTTATAATGAGACAGAGCTAAGAACTAAGCATTTTAAGTTAAGTATTTAAATTAAGACTAAGATAAGATTGATGTAAGTTGTTAGAAGAGATCAAGGGGAGAATGTTAGTATTGATCTCCTTCGGTGTTGGGCCCAACGGACCACACCGGACCTTGGTCAACTCCCGATCGGGGAGGCCCAACCCATTAGTGGTTGGTGGGCCCCCGTCACAAAGACTATAAGAAAGGAGGTGGGGTCCAAGGCTAGGGTTAAGAGGTCAATTGCCACGGCCGCCACCCCACTCTCTTGCCCCGACCGATCGTGAGGCTTGTCTGTAATTGACGGAAGCTCCACGGTAGCGATGTCAGGACAACCTCTTCATCGACCGTCATTTGTGTAGGAACACCGACGACCATCCATGGCGGACACAGATGACAACAATGGTCGGTGTTCTTACCACTACTCTTTCCCTATCCTCTGTTGTTCCACCGGATCTTTGTTATAGGAACCTCTGTTCATATTATTGTATAAGTGATTCATATCAATTAAGAAATACCCTCCGATCTACACCTAGTCGATCCGTAAGATTTTAAGAGAACCTTCTTACTCATTCTAAATATTTGGAACCTTCTTACTCATTCTAAATATTTCCTCGGACTTCGGGTTCCAAATATTTAGCATACACGTTGAACCTTCTTACTCATTCTAATTGCATAATAAATTAGGACGATAATGTTCACATAGAAATACCCCGCAAAAGTGATGGCCTTTTGCAGGTGGACCACCAGGGGCGGCTTGAACTACAGAAATATTTGATATTTTCATGAATTCAACTTTCGAAAGTAGAAAACAAACATATGTGAAGCACACCGATGAGTGATGAGGTCATATATTGAAGCGGTGACGGATCACCGTGGATAACTCGGCGACAGAATTATCTCTTCCTCCATGGTGTATTATGCGCTTGCTTCTTCAATAGCATGTTCAATGCATATATAATGAGCCCCGGTTCCATCATCGTCATATCTCCTTCGTGTTGTATCACATGGAACATGCTTCCTTTTAGCTAATAAGTTTTCAAGTGTCATCTCCACAAGCCTCATTGTAGGCCTATCTTCTCCTTTCATTTTAGTACACAATACAGCTAGTGCAAAGTTACTTCTTGAACTTCCCCATTATCCTCCTCCATAACTTGATGATCCATTATGTCAATGAAGTTCCCTTCGGTGAGTAATGTGGTGAAATGTGAAACAAGACCACCATAATATTGAGGCATGTGGACAAATGGTTTCTTTCTAGTAAGTAGTTCTATAAGAAGAACACCAAAAACTGAACACATCACTCTTGTCGATAAGTCGCCCCGGTTATATAGTACATGGGGTCTAAGTAACCAATTGTTCCTTGAACAACCGTAGTCACCCATGTTTTATCAATAGGTATATACCTAGAGGCTCCAAAGTCTGATACCTTTGCAATTAAATTGTCATCAAGAAGTATGTTGGATGATTTGATATCTCTATGAAATATTGGCATTGATGCGGCCGAGTGTAGATAGGACAATGCTCTAGCAACTTCAAGTGCGATCCTCGGTCGGTCACCCCATGATATTGATTTTGGTCCTTCAACATGAAGATGGTGATAAAGAGTTCCATTTGAAATGAACTCATAAACCAGTAGTGGAACCCTCGTCTCAAGGCAACATCCTAAAAACTTGACCACGTTTCGTGGTTCACTTGAGAAAGAATTACAACTTCATTTATGAATTCATCGATTTCTCTTTGAACTACAATCTTAGATTTCTTGATTGCCACTACACGTAGATCCAAATTCCCTTTGAATACAATGCCATGACCTCCACCACCAACCACACAATCTCTATTAAAATTATTTGTAGCTAGCTCTAGCTCTTGTAAGGTAATAATCATCCTTTCACTAATGTTTGCATTTTTGATATCAATTGTTGCAATAATATCCCATGATTTTGTTTAAAAAACATCTTTTTCATTTTTAGTCGTCTAATTTTATGCATTACCAAGGGTCCTTTGAGTGCTAGAAGCAGAAGAGTTGTGCAACCTCCTACTACTCCGATGCTTAAACCTCACAAAAAATTGTAATAGTAAGGTATGTTCATGAGTTTGGAGTAAACAACATATACGAGGATAAAGAGACCACAAGTTAGATTTATAATTAAGGATTAGATGTGAAAATCATGTAAAACTTGTGGAAACATTTTTATTTTGATCGACGAATGCATGACTCACCAAGAATTAGATTACGCTGCTTAGCTGACATGACACATTTATGTGTTTTTGGATCATACTCTTTCCCATGACGGCAACTTGTACAATTGAAGCCTCCATCAAAGTTGTGGCATATTCCATTGCATTTGTTTGGAATAGAGCACTCATCAATATCTGTGTCGGTAAGATGGTTGTAAGTTGGCGGTGTAAGTAAAATCATGCACACATTTATCGATATTCTTTTAGAAAAGGTAATGTGATATGTGTGATCATGTAGAACCGTTAGTGATGGTGCAAATATTAGCATTACCTTTCAAAGAGATATAGTAGTCTATAATTGTAAATTACACCGAGTAAGGTGCATCGTTGACGGTCGAGTCGACGGTGTCAACATTTTACAGTTAAATAAACATGAGAAATGGAACAAATGAAGAAGGGTACTAGGGTTAAAACTAATGAATTCCATGAGTTTTGGTGAGTTGCTGATTGTTGTAGGGTATATCTGCAAAAGCAACCAACGAGGGCCTACTCGTCAAGAAAATAAGAGAAATGTGCGAGCCAATCTGCATTAGGAGGTGCCAAAGGACACCAGAGGCCACCTGGACGAAGCTATCGAGGTTCGAGGCTCAGGTTGGGTGCCATATGTCCAGCGAATCGGGAATGTTTGTATTGCTTGTACACCAAGTCCTTAGGCTCGATATCGAGCGGAGGGTCAAACATATATGTGTCGGAACACATATGTTGATTCAGGCTACCGAAATTATCCTTCTTGTGCATCAAATAGCCACGTGCTACAATGAGCTAGCTACAGAAATTACCGTGGAATGTCGAGTCAAGCTGCGTGTCATTGTGGAATGTTGAACAACATTGTGTGGCACTGTGGCCTGTGGGACACCAAGTGCTACCGAAGACCATGGTGGGCCACAGTAGACAATTGCATGCCGCTACGAGTTTTCGAGTGCTATTGTGGGACAACGAGGGATGTTGTGATCAAGTTGATGATGAAGTTCAAGCCCCTAAAGTGAAAGGTTTGGTTCCCTGGTGAAGATGATGCAAGGGCCTTGGCCCCTGTCGAAGTTAGCAAAAGTTCAGGGAGCTAGAGTTGATCATCTCACTTTCGAAGAAAAGTCAATAATGCCATCATTGTCGAAGAAGCCCATTCAATCTACCTTGACAATGAATTTGTGCATAATGTTCCCCGCCTTGCACGCTAAGTGATGGTTTTTGACATCGACTAGTCCAATTAATCATACATTACAAAACCAAAAGGGTAGCACGTTGAACATAAGTTTGTATCGATCCTAGTATGATTATGCTACTTGTCTTGTATTTGAGGATCTTGTTTGCTTGTGCACCGTTACAGTGGTAGATCACATATATCCTCTATTGTGAGGGGGAGGTGCTATGGGAGTATGGGTTGAGATGTTGATTAGGGGCTCCTTACACTTCCTTATGTGGTCAAAGAGGTAGGGTACGATTACAATTAGAGTCCTAATTAGTTTACAAATTGGTTTCCTAGGTAGTTACAACATATTGAGCTGAGTTCCTTGTATATCATACCTATGTTTTTGTATGCCACGTCGATGAGCATAGGTCGGATTCTCCCTTGGCCAATTGGTCTAGCCAACCCCCTCTTTGGAGGGGGGTTACCCTGGGCTAAGAATACAATTGATAGGGTACATTGTAGGCTATGTTGGTTATGTGGATTAGTACCACAACAGTGTCTACCATGACCTACATTGCACCTAGTTCCTATACTATTTAGGTACGACCAACACTATATCCGTCCTTGTGAAGTATTCGATCCGCTCATCTACTTCTCATCCCGCATTGGCCATTCACAATGCCTTGGATAACGTGTCCCACTTGGACTCCTAGTCAAGTAGTCTAGTGCACCAAGTTGGTGTGACACTCCCAGGTTGGGTTCTACCTTGGCTATTTGGCCTCACCTACCTTGGTCCCGGGGAGTCGGTCACATGGTCATGGTGAGGATACCCGTGAGCCAGGACTCATAATCCCATACACTCACCAAGTTTATACATCTTGATGGAACTACCATAACATATATATCTACATTGCTAGTTTAATGGTAAGGACTTTATTTTATTAAAAATATACTACTAAAGACATAATTATTTGATACAGGAATTTTACATCATGAGCACTGAAGTGTACGCTAAAAAACTCTATTAACTAAGAGTTTAGTTTAGAACCTTTCAGTCCATATTTTTAACAAAATACAAAAAAAGAGCTATTGAATATATATAGAAAGTCACAATAAGCATCGTAGTTTCAACTTATCATACAGATAAAAAGTTCCACAACAACTAACCAAAGATTGTTGCCCACTAGAGTCATGATACATGGCCTAAAACTCCAACAAGCATAACTAATGTGTCTCCAAATTAGAGCATATATGTAGCGGCACATATTGCTAGAATTTGGAGCTACACAGTATTTAGTTTATTTTGATTAGCTGTAGCTCCAAATTTTATATCTAAGACTTGTAATACTGATGGCTCTTAAGATCTGACCATGTGCAGTAGCACATATCGATAGATTAGTATTAGAGAGAAATAAGGAACTTAGCAAAAAAACACATTTAAGAGAGAAATATGACCTTTTACAATTATTTTGAAGGTACGGATTCCCTTGGAAGCCATGAGAACACTTGCAGCGGTATCCGACACGTGCTTTCCCTCGCGTGACCTCTTCACAGAAACTGTTGCTACTGATGCAGGCATATGTAGCCTTATTTAGCCTAGCTTCCCGGCAAGTTAAGTTTGCTACGACCCATTTTATTATTATATTGTCCTCTTGATAGAAATCAAAGTTTTTTATCCACGAAACTGTACTGGGGACCATCATGATTAATGATGACTAGCCTCTCCATATTGTTCGTAACCGTTAGAAGTCCATCATCAAGTGATATATTGGTCACACGATACTGTGCGTACCATGGATCAAGAAGAGTAGTGCCGTTATTTGTACAGTTGAGTAGCAGGTTATCATTTATGGAGCAACCTTCTTCAATCCCAAAAGGGAATGGAATGGTCATGTTTCCACATGATCTTGTACAGTTCTCTTTGGAAGCATTTGGATTGTAATCTGTTTCATGTGAGATAAAGTGAGGAATTAATTAGGGTTAATCTAAGCAAATTATAGCTTTTTTGTTTTTATATGTGGTATTAGTTTTTTGAAAGCAAATATTTAATTACAAAATTGATGGTCAAAGTAGGCATATGTTAGATAGGAAGACACAACCGGTCAGTTTAAATCAGCGGTGAAGGTATTTGATATAGGGATCAAGACATTATTTTTTTTGAATACATGACACAATCCCCATGCATGTATGACCAAATTTGTGATTCGGGGGTGCTCTAGATTGGTAATAATATAAACTGACAATTCAATATTCAAATATAGAATGTCTCGGCAGTATAAAAAGACTACATCATGCAAAAAAAGAGAGAGAGAGAGAGGAGAAAGAGCATGAACCTTGGATGCAGCCATCTACGACATAGGGGTTGCCATCCATTTGACGAGGGCAAAAGCAATTGTAGCCTCCTCGAGACAGTGGTAGATCCTCGCAGATACTTTCACTGTTACAAGCATAGGTTTCTTTATTCTCTTGGGATTGGGCACTTGCGCAGCTTGGTTGGTCCGTGATTGCAATGTCAAGTTCCATGGGTTAATACTGCTTGTATTCACCCAACTTGCGTAAAGATCTCCTATAACAAAGTGATACTCTCGAGAAAAGATGACCTTGATATTGGAGAGCGTTTCATCAAAGTGTGCAATTGTACTGTTTCGGCGGAAAAGTTCAAGAGTAAAGGCTTGCCGGCCACTTACCAGATGTAGCAGCAGCCAAACCCTTGACAGGCACCGTTGCCCACGTTTGCCTTATCCATGATCTCCCTGTTATCTGTGCAAATACTCATGCAAGAACCAATAAGATCTGTCGCATTATCACCGAACATATAGACTTCGACACCACAGCCAACAACATACAAACTGTTAGACTCTCCAAGAATCACACCCTCAGTAATGACCTTCCAGGACTGGGAGAAGTAGTAGGTGTCGACATCTGCTAAGCCCATGGTGATGTTGTACCCAGCAGCAGAAGCAGAAACATAATTGTTGCCGACATCTATAGAAGTCACCTGAATTGAGTTGTGTCCCCAGAAGAGCAGCCTCGGGGAACCAATTGTGTTGTCGCAGGTGAGCTCGAAGCCTTGCCGGAAGCAGCCTTGGCCTATCCCAAACGGGTATGAGATTTGGACATCCCCACAGTGGGAGGTGCAGTTCGCTAGGGAGGTCTTGGTAGGGATACCAAGGTGCCCATTCCCGGTCCCAGCAGCAAGGACCTTGGCCGGCGGCACTCGCGCCGCAGCGGCAAAACACATGAGCACAACGCATGTGTGAGCTAGTAGCACTCCGGTGGAGCACATGGTTGGATCTCGGAGGTCTGCAGGGTTTGTTTCTGGAGATGGAGGATGGTGTGGTGGTGTGCTAGTGGTGTACTGTATGTGTCGATCTACACAGTTTTATACTGAGACTGTAACAGCTAGTAGCACCACAAAGAACAATAAAAATCTCGCATGCGTTGGACAAGTATTAGCGATGGTATTAGTGGAAGGACGACCTGGACTTGGAATTTCAGGACAAGTGTCCCATCTGATGTTATGGTCGTCGATGGGGTCAAGAAGACTTGCCAAATGAGGTGGATTGTGGAGTATTCCTCTTCCTCCTAGTCCTGCCTTTCATTAATTGAAACAACGATGTGTGCCCTCGTGCTCAGGGAGAGATCAAAGTCATGAGTTACACCTTCCAGGTAACTCTCAGGAGATATACATATATAAAATAAATACTGAAACATTCGTTCATCTTATTGTTACCCCCTCTATCTAAAGTGACATCACTTTTCACTTTATTATATTCAAATTTGTATATACCATAAAATGTGTCATTTAGCTTCTGGACAACTAGTGGAGCAATCAACATTAACTGCATCCCTTACCCCGTCACCAAAAGAAAAGAAATGCATGCTTCTGTAGCCAAAAACATGAAACCGCCGCCACGGGTTTACATGTTCCCGCAGGTACAGGAAAGGTAGACGTCAGCAAAAACTCGGAAGTAATTCATTTTTTATAGCGTGTTCCTTTTGTAGCCAAAATTAGTGGGGCTTGACTGGGCAACTCCAGGCCTCCAGGGTCTCTATTTTTGATTTGAGGGTTTCCTCCTAGTCCTATGTTTTTTTTTCCTGACCGCTCCAACAGCATCACCCAAACACAGTATGCTGACAAGGAAAAATTGTCATGAGAAAGGCACCGTAGCAGTCATGGAAAAACCACACGATTTTTCCAGTGTGTTTCTAACCCATATCTCCCGTCACACAACTGGTGTTGATTTTTGAAGTCTTCTCAAGATGCTGCTGTGCGCTGCGAGCAACTGAAATGTGTGCCTGAACTGCAAGCCATCTAGAGTAATAAAATAAATGTATAGTCTAGAAGGCAACATATCATGTGCAACTAAACTTCGTGTGCAACCTATGCAACCATCAATTAAGGCCACAAGATCTGGATCCAACGTCTGCGGTGTTTTTCACTTAAACCCCTCCACCTGTGGGGTTTAAATCTAACCCGTGTGTATCCAGGTGGGAGGGTTTAAGTGAAAAAACCCTCAGACGTTGGATCTAGATCCTGTGTTCTTAATTGGTTGTTGCATATATGTTGCACACGAAACTTGGTTGCACAGGATATGTTCCCTGGTTGGAAAGTCGTTACAACGTACTGGGCAAGAAAGCGTTACCTTCACCCTCCTTATAACTTTTCTTTTATTTAATCTAGCTATCGATCTTACTTTTAGTTAAGTATACTAGTCAGCATGTTTAAAATTTGAAAAGATGGGAGCACTAAATTCAAGTTCAATGACTACAACTAAGAGCAACTCTAAGGGTAGCTCCCTCAATTTTGAGGACCTTATTCAACAAGAGCCCTCAAATTCTTTTGTATAGACACTGACACATGAGACCCGTTCTTCCTTCTCTTTGCCCCTTCCTTTTCTCCTTAGTGAGGTCGCTGCCCCGCACTTGCTAGTTGTGCCCCCCACCACTCGTTCGTCAACAGCAAAGCGCTGGGGAGGAGGGACCCAAGCGGCAAGAGGGGCTCACTAGAGGAGAGGAGCACGCAAAGCCGAGGCGACATGTCTGAGAGGAAGCCACCATTGAGATCTGAAAGGAGATCGAGAGGCGGGAGCTTGCCGCAGCAGGTGTCCACCGGTGGGGAGTAGCTAGTCGCTTGAGGTGAGCACCGGCAGGGAGGAAGATGCCAGGGGAGGGCATGTGGCTAGGAGGGCTCTGCCAAGTACATGGCGTGCAAGGGAAATCTCCAGGGAGGAACCATATTAGGGGTGTTGTCGAGGAAAGAGCTAAGGTAGGGGCATCGCCAGTGAAGGAACCATCGTGTCATCTAGCTCGACGACACATAGACAAGGAGACGAAGGAGCTAGGGGGTGGTGTCGAGCCGCATAGGATGCATCGGTGGAGAAGTCTAAATTTAAAACGCCAAGGAAGCACGTGCAAAGAAAATGCTAGAAACATTGATTTAATGGCTTGGTCGGGCCCCTAAGAATGAGGGGTGTGAGGAGGATTTGAGGGCGCTCTTAAATTTGACGGCTCTAGTAGGGCCCCTGCTGGAGTGCAGCTTTTTGTTTGTTGTCTCTAATCCCTTAAAAATAGAGAACCGGCGTTGCTCGGATGGCTAGCACTTCAGGTGTGCAGGCAACTTCAGGTGTGCTTTCGGATCCTCAACGATTGTAATTGGGGTGTCTCACGGGATTTATTCCCAAAATTGCAGTATCCTCTCTGGCCTATGGACCATAAGGGGAGGCGACGCTCCCATCGCTAGCGGAGTTTGAAGCTTTGTGAATATCTTGTATGTGTGTATTGGTAGAAGTTCTAAGTCTAGCATACGTTACGTTCTAGGGGTGTGTGAGGTGTAGCGTGCGTTGTGTTTGGACATACGTTCCAGATACTACAACTTGTACCCAATACTGAGGAATAAAAAAATCCTTTAAAAGTAGAATCAGAGATCAAGTAAAGGACCACACTGAAGTTGCTCTGACAAGAATTACTTATCTTTGGATCTGTCTATTCCTTCGTAATACAATACACATATTAAGTAATTCCAGTACCTAAAACATGAAAGTTCCAAACAATTTTAGTTTTCCTCATGGTTTTTGTGGAACAATGGGAAGTAGAAGTAGAACCTATCAAGCTAGTACTTTCCACCAATATTCCTAATTGTTTTATGGACTTTCCTAGGGATTTTTGTTGTATAGACAAAACCCATCTATACTTTTTAATTTGGTTGTTATAAACCTATCAATCACTCTATGTTTCCATCAGGCCATACCCATATCAATAACTCTATACGTGCATGTTTGGTATCAATGATAGTAGTAGATTAGGGGGGCATACTTGCTGGATGAGTGTCAAGTATGGATACGTGTCCTACATATGGTGTCTAGCATGGATACTTGTCAAACATGTGATGATCCTAGATGGAAATGACTACGCAACCAATTAAGAAGCATCTCCTACAAAAGAATCCTAAGGTATTCCCGACCTTTAACCCTCAAAACCTCCAGCCAAGGAGGCACCATCCACGTCACCTTAATTTTTTTTTGATTGGTCCGTGTTTTTTTTACGAATAGATTCTTCTATTATTTCAAAATCGAATCATGGTTTAGACAAGCCCTCAGTAAATAGTAACTTTGTTTGTTTTTTTACTACTTACCCCCGTAATATCCGTCCTCCTACACCTAGAGAAGGCAAAATTTCGATTCCGTGCCGTTTTCCGTTCACCCACCTGCCTCTCGCTTTTGCAAAAACACCCCGCTTCCCCACCAAATAAATACCGCGGCCTCCCAAAAAAAAAAAAAAAACGCGTCACGGCCTCCCTCTCCTCCTTGAAACCCGGCGCTCAGCGGCAGCGCCGCTCCGCCCGCCACCGGGCGGCGGGCGGCGGCCTCCCCCCAGCGCCGCCCTTCTCCTCCCCTCTCCCTCCCCGGCGTGCTCTACTATCCCTCTCCCTCGTGCTACAGGAAACCCTAGGCATCTTCTTCTTGCGGGCGTGGCGCCGGCGGCGCGATGCCGGCCTTGATTCCGTGGCGGGCGACATGGCGCCCGGGGATGAGCAGCGGCGTCGCGTCTCGCCCCACGGCGGTCGCCCCCGGCTGCTACGCGTGCGGTCGCCTCCTCTCCTCGTGCTCCGGGGAAACCCTAGGTGTCCCTCTCTTCCATGGACAAAATTTTGGAGCAAAGGCGACTGATCCGGTATATCTTTTACTAATTTTCTTTCCATGTTAGTTAACTGGCCTCTTTGTGATCTGAAAAAAAAAATGGATTCACTTTGATTCTATTTAGTCTTCGTGAGAAGAGATAAAAATAGGTTAACCCTTTACTACTACATTTGGGCTGATTCTATTTCTCCACGTAGGAGAAGCTTGAGCGTAGAACCTCCAAACAAACATAACCTTTTATTGCTTTTATTTATTTATATGGAATTTTAAAAAACTTTTCTCTGGAACCTATGTGTTTTGTCCCATTGGATTGTGTTTTGTCCCATTGGATTGTGTTTGCTGCTCAACTATGTTTCCCTTCTCTTACAGTCGTAGTTAGAGATGGTTTTCCCTTGGTAGTGGAAATAGCATAATTATTGCCTCTTCCTTACCTTTTTTTTTGTGCAGTTTTGTTATTGTACGGTATCTAATTTCTTTCTTCTCCACTTAGCTTTTTTGGCTGCTGAATACTCTCCTAGAGAACTCAAGGAAAACATCAGAGAAGGATTTATCAATCCAAAGATATGTTCCTATACCTTTGTCGCCTAAAGGTGCTTTAATTGGATGGGTTCCAAACTGTGACACACTTCATGTGGTTTAATTCGATGGGTTCCAAACTGTGACAAACTTTACTTTGATGGGTTCCAAACTATGGCAAAACTTCATGCTCTAATCTGTGAATATAGAGATGCCCAGAAGGTTTGTCTCATGTAATCTCTTGTTTCATGGCTATATGTATTTTGCTTTCTCCGCATTTATTTCTTGTTTCAATTTGGAGATTTTCTTGAATCAGGAACTCAAACTTATGTTGGCTTTTGCACGGTCGCTTACCCCTTATTGCAAAGGTGGGAGTGTTTCAGCATGCTTTACAAAAAACTGAGGGAAATGACCTTGTCAAGGTATTGTGCTATATCTTATCTCAATGAGTACGCCCTTCATGTATGACATTGTAGCGTCATTCTATATAGATAAACTGTGGCAAGTTCTGTGGTTAAAGAGTCGAACTTTAGAAGTATGGCTTGAGTGCCACAGAAGCTACACTACAAGCCTAGCTGTTATGAGCATGGTACAAGCCTATCCATGTCTCTCAACTTTCTTGGAAATACATTAATGCAGCACCATGTTTCCCTTACTCCTGGTTCTGTTGGGATTATAAGCTACATTGCCCCTGCTGATCAGTAAAATTTGCAGGTTAGTATAAATTATGCCTTTTCTGCTGCATTTGTCTTTATTTTTCCTTAAATTTGCTTAAACCCTTTTTTGCTTCTGCCCACTAATCGACTTTAATTAAAAGGTGGTTGTGTCCACCTACTGACTAGCGGCGCTTTATGTTTAGATTTAGCCTCACTGATTATACAATGTGAACACATTATTTTCCCTTGAGATGACTTACATCTCAAATTTGTTCATTGCTATTTCCTTTGGTTATGCTTTGTAGAATTCAATTGCCTGTGCCCCTAACAAATGTATTTATGTGTGTGCACATGTGCAATTCCATAGTTGCATTTGTTTTTTTTTTTTTCGCACTGGTTTCATGGGGATATATATTCTGTTACTGTGACAATGTGAATAATCTCATTGGTTTCAGGTGCCATAGATGCCGCCTGAGAAGCCTGCCTGTCTGCCCGTATGCCGGTATGCAGATACTGTAACAAATCTCAAAGGTCAATCAGATAAGGATCATGGCATCAAGTTTGTAGATCAGTGTCGACGAGCTTGTGGAGGCTACTACTTATTGTAAGAGCAGCAGGTACCTTCTGAACCTATGTACTCGATCTAGATCTCTTATATAGCATAGAAAAAAAAAACCACACAAACACTTTGCTAAAAATAAACAATATTATGAGCAGCGCTGCTTATGGTTCATCCTTCTCTGTAGCTTACAGATAACCGCTTATGTAAAGGCTTCGGTTGTGCTGCTCTTTCTATATAATGATTAGGTGCATGTGTCTTATATGTAGTTTACTTTTCAGGTATGTTTGCAGATAAACTAAGTTGTACCTTTTCCATTATTAGACCAAAAACACTTCTCATATATTTTTGGGTTTATACAGACATTTGGATATGTTTGCTACCTATATATACACTCATATACCTTACGCTTGTATAATGTCACCTCCTATCTTAGTTCTAACCTAAATGCATGTTCTGCTCTATTTCTTCATTTCTTCCTTCCCTAACTTGCTTGGTCTCCATATGGTATTTATTTTGATTATGTCTCTGATCCTTTGAATTCGTTTTCTTTGTTTGCATATTTATTTTTATTACAAATAAGGTTGTTGTTCTGGGAAAAAACACACGTCTGAATGCATTGTGATATTGTTCTAATATTCTCAGTATAGTAGTAGTTGGTAGCTGGGAACTTTCTATTCAGTAAGGACTTCCAGACTGCTATGGTTGTCATCAGCAGTTGAACATGATGCTCTCCTTTGTTTCAGCCCAATCTTGCCTCTTTTTTTTCAATATTATTGCAGTGCATATTGTACTGAATGTACATTTGATCTCCTATGATGCATGTTCTTTGTTCTTCTACTCTAGCAAATACTCTCGGCAGATTTTGCTGCAATGTTGTCATTATGCATGTTGCACCTAAAGATCCAATATTGATCTTTAGCATAAGGTTGTCTAATATGTCTGGTTACCTGTTATTTCTTTTTAACTCTCATTCAAACCATACTATGAAAATAGGGCTAAGAGATGCAGCCAGAATAAACTTGCAGCCTTAAAGTGATAAAAAAAACTCTCCAATAGCATTCTCAGGTCTGACATCCTTATCATTTTGATGAACCAGATATATAGCTTTTTTTCAGGTATCCAATGCCTCTGTTGCCCAATCAGAACATGATGTATTTCATTTAGTTTTGTCATGGGGTGCAGATCGTGCAATTTGATGTAGGTTGATATCAGATTTTACATTTTAATAACATTTTCTTTGTTGTGTGTTCACTGACTTTTTATAGCAGAACATGAACCATGGTTTTGGCTACCCGATGAATGCACAATTGCACAGGCAAGATAAGAATCCAGCGCGTGTACGCACAGGACATGATATTATTGGTGGCTCAGCTCAAGATGGAATTCTTGGTTCGATTTATTTCAGATAGGATTATCGGTGGCTGAGTTCAAGATGGAGTTCTTGGTTGGATTTATTCGGGTGAGGCGTGGTGGTTCGGTTCAACATGCAACAGCGTTGAGATACTATTTTGGTTCAAACAATTATGCTTTGCTTTCTTAGTTCCATGGGTGCAGCCCTGCTGTTCAAGGTACACAATACTCTAATGCATTTATCTCTCTGTCACTTTCGCGCGGTCGCTCTATATATGTGGATGTAGGGATCATAGGATCATCTTTCTCCATTGAATACCACCACCTCTTTATGGATCTAACAGGTTTTGTTCTATTTATTTAGTTCTATTTAGATGGATGCCTCAACTAAATTAATCTATTGCTTATTTGTTTATCACTTATTCATTTCTCGCTTACACTGATGGATCACTACGTAGAATACCAGCTATTTCAATCCTTTCCTACTACCTCTGATTCTAATGCCTCTAATTTTTTATAGGTTTGGTACACCAGTATTATTTGTAGTTTTCAGTGGTTTCAGAAACATGCTGCAGTACAGGTACCTGAATAACGGCCCTCCTTCCTTTGTCCATGTTTTCTTCCATCATCTGCGTGACAAGTGTTTGATTGATGCTACATGGGAAAACTAGATTTTGGTTCAAGCAAAGAAATCTTTTATTTAATATATAATTTTTTTGCGAAACAAATCTATTATTGAAATGTGTTGGCCATCTCTGTATATGAGTTCCACATTACACGAGGAAAGGAGCCTCCATCTAATGTAACTGAATTTTTGGTTGTGTGTTTCGTTTTTATCGGTTTGTAGGTCTCTTTCATTTATAACAAGTTAATGCAAAAGATTTGGGAGTAGTATGGATTCATACAAATAGTTCTTATCACCTCTGCTTAGGCATCATGGTCGATCAACCAAAGACATGGTGTTCGCCTCTCACTCCTGTTATACATTCCTTTTCTACCACCAATTTTTATTTAGTGTTTCAGTTTTCATATGTGATTTAGGGGGCCACTACTTTCGGTAGTAATATGGAGTTCCTGCTGCTACGTCCAGCGTTCTCTTAAATATGAGTGTAGTGCAGTTACATAACATATTAGCATGCTGTGACTTTATTGAATTCTCTAATCTACAGTTGACGGTGTGCCTGCCGAAGATGGAGGTGGTAGCATCAAGATATATGAGAATTCTGTTATCTGCGTTTGTAATAACCATTACACCTAGGAATAGAAGAACCTTCTAATTAATGTCTGATGCTCAACTTCAGAAACCAGTGGAGCATTGGTCGTCGTACTCCACAGGTACATCATGTTTTCCACTTATCAAAAAGCACTTATCCAAAGAACATCACAATGGATCCATGCATCACCGATTTACCATGAATCCACCTTGCCGATTGCCAGCTCCTGTTTTGCGGATGCAGCCACCACACTGGGCATGGGCTACTACGAGGACTCAGGTACACAAAACCAAAGAGGCAATATCTAACTCAATTCCCAATGAACACATAACTTACAGACTCAACTTTGCAGACAAGTTGAAGAAGCAGCAAGATGCTACCGCCAGCGAATAGACCAGTCCGAAGCACCATGTTAAATAACTCAATCAGCTTCTTTATGTACAAAGTATTCTATGTATGTACATTAAGGCATGACTGATCCACCCCCTATGTAACATCTTATGTATGAACAAACTATGAGCCTTACCTATATGTAACGAAGCACCAGGGCTGTTGTCTAATCGGGCGCGCAAAGGCGCGCCAATCAACTAGTCATATAGTTATTGCTCAACTACTGCGAAGTCCTATCACCACCTCTTGTCACTTGGGCCAATTGGGATAGCTTGGCTGGGTTGGCCCTAACCTAGTTGGCAGCCCTTTGGCCCGATGCTCTTTTTTTTTTATTCCAACCATTCATTTTTTTCAGAAATTTCAAAAGTGAATCCATTGAACATGTGGCACTATGTTAGAAGTGCACATTAGAGACGCTAGATTAAATAGAGACATGGAAAACACGTCTACAAATTTAACTCTTAGGTCAACACATCAATGACGTTTAAAAAGACATCAGGAACATCAGTGACCCATATTAGACAAACATGCCTATGATGACCCACTATCAGAGACATACATTGCTAGAATGAGTCTCTAATGAGATACATGTCATCGGAGACACATTTTAGCCATAAATATCTCTTATTTTTTAGCATGATAGATATCTCTGATGACAATTATCATCAACCAAGTCAACAATGAGTAGCATACTCAGTAAGATGCCAGGAATGACGTCGACGAGTCCTAGACACCAACGGCTTTGGAAGGCAGTTGCCAATTAACATGGACGGGCAGAAAATCATTTGCACTTTGCGATTGATGTTCCCCATTGGACTTTGGCCCTGTTTGTTTAATTGGACTTAGTCCTATACTTTTTAGAAAAAAAGTCCCTCCATAAGGTACTTTTAGGGACTTCTAGGAAAAGGTTAAAAAGTCTCTCCTGTTTGGTTTTATAGGGACTAAAAGTCCTTGGAACCAAACATGGTCTTTGACTCATGAATGGACGCATAAACGACGTTACTGAACACCTGACAAGCAGAGTTTACTACGCCCGGTAATCACACTCCCACGTCAGTGTGAAATTTTTTAAAAAACGTCTACCACTGTACTCCACAGTCCCATATTACATTCTGCGATGGCATTTTCCCAGATGATATTTTCCAACTGAAGTTATTTTGTGTATTTTACCCAATTCACTCAATGTAAAAATGGTACCGTCTGTTTCTCAACCTCCAACTTGCACTATTGTTTAATTTTCAATCCTAAACTAGAAAACCGTGTATTGGACGCCCTTCAACTATTGGAACCGGACACATTTGGTATTTTGGTTGGTTTCAAATGTTGTTTTATTTATTTAAATATTTAAAAAATTGGTTTAGTCTCTAAAAATTCTTAGCTAGTTTTAAATTAGAAAACTATGAAACTAGTATCAATTTTATTCTAAAAATGTTACCAATCTATTGCTGCTCTATTTGGAGTCATTTGAATTTGATTTGCTTTAAATAAATAATCAGCACAACTATGGGCAATAAAGTAATAGGAACACAAATAATAAGTTAAAATAACTTGAATAGGTTATAAAAAGATAGATAACATTTTTAGAAAAAAAAATACTAGTATCATGTTTTTCCAAGTTAAAATAAATTGGTTGTGAATTTTTTAAAGATCAAACCATTTTTTTTTTAAAAAAAAAAATAGAAGAACATCTTTGAAAGTAGAAAGAGGAACAAACAAAATCTAGTTTTGATAGTTTGGGAGCATCGTGTACCTGATTCCCTAATACTACCCTCATCTATAATTAATTTTTTACTAACACTACTACTATTATTTTTTTTTAAAAAATGGCTAGTAACAATAAGTCATCTCGACTGCCGGATACCATCCCAACGCACGGACTGAAAAACAACGATTTTATATTACACTTCTGCTGACTTCTATGTTGCGTGATCCCTTTCCATTTCCGCCACCCCGGCCGCCCTCCAACTATTGGAACTGGACAGATTTGGTATTTTGGTTGGTTTCAAATGTGGTTTTATTTATTTAAATATTAAAAAATGGTTTAGTAACTAGTTTTCATTTAGAAAAATATGAAAAATATGAAACTAGTATCAATTTTATTCTAAAAATGTTATCAATCTATTGTTGCTCTACTTGGAGTCATTTAGATTTGATTTGCTTTAAGTAAATAATCAACACAACTATGGGCAATAAAGTAATAGGAACACAAATAATAAGTTAAAATAACTTAAATAGGTTATAAAAAAGATAGATAACATTTTAGAAAAAAAATACTAGTTTCATGTTTTCCAAGTTAAAATAAATTAGTTGTGAATTTTTAAAGATCAAACCATTTTTTTAAAAAAATAGAAGACCATCTTTGAAAGTAGAAAGAGAAACAAATAAATCTAGTTTTGATAGTTTGGGAGCATCGTGCCTGGTTCCCTAATACTACCCTCATCTATAATTATTTTTTTACGAACACTACTACTATTATTTTTTTTTTAAAAAAATGGCCAGTAACAAAGTCATCTCGACCCCTAGTTTTTGAACGAGGATCGAGCCGTGGTTCGACCGCTAAAAAGACCGAACCAAGGGTAAACCGGTCCGGTTCACTTAAAAGATCGTCTGTGCATTCGGACCGGAAAAACCGGTTGAACCGGCCGGTTTTTCACTGAACCGGTGAACCAGCCGGTTTTTTTGCGAACCGGGGAGGTTTTTTAAAATAGCCAAAATTGCCCTCTATCAGCTCATGTGAACGAGATCCATTCAGGGTATTCTTGGAATACTGTGTTAACGTGGTAGGGTTACTGGGCGCGTGGACTGCGCGTGGACTGGGAGGGAAAAATCTCGTCCCTTTCGGCCTTTCCCGCTGCAGCAACGGCGGCGGCGGCGCATCTCGCGGGCATCTGGCGGCGGCGGCGCATCTCGCGGGCATCTGGCGGCGGCGGCGGCGCATCTCGCGAGCAGGGCAGCAGGCCGCCGCGGCTCGTCTACTCCTCTTTCCCGGCGGCCGGGCGGGCGGCCGTCGCGGCCCCTCTACTCCTCTTCCCCGGCGGGCGGGCGCTGGCCCCGGCAACTCACGGGCAGGCCACCGCGGGCAGGCGAGAGCGGCTCTGCTCCTCTTCCCCGGCGGGCGGGCGCTGGCCGTGGGGGCGGCGAGTCGGCGACTGACGACACGAGCAGGCCACCGCGGGCAGGCGAGCGCGCGGCTCGGCGGCTCCTCTCCTCCTGCGGGCGGGCGCCAGCCATGGTGCTGGACGCAGGCCAGCAGGCAAGGACGGTCGACGGCGACATCACATCCACTCCTCCAGTATTCCAGACGTCCAGTGACTCCAGTCCTCCACTGCTGCACGCCGGCATCATGGCAGCCATGGCTCCTGATGGTGAGTGGTGAATCTCTCCCCTTTTATTTGAATATAATGTTGTTGCTGTGAGCCTATTAACCTTATGGCTGTATCATGTATGAGTGTGTGAAGATGAAACTTGTGTTATCAGTTTATCACACACATTGTATTTTGGATTTTAAGACAATGTCAACCTATATGGCTATATTTTCATGTGTGATTCTACATACTATGAGTGTGAGCCGTAATACACTTAAGTTATGTTATTGCATTTGTCAATTATATAATTATACATATATATATATTGCTTGAATGTCAATTTAAATCATATATATATATGCACGGTTCAAAAAATTTGTGGCGGTTCGATAAAACGGTCCGTTATTATCGGACCAGCGGTTCAAACGGTTCTAAACGGTTGGACCAATGAACCATTGAACCGACGGCCTCGCCCGGTTCGATCACCGGTCGGTTCAAAAACTAGGATCTCGACTGCGGATACCATCCCAACGCACGGACTAAAATACAACAATTTTTATATTACACTTCTGCTGACTTCTATGTTGTGTGATCCCTTTCCATTTCTGCCACCCGGCCGCCCTCCATTGCTCACTCTTCCTGCGGCCAGCTTGCCTGCCTCGAGCCTCCTCTACTCTGCTCAGGTCAGTCTCCCCAGTCCCCAACCTGTTCCTCATTCTACAATCTCAGGTCGTGGAAGCAATGCTCGTCTGCTCGCTCAGAGTTTATGATTTTCTTGGCCTCGCAAGCCATGCCTGTTGCAGGCTTGCATGGCGAGCTAGATTAGAGCAGCTTAATTCTTGTTTTGCTGCATTGGGAGTTTGGGGCATAGATCCACAGTTCTTGCAGGAGCCGTAGGAATCATAAATCTTCTTAATGTTCTGCTGCGTAGATTTTCCTGTTAAAAGCAGAGATAAACAAGCAATGCGTGTGATTGTGATCTTGCCGTGAACTCTTAGACTGTTTAATTCTTTCTCCTACGTTTGAATTAATGTTTAGTTTTGTGGATTGGTTTCTGTTTTCTTCAGTTTCGGGATTGTTTTCTGAATTGTGATGCTGAGATTCGGGTAGCTGTATTATTCATGTGCTAGCTTAATCATGTCTTGATTGAGTAGGTGACACCTGACAGCTCTATACTTCTGTAATGTTGGTCAATTCGGTGAGATTTGGTCAGAGATATCCTTTTGACTTTTTGTACTTATATATTTGCCTCATGGGTGCTAGGGGAAATCACCACATTAAGGGCGTGTTTGGATTGAGACCTGGGTAAATGTGCATGGCCTGTAGCATGAATGGGTGTTGCGTGCCGTGTTTGGATGCAGCCCTGGTGAGCTCCTGTCCTAGGCATCGGCCCCCAGGCTCAAACGCATCTAAAAACTGTCGCCTGGGGTGCAGCTGCTGGCTTGCCTGGACTAATCACCCATCTAATCACCTGTTGCCTCTGTGTACACGAAATTTCACCTAAAAAAACGTACATCAATAAACCTGCACTAGTCACAAGTCCAGGTTACGTTCTTTTTAGAAACAGATTACGCCCTTCTTTTCAATCCTCTACCAATAAACCTGCACTAGCATCGTGTATACACTGTAATTTCTCATACGTCTTTCCTTGTGACATTTTGTAAATAGCTAGGAAATCTATTAATTTTATTTGTAATTTTAAATATATTGTTATTTGATAAAATATGTGGATAGCTTTATTTATTTATTGTTCATACATTATAATAGTAACCGTCTATGTTTTAAAACCTAAATACTACTTTCTGGGGCGCGCAGCCACTAGCAATCCTGCCTGCGCACGACGGGCTGCTGTCCGATGGGCGGCGCCGTGGCATGCCGTCAATGGGCCAGCTTGTTGCACGGGAAAGTTGGAACGCTCGGTGGTGGGGGCGGTAACTGTGCCCGTCATTTCAATCGCTGCCCTCTCTCTCCTCTATCCTCTCCCTCTCGTCTCTGCTCTCTCCGACCCGGCGGCGGCAGCGTCGCCGGGATCCGCCACCGAGCGTGCCGGCCACGCTCTCCCCGCGGCTGCCCGCAGGCCCTCGGCGCTCCCCACCCTGCTCCACTGCTGCTGCAGGGGCCCCCATCCTCTCCCGCGGCTGCGCTCCCGGCCTTCTCGACGCATCTCCGACTACCGTGCCGGCCTCGGGCCCTTCCCGGCGCTGCGCAGGGCGCTCATCGGCGGATTCCGTAAGTCGCTACCACCGCCCCTAGATCGCGCGGAATTTCGCGCCTCTCGCAGCTCGTCCTTGTACAATTTCAACCGGGTGCCGTTTTCTCGTTTGGTTCCAGAGAACGCGCCCGGTGACTCGGGCGGTCGTCCCGCGGCGGCCTCCTGTTCGTAGTCTTCAGCATGCAGCGCCCGCGCCGCGCCCTCGGCATGTCATACCAGGTGGGCCTAATCTCACGGTCCTGCTCAGTCTGTTGCTCACGGTCGATGGAATGTAATCTTCGGGGGTGTAGATACTGGTGTACCTGTTGTGGTCTTCAACTGATGCTAGGTATTCTCTGTGGTGTTAGCGAATGATGTGTTGGTGAAATTTATCTTATGCAGATTAAATTGGCATCTTCGGGTTTCAGGTTTTAGATTTGTTGTGGAACTGTGAGTGTGAGTATCAACTCTTGATTGTTGTTGGAGGTAATAGATGTGGAGGGGTGTTGGTGTGACGACATGAGTTATGCTTGTAGGATTTATGGAAATGGATGATGGGTTGTTCATGAATTCGAATAGAAACAATGTGGCTGGTACCAGTTAGGACTGGATGGACTAAAGTCTTTAGCTGGCCTGTGGACTAATGTAGTTAGTAGTGAGATCCAGGGCAATGGTTTCTTAGATTGTCGATATAGGAAATGATGTATGGATTTTAGATATCAGTTCTACAGAGATGGGCAATGCTTCCATTATTGTCAACAGAAAGCGAGAGTACGGGATCAGTTGATCTCCACTGCAGTTGAATATCCATGTGCAGTCACATCTCCAAAACTCCACTCCAGGTGACGCATAGGGCATGTTGCCTTGTGTGTGTTATAAATTGATAGAATCGAATTAACTAACTGCACCACTTGGAGCTCGTGGAACTTGTATATTAGCTAACTAGCACTGCATGGGCAAACTACATGTCTTTTGCATGTTCTGCTTTCTAAAAATTAATTTGGCAAACTAAACTTCACGATATGCAGGTGTGAAAGCTGAGCTGATATTATGGATTAATATCACTAACAATAATTAGGGTGCAAAATTATGTAGCTAGCATGAATGCATTACTTTATATAGGTGACCCCTCCACTCTCATATGTTGCACAAGGCGTGTGCACTATGTAGTTTCAGTTATTGACTTCAGATTTGTGGTTCTAGAAATTAATTCATAAACTGTGACATGTTGGTATCTGCTATTACAGAGGGTTCGAATTTGCTACTAGCTGCAACAGTGATTTATTTCTATCATATTTCAGGCCTAATTTGAGGAGAACTTGAGTATTGTTGATGTGTATTTGGACTATCTCCTATTACAATGGTATTAGGCCTGATCATAGTTATGTTAACTACATGTGCACGTTTGTGTGGTTGTCCTATCAGTTATTATTGGTGTATATTCAACATGTGCGCTTCTCTAAATGTCAACAGACATAACATTTCTTCTTCTAGTGCCAAGTCATTTTTCATATTTCTATTAGCATTTTTCTTTATTTGGTAAGGCATTTTTTGCTCCGTGCCCTTGGGACACTGCGCCACTGCACAAACTCTGCCAATACAAATTCATAGTAACTGCAGTTGATTAATGAAGCTTACTCTGCTTTTTTTTCAATTCATAGGAACTGCAAGCAACCATTTGGACCAGGGACTAGATTGGTGAAGCAATTTCTTCCTCATACCATCATCATAAAGGGGTGTGGCAGCTTCCCTTCAGCAAGGTTAGGCTTGACTCCATATATTTTGTGGTGGCTGCACATCAGTAGGCGTTAGCATATTAGTATGCATTGGATTGGATGTGCTCTGTTTTTTGCTTGTACCATGTGTCCTTATTACCTAAACTTGATTGGATTTGTTCAGTGCACCAATCATATTTCAGCCTAGCCATTCTAATCTGAATTTAATCACCACACAGACCAAAACCAAATCCAACTAGCTACTAGTAGGTCTCAGTCAGTGCATGCCTACCTAAGCTGAACACTAGCAAACCGATCTTGTATTCATACATAATCCGTGCAGCAGCCACAAAAAAAAAGCTGAAGTGAAGACACCTTTGTTCCATTTGTTAAGATGGTTGCTGATTTTTTTTCTTCTCTCCAAACTAATAACCAAGGATAAAATATTTAAGTTTGGTCACTCTTGGATTGCCTTTTTGGTTCTATTACATAAGTGTGACACCTATTGTTGTCTATAAATGGTTCTCAGCCTATGTATTGTACATACTATCTGTACTATATTTTTGCTTGTTACCATAATATACCCGCACTCCACATCAAAAGTGCTTTGTTTTTCATACATAAATGCCTAGCTTTTGATACTAAATTGCTAGTTTCCTATTCCCACGTACCTTGCTTAGCTTTAGCTTATCCCACCAGTTTGCTTCATTCTTGGGGTGTGTCACCCACTTGTGTGTCAGCAATTTCCGTATATTGGGGATATCTGTCTCCTTGAAGCTGTATATCTGACGGCCATCCCAGTGCTACGCATGCATGATCATGTGAAACCCAATTTCTTAAGCACAGGGAACATTACCTGCGTCGTTTTTTGTTCACATCTCGTTATTAACACAACAAACCTGAATATTCTGACTTTTAGTAAAGGTTTCATATGTCAACTCACCATCTGACGGTGGTCGAGGTGGTTATCAGCAGCTACGAATACGTGAGTCACCTCAGTCCTATGAAGCTGGCCCGATTGGTTGCACTGTCTACCTTTTGATTTTGGAATGGTTGTTCTATTACTTTACTTTATACAGATATAGCTCTAATATTCAGTTTGTCTTCATTTTAGCCTACATAGCTCTAATATGCACTAATGCTCTTTCTTAAATGCATGTTGGACAACCATCTCAAGGCACCAGCAATGTGAAGGCAAATTCCAAAGCAATGTGAAGGCAAAGCTGGTACGAAGACATGAAAATCTGTGAATAATACCTAGCTCTGTAACTATCCTACCAATCTGTGACTTGTAGTAATCTGTCAATTACTGATGATATGTACAGTAGCAATCTATCACATGGTCTCATAGAAGGATTGAAAGCAGTAAGAATTTAAAAGGGAAGAAAGTAAATTGGGAGGAGAACTGACTTGAAATACCTGTTCCTATTGATACTTTGACTGCATCAATATTGGATCTATGTGATTTCTTTCATCATCTTGGGTTTTCTTTGCTATTCAAATCTGTGAAAATCAAGCACTCTATGAATACCTAGCAATCCATGACTTTGTATCATTTTGTGATTCATGGGAATTGAAATACCTGATAATTTGCTTGGCTTTGTATGTATGTGCTAGTCTCATGAGAAACACCTGGTGAGATCCAATCTGGGAGTTAGTTTGGGAACAGGCACATTGCTGTTGCTGTTGATGTCTTGGGGAGAAGAAGGTACCTGTTGATGTTGATTGCTTAGGGGTAAAGATCTGGAGCATCCAGAGAAGTCTGGCAGGGAATGGGATGTATGTACGTACCTGATGCCACTTAGTGTTTGGTGGCGGACTTGACCGCGTCAGAGGAGGAAGGCGTGGGGCGCGCGTAAGAGGAAGAAAGGCTAGCGCGGCGCGCGTCACCTGTCAGCCGAGGAAACGTGCGCTCGGAATTAGTTACTGCTATCTGCTTTTGCTTTCCCTAAACGGAATTGATTTGTGCTAGCTAATTAACTCTCTCCCAAAACGGGGTGTGCAGGCCGATGGATGTTTTCCTGCACGTGCAGGCGGTAGTCAATTCCGTTTTAAAATGGTATTATATGTTTTATTAGTTTTTCCAAGCACAAGCTTCCAACCAAACGCATCATCATCTAAGTTGCCTAGCGGGGCAGATTCCATCGATTTTCCAGGGCAACACTTCTTGCCGGGCAAAAGTACTCCAGGCTTCCATCCAAATAGGTCCTAAGTATATTTTGAACCTGTACTTATCCCGGTAGTGTAGCTGCCCTTGTCCCGGTTGTCTATCATTTTCGGATGGTCCAGCCCATGGCTGTAATCCTATAGACCTCCTAGTGCGCTCGTTAGAAATGCGTTGTGTATCAAACTTTCTACCTGTACTGATCCGAATATATACCGCAACGATCCAAGCACCAATGTGGCATTATATTCCAAATCTGGGAGCAACTTATTTCTCGATTTCTGATTAACTCTACTTCTAAATCAAGGTTTCCTTAGCTGAGGTTATGCATAAAGACTTAAAGTACATTATTCTTAATATGTATTGAAATTATCAATATTTTTTGTCGTTCTGAAGAACAAAAACCATACTGTCGTTTTGGACCAGTAATCACTATTTAGATCCCTCGTAGTTTAACTGGCAACTTCAGTACTTTGTGCCTGATCAGTCCTGACATGTTTTGCTTATGTTGGTGGCAACTTGTCACACCCAGTTTTAAGAACAAAACTGAGTACTAACTATGTGTGCCCAGGAAGTCAAATCACATATATAGTGACAAATTGCAATAGTATCAAGAGATAATGCTTTATTATATAACGAACAACAATATTATATAGAAACAAGATATTTATCAAAGTAGCGGCAATACACATTCTAATCTTCAAGTGAAGCCTTTAGAGCCACAGGGACGGTTGACTGGAGGTAACACATGCCTAGCACTTCTAAGAAACTTAACGAAGCTCCACCTTCTATTACCCATTTCTCCATCCCTTTCTATCAATAGATGTGTTTTATTCCTTAGCCTCTTGGTACTTAGAAATTGCAATCTCATATCTACTTCTTTCATACTTGGTCTATCTACTCCTTTGGATCTTAAGCACACTTCTATAAGTGAGGCGATATCATTAATGTCTTCTTGGTCTGCTTCTTCCACAACTTGAGAATCTATTATTTCCATGAGAGTCCCTTCTTGTAGTCCTTCAATGAAGCAATGAGATAAGCATTGTTGGGTGCCTGATTCGTTAATAAAAATTGGCTTCTTTCTTGTCAAAAGTTCCACAAGTATCACTCCTAAACTATACACATCACTCTTCTCAGTTAGTTGACCAGTATGATAATACTCTGGATCTAAGTAACCAAATGTTCCTTGGACAACTGTCACCACATGTGTTTCATCAAGCGATAGAGATCTTGAAGCACCAAAATCTGAAACCTTTACGGTGAAGTTGTCATCCAAGAGTATATTGGAAGACTTCACATCTCTCGGGAAAATTGGTATTGCAGAAGCCGAATGTAGATAAGCAAGTGCTCCAACCCGCTTCCATTGCAATCCTAATTCGATCATCCCATGATAGCAAGCATTTTATTGCAATATTTTCATGAAGAATGCCATATAGAGTGCCATTTGATATGAACTCATAGACTAGCAAGGGTACCTCATCTTCTAGGCAACAACCAAAAAGTTTCACCACATTGCGGTGAATGATTTGAGACAAAATAGCAACTTCATTGATAAACCGATCAATCTCTGTTTGCTCCACTATTTTAGACTTTTTTTATTGCCACAACACGTTGGTCGGACAAAATCCCTTTATAAACGGTGCCATGCCCTCCATGACCTAGAACACGAGTAGCATCAAAGTTGTTGGTTGCTTTCTCTAGTTCATCCAAAGTGAATATCTTTGTTTTGTTTGCAGCGCTTTCATTCGATATTAGTTGCTCCAAGAGTAGACCTTGATTTTTCTTGAAGTATGCTCTTCGGATTCTCCTTTGGATACCTTCTTTCCACTTACTAGTGAGTACAATCGCACCGAGTGCAAAACTTATGGATCCAAGGCCACAAGCAAGCCCAATTGCAATCCCTACATCCATTAAATGTGAACATGAATATTTCACATTTTTAATTTTGATGTATAAATACATGACTCACCGAGAATTAGATTATTTGCTTAGTGACATGACACATTTCTTTTTTTTGGATCATACTCTTTCCCATGTGGGCAACTTGTACAATTGAAGCCTCCATCAAAATTGTGGCATATTCCATTGCATTTATTTGGAATAGAGCACTCATCAATATCTGTATCGGTAAGATGGTTATGAAGGTTGGTGATGCAAGTAAAGCATGCATGCATTTATTGTCATTTCAAAAAAAAAAAAGTAATACGACGTGTGATCATGTAGAACCGTTGGTGGTGCAAATAGTTGTCTGGTCCTCTATTTGTTGACGATAATATTCATTGGAGCTATTCTATTTGTAAACAAAATCACCCCTTTTTATATTCCATTAGCAAATACTCAATAACCCTACAAATCTATACCTAAGTTACCCGCTTTTGCCTAAAATATAATATAAAGTAAATCCTAAATTTCCATACATCTTTCTCAACTCTACCATTTTGTAAGATATCACAAATTAACCTTCCACAAATTTGCATCTAGTTACCTATATGTGCTGTTACATAGAATAAACTAAAATAATCCCTTAAATCTACATATACATTATCTAAATATGTTTTTATGAAAAAGATACTATAACCCCTAATACTCTTCGAATACCCATTCCGCCATTGGTATATACTCCCTCCATCCCTGAATTGTAAGTCATTCCAAGAATTTTGGAGAGTCAAAGCATCTCAACTTTGACCAAATTTATATGATAAGATAATAACATTTATGATGCCAACTAAGTATTATTAGATTCTTTATTAATTATATTTTTATAGTATACCTATTTAATGTCACAAATCTTTGTAGTTTTTTCTATAATTTTGATCAAACTTGAGATGCTTTGACTATCTAAGATTCTTGGAATGACTTCGAATTTAGAATGGATGGAGTATATAATAATACTCTAAATATGCATACATGTTATGTGCCACCATATAGACATGCTAAAAGCTATATACAAGTACACATTACCACAGTTTATCAAGTATGAAAAATGTTTCCTTAACAAATCACAGAACAATAATGACACTAACAGTAGAACTTAATTAAGTTATATTAACAATCCATAAAAATAAATTATGTGAGTTGGTACGTTAGACAATTTATACATCTTAATTGAAATATTACAATATATATATGGAAATGATTTGATGGAAAAAAAAAAAAATTGGTAACTACAATATGTATCATGACCAAGATAGAGAATATAATACAAATCATATAGTGGATGCGCCCACCCTAACCAACAGTTGGGTGGGTTAGTTATATTTTCTATGGCTGGTACACCCCAAGTGTGTCACAACCATAGAAAGAGAAAAGATAAACAATTTTAATTAGTTACAGATCCTAAATTATCTAGAACTTGTAATACTTCTGCCTCTTAAATTTGTAGCATGTGTAATAGCATAATTAGATAGATTAGTATTAGAGAAACAAGAAACTTAGTGCAAATAAGTTTATACAAGAGAGAAATATAACCTGTACAATCATTTTTAAGGCACGGATTTCCTTGGAAGCCATCGGAACACATGCAGCGGTACCCATCACGTGTTTTTCCTCGCATGATATCTTTGCAGAAGCTGTTGTCACTTATGCACGCATATGTAGCATTATTTAGCCTAGCTTCCTGACAAGTTATGTTTGCTATAACCCATTTTATTACTACATCCTCCTGAGAGAAATCAAAATTATCATCCACAATCTCCTCATAAGTTGGATAGAAATTGTTGTGATAGGAACCATCATAGTTAGTGATGACTACCCTCTCCATATTGTTGGAGCTTGTGTCATTCAACATGTTTGTAACCGTCAGAAGCCCATCATCAAGTGATATATTGGTCACGCGATATTGTGCATGCCGTCGATCAAGAACAAGAGTGGTGTTACTTGTGCAGTTGAGTCGTAGGTTATCATTTGCGTAACAGCCTTCTTCAATTCCAAAAGGAAATGGAATGGTTATATTTCCACATAATCTCGTACAGTTCTCATTGGGCGCCGTTGGATTGTAACCTGCTTCATGGAAGACAGAGTGAGGAATTTGTATTAATCCAAGGAAACTACTAAGGCATTCTTTTGAGATGAAGAAACATGCAAGTTAATTAGTTTAGCGGCGAAGGCGTTTTTATATGTATGGCAATAAATACTGCAAGTGCAAGGATTGACACATTATTTCAATCTTGTTGAATAAGTAACACATCAATATAATGCACACCCATTTGTGACAAAATTAAATTTGTGGGTGCTTTCAGATTGGTAAAGGTATGAACTGACAATGCAATAAATAAAGATGACAAAAATAATAAATAAAGAAATAAAACGTCAAAACCTGCTCCCTCTGTTTTAAAATTATAAGATGTTTTAGCATTTCTATTTACATATATTGCTTTTACTATGTATTTAGACAAAGTGTATATCTAAGTGTAGAATAAAAGTTATGTGTCTAAAAAAGCTAAAATATTTTTAATTTGGAATGGAGAGTGAGTAAGTCATGCCAAAAAGAAACAGAGGGGCACAAACCTATGCAGCCATCTATAACATAGGGATTGCCTTCCCTTTGACCAGGGCAGAAGCAATTGTAGCCTCCTCGAGATAGTGGTAGATCCTTGCAGATGCTTTCACTATTACATGCATAGGTTTCCTTATTCTCTTGGGATTGGGCACTTGCGCAGCTTGGTTGGTCCATGATTGCAATGTCAAGTACCATATCTCGAACATTGTTTGTATTCACCCAACTTGCATAAAGATCACCTATAACGAAGTGATAGTATTCCGAAAAGATGACCTTGATACTAGAGAGCGCCTCATCTAATGGTGCAATTGTACTATTGTGGCCAAGCTTGAGAGTGAATGCTTGCCGCCCGTTGTTAATGAATAGATGGTGCAGCAGCCAAACCCTTTCACCATTACACCATTGCCCATGTTTGCCCTCTCCATGATCTCTCTGTTATCTATGCAAATACTCATGCAAGAACCAATGGGATCTGTCATATTATCACCGAACATATAGATGTCGACACCACATCCAACAACATACATACTGTTTAAATAATCAATAACAACACCACTAGGGAAATCCCAGGACATAGTGTATGTGTCCAAACCTAAGCCCATGGTGATGTTGTACCCAACAGCAGAAGTCCAAACCCTATTGCTGCCGACAACTATAGAAGTCACCTGAGTTGAGCTCAAGCCCCGGGAAGAGCAGCCTAGGGGAACCAGTTGTGTTGTCGCAGGTGAGCTCGAAGCCTTGCCGGAAGCAGCCCGGCCCTATCCCAAAGGGGTACGAGATTTTTACATCCCCACAAAGGGTGGGGCAGTGCACCAGTGAGGCATTGGTAGGGATACCAAGGTGCCCATTCCCGGTCCCAGCGGCATGCATCTTGGCCGGCAGCGCGGCGGCCAAACACATGAGCACAACGCATGTGCGAGCTAGTAGCACTCCAATGGAGCACATGGTTGTATCTCGGAGGTGTGCAGGGCTTGTTCTGGAGATGGAGGATGGTGTGGTGTGCTAGTGGCGTACTGTATGTGTCGATCTACACAGTTTTATGCTGAGTCTGTAACAACTAGTATTCTAGTAGCACCACAAAGAACAATAAAAATCTCGCTTCGTTGGACAAGTATTCCAGGTAGCGATAGTGGAACGACGACCTGGACTTGGAATTTCAGGACAAGTGTCCCATCTGATGTTATGGTCGTCGCTGGGGTCAAGAAGACTTGCCAAATGAAATGTGGACGGTCAAGAAGACTTGCCAAATGAAATGTGGACGGTCAAGAAGACTTGCCAAATGAAATGTGGACTGTGGAGTATTGCTCCTGCCTTTCATTAATTAATTGAAACAACGATGTGTGCCCTCGTGGTCAGGGAGAGATCGAAGTCATGAGTTACACCTTCCAGGTAACTCTCAGGAAGTGTATTGATATATTATATATATGTATAATATGTATAATAAATACTAAAACATTCGTTCATCTTATTGTTACCCCCCTCTATCTAAAGTGACATCACTTTTCACTTTATATTCAAATTTGTATATACAATAAAATGTGTTATTTAGCTTCTGGACAACTAGTGGAGCCATCAACATTAACTGCATCCCTTACCCCGTCACCAAAAAGAAAAGAAATGCATGCTTCTGTAGCCAAAAACATGAAACCGCCGCCACAGGTTTACATGTTCCCGCAGGTACAGGTAAGATAGACGTCAGCAAAAACTCGGAAGTAATTCATTTTTATAGCGTGTTCCTTTTGTAGCCAAAATCAGTGGGGCTTGACCGAGCAACTCCAGGGGTCTCTATTTTTGATTTGAGGGTTTCCTCCTACTCCTTTTTTTTTTTTTTTTTTTTTTTTCAACAGCATCACCCAAACTAGAGCCCTACTCATGTGGGTCTCAAATGTCAGTCACGGGTGTAGGGTGAGGGAGAAAGGCACAGCCGCGCTGCCGCTGCTAGTGCTCCTCTTGCGGAGCACCACTCCCGTATATGTATATCCACTATTACATCAACTACTCCGTGCGTAAAAATGAGAGAAAAGTCATGAGTTATTGAGTTATTGTTACTAATTGTGTAAATTCAACGAATTATGACAAAACTCCGAAATTTCTAGCTATTGTTATCGGTGTTGACCTGTGGAGTCTTCTCTCGATTTACCATGAAAAATGCCAGTAGTTGAGATGCTTCGTAATCTGATATCTATTTTAATGAAACAATAATTAAACAGATAAAATTTGTAAGAAAGCTATTGCATCGTTGAATCTTAATATATCGCAATCCTTATGGGAAGAATTTGGAAATTACAGCCATGGGCTTAGATGTTACCTCAAATGTAATTCATTTTTTTATAGCGCACTCGTTATCTTACTATTACTATTACTAATTGGAGGCTACTATTACTAAGCCTCCACGTTAATCCTCACGAGATGCGCTAAGAAAAAAGATGAATGATAGAAATTCTCACGTTAATCAGAAATATCCGCCATCAATCCATTAGCCTCTAACAACGTTAGCCATTCGATCTGTAACATTTTCTAAAAAAAAATTACCCACAATTTCCATTATAAAAATACCATAAAATAACCCCCTAAATATACATTAAATTTACCCACCACTGCCATTACGAAAAAAAAATAATATAATTAATTACAAAAAAATCCTAAGTACCTAAAAATCCAGCGTATGTAGATACCTATTGCCGTCGGTACCTCCTCTCTCTCTCTCTCTCTCGCACGCATGGACCAATTGCCGCCGCCACCGCATCCTGCAATCACGTGGAGTTTCAATCAGGAAAAAAAAAGGAAGCCACAACATTGGGTTGCTGTTCCTGGAGAAGTTGCATGATGTACGGACACTTTGTGTCCTGATCTCTCGATCCTGTTTGGAGTAGTTGCAACTAATTGATACTTGATCTTCTGTTTTGGATCTCAAAGAGGTGGTGTATATGTATATACAATTACATCAACATAATTGATAAGCTGATGGTGTCCTGTATCCGCGGCACCTACGAGATGACAAGTATTCTACGACTAAGAATCCTCGGTGTATTGAAGCCTAAAGGTGGTGTATTGAAGCCTGATGAAGGTGTTGTCAGGTGATGCAGCGTCATCCTCCGTACAGGTTAGAGCTTTATTCTGAATATAGAAGTTCTTTCCGGTGCCATTTAGTCTATTTCTATAAAGGTACATCTATGTAATATTTATTATATACCAAAAGTATACAGTTCACTTACCAATCCAAGCCAAATTCATTATAATTTTCACGACCAAACTAGAGAAAAGAGAAGAATGTTATTATATATATTTGTTTCTATATACCGGAAGACTACAAATTACAACATCATTATAGAATTTTAATGAAATCAAAATTGTTACTAATTGAGTGTTGTGTGGTAGATTAATGTTCTCAAATAAAATAATACATAGGAGTAAAGTTCTTTTTTAAGTTATTTTGGGGGCAAACTATTTGATCGACTATATAATCATTGATATATTATATTGATAATGACAATCATTATAATATTCTATTTCAATATCATCGCTACGGTTATGTACAAATGGGCAAAAGTAACCTCTAATAGTCATCTAAAATATGTTATTATGAGAAACAATATAAATAAGTAACCCATAATTTTGTATCTAATTAACCACCTACATAATATTGTTAGAAACAATATAACATATCCCTAAATAACTATGAAGAAGTTTTCAAAAATACTTTTATGATGGTCTAAATTATTCACTCATGTTATTATAAATATACCAAAAAAAAAAAAAACTAACTCGAATATTTGTATGTCGCTGTGCATATATGTAAGTACATGTAGCAAGCATGCTGATTTTCAAGCCAAATATAAGGTTGAGATTTCGGGAGAACATATGGTAAGCACACATATGAAGGTACAACGCAAAGGTGCTATACAAAGTGATTGGCAACTCAACTCTATAACAAGCAAATAACGATAAAAAAAAATAAATGAGTATTCTGTAAAACCTATTAACACATGAGAGATCATATCAACTATATATCATTATATATATTTCATTATGAGATTAATAAAAATAATAACCTAAATTTATAACTAAACAATCCACCTTTGTTATCTTTTTATAAACTGTATACCATTATGAAAGATGTATTGTAGCTCCTGTGTATTTAGAATGCTCATAAATTAACACCAAAAACAAAGTAATCCATCTTTATTGTTGTACAAAAATATCTCTCAAGTCGATCTGCATGCAAATACTAATATAATAACATGGAAAATTATGAAAAATAGTTCAGTATTTGTAAAGTATGAGGTATATCTTTGTAAATTGCGAAGTTCTACACTCTTAATACAAAGGCAAGACATAAGCTATGTTCCATCATGTAGATCAAGTAAACATGTACAGATTTGCATAAATATTTATTTTAAGAGCTAACAAAACATGGAAAATCGTCCCTTAAAAAATCATAGCAACAATAGGGACAACTCATATTAATTTTGCTATCAAACCTTAAGATTAGAATTTAGCAAAATATATATTGCGCTAAAGAAAGATCAATCCTAGAAATTTTCCCCAAAAACAAATAAAAGAAAGTGTATAGCCAAATGATACAAATAGTCACTTGTATTTATCGTATTTTATAAATATTTACCCATATCTTTGATCATGTAAACAAAATCACATGCGAATCTATTTAAATTACCCACCATTGAAAACATGATCTAAAAAACCAAAATTTACATCTAATTGCCTACCTACTATTATGAAAAAAATTCTTTCATAATCAATTAAATTTGCATCTAAAATTATCACTTAATATTTCAAAAAAAAAACAAGCTATCAACATCTTTGCCTTAAAATTTTTTTGGTAACTATAATATATTAGTATTAACACATGCATGCATGAGCGATGAGTATTTATGTTGTGTTTCATTAATCTTAAAAGTAATATTTTATTAACATCTTAGATACTACTGATACTAACAAATAATTTATGTTTTTATTTAGACATTTTAAAGATGCATAACTTCATAAGATATCAGCAACAACAACAACCATAATAGTTAAACATAATTTTTCAACTAAAAAGATATAGTAAAGATAAACTTAGGTGCCATTAATATTTGAAGCAAAAACTATGGATATAGATGAAAAAAACATAAAGATTTACTGATATGTTTGTGACAACTAGAAGGATATAACATATTTCTTATGTGTCTATTATGTTAGAAAATGAACAAAGGGAAAATCATGCAATGTCATATTAGAATTTTTTATTAGCCAATGATATTAGACAATAACTAATTCTTAAGTGTCAAGATTCTATCCCCGTGCGAGAGCACGGGTTGGTGGACTAGTGTAGCCAAAATTAGTGGGGCCTGACCAGCATTAAGTCTTCTTACGAGTACCGTCCGTGTTATGAGCTGAATCTATCAATTTAAAAGATGTTCTATGTTTTGATCGGAGAGGGTCGGGTTGAAGGGCCAGGTAAGTGACCTTGGTACTTTTTCTTCTCTAACAAAAAGGTAGAGCACACTGAAGAAAATATGTACTCCCTCCGGTTTGGTATTAGAAGTCGTTTAGGACAGCGACACGGTCTCCAAAACACAAATTTGACCTCTTGTTATTATAAAAATATTTATGGAAATGTGATATATGTATACTTTTATCAAAGTATTTTTTTAAGACAAATCTACTCATATAATTTTCACATTTACAAACTAAACAACTTAAAAATTATTGATGATTTATATTCCCAATGTTTGACCCAAACCTTATCCAAAACGACTTCTAATATCAAACTGGAGGGAGTACTTGGACAACTTTGATTTTGTGTCCTGTGCACAATTTGCACTGAAAATTCTGGAGGACCCCCTGCATGTAGTGCTCCTTTTTTTAGAAAACAAGAGCATTACTAATTTTCACTTCCCACAAGTTTTTCAAGATTTCAGGCTCTGGAATTGTTCAAAGCCCCTTTCAACATCCCATTCTTCGTGGACTTATTCAGCATTTGGACATAAAGGAATGATTTTATTTTTAAAGGTATTCAACCAAATGTCTCAAAGTGCAAGTTCAATTTTATTAAGGAATTACCCCTGTTACACAGTGTCATCAAAGGGAAAGCTGTTTTTTTAGGAAAATACTCGGAAAGCTGTTACAACAAGATTGAGTCTACTCGTGTCTCAATCCTCACACAGTATGCTGACAAGGAAAAATTGTCATGAGAAAGGCACCGTAGCAGTCATGGAAAAACCACACGATTTTTCCAGTGTGTTTCTAACCCATATCTCCCGTCACACAACTTTAATTGGGGTGTTGATTTGTGAAGTCTTCTCAAGATGTTGCTGTGCGCTGCGAGCAACTGAAATGTGCGCTTGAACTGCAAGCCATCTAGAATAATAAAATAAATGTAGTTGGAAAGCCGTTACAACGTTGTCATACGGATAGCAATCCTGTCAGTTGGACATAGAATTTCATGACTGAGTACATACTGGGCAGGAAATACTTCTACGAGAGGGTTTTATTGAAAGCGTTACCTTCACCCTCCTTATAACTTCTCTTTTATTTAATCTAGCTATCGATCTTACTTTTAGTTAAAATATACTAGTCAGCATGTTTAAAATTCCAAAAGATGGGAGCACTAAAAGTCAAGTTCGATGACTACAACTAAGAGCAACTCTACCGGTAGCTCCCTCAATTTTGAGGACCTTATTCAACAAGAGCCCTCAAATTCTTTTGTATAGACACCGACACATGAGACCCGTTCTTCCTTCTCTTTGCCCCTTCCTTTTCTCCTTAGTGAGGTCGCTGCCCCGCACTTGCTAGTTGTGTCCCCCACCACTCGTTCGTCAACAGCAGAGCGTTGGGGAGGAGGGACCCAAGCAGCGAGAGGGGCTCACTAGAGGAGAGGAGCACGTGTGCCGAGGCGACATGTCGGAGAGGAAGCCACCATTGAGATCTGAAAGGAGATCGAGAGGCGGGAGCTTGCCACAGCAAGTGTCCACCGGTGGGGAGTAGCTGGTCGCTTAAGGTGGGCACCGGCAGGGAAGAAGATGCCAGGGGAGGGCATGTGGCTAGGAGGGCTCTGCCAAGTACATGGCGTGCCCTGGAAATCTCCAGGGAGGAACCATATTAGGGGTGTTGTCGGGGAAAGAGCTAAGGTAGGGGCATCGCCAGTGAAGGAACCATCGTGTCATCTAGCTCGACGACACGTAGACAAGGAGACAAAGGAGCCAGGGGGTGGTGTCGGGCCGCACGGGATGCACTGGTAGAGAAGTCTAAATTTAAAATGCGCAAGAAGCACGTGCAAAGAAACTGCTAGAAACATTGATTTGATGGCTTGGTTCAGGCCCCTAAGAATGAGGGGTGTGAGGGGGATTTGAGGGCCCTCTTAAATTTGACGGCTCTAGTAGGGCCCTGCTGGAGTGCAGTTTTTTTTTTTTTTGGTCTCTAATCCCTTAAAAATAGAGAACCGAGCGTTGCTCGGATGGCTAGCACTTTAGGTGTGCAGGCAACCTGCCCGGGTTCGATCCTCAGCGATCGTAATTGGGGTGTCTCACCGGGATTTATTCCCAAAATTTGCAGGTATCCTCTGGCGCCTATGGACCATAAGGGGAGGCGACGCTCCCGTCGCTAGCGGAGTTTGAAGCTTTGTGAATATCTTGTAAGCGTGTATCGGTAGAAGTTCTAAGTCTAGCATACGTTACGTTCTAGGGTGTGTGGGGTGTAGTGTGCGTTGTGTTTGGACATACGTTCCAGATACTACAACTTGTACCCAATACTGAGGAATAAAAAATCCTTTAAAAGTAGAATCAGAGATCAAGTAGGGGCTACATTGAAGTTGCTCTGACAAGAATTACTTATCTTTGGATCTGTCTATTCATTCGTAATACAATACACATATTAAGTAAGACCAGTACCTCAAACATGAAAGTTCCAAACAATTTTAGTTTTCCTCATGGTTTTCGTGGAACAATGGGAAGTAGAAGTTGAACCTATCAAGCTAGTACTTTCCACCAATTATTCCTAATTGTTTTATGGACTTTCCTAGGGATTCTTGTTGTATAGACAAAACCCATCTATAATTTTTAATTTGGTTGTTATAAACCTATCAATCACTCTATGTTTCCATCAGGCCATACCCATATCAATAACTCTATACGTGCATGTTTGGTATCAATGATAGTAGGGGCATACTTGCTGGATGAGTGTCAAGTATGGATACGTGTCCTACATGTGGTGTCTAGCATGGATACTTGTCAAACATGTGATGATCCTAGATGGAAATGACTACGCAACCAATTAAGAAGCATCTCCTACAAAAGAATCGATCCTAAGGTATCATATAGTTATTGCTCAACTGCAAAGTCCTATCACCACCTTTTGTCACTTGGACCAATTGGGCTAGCTTGGCCGGGTTGGCCCTAACCTAGTTGGCGACCCTTTGGCCCGATATTCTTTTTTCATTCCAACCATTCAGTTTTTTTTTCAGAAATTTCAAAAGTGAATTCATTGAACATGTGGCACTATGTTAGAAGTGCACATTGAGACACATCTAAATAGAGACATGGAGAAAACAAGTCTGCAAATTTAACTCTCAGGTCAACACATCAATGACGCTTCAAAAGACATCATTGATGTTAAAGGCATCAGGAACATCGTGACGCCAGATAGACAAACATGCCTATGATGACCCACTATCGAGACATACATAGTTAGAATGAGTCTCCAATGAGATACATGTCATCAGAGGCACATTTTAGCCATAAATATCTCTTTTTTTTTAGCATGATAAATATCTCTCGATAACAATTATCATCGACCAAGTCAACAATGAGTAGCATACTCGGTAAGATGTCCGAAATGACGACTCCTAGACGCCAACGGCTTTGGAAGATAGTTGCCAACTACTATGGACGGGCAGAAAATCATTTGCTCTTTGCGATTGATGTTCCCCATTGGATTTTGGCCCTATTTGTTTAACTGGACTTAGTCCTAGGACTTTTTAAAAAAGTCCCTCCATGATGTACTTTCAGGGGACTTCTAGGGGAAAAGTAAAAAAAAAAAAAAAGTCTCTCCGGCTTGGTTTCATAGAGACAAAAAGTGACTTCATTAGTTTCAACTTTAAAAAAGTCCTAGGAAGGAACCAAACATGGTCTTTGACTAATCGTGAATGGAACGGACAAACGACGTTACTGAACGCCTAATAGACAGAGTTTACTACCACCGAGTAATCGATAGAGTAATCACACTCCCACGGCAGTGTGAAAGTTTTTTTAAAAACGTCTACCACTGTAGTCCACAGTCCCATATATTACATTCTGCGATGGCATTCTCCCAGATGATATACCTCATAATAAAACAGATGAAACACAAGTACACAACCTTGGCGCCAGCCTGTCCAAGCCCTCGGCGGTATATTGCAAAATTTACTAAAAAGCCTTACAACTGCTATTGAAACAATATTCAATTATGCATTATCGTTTTCGGCAAGCAGCACAATTGCAATCGAAATTTAGCGTTTAAGAAATTGCATGCGCGGCACATATGGTATTTAGAAAAAAAAAACGTTCACAAGGGAGGAATGAAGATAAAATTGGAGAAATAGGAAGGCATGTGACGTTTGTGTTAGAGTGGAAGAATGAAGTCAATTTATAGTAGAAGGGGGTTGACTATATGGGTTATGGGTACATATACAACTAGATGAATACCCCGCGCATTGCTGCGGGAAGCCACGGGATTACAGATAAAATTACTACTTATATTATTTATATAAACAAATAATTAACATAACGTATGTTAGTGAATGTTGCAATGATTTCAAAATCTACTATTTTACATTCCCAGCGTTGTCGCTAGTACGAAGAAGGAATATTAATATGTTAGAATGTTAATAGCTAAAAATCAGGATATGTATATATATATGGTGTGATGCATCAAAGACATACACATAAAAAAAAACACATATAGTTGTGCGACCTATCACTAAAACCTTGGTGCTCCATCTCATCACGTTAAAAAATTGTGCCGCCCTGTTAAAAGAAAAAGGAAAAATCAACGCATGTTGCCTCACATGGACATGCAGATAGGCTCTCTCAGCCACACGATCCTCTTGCCACTCTTCTTCTCCACCACGGACGCTTCCTGCTTCCTCCATTTTTTCTCTCCCTTCTAGAGATATCTCCCTCATCCCGTGCATGGCAGGAGGCATGAAGCTGGCAAAGGTACGCTGACTATCATGGCTGTGGTTGTTGATGACAGCAAGGGCATCATGCCGCACATCTCGGCATGTAAGCGTGGGCCAGACACAAATCAAGCTCCCGGCGTTGAGATCCAACCTAAGGCGGACGACTGCCAGGGCTAGGGATGGTAACGCCGGTGAGGGTGCATGCGCACGCACGGGCGGGCGATACAGCGTCATCGAGTAGGAAGGACGCAGTGAGCAGGCCGTCATGGGCAAACGGGCGCCGTTGCAGCATCGCCGACCGGAGCGGAGGTGATGTTGAGCCCCGGCCGGATGTCCATCTGAAGGCAGATGGAGGCAACTCGACGCATGACGCGGTGTGGTTCTGGTGTGTTGCCGAGCAGATGTGGAACAGAGATATTTAAACTCAATTTTTTGATGGCCTTTGGTTTTCTTCGGTGCGCTAGTGGCATGCATGCATTTGTTTTCTTCTGCATGCATTTGTTTGCATTGGCAGTTATCTTATGGTACTTGAATGCCTGGTGCGCTAGTGACAATTTTTTTGCTGGAGGAATCGGTAGTGGGCTGCGGCAGTGGAGATTGTGGAATGGTTTCTGTTACTCCTCATTGATGCGCACGAAGGAACGAAAAATTGAACCAATGCTACTGAGTGCTTGTGGTGGTGGGACGGGTGGGGCGTGACGAAGAAAAGACCGAGCCCAGGACGCGACGCGCCAAAAGCTACGATTCAGTTTCAATTTCAGTTACCACTCCGGGACCAATCGGAGGCCGAGAATTCCTTAAGCATAGATAGTAGGGAGCTCCTATATAGGAACTCCCGGGACCAATCGAGGCCCGAGAATTCCTTAAGCATAGATAGTGGGGAGCTCCTATATAGGAGTTTTAGATATATGCAAATGAATGCCTATACAAGTGAAAATGCATAATGGAGTCGGGAAAGGGTAAGTAGGTAAGTGCGGCGACTCAGGGCGACTCCATCCCTCCCTCACCGCCGACCACCGCGCCCACCATTCCCGCCTCTCCCCGCCCCCCCTCTCCCCTCGCTGCCACCCACGGCCACATTTCCACCTCCTCCCCGGATCTGCAGGTTTCAAGACACCTCGTCCACGGAAGGGCCCCCAGCAAGGCGCCCGGACTTCGAATCTAGTTCCGGCCGGATCGAGGGCTCGCGCCCTGCGCCATGGAGGGAGGGTCCCCTCTCGCCCGGAGGTCGTGGGTTGAGGAGATGGAGGATGAGGACCTCCGCCTCGCCTCTCGGCGGACCGACCGGTGACCTCGATGGGGATCTGCCGCGGCGGGTGACATCGATGAGGATGCGGTTGCGCTGCATTCCGGATGGCATGAGTCTCGCCTCCCCGTCCTCTTGGGGAAGTGCTGCGAGATCCGCTGCCGTCGAGCAGCCCCCCGACCATTCACGGGCGGATCGGGAGGCAATTTGGACCTCGCCGCCGGAGCCCGTTCTTGGGGAAGGGCAAAGGCAAGGCGCGACCCGGATGGGCACCAAGAAGAAGAGGAGGAGCCACAAGAGCGGATCGGTTTCATGGCTGCGGCTCGGCAAGCATACCAGCAGCGTAGCCGCCACCGCCACGCTCTCCGACATGCGACCGGCCGCGGCCGCCGCCAAGCGTGCATACCAGCTCCATCGGCAAGCTCGGGCGCTCTCCCCGCCGGAGACCGCCTGCTTCTGGCGCGACGGGCTGCGCCGGCCTGTGCTGGTGCGCGCCGCGCCCACCTCCGTCCTCGCCCACCGAACGCCCGTCGCATCCCCAGGCGCGCGTGGTCCCTCGGATGGGGGCGACTTCTTCACGATCGCAGCGGAAGAATGGCCGCCGCGCCGCCCGGGGGCGTGGCGGCGCGGTGCCACCGAGCTGCAAGGGCCGTGGTTTCAAGCGCCTCGAGGAGGGGCATGTCAAGGCGCACGCGTTCCAAGCCGGTGCTTCTCCCGCCACTTTGTGAAGGTCACCGGCGGCCGGTGTGCCCAAGCCCGCGCATACCGGGCGGGTCCAAGCGCCCAGTCACCGAGGGACATTGGACGCATGGCGTGCGCCCACGGCATGGCCTGGCGGCGAAAGACACTCCGGTGACACCGTCAACGGCGGGCGTCATGGTCCACCGGAGCCCCCTGCCGCATGATGCGGCGATGTTCGTTGACACGGTTGTCGCCGGCGACTCCACGTCGGCCGGTGGCGGGAGTCCCATGCGACGCAGCTGTCTCCATGGACACAATTGGGGATGACGGCGCGGCCCCCTCACCTCCACCGCCTCCCCCGCCTTCTCCACCACATGATGAGGATGGGGAGGCGTCCTCTGTCGTCGGCGAGGACACGGCGTGCGGGGCCGCCTCCCGCAAAGCCCGGATCATCGTGCCCCGCTCCACGGGCGGTCCAAGCTCGGGAGGACCAACTTCACCGGTGCTCCCCTCCCGCCACTATCGTTGGCACCCGCCCGGCGGTGTCTTCCACGATGATCTACGGCCTCCCGAGCAACCAATGCGGGATCACGGCCAATGAGGTCTCCGTCCGTGTGCATGAACCGGAGGATTTCGCCATCCACTTCCGGCCACGGGGAGGATCGGGACCGCGCCCCTGGCTCACCAACCGACCGCCCGGCTCGCCGCTGACTTGGAAGCCATGGGTCGGGACAGCGAATGCGCGATCACGGGAGTATCAAGTTCCAGTGCTCCTTGCGCTCAGCGTCCCGCCACTTCACGCCGGGCGTGGAGGTTGCCCAAGCGGTCTTTGGGGGGATACTTGCGCGAGGATTGAAGAGACCAACCACGGGACACGCCCGATGATGATGATAGGGAGTACTTCGTCATGGCTTAGTGCAAACACCCCACCTTAATTGAGCAGCAGAAGCTCATCTTCATCCCAGAGGCGCGCGTCATGGTTGAGGAGGGGGCAATGAACTACTCCCCGGCCTCCACTACTTTGTGTTTGTCGGGGATCATTGCGTGCGGGATTTCTCCACGCCACCGGACTCCCCTCATGATGGTGCCGACAATGACTCGGTGACAATGCTGATGATTCCTTGGGCGGTGCTGACGGCCAGGTTGAGGACGGCAACGACGGCATTGGCCCGACACCGCCACGTAACGCTGAGCGCAACGAAACCCAATTGGGGGCGACCGCCGGCACCAGCAGGTTGCCGGGCATCGCCGGCAGCCCCTTGCCGTCACCTGTGGGCACTATTAGGTGCAAAGCGCCGAGCCGGGGTTACCTGCGTGCCGATTCCATCCGCACACCTCGCCTTCCGCCCCCGACTCATCCTGCGCTATTGGAGGCGGGGGGGCGGGGAATCACCGGGGAGGTGGGTCATCTTTGGAGGCACCCTCGTCGCCCGGCGTCCGCGATGTTCGCGCCGTCCGCTGTGCAAGGTCCATCACCGCTCGGGAGCGGCCTCGCCTATGCCCCCCTATGCTGGCCACCCCGGGCCGGTCGACACCACCCTCTCCCCCTGGAAACTCCGCCGCTCCGCGGGGCTCTCGAGACACAACCTATGCATCGCCACTGCTCACGCCTATCAAGGACCTCTCGCCACCGGGACTTAATCGTTGGTGGCTTCCTCGCCATCGCCCCACAGCTGCTTCATGGGGGCGCAGACGGCCACGCCCGGCTATAGACCTTGCAGCGGATTGATGGGCGTGCCTTGTCGCCTCGAGTTCGTGCCCCGCCCGCACCTATGTCGATCCACACGGCGGAAGATTGGTGGGTGGCCCAAGTTGGCGGACCTTGTGCCGCATCACCCGACGCCTTCCCCCACTCTCTCCAATACGATGATGAACCCCCGGCGGCCCACCCTGTTGATGCCGGGGCAGGAGTGCTGTCCCCCGAGGCTGAGGTTTCATTGGTGGACGGCACTAAGGGGAGCCACCCTTCACCACACAGCCCTGAACCTCGTGCCCCCGGGAACTGCCACGGCTCGCCTCCGGCGGGAACACAGGCCGATCCTCCCACCCTCCACCGCGGGATCCCCCGATCTCACAATGGTGGAGAGCTACGTGGAGTCCTTCAAGCTGCCACTCCAAGAGCCTGTCCTGGCATCGCCCCCGCGCCTACACGTCTCCAAGGTGCCGGACACGGACTGGATTCCACGCCGCAGCACCCGGCTCACTGCTATGTCGACTTTCGGGGATCCGGCATTCGAGAGAAGGGCGCAACGTGTGCTCTTGAACAAATGGGAGAACCGCCCGTAGCAAAGATATCCCAACCACCCCCGACGATGTTGTGTCCACAAGATTCTACGGCCACTTCGGTGGGTCGGTCTTTGCATCATAAGCGAGAGGTCAACCGCAAAGCTGTTCCCCCATTAACCGTCGTCGGCGGGGCGGGCGCGTTGCGGCCAGGTGTTGATGGTGCTCGCCCCGCTCATCGCAAAATTTGTTTACTAATGAGTAACAACCACATCCTTGTTTGGAATGTGCGCGGCCTCAACTGTCGTGCTCCGGAGGAATGCAAGTCGGATCGGTTTGCGTTGAACGCCCCGTCGATCGTTTGTCTTCAAGAGGCGAAGATCGCGAACTTTGATGTATCTATGAACATTGATGTAGTGGGTGCTGGTTTCAACTACGTTGCACTAGCTTCGTTGGTACCGTGGGCGGAGCTTCGTCTCCCGCATCGTGATGTGTGGACTATACTGTCCTCCTGCGTGCGCCGTTTCTTGATCACCATCACGCTGCGGGCGGCGTCCGGAGCGGGGGGCACCGGGTGTCTCACGAATGTGTATGCCCATCGATTCGGGTTAACAAGGCCGCCTTCCTGCAGGAGCTCGGGGATGTCGCGGCGTCGTGCCCGTGGCCCCGGATTGTGGTGGGTGACTTCAATCTCATATACCAAGCGGCCGACAAGAATAAGGGGAGGCTACACCGCTCCCTAATGGCCGATTTCCGCTGCGTGCTTGACGATCTTTACTTGCAAGAGATCCACCTATCCGGCAGGAATTTCACATGGTCCAATGGCCAGGACACACCCACCCTCGAGCGGCTGGACCGAGCGTTTGTCACCACCGAATGGGTCACGCTCTTCCCCTACCACCAGCTGCGGTGTCTTTCTTCTGATTGCTCTGACCGTGCACCGCTTCTTCTTGTGCTCGACTGCGAGCCGTGGGCACGGCCAAGATTTTGCTTCAACGAGTTCCTCATCAGGAGGGATAATTTCATGGAGGTCGTAGGCTGCTGCTTGGGGGCCGCATTACCCACGTCGATGCTTGCAGAGCAACCGATATCAAACTTAGGGTGCTCGTGAAGTCCTTGCAAAGCTAGAAGACGACATTTGTGGGGGACAACCAGCTTCAGCTAGCCGTTGCACGGGTTGTCATTTACGGCTTTGACGTTGCACGGGAGACACGACAACTTTCACAGGGCGAGCTCGACCTTTACCGGGACCTCAAGGCCACCTCCTTGGGTTTGGCCTCCATGGAGCGGAGGTTGGCACGCCAGAGGGCCCGTACGAGGTACCTTCGGGAGAACGATGCATGCACTAAATTCTTCCACCTCCAGGCATGCCACAGAAGGAAAAAGAACTACCTCCTCGTGATCATCAATGATGGGCAAACCTTCACCGAGGAAGAGGCTAAGGCCGGCTTGGCTTTCTTCTACTACAACAACCTACTTGGCACCCCGTTCATCCCCAGTCACCGCATTGACTTGAGCAGGCTTGACCTACCGTGCCTCGACCCCTCCGAGCTGACGCCGCCTTCACCGATGAAGAGATACGGAAGGCCATTAGAGAGTCGCCACATGACCGTGCGCCCGGTCCCGATGGGTTCACTTCGGCCTTCTTTCGGGCGGCTGGCCGGTCATCGGCGCCGACATCCTCAGGGTTTTCCAGGCGATGTGGGAGCTAGACTTCAGAAGCTTCCATCTGCTAAACGGTGCATCCATGGTCCTACTCCCGAAGACAGCCGATCCGGGGGGGGCTCAAGGACTACCGCCCCATTAGCCTTATACACTCTGTGGGCAAGTTGTTCACCAAGACCCTCGCTTTGCGCTTGGCGCCGCGTCTGCTGGAGCTTGTCAGGTTCAATTAGTCGACTTTCATCCGGGGGCGCCGAATACATGAGAATTTCCACACAGTGCAGCTTGCGTGCCGATGGCTACATGCTAGACGGGTGTCGATGATGCTTCTCAAGGTCGATCTTGCCAAGGCCTTCGACTCAGTAGCATGGCCCTTCCTCCTCGAGGTCCTGGCACACACCGGGTTCCCCCCGCGGTGGCTGGAGTGGATCTCGGTGATGTTGTCTTCGGCCGGCCCAAGGGTGCTCGTCAATGGCCGATCGGGCGCCGCATCTGCCATGCACGGGGGCTACGCCAGGGGGATCCGCTCTCCCCGTTCTTGTTCAACATTGTCATGGAGGTTCTCAACTCGCTGATTCGGGCGAATGCGGATGGCATGCTACGGCCCTTGGGCGATCAAGTTGCCAAGTGCCGCACCTCCCTCTACGCGGACGACCTCGTCATCATCCTATCGCCCAAGGTCACGGACTTCACCTACATTCGGCGCATCTTGGAGCTCTTCGCAGGCGCCTCGGGCTTGGCAACAAACGTCGACAAGTGCGTCCTCACACCGATCAGGTGCTCGGAGGCGGAGATCACGGCGTGTAGGAGGTGTTCCCGGCCGGCGACAAGACTTGAGTCACCTACCTAGGCGCCCCCTATCCCTCAAGAGGTTGGCTCGCTACGACGAGCAACGAATCGTCGACAAGGTGGCAGCCCGGATCCCAACCTAGAAGGGAAACCTTCTCACGAAGATGGGGAGAAAGACTCTAGCACAAAACGACGCTATCTCGCCATCCCGGTGCACCTCTCCACATTTGTTGCGCCCTCTCGTCCCGGGGATCGAGGAGATTGACAAGCGGAGGCGTGCTTTCCTTTTGGGCGGGAATGGAGATGACGGGGGCGGCAGCTCGCATGGTGGCTTGGCCGATTGTCTGTGCCCCCACGGACCTGGGCGGCCTCGGGCTACCGGATCTCCGGCTCCAAGGCTTCGCTCTCCGGCTGCGATGGGAGTGGCAGCGTCAGGAGGACCGGACGCGGCCTGGGCACGGCTTCCATACCGTGTGGATAGCGTCCTTCATCGGATGTTCCGGGCCTCCGTGTACGTGCAAGGCGGGGGGATGGGGCTCGCAATCGCTCGACGGATAACTGGTTGCCGACGGGAGCGATCTCCACCTTCGCACCAAACCTGTTCCGGGCAGTCAGGCGGGCTGCGCGCGGCCGCACCGTGCGTGAGGCCTTGCCGGATTTTCAGTGGGTTGGCGACATTGAGGGCCCCGCAGGCGGCGGCTGCCATCGATGAGAGCTTGGCCCTCTCCCGACCTACTCCCGGGAGGTGTAGCTCCAAGATGGCGTCCCGACCAACTCGCTCGTGGCGATGGACGCCCAATGGCCGTACTCAAGCGTGCGCTACGAGGCTTTCTTTCCGGGAAGGGCGGTGCTTGCGGGAGCGAAGGAGCTTTGGGCGGCCTCAGCGCCTCCCAAGGTGAAGTTCTTCACCGGCTCGCCATGCATGGCCGGCCATGGACTGCGAAAGGCGATATCGACACGGACTACAGCCCAATGCTACATGCGTCCTGTGCTACCAAGAGGACGAGACCATCGACCACCTCCTCACGTCGTGCGTCTACAGCCGGCAGGTATGGAGCTTGATCCTCTCTAGGGTCGGCCTCGACAGCTTGTGCCCCAATGCAGAATCCATGTTGGTGGACTGGTGGCTTCGGCGCGCTCTACGGCTCCACAGGACTACCGACGCGCTTTCGACTCCTTGGTGCTGCTCACGTCCTGGGTTCTTTCGAAGGAGAAGAACAGACACACTTTCGAGCCAGGAGGCCGAGATAAGACGCCGCTACGACCTTCTGTCCGTCCTTCTCGACGAGGCCGACGAGTGGGTGACGGCTGGATTTCGCGGAGTTCGGCCGGTTCTGTCCGTGCTTCTTTAGAGACACCACTTCTTAGTCGCACAATTTGTTTCCTTAGTTAGTACACCACGATCCGCAACACCGTTGAAGCCGGTGATTTATTGTAATGTGTGCCTACCTAGTGCGTACCTAGGCATCTCGCCATGGCTACAATCTAGGTCGTGTAAAACTTTCCCACTCCTCTTAATGAAATACGGGCAGCGCCCTCCTTCAAAAAAAAATGCCTATACAAGTGGAAATATACAAGCACACACACATCTCTAACCCAGGATGGATCGCGAAACTAAGTTTGGAAATAAAGAATCGATGCTGAAGTAGAGCAGCGTGGTCCTAGCCCAAAGGGGTACGAGATGTTGACATCCTCTCCTTGTTGTAATACTAGGTTTGTTTAATCTGGTACGGCGGAAACCAAGAAGCAGATTCTGAATTTCCGATCCACTCTCGGGTTTTTTAGCGACAACGATCCACTCTCGGCGTCGGCTGGGCAGCCGCTCGCTGCTGCGACAGGCCTGGAGATAGATCAGTGGCCGCCTGCCATGACGACGGTGGTGCTGGACACTACGCCCTCGTCTTTGGGAGAAGGATGAGCGCCAGGACCGCGCAGATGAGGGCGAAGACGGCTCCGATGCCCAAGGCCGGGGCGTTTCCTTTGTTGAAGACGCCGTCGATGGGGCCTGCGCTGAGCGCGATCACCAGCTGTGGAACCACGACGGCGATGTTGAGGACGCCAAGGGTGAGACCCTGGCCACCGCCCTCGTCTGCGGCAACCTCAGATGCCACGGCGCAAGGTATAGTGAACAGCACCTGCGTGCATCCAATGCAATGCAAATCAACAAGCAAAGGAGTACATTAGTTTTTGGAAACAAATTCAGTAAGATGATCCTCAACAAAACACGATGTGGATGTCGTCTTACGGCCTGAGGGATGCCGATGAGGGCGAAGATAGCGAGCGCTGCGCTCTTGAATCTGTGGTCGGGGCCGGGGGAGAGCGAGGCGGCGAGCGAGGGCTTGTAGCCCTTCATGGAGACCATGCCGACGACGACCATGGCCGTCAGGAGGACGAACACCATGAGGCTGCTAATGGACCAGACGACCCGGGACGTGAGCTTCCGGCACAGCTTGGGGATGAGCAAGGAGGTGACGCCCAGCGCGATGGAGCCGAAGAGGAGGCCCACGGCGCCCTCGCGGACGCCGGCGTTGTACAGGTCCGCCTTGCCGCCCACGCCCTGTGGCTCGCCGTGGAAGATCTCCCGCCCCATCCAGTCGGTGTTGTACTGGATGAACGGGAACCACGCGAGCTGCGATGTGCCGAGTCAGTCAGTCAGTCCAATCGAGTCAATGATGAGCGAGCGGTGTGTGTTCGTATATACCCAGCTGACGGCGGTGACGGCGAGCACACCGAACATGGCAGGGGGAAGGTTCTTGATGCTCTTGAAGAGATCGACGAACAAGGAGCATGCGCCGCCGCCGGAGGCGTCGACGTTGGCTTTGTCGAGTTGCTCCTCGCCGGCGAACCACAAGGTGATCGACATGGTGATTATAATGAGGATCTGATCAACAGAGCAAAGGAAAGTGATATAATATCGATCAAAATCTCATCAGTGCAGCAAGAGACGAATGAAGCAATAACATTAATGGTAGTACTCACCATCGCAGTCAAGAAGGCGCCCTTGAGGTTCGCGCAGGCATCGCAGCACGCTGCGGTTTTGAGCCATGGGAGCCACCTGATGGATGCAGTATGGAATATCAGACAACAACACAACAGTGTGACGAATAGAAGATTCATGGAATGGGGAAAATAAGAAGGGGAATTTAGCCGTAGGACACTACAAAAATACGTATTCTGCTGGAACACACCGCAAACGGCGAAATATGCTGGGTACCATTATAATTTTGTGCTTCTTTGCTGAAACACACCGCCACGATTATTTTATTCATTTCTTAGGTTTGGGGAGAGAGAAAGCACGGGAAATGTCGTTTATACCCTCGTCTTCAACCTTCATCAGTTCACCAAAATTTGTCGTAACACACTGTCCTCAGCTGCGGCGGTGACCTTGCTTGCGGGTGCATGGCATTTGGACCAAGTGGAACTCAGTGGGTGTGGTGGCGAGCGCAGAGGAGCTAAGCTCGAGGATAGGGGCAGGAACGGAGAGGGAAGCTAATACTCACTCGTCGTCCGCGCGGCGGCACGCGCACCAGAAAGCCGACCAGGAAAAGGAGTTAGGGAGGGTGAGCGGAGAGATTCTCGAGTGCGTGCTGGCAGAGTGGCAGGGGAGGACTCGGTATGGCGCTTCCCATACCTCGATTTGGCTGCAAACCTCCCTGATTTTCAACCCAGCTCCATGTCCGCCATGGCAGTTTCTTGCGATCTATTCTGAGTTGGGACTTTGAGATGGGATGGAGGGAGCAGTAGGGCGTGGTGGCGTCAGATGGCAGCCCGTCGCGAGCGCAGCTCCGGTGAGGACCGTTGTTGCGGCTGTGGCGGTCGGGCGGGCTTCGGCGCGGCAGACGGCGGGCCTGAGTAGAGCAGCGACACGACGATGGCGAGGTGCCGAGCGCACAACGGCGAGGCTGGGTGAGCAGCGCGCTGTGCAAGGCTAGGCAAGCGCGAGGGTGCGCGTGGCGTGCGCGGGGTCGCGTCCGGGCGACACGTTGGTGGCCGGACAGGCTGAGCAGCCATGGGCTCCGGCACGGCGTGACCCTGGCTGGACCATCGCGGCACGCGGTGTGTTACGGCAAATTTTTGGTGAACAGATGGAGGTTGAAGACGAGGGTATAAAAGACATTTCCGTGCTTTCTCTCCCCAGACCTAAGAAATGAATAAAATAATCGTGGCGGTGTGTTTCAGCAAAGAAGCACAAAATTATAATGGTACCCAAAGATATTTCGCCGTTTGCGGTATGTTCCAAAGAAAATACGCTTTTTGCAATGTCCTACAGCTAAATTCCCCAAATAAGAAAATTCAGGAGATGGTCGAATCAGGCTTCGTACTCGTGCCATTTCGCGTTGGCTCCGGACAAGTATCCGAGCACGCCGCCAAGAGCCGCCGACACGGAGAGGACGGCCTGGCCAACATTGGGGCCGTGCTGTCCAGCTGCACAGCAGTAAACAGACAACATTATTATTAGCATCACTAATCCAGCGTGCCTGCGTGCCTGCGTATGATCGATTTCGAATTCAAATTCAAACAGAAATCAACTGCAAAACACTCACTAGCTAGGTCGGCCATCATCGCGCGGAGCGGTCCCTGGACGGTGTTGTTGGCAAAGTCGAGGAACCAGAAGCCAACAATGTAGACGATGGCGGCGTACCAGCGGGGGCCGGTGAACGTGCTGCAGAGCTCCTTTGTGTCGCCGAGGCGCCGCCCGATGTCCGACGAGAAACCGATCATCATCACCTTGCATTGCCAGCATCGATCATCAGCTGCCAGTATGTAGTACTGTAGAAAACAAATTAAGGGATCGCCACGGAAAAGATGGTGTGTACATACAGAGAGGCAGATGATGATGCATCCAGAGAGGACGAAGGGCCTCCTCCGGCCCATCTTCGAGGTGCACCGGTCGCTGTAGTAGCCCACGATGGGTTGCACCTGCCAATTAACCAAGTCAATTCACAGTAATCCCCGGGCCGGCATCGGAAAAGGAGGCACGAAGATGACTGGGCGTATGAAAATCTTGGTAATTATCTTATATCTAGAAAATAAATCTTAATTATCTTATCTCTTGAAACTAAGTCTTGGTAAATTTTTTAGAAGTACATATACCCACACATGCACGCAACCTCTATGAACACACGCACGTAAACCCTACCCTTATGAGCACCTCCGAAGGACCGACCCGGCAGATCTAGATATTTCCGAAGTCACCACGGGCTCCTCGTCATCGATAGGAACATCGCTTACCACTTAAAGCATAAAGCCGCTAAATCCTAAAATAAATCTAGGAAAATATGAGCACCCGTGTCAAGTCGAGAACTTGAACCCGAGTGGGTAGGTTCCACCACAAGGGACCTAACCAACTGATCTATATGCAGCTAGCAACTAAGTGTTGGTAATTGAAACCTCAAAATGCTTGAACATGAAGATGGAAATAATCGCAGGTGAGCAGTCGTTGTATTCCGGCGTGCCGCGGCACCACCAAGTCTCCCCATCCCTGCTTCTGCTCCAGCTGCCATCGCTGCCCTCACGTGCCACAATGGTGGCCCCATCAAGTGGGTCCGCCTCTCTCCTCTGCCCCCACCCCCTCCAACACACAAACCTCCCCTTTTTAGCTCTGGTGTGGTAGAGTGGCCAGCTGGCAGGGCCCCTTTTGCAGTTGGCCTCCCTTTGGTCCCACGCAGTCCGAGGGTCGGGTAGCGGGGAGAACGCCGGTCGTGGCTAGGTGCCGACCATGGTGGGCGGGTACCGGTGGTCTTTTGGGCCACACGACCGCCGACGTCTTCTCCATGCAGCGATTGGTGTCGTGGTCGGCTACCTTGCAGCAACCACATTTGGCGGTGCTAGCATGATGCACAGTTGTGGCATGTGGCACCGACCGATGATGCCGATGAGCCCCACCCTTCGCCCGTGGTGCCTCGTGGTGGCTAGGCTCGAGGTCGTGGCCATGCCAGGATCGCTACATTCTCTTCGCTTCAGTGGCGGCGTGGATCTGGCCCAAGGGGCCATATCCTGCGTCTGTGTCCTCGCCCGTGAAGGACCACGCGAAGTGGTGGAGGTCATTCTCAAACAAAGGTCGGTGAGCTAGCCATTTCTGAATGGATTCTCGGATGAAAACCCTACCCGACTTGCTCGGGTCGATGGCAGACACCATTCTTTATCACCTACCTTCTTAAAGGCATCGCCAAAGACTTCGTTCATCGCGCTGTCGATGGGGTACACTTGGGGTCAAAGTACTTCTTCGATTGCTCTACTAGCGTTGGTAGAATTTGTTGTAATCACTACCCTTCATAAACCCCATCTTTCTCCTCTACTGCTAGAGTCGCCCCTTTGGACTCGACAAATGTTTTACCACTGATGCTACTCGAGCGGATGTTTTGCTGCCGATGCCGCTTCGATCTTGCCCTCTCTAGCATATGCTTTGCTGCTAAGTGTGGGTTGGCCCGTCTTCTCCGATGATGGAGGCTTGACGTTGTATGTTTTTGTAGCGGATGCTTTGCGGCTACTGTCTCCGTCAGATTTTTTTTACCGCCATCATTGTGCCAGCCTCCGTGGCGAATGCTTTGCCGTCAAAGGGTGCCTGGTCGTTTTCCCGGCGGATACTTTGTCATCTGTGCTGTTGGAAGATTGTCATGTCTGCACGGGTGGATACTTCGCCAGCGCGGTTCCTCTGCTCTGTGGGGGGTGGCACTACGTCGTTATCTTTTGATTTGTCACAGGCTACGCTTTGTTGGGGGTTATTTATTTTGAGGCGCTATGTGTCTTTAATACACTGTGAGTGTCCTTGTGATGTTTTAACCTTACTTTTTTTAGTGAAAACGTACCGCCGTGTCTCAATCAAGAGAAAAAAAAGTTTACAACCTGAATAGATTTATGTTGATTTGATAAAACATAACGTTGTTTATCTTTATCCAAATATATATAGTAGTAAGAGATAAGACCAGAATGATAGTACGTGTATTTTAGGAGTACAAGATAATGCACGTACCACAAATCCGGAGACAGGCCCGCAGATCCATGTCAGAGACACATAGCTGTGCGAGATCCCAAGAGTCTGGGCGGGCATATATATCAAAAAAAGGTCGTCGTCGATCAGACCATGAAAACATATAGGAGAAAAAGTAGCTAAAACCATGTATGAACAAAAGACGACATGCATCGACATATGAAATGTACAGTACCTCGGAGTAGGGTGAGAGGAGCGAGAGCTGCAGCGACCAGCCGTACTGGATGCCGCAGGTGACCATGCCGGCCAAGAAGAGCCGGACGATGCTTATCGGCGGCTTGGGGCGGCTCGCATTCCCATTGCCGTCTCCCTTCTCGCCGGCGACGACGCCGCGCTCCAGGTTCATGGTGGCACACTCGAGGCGCTGCTTGTTGGCGTCCTCCTTGCCGATGTCGCGGCCGTCCATTGCTGCTACTGCGGCGTCGCGATCGAGGTGCGAGGAGCAGGAACGAAACAAGCACGCAGCCGGATTGTTGGTCGCAGGAGGATAGACTACAGAGAGGATGATAGGGACAGGCAAATGCTCACCACGGTCACGGATGGTTTAAGGCCGGGGGCCGTGTGTGTATGTATACACAACAGCTGTATGCATGTGTTGGCAAACCTGGAAACGAATGGAAGTATGTATACACATACTGATGTAATCAGTCAGTTTCGTATGTGTTTTACCAATTGACTGAATGACTATCTTCCAATATAGTTTCACCAATCAAAGGCGAGTCGTTTGACCTGCTTACCGCCCGTGATTTTAGATCCTAGCAAGCATCCAAATTAAAGTGGAATATTCAAAAGAACGTCACTAGCTAGAACAACAGAAACCATTTTAGACCCTACTATTAGTGAACTTTATTCAAACAATGAATGAAGCGTGACGGCATAGCTAGCTAGCTTTCCAGCATGCTTCCAAAGAGCAAGGAATAGAAAAGAAATAGCCGCCCCCAATATGTATCGTTTGCTTGGATGGTCTAAGGAAAGGAATTAACAAACAGATTCTGAACAATGATTTCGATGGAGACCTTTGCATTGCATTGGCGCTTCTGATCAGAGGGAAGCTAGTGTGGTGCTTATATAGTGGGGGATGGATGGTCTGTTGACCTATTGACAACCTTTTGGGTTGTTCTCTCGTCGTTTCTCTAAGCATTATTAGAAGCAACAATGTTTGTTGTATATATAATAACACGCTTCCTATAATCCAGGTGACCGAAAAACGATCAATTCTTTCAGGTGACGCTCAATCCCTCCCTCCTCACGCCGCTCCCTCTCTCCCTAAGCCCAGCATGGGAAATCCGGTGGCCTCCTCAACTCTCGACGAGCCAACCTGGTGGGGCGGTGGGCAGTGACGGTGGTTGTGGCGGGTCATGTGCTTTGGGGAAAACAGAGAAGAAGAGTGGTGCTGCCTATCAGGAGGAAAAAAACGATGATTTAACCGTTGTCGCACAGATGAGCTCGTCGCCCATATGAAATCCAGTTCCTAGGTGACTAAGTTATAGCATCCCCATATAATAACTCTTTTATTTAATATTTATTATTTATTATGTGGTAGGTACTAAGGATATAAATTGGATTAGACAAGTAGTGGAAGGGGGCACTTTTAGTGTCAAATTGAATAATGAGATTGGACCATACATAAAAAGTTACAAAGGTGTTAGACAGGGTGACCCCCTATCCCCAATCCTTTTCAATCTTATTGCTGATTGCCTGACCAGAACGGTGCATCAAGACCAAAATAATGGAATCATTGAAGGTTTAATAAGCCATATCATACCCCATGGTGTTGCCATACTACAATATGCAAATGACACAATTATGTGTCTAAGCAATGATACCGCCAAGGCAAGAAACCTGAAACTTCTGTTATATCTATATAAGATGATGGCTGGCCTCAAAATTAACTTCAATAAAAGTGAAATAGTGATGATCAATGATGATGAGAATTTAGCTCAAACATATGCTGACATCTTCAATTGTCAGATTGATTACTTCCCCATTAAATATTTGGAGGTCCCAGTGTATCCTAGCAGACTGCACATTAGGGATTGGCAACCCCTTATGGATAAAAATTCTAAGAAATTGGTAACCTGGAAGGGATCCTCTCTTTCTATTGCAGGCAGATCCACCCTTATTACTTCTAGCCTTAATAGTGCACCTACTTACCACATGTCAATATATTTACTTCCCAAAACTGTCATCAACAATTTTGATAAAACCAGGGGACGTACCAAGAGAAAATATCACTTAGTCAAATGGACTAAAATTTGCAAAAGCAAAAGGAAGGGTGGTTTGGGGATTAAAGAATAAGAAAAATGAATATCAGTCTGCTACTCAAATGGTGGTGGAAGCTTGAAAATGAAAATGGTATGTGGCAAGAGATCATTAAGTTTAAATACTTAAAGATAGATGGAATCAGTTCTGTAAGACACAAACAATCTGACTCACCTATCTAGGCTGATATGCTCAAACTCGAATATTTGTATCTTCAGGGGTGGAAAAAGTTGTCAATAATGGGGAATCAACCCTAGTGTGGGGAAACTCTTGGGTCAGGGACCAACCTTTAAGCCTCTTATTCCCTGACCTGTACAAATTATGTGAATAGAAAGAAGTAACTGTTCAACAAATGATTGGTGGATCCATTAATGTCACTTTCTCAAGATGGTTTCCTGGTAAACTATCTGCAGAATGGATGAATATTAAAAACGAAATTTCTCCCATCAACTAAATGGTGACATGGATAAGAGCATTTGGAAACGGGAGAAGAATAGGAATTTCTCTGTCAAATCTGCTTATAATGCCCTCGCCGCCTCATGTTGGTTATTATGCAAAAAGAATTTGGAAAGGGAAAGTCCCTGCCAAAATTAAAAAAAAAATATGTGGTTAATCTCTAATACTGCCATTCTGACCAAAGACAACATGATTAGAAGAAATTGGACTGGTGATCCCTCATGCTTTTTTTGTCAACAATCTGAAACTATTAACCACCTATCATTCACTTGTCCTATTGCCAGAGTCATTTGGGGACCATAGCCAAATGCATAGGCGCTGAAAATATTCCAGTTTCTCTTGAACAATGTTGGAAGTGGTGTGACAAATGGTTACCAAATGGGTCCAAATTCCATACTACTAGTATAGGGGCCATTTGCTGGGCTATATGGAAAAGCGAAATGACATTTTTGTTTTAATGGGAGGAAAATCATTAACCTATTGGAATTTTTTTGTCATTCATGTGCTTTAATAAAATACTGGGCAGGTCTTCATGGCGCCGAGGACAAAGAGGCGTGGATTCAAGCGGTGGATGCTACACTAGAGTTCGCAACGAAACTGCTGGCCCAGAAGAACAAAAGTGTCAGATCCACTTGCTACAAGATGCTGGGGACGATAAAAGCAGTCAACATGGCGCTAGTCTCTATATGGCGCTTGAACCAGCGTTATTTGGCTGTTTTTTTGTTGACAATCTTGTCCTTTTATGTCTCTGGTTTGTATCCTGGCTTTTATTTTATTTATTTATTTATTTTGGGGTGGGGGTGATCTTAGTTCTCCGATTACCTGAACCCATCCCTAAAACAGTTGTATTTCCGTTATCAATAGAATGGAAATGGGTTTCCTTGCTAAAAAAAGGTAATAAGGATATAAATTAAGATGCTAACTTTCAATCTGTTAATGGACGCAAACGTTACCATGTAGTGTATGTATGTACTTGTTTAAGAATACCAGAAGATGCATTGGACGACACAGGCTTTAATTTTACACAACACACATTTACCTACGTATACTTGAACGTGATATATGTTAACCACGCCCCAGTCGCTGCATCAAAAAACATCGACTTCAGATCATGACAGCTGGTTAGCTAGCTAGGTTAGAGAAGATTCGTGTGTGCCCTTGCGTACCCCTCCCGATCATGACTGCAATAATCTAAGTCACGAACATGCAGTCAAGCTCACGAGGTAAGCATATATACTAGTGGTAATTTTAAGACCACTCACGAGGTCAGCATGCCGTTGTTTCGTTGGCCACAACACGGTAACTGAAACAGTGAAACGCGAGCTCAGCTCGGCGATTTGGAAGACGCAGATTCGTGTGTGCCCTTGCGTACCCCTCCCGATCGAGATTATATTCAAACAGCCTAATAATGTCATTATCTGTTAATTAATTATCTATGCATGTATGAGTATTCGCAAACAATATGGCCGCCGTTGTTTTTGCTCGGAGCCGTGGATTCACAGCCAGAGAAGGTCAAAGAAAGCAAGGCTGTGGTGACCGATATAATAATTTGTCGGCACCGACTCGCCAGCATATGCCGCCCACATTCGAAATGCATGTACTAGTGGGCTAGAGTGGCGAGGCCGACCAACTTCACGGGCCAAAAGACAATGGAAACTTCGCGTCGTCCATCGTTCCCACCCAGCCAAAGACAAAGACAATGGAACACGCGCCCACGGCATCTTACCCATGTCAAAACCCGTCGGCCGGCCCAACCCAACGCGCGCGTCGAGGGGAAACCATCGGCCCAACCCAAACGCGTCAAGGAAAACCGATTTCGCGAGGCTATAAAGATGGCTCGTCCTCACCTTTGCATCTCCACATCACTAAGCCATACCAACACAAAAACGTCACGAATTGGCTTATAATCCAATCAGTGGTGGAGGTGGCGGATTTTGACGCCTAAGACCACTTAGACTAGTACGTCACAATTTAAGATCCATTTGCATAATAAACTTGATAAAATAAATGTCTAACTAGTGTCGGTCGGTTCATCGTCAACTCCCTCGCCGCAGTAGGAAGGACACCGAACCTACACGTGGAAACATGTAAATTTTAAATAAATTAGATAAAAAAATACGCAAAAACATAATTGAAAGCGGAAATATGACAATTAAATATGAAACAATCTACAAATCAATACATAAATAATATCAGCTCCTGATTCAATCTACATTCATCAATATCCTCATGTGGATTGGGAATGGGGATTCAACACAAAAATTGACCGATTGGGGGAAGCTGAAGAACAAAAGAGGAGAGGTCGCCGGCGCCTTGGGGCTTGGGCACTTGGGGGCCGACCGCCATGCTAGGGAGGGAGGCCGCCCGGCGCCGCCCCGCTGTCCGCCACCGCCACTCGCCTCGCCTGCGGCGCCGCCGCCACTCACCCCGCGCCCGGTCTTTGTTGGCCTGCTTGCCGTAGTTGGCCGCCCACGGTGGGTGCTGGTGGCTCTTGTTGCAGATTGGCCGGCCGCCCGCTAGGGTTGTAGAGCGATCACGACGCGAGTCGCGAGGGTGATGACGGATTGACGGAGTCATGCAGCGACGCGAGGGGAGGATGCAGCTGGTAGGCCATGGTGGGTGTGTTTTACTGGGCCACAAAGCAAGCTGGGCCGATGAATTAATCGTTGGGCCTTGGAAAAATACAGGGATATAAGAATTATTTCGCCCACGATAAGGCCATGGCCTTAGTGGACTTAGGCCCATCTCCGCCCCCGAGTCCAATGGTAGGACGGTCAGTTGGGACGCGCCCCCACCGGGGTTCAAATCCCGGTGCTCGCGACCTTTCCCAGGATTTTCCCGTGATTTACCGGCGTTATGCATTAAGTGGTAGCGGCGTTCTGTCCGACGACGACGCAGGCGCCTGTGGTGACTTCGAGAATCTCTAGATCCGTCGGTGCTCGGTCCTTCGGAGGTGCTCATAGGGGTAGAGTTTGCGTGACGTGTGTTCATAGGGGTGAGTGTGCGCGCGTATTGTGAGTGTCTACGTTATACTGTGTAATTCTCAAAAAAACACGAACACGCCCCACGGCCTGTTCGCGCGGTTCGAGAGGGGACGGCAGCGGCAAGGTTCATAGACAGCAGTTCAGCGCCCGAGATGAGGGAGGTGATGCTCGCCGTGGCCAACGGGCTCGGCTTCCTCCCCGTGCAGATGGTCGTCGAGGATGGCAGCTTCCTAAAGGTCGCCATCGACAGGGAGCTCGGCCAGCTCGCCAAAGCTGCTTGAAGTTCTTTACTTGCCGCTTGGAGTTTCATTGTGTACTAAATTTTGGTGTGTTTCATGCTACTAATTACCACCATTTTTACTTGTACTTACTCTTGTAGTAAGTACTGCATACTGTTTGTTCTTTGATCACGCAAATACAACCAAATATACTCATTCGCAATAGTATTTTTTTATGAGTACGAACGGCGTGTTCTATGCCAAGACATAAGAAAACTACGTGATTGCTAGAAGCAATATAATTTGTTGAAAGTTTACACCTGCTCATTTCTTCTCTTTTTCTTTTTTTTTTTTTTCTTTACAAACACCTGCCCATATCTTTGGACATTCCCAAACGCTTGTGGTGTGGGTTGATTACAATGACGATATATATGTGGTCACAGTGGCCATGAATTCGGCTATGAATTCTACACTTGGGTTCGCTTTTGAAAATTTGCTTTTGTAGGACAATCTTGTTGACCTCGTACACGCTCACCGGAGCCGTCCCTACCACGCTGTCCCTGATCTTGCATTGGCATCTAACCATGTCTGGGAGCTGGCCACCGCTTGTTCAACATGGGGACCGGGCGCCATGTAGGTTGTAGAACTTAGGGAGTGCTTGATACACGTCTTTGGGGACAAAACACGATGATTTCAAATTTGTTTGTTGTCCCCTTGATCATCGCAAAAGTTTGTATAACAATATGATATTAGAGTTGCATAGTATTGCACACATCCTTATCCTTTGTAGTGATCTTCTCATGTGTCCACCCACTATCAAGTTAGGTTGCTTAGGATGGTATTTTGGTTTCCTCTAATGCTTCGAATCCTCCTTGTATATATCCATGGCCCGAAGAGAGAAGCATAATATGTAACTCTATTTTTGAAAAAAAAATTGTATGGAGTCATAGGCATATTGGGAATAGGAGTATATATATAGTAGTCATCGGTGTTGATCTAGCTTATAAGCATGCAAAATGTTGGTGCAGATCATCCATAAGTGTTGATGCATCATTCATTTATCATGAGTGTGCTCTAAAACTTCAGCCACTAGTAGTTTGGATGGCACAATCCACATTGTAGGGGAGAACGTGAGGATTTTAGACTCAGGATTATTATTTGGCTATACCTCTATCAAACTCTAAAAATATACTCTCTCCGTCTCTAAAACGTTATCACTACGCTTCCCGAGAAGCAAATGTCGACAATTATGTATTAAAATATATAAATATTCATGCTAAATAATTAGCATCATCGGAAAGATCTTTAACTCTAGTTTTTAACAAATTTATTTAAAGATTTTAATGGTACACATATTTTCTATAAATCGAGTCAAACTTACATCCCACGGCGACATTCTTTTTAGGGATGGAGGGAATATATCACAAATAAAGCACCGGGAATCGTCCATGGCAATTGGCAAAGAGCGATGTTGTGTGGCGTCCTGTCCTCCACTGCGTCTTCCATTTTGAAAGCCGTTGGTGGCTTCTTCTGGTAATTATCTGTTAATTAATTACCCACATGCATGTATGAGTCTATGCGTTTTTACATGATTCGCAAACAATACGGCGGCTGTTGTGTTTTGCTCGGAGTCGTGGATTCAGAATCACAGCCAGAGAAGGTGAAACAAAGAAAGAAAGGCTTTGGTTCCTTTGGACCGGATATTATAATTTGTCGGCACCGACTCGCCAGCATATGCCGCCCACATTCGAAATGCATGTACTAGTAGGGCTAGAGTGGCGAGGCCAACCGACTTCACGGGCCAAAAGACAATGGAAACTTCGCGTCGTCCGTCGTTCCCACCCAGGCAAAAGACAACAGGAATCACGCAGAATCACGCGCCCACAGCATCTTACCCATGTCAAAACCCGTCGGCCGGCCCAACCCAACGCGCGCGTCAAGGGAAACCATCGGCCCAACCCAAACGCGTCAAGGAAAACCGACTTTGAGAGGCTATAAAGATGGCTCGTCCTCAGCTTCGCATCTCCGCATCACTAAGCCAAACCAACCACCAACACGTCCCAAGAAAGCTAGAAGAGACACAAGCTGAGGGGCTGAGACACACAAGGCCCCGAAGATGAGCGTGGAGATCCTGGACGGGAGCACGGTCCGGAGCTTCGTGGAGGACGAAGGCGCATTCAACACCTCGGTGGACGGCCGGTTCGCTGCTCTCGATGCCGACCACGACGGCCTGCTCACCTACGCCGAGATGGCCGGGGAGCTCATGAGCCTGCGTGTTCTGGAGAAGCACTTCGGCGTGGACGAGGCCGCGGTGGCGCCCGACGAGCAGGGCGCTGTACCGCGGCCTGTTCGCGCGGTTCGACAGGGACGGCAGCGGCAAGGTGGATCGCAACGAGTTCCGCGCCGAGATGAAGGAGGTGATGCTCGCCGTGGCCAACGGGCTGGGCTTCCTCCCCGTGCAGATGGTCGTCGAGGAAGGCAGCTTCCTCAAGGTCGCCATCGACAGGGAGCTCGGCCAGCTAGCCAAAGCTGCTTGAAGTTGTTCAGTGCAGTTGCTACTTGCTGCTTGGAGCCTTGGAGTTTCGTTATTTATGTACTAAATTTTGATGTGTTTCGTGCTAATCATTACCACCATTTTTACATTGAGTTACAGTATTTATACTTATTCATGTAATAAGGAGTGCATACTGCTTGTTCTATGATCACACAAAGTTTTAATACGAGCAAATATACTAATTTATAGCAGTAATTTTTTTTTGTTGTTAGTACAAACGGCATGTTATATGTCCTGATTTCAGTTCGGACTCAAGAAAAACTACGTGATGGCTACAAGCAGAGTCATTTGTTGAGAATTCACACCTGCCCATATCTTTGGACATTCCCAAAAGTTTGTTGTGTGGTTTGCTTATTGTGGCTATATATGCTGCTCCAAGACTACAGTGGCTATGAATTCTTCACTTGGGTTCACTCTTCAAGATTTGATTTGGTAGTACAACCTTGTTGACCTCATACAAGCTCACCAGAGCCGTCCCTACCAGGCTGCCGACGATCTTGCATTGGCGTTCGACCACGTACGTCGATTTTACCAGGAAGTCGGGGAAGCTGCAGCCGGTTAAAGGGGCTGGCCACTAGCAGGTTGCGCCGCCGCTTGCCCAGCATAGAGGCCCATGCAAGTTGTAGAACTTAGTGAGTGCTTGATACAAGTCTTTGGGGAGAAAACATAGTAATGCCAAATTTGTTGTTGTCCGCTTGATCCTCGAGAAAGTTTGTATAACAATATTATAAGATTAGAATTAGAATTGCCACAATATTGCACACCCTTAGCATTTGTAGTGATCTTCTCATGTGTCCACGGCCTTGGCATCAAGCCAAAAGCTAATGATACCCTTGTTCGCTGCCAACTCCATGTCGGTAATAACCTCGATGTCGCCAAACGCACTAGAGAGGCTTTCAAAGCTAGGGTGTTTAACATGTTGCTTGTTGCTATATATGCAAACGCAAACCCTCAACATGGATTTGACCACACCAAGTTTTTTTTTTATAATAGGGGAGGATGTGCCCAACCTGATTTCAATGTCTCTGAAAAGCCAAATAGTTTACGAAAAGCATTGTTAGTTAGATAGTCCCCAATGCTACTACGCTAGGCTTACATTGTGTTACTAATTACAACATCATGAGTGTGTATGGCAGCCTTGCACCGTAATGACGAAGGTATTTGTTGGCGGGTTGGCGTGGGAAACGTCGTCTGAGGCGCTTCGCCAGCACTTCGAAGTATATGACGAGATTGTAGAGGCTGTCGTCATCACCGATCGTGTCTGTATGACTCTGTCGATCTCTTGGCAGCCTTGCACCGTATAGATGGGCCTCGGTCTTGCAAGCAGTGAGGGAAACAGCCAGCGAGCGAGGAACTACCAAGTTAGGTGGCTTGGCATGGTATTTTGGTTTCCTCTAATGCTTCAGATTTGCTTGCCTTGTTAAATCCAAAGCCTGAACAGAGAAGCACAACACGTAACTCTATCACTAAAACATTTTGTATCGAGTCGTAGGCATATTGGTACTAGGAGTATATATATATAGTAGTCATCGGTGTTGATCTAGCTTATAAGCATGCAAAATGTTGGTGCAGATCATCCATAAGTGTCGATGCATCATTCATTTATCATGAGTGTTCTCTAAATCTTCAGCCACTAGTAGTTTGGATGGCACAATCCACATTGTAGGTGGAGAACGTGAGGATCTATGGACTAAGGATTATTATTTGCCTATACCTCTATCAAACTCTACCAATACATATCACAAATAAAGCACCAGGAATCGGCCATGGCAATTGGAAATTAAGAGCAAATCTTGTGTGGTGTCCTGTCGTCAGGCGCTGGACAGATCAATTTGCACCGAGCCGGCACACGCTTTGTCCACTGGCCTGCAACGTGCACGCACCGACGCGCCCACAGCTTCTTAACCACGTCAAAACCTGTCGGCCTAACCCAACACAACCCAACCCTTGATTATGGTGTAAAAAGACATTTTTACCCTTGATGGAAAAATATAAAAATCCTTGGTGGAGACGTAATTGTAGTTAGTGGTTGTATAATTCTAGTTATCCTAGGTCCAAAAAAAACATAATTCTAGTTTAATAAATCTATAAATTGAAAATGTTAGTGGTTGTATGCACTTGATCGAAGCTTGTACTTGCTACTGAAAAGTTGCATGATTCATGGGTCTGGTCAGTATGTAGCTAGTTTCTTTCTGGAGTATGGTACAGGCTAATTAAGGGTGTGTTTGGTTGGGCTGTGGTTTTTGAAAAAGCTACTGTGGGCTGTGGCTGTTGGAAAAACAGCTGTTGGAAAAGCAGAAGCCCGTTTGGTTGAACATAGGTGTCTTTTAGGAAAACGGTTGTAAGTGGGCCCACATCTCATCTATGACCCACATGTCATCCACTCAATATATTTTACTCTATTTTTTTTTGTCTCTTCTTCCTCGGAACCGTATGGACAGGCGGGGAGCACCCTCGCGTTGCGCGCCCACGGATGGGGAGTAGGGGAACCGGCGCCCTTGCGAGGGAGGTCGCTGCGGACCTCGCGTTGCTCACCTGCCGGAGTGTGGAGGAGGGGGAGCTACTGGCGGGGGGGTTGCTTCGGACCTCGCGTCGCTTCATGACAGAGATGGGGAGTAGGGGAGCCCGCGCCGGATGGGAGGAGTCGGACCTCGCGTCGTTGAGCGGCGGCCGGATCCGAGGCTCCGGCTTGGGGAGGAGGAGGCAGAGCCGCCGCGCCCATCCGCTCTACGGTGTGCCATCACGGGAGGCGGGCGCCCATCGCCTCCGTGTGCCCGTCGGCTTTGCCACCGCTCGTGGGCCACCAGACACGGGCTCTCCCGAGGGGCGCAGCGGGCGGGGACGGGGCTCGTCCGGTGGGTTGCGGTGCCGCGCCTTCCTTGGCGCGGCGGCGGGGGGCGGGCCCTGCCAGAGGGCGCGGCGGGCGGGGAGGGGCTCGCCAGAGGGGCGCGGCGGCGGGGACGAGCTCGCCCTCCCGGGTTCGGCGGCTGGGATGGGCCTCGCCGCCATGGCGCAGCGGGCGGGACAGGGGAAGGGGCGACGGTATGCGAGAATAGAAGGGCGAAACGTTATTTGCCCCATCATAAATCGGTGGCGGTGGGTAATTTTTCTCCAACTTGTCCATCCAAAAGCCAAAGACAAAAGCAGGGTATGAGGTGCTTTTGCATTTACACTAGGATGAAAGCTGCTTTTGTTAAAGGTGCTGTTGGCTTTTGACCCCTTTGGTTAGCTTTTGGCTTTTGGCAAAAGCAAAAGCAGCCTAAAAGCCCAACCAAAGGGACCCTAAGTAACGTAGCACAGGTCAACAGCAGGGTCATTGGCCAAACTCTCGCTCGCTCGCTTCGTGCCTGCCTGACTGACTCCACAAGGAGTATTTGTACTTATTCATGACCACCATTTTACATTGAGTTACAATATTTGTACTTATTCATTACCACCATTTTACATTGAGTTACAGTATTTGTACTTATTCAGGTAGTAAGTACTCCATACTGCCTGTTCTATGATCACGCCTGATGCGAGCAAATATACTAATTCTTAATAGTATTTTTTTTTTTGTGAGTACGAACGGCGTGTTCTATGTTCAGACATAAGAAAGAACTATAGTTTGTTGAGAGTTTACAACTGTTAATTTTTTTTTTACAAACACCTGCTCATATATATGTTTGGACATTCCCAAACGTTTGTGGTGTGGCTTGATTACAATGGCGATATATATGCGGCTTACAATGGCTATGAATTTGGCTATGAATTTCTACTTTTTTTTTTAATAAAGGAATTAACATTCCGACCTCCGCGGTATCGCATACAGCCTAAAAGCCTTTGCGTGACCACACATAACCAAATTTATTACAAAAACTAAGTATAAAAAAACTTTTTAGTACACGAAGATAAATGTACTAAAGATCTACTACATCCAAAAAAAAGAATTGAGTTTACTACTCAAGACAGTGCTAAAGATATCGATGTCGCTTCCCGACGGTCTTCGAATCAGCCACCACGCCTTGAACAACGTGCACCAAAATGCATTTAAAAGAAACTCATTGGATGGAGATAGCCCCACTACAGCCGGCAAATCGGCCGCCCACGCTTTGAAATCGTGTGCCTTCACCGTTACCCCTCCACCTTCATGTATCGGTGGCGTTTGGAATAGCCACCATCGATCTTTTGTGCGGGAGGAAGACCCCGAATTGTCTTTGATCCGCCGACTTTTGTGCGTTGTCGGGTCGCCGAGGTGCATCGTGACACCAAATATTGTCACCAATGGAAAAGCATCCGCCCCGGCGAAGGAGAGGTCGTTGCTCACTGTTAGAATACGTGAGGAACGGCTACCATTGCAATGCAAGAACACCTCCGCAATACCTTGAGGAAGGAACATGACTTCCATAGGTGTCATCGTTGCAAGCTTTTGCCCGAAGATCTTGCACGCTATGACAAAGACCATCTCCGGCGAGCCAAGGTAGGCGATGACATGCGGGGCCCCGGATCTGGTCCCACGACCATGGATCGCACACACACCGGGAGCTCCGCCATGCCGTCATCACCACCGAGGTAAAGGGCACTGCCTCCTCCGTAGATGTGGAGAAGAAGCGCGCCGATGTGGACCGGAGTCGATGCTTTGGCGTAAAAACGGGGCCCCACGCTAACCATCTCCATGGGCGTCGTCTTGTGTAGTATGGAGGACGCGCGCACCACCGCTCGACCCAAGGGAAAGTCGGATCCGGAGAGGGCGGGGTAGGAGTGCCCACGACACTACCCCGGATCGGAGACGATGGCGTAGGCGCCGCGACGAGGCCTTCCCGTCGGCATGCAACCCGGACACCAGTGGCCGGGCGACGTGGGGCCGCGGAAGCACGCCGCCCACGGAAGCCGGCGTGGACAGCGGGCGACCGGCGGCGGTTGGGCACGGCGTCGTCGAAGTCGATCAATCTTGGGGATGGAGAAGAAGACCCGTGCGACGATGGCGCACCATCATGGAGATATAGAAGGCCGGCACGACGACGAAGAACGCGGAACCCGCGACGCCTCAATCCGGGGCGCGCCACCACCCACCACTTCCTCGCATCCCTTCTCCGCCTACTAGAAGAGGCGCGCGAGGCGTTCTTGGGCGGGTGGAGTAGATCTCTAGCCCGGCGCCGGCGGAGGCGAGGGCGGGCAGCGGCTCCATCCGGGACTCTAGATCGGGGTGCCCAAGATAGACGGCCGATCGCCTCCAACGTATCAGGCCCATCCTCATCACCGCCTACATCCCCGGGGGACGCTTTGTCTTGGCCGCCGAAGTCCCGCGCCTGCTCCTCGGCCGGGATGCCGGCGTCGCGCGGCTGAGCCGCCAGTCCGACCCCCGGACGCACGCGGTAGCCCGTCACGGTGGAGGCCACATCGGGGCACAGATTCAGCAAAGACTTCTTTGCGGGGGCGGGGCGACCACCATGGCCGGCCGTCCGTCGAAGATCTCGACAACGCCGCCATTGCAGCTGGGAGCGCGCTGCACGGGGAGGTAGGGTGGCGGGTGGGGGGGTGGTGGAGGAGGGAGGTGGGGGGGGGGAGGGACGGGAGGGGGCGCCAGCCGCCGAGGCCGGCCGCCCGGCGGCGCGGCGGCACCGCCGCCGCCCTAGCGGCCTGGCGGCCCATTCCGCCGCCACACCCCATGAATTCTACACTTGGGTTCGCTCGAAGATTTACTTAGGTAGGACAACGTTGTTGACCTTGTACACGCTCACGGAGCCGCCCCTACCACGCTGCCCCTGATCTTGCATTGGCGTCTAACCACGCACGGTAGAACTTAGGGAGTGCTTGATACACGTGTTTGGGGACAAAACAAGATGACTCCAAATTCCTTGTTGTCCCCTTGGTCATCGCAAAAGTTTGTATAACAATATAAGATTAGAGTTGCCACGGTACTGCACACCATTATCCTTTGTAGTGATTTTCTCATGTGTCGACTACCAAGTTAGGTGGCTTGGCCTGGTATTTTGATTTCCTCTAATGCTTTAGATCCTCCTTGTATATATCCATATAGCCCGAAGAGAATCCATATAGCCCGAAGAGAAAAGCACAATATGTAACTCTATTTTTTTAAAAAAAAAATTGTATCGAGTCGTAGGCATATTGGTAATTGGAGTATATTTATAGTAGTCATCGGTGTTGATCTAGCTTATAAGCATGCAAAATGTTGGTGCAGATCATCCACAAGTGTTGATGCATCATTCATTTATCATGAGTGTGCTGACTGTGCTCTAAATCTTCAGCCACTGGTAGTTCATATGGCACAATCCACATTGTAGGGGTAAGAAAGGGAGAGGATATTTGAACTCGGATTCAGAGAGACAGGTGGAACTGGAAGTGACCGACACGCAAAACAAATTACCATGCCAATATTAGTAGAGATAAATGCAATTTATTGAGAAAAGAAAAAGAGAAAATAAACAACAAAATATGTAGGTCGAGTTGGAAAATTTAACGCCACATGTCGGGTGGCGTCCTGTCAGCAACTGTTTCGAAGCTTGGTGGCGGTGGTGGACAGACCAATTGGCACCAACCCGGCACACACGCTTTGTCCACTGGGCTGCATCCTGCACGAACCGCCGCGCCCACAGCATTTCAAAAAATGTCGGCTTGACCCAACTCAACCCGTCTGTTGTTGCTAGAAAAACTCAAACCCGTCTGAAGAAACCATCGGCCCAAACGCGCCTTCGAGGCACGGCCGAATGCCTGAACTCCTATAAAAAACCAGGACGGGTCGCGCTCACACCAGACACAGACCCGAGCAGAGCGAATTCTCATTTTCCACGCACACGAACACCGGGGAATACGAAAATGGGCGTGGAGATCAGACGGGAGCACAGTGCGGAGCTTCGTGGAGGACGAGGGCGCCTTCAACTCCTCGGTGGACGGCCGGTTCGCCGCGCTGGACGCCGACCACGACGCCTGCTCTCCTACGCCGAGATGGTCTGGGAGCACATGAGCCTCCGTGCACAAGCACTTCGGCATGGACGAAGCCGCGGTGGCGCCCGAGGAGCTCGGGGCGCTGATCCTGTGTATTTGCCTAATGAAACGACTGCTTCACATGTTTGTTACATGTCAAATCAGTGTTCCTGTAGTGTGTTTGACTGCATTGTTTGTACAACTTGTATTGTGCCGTAACCACTGCAACGATAAGCGGTGCGGACAAATTCCCTTCCGATGGATAACAAATGGAGGATGTAGGTTGAATGTGAGTCATCTGTTTTTTTTTTTCTATGTCCCTTTAACATACCAAGATGGCAAGATCTTATCGGCAGTACCACAAGTCCAAAACTACTAAATCATGCATGGGAAATCATGAGCCGGCGGCCGGCCGGCAGGGCTCAAAGTTGCCCTAGTTCCGACTAGGTGAAATTTTATATGTTGTTACCGCCCACGCATTTGTTTATATAATAATAAAAACCAGACCACTCAGCTATCGCCCGATGCTCAATTTATCGTTGAATTAACAAAGTGACCTTTTAGTCCCTGAAGTTTTCTTTGTCTTTTGCGCTCAGCTTGGTCTCTAAACTATCAAAAAGGTCATATTTGGGTACAATCGTCGGGCTGAGGGCGGCATATGGCTAGGGTAACAAACTCAAACTCGATTTCTTAACTAATCGACTCTTTATAATATAAATCTACGAAGCCTGGATATGGAAACTGGATAGCGATGATGGCAGGGTCGATGTGCCTCTACTTGCCGCACGGCCCTGTTAGGGTATGGCGTTGGGGCGCCCGGCCACCCTTCTTGGGCCCCTCTCGCTGCCCCGTTTATTCGACCGGAGATCGCGTGCAGCCCACGTTGTGCGTGTGTGACAATTTCTTTTATGTTCCTTGCTCTTTGGAACCATGTTGTAAAGCTAGCTAGCTACGCTGTCACGCTTCTTATATTGTTTGAATAAAGTTAACTACCAACATATTTCTGTCAAAAAAAAAAAAACTACCAACATATAAGACGAACTACTTTTTATCCGTATCCCATGATATAAAGTGTTCTCTCTCTAGGCACATATACCGATACAGTAATACAAGTGTTGAGAGAGAATTAAATATGTTTCTTGTCCTCTGAACCCGAGTCAGGTACGCCTTTATATCCTAAGACGGAGAAACTGTGGTAGGGTCTAAAATGGTTTGTGCTCTTGATCTAGATAGTGACGTTCTTTTGAATATTCCACTTTAATTATGTAGTTCAGACGTTTCCATTGAAGGCTCTGCTCGTTTCCGCTGAGTTTTCCAACTGCAGGCCGGCCGGCCGCCGGCTAGCACGCATCAACCAGCGTTAGCAGACAGGGGAGGAATCCGTTTTCTGCGTACGGTTGATACTTGATTACTGGCCGGCCGGGTCTTTCCTTTGAAACGATCGCTTCAAAACAAAATTAAGCTCACTTCAAATCCATGTTCCTGTTTTTGACTACACATAACTCCCTTCAAAAGTGTTATGCTAGTCAGAAACTGTGTATTTCCGTTATTCATAATGGAAGTGAGGTCTCCCTCGGTTCGAAAAAACTTGCAATGTTGTGCGTATATATAGTATACTTCTTTAAGTGTTTCCATGCTAATCGTGTGAGTCAAACGTTCTCAAGTTTTAATAAATTTGTAAACAAATATTAACAATATTTCTATCTATGAATAAATTTATTATAGAAATAGTTTTAATGATTTATCTAATAATAGTCATTATGTATATTATAAATATTAATATCTAATTTATATATTTAGTCAAAGTTAAAATGCATGTTTGATTTATCTGGAAGTGAGATCCCCTAGCGTTTCTAAATTGTCTTTTTTAAAAAAATGTATAACACATGAAAGGTTGCAGCACTGTACCACCTACGTGTCCTAAAGTAATTGTATCTCTTGCTTTTGGATGAATCGATTTTTAAATTTTTATAAGAATATATAAAAAGCCTAATATTTGTGACGTGTAATAATTATCCTAGATTAATAGTGAAAATTTTTTTCATAACAAAATGTATTAGAGCATCTGAAATAGTTCCTACAAAACAGTTGGTAAATCATTGAAATTTTCAGGTGGCTAAAAAAAGTTAGAAGTATATTTATTTAGTTCTTCTAACAATTATCAAAAAAAACTCGCTTCTAAAATATAGAAGACAAACCACACATTTATACTATAATCAACATTTTGAATTGAGAATCTTGTGCTGCTGCTTATTCTTCCCCACGTCCTTCTAACCGCAGATTGGCTAATTGATTCATATATTTTTTCAGTCGATTGTCCCAAGTGGAAAACATTGGAACCTGAGACAGAGTTGTTGGAGATCGTTTTTTCTCAATCTAAGTTGGGTTTTAAAAACTCTCGCAAATGCTTTTAGAAGGTACAAATGTTAGTAGTATTTTCTATAAATCTAATTAATGTGCAATTATTTTAGAGTGCTTTACCTGTATGCCATTATAAAAGATAGGCGTTATCTTTTGTGTCACTAAAAGTTCGCCGCACCTGTGTACCATCACTTTGTTTTACTAATGTGCTATTCCGTCTACCCGCTGAACTTAACGGTTTAACATGCCCCTGACAGGTGGGATCCACCTAGAAATTGTCCACCTTGCCCTCAACCCATCCAGACTCTCCCTTCCTCCTGCTTTCTCCTCCTCCCTTGCGAAACCCATCCACGAGTTGTGCACCTTCGAAATCTTTGGTGGACCGAACCCTAAGCTCCGCCATCCGCCGCATCGGCGCCGCCCATATCCGGCGAGGTCGGCCACCCCGCCCTCACTCGGCCTACCTCCCTCATTTCAATTGGTTTTAAATATTTTTTGTATTTTTCTTATGTGCATATGATTTTTTTAGAAATTATTTATGGAATATTAGAAAATGGAATGACTTTAAGGATTTTGTTTCCCCTCAGAGTGGATTCAGCCACCGTCGAGGTCACGGCCTCTCAGTCCATGGTCATCAGAAAAGAGCAGAACGGCAAAATGGTCTTTGTCCACCTCCATTAGGCTCCGTCAGTTGCATTCCGTCCAAAATATACAGGTAAAAGGAAGTTTCGCAATGGCACACAAATGTGAGTGAACTTTTTAGTTACATATAATAGGTATTAGGTAACAACCAACTTTTTTAATGGCTAAAGCCCTATTTTATTGGACGGATGAAGTGCCTTTGACGGTTGACCTGAAGACGCTACTTACTAGTTCTCCCCTACAACTACAAATACAGCTCCACACTGTCTTTTGAAACACATGTCTTACCTAGCCAGAGCTAGAAGCCTACGACGATATGCATTGTCTTCTCGTTGTAGTTGCGCTGCTGGTGGCGGTGGTGATGATGACCACCGTAGCAGCTGATGCACCCGCGGCGAACATCGCGTTGCCGGGCTGCGAGAGCAAATGCGGCAGCATCCAGATCCCCTACCCCTTCGGCACCTCCACCAGGTGCTGCCGTCATCCAGGCTTCTTGGTAACCTGCAAGCGCAATACTTCGAAGAACGGCGATAAGCCGAAGCTGTTACTGGGCAGCGGCACCGGCGGCGGCTTCGAGCCACCGCAGGTGCTGCGCATATGCTTACAGAACAGCACGGTGTCCATCCGCAACGAGGTGTGGTTCTTCAACGTCAGCGACACGAGCAAGAGGCGGATCACCGTCGTCCCCGCCGGCCGGCCGTACGTGTTGTCCGCGGCGGGAAACCACCTGTTGCACATCGGGTGCGGCTTCAACGCCTCGTCATGGACGCCGCTGGAGCAGCACCCGTTCAACACGTGCTCGTCCTCCTGCCCCGAGGACACACCGATAAGGATACGGCATCGCACGTGCGACGGCTACGGCTGCTGCGAGGCGCCCCTCCCGACGGGCGGCCTCACATCTTTCCGTGCCCAGTTCCGGTGGACGAGTTCCACTACGACGTCGCGGTGGTTTACGTCGGACGCGAGCGTCGTCGCCGTGGCGCGCGACTGGTGGAGCGACGGGAATAACGGATTCATGCTCAAGATGTCGCTGCTCGCCATGGGGCACGCGAGTGGATTAGTGATCCCGGCCACACTGGACTGGGCGTTGGACAACTCGTCGACGTGCCAGGAAGCGGCGCAGCGATCTGACTATGGCTGCCTCAGCAAGTACAGCAGGTGCCTCAACTCCACTGGCAGCGCCCATGGCTACGTCTGCCAGTGCCGGCGCGGCTACCATGGCAACCCCTACGTGAGAGATGGATGCGAGCGCCCACGAAATGGACGACGTCTCCTTCGAGCTGGTAAGCTTAACTACACACTTCTCCTTTGTAACATAAACCTGAATCAAAATTTCTTTAACCAAACACTAACAACATAAGAACAAAACCTTGTGATAGTTTACTTATTATATGAAGATATTTTACATATTTCTCTAAATTTTATCAAAGTGATCAAATTTGACTTAGAATAAAGCTAAAATGACTTACAATTTATAATGGATGGAATGCTAACTTTCAAGAGGTTTTTATGGCGGTTACTAATTAAGGCGGTAAACCCACCCTTTTTTAGCATGTCCAAGAGACTAGCCACATTTATCCAAAAAAACAAGAGACTAGACAAATAGTTTTGTAAAGCTAAATTTAGCTATTATTAAAAAATACAACCTCCAATAGACTATCTACATGACTTTCTAAATTGACTAGCTCTTCATCTCTCCACCTCCGCTCTCTCTATTCTTAGAGAGCCTACCTCACTAGAGTCATCTTTTACATAGTCTCTTGGAGTAATATAGAATTTTGTTATCAACTCTATTTTAGAGAGTAGCTAAAACAATAAATTTAGCTAGCCTTTTTTTACTAGTCTCTTGGACATATTCTTAGGAACCATCCCTACAATTTGATTTTATAAGATGGGTTCCTAAGATGGATAGTTGCCACACAAACAAATAATAACATTTTGAAATGAAATCAAATATAGGTAAATTTATAGAGAAATTACATTCGATGAGACTAAAAAACTTGCATAATTTTTAGGGGACCAAATTTGTTACAAACTCTGTATATATTAAAAGTAATAGAATTGGTTTCTTTTGATTTATTTCTAGATATAGGTCATAGGGGCATATCTTTCCAAATGATTTCAGAGATGGGCTGTAAGGACACTCTTCCATCAAAAAGTATCACTGGAAAGTTCTTATATGTTACAATTAGCAATAGACATGTGAAGTTAAGGTAAGGAAGGCTTGTTCGAGCCTTGAGGTCATGGGTTTTAATCCTGAAGAGTATGCATGTCCATAGGCAGAAAATCATGTGAACTCATGAACAACATAAATTCAATCCAAATAGCAAATTATTCAGATATGACGTCATGAAAGATTACAAGTAACTCTCAAGTTTTTTATCTGAATTATTCATTTCTATTGTATATTATTAAAAGTAAACTAAAAGCACCACTTAAATTTATATATAAATTACTCAATATGCCTGTATGACACTTATAATGCATTCTAATAAGTTGTTTTAATAGTATATTGGCATAAATTATGTAAGTTCCTACTTTAGTAATAATTTTTACATTTTGACTTAAGTATTATAACATATTTCCATTATTTATAGTTTAATTGTAACCATCATTTTTTTTTGAAAAAAATATAAGGCTGCTATTACACACATAATTCTTCTTTCATATAGGATTTAATTAAACGTGGTACAGTTTTAAGTCGCTGAGTTCAACACACCTGCTACCTCCTAGCAAAGTTATTCTACATTCTTGTTTTTATTCAAATCAATTCTGGTTGAACCCTCATACTAATTCAAAGATTCTATAGAAATAATTAACATTTCACCTTCGTTGTTACAAAGCCAGCTTATTATTGAAATATTTTGTTGCATGTCCACAGGGATAATATTTGCTACCGGAGTTGGCATTGGTATGTGCCTTTGATTGTGGTTATTGCAATGATCTTTGTGACAAAAAACTCAAGGCCAGAAAAATGAGGGAACATTTTTTCAAACAAAACCGAGGGTTGTTGCTCCAACAATTAATAGATAAAGATATTGCTGAAAAGATGATTTTTAGTTTACAGGAGCTTGAGGAGGCTACAAACAGGTTTGACAAAGCTCGTATCTTAGGAGGGGAGGGCATGGGATAGTATATAAAGGCATACTCTCAGATCAACATGTTGTTGCAATTAAAAGGTCAAAACTTGTGGTCCAAAGGGAAATTGATGGTTTCATAAACGAGGTTGCTATCCTTTCTCAAATCAATCACCGAAATGTTGTCAAACTTTTGGATGTTGCCTTGAGACCGAAGTTCCACTACTAGTTTATGAGTTCATTCAAAATGGAACACTATATGCCCATCTTCATGTTGATAGGCCCCTATCTATTCCATGGAAAGAGCGAATGAGAATTGCTTTTGAAATAGCCAGTTCTTTGGCCTACCTTCACTCTGAGGCATCGATATCAATAGTTCATAGGGACATCAAGACAAGCAATATATTGCTGGATGACCATCTAACGGCGAAAGTGTCAGACTTTGGTGCATCTAGAGGCTTAGCTATTGATCAGTCAGGAGTGACAACAGCTGTACAAGGAACTTTTGGGTATCTTGACCCTGAGTATTTCTACACAAAGCGGTTGACCGAAAAAAGTGATGTCTACAGCTATGGTGTCATCCTTGTGGAACTACTGACTCGGAAGAAGCCAAATGCTGACATGTCACTCGATGGTGTTAGTCTAGTATCACACTTCATGTTTCTACTATGTAAAGAAAGGCTAAGTGAGATACTAGATCCACAGGTCATCGAGGAAGGGAAACATGAGGTCATGCAAGTGGCAGCAATAGCAGCATTATGTTTGCAAATGAAGGGTAATGACAGGCCAACAATGCGGCATGTGGAGATGAGACTTCAAGGGATCCAGAGTCAAAAAAACAATTCTCAGGAAAATTCAGATGTCAAAGAAATAGCAAATGTCGAGGACAACATTACCAGTAGAAGATACAGTATGGAAAGAGAAATTTTGTTATCAACGACCCTGCCTCGTTGATCTTATACACACAACAAGGGCAAAACAAACTACTCTATTCAGATCCTAGCTTCCATGTACTAGTCGATATACACTATTATTGAGAAGATCTAAGGTTCCTGACTGTACAAATTAATCAACGATTTGTAGGTGTACCTCCACCTTTGAAACTATGATTTGGAGAGGTAGTTGTGTCTCAATCTTCGAGATGCCTCTATAAAATTGTTGTCTAGAAATCAAATCAAGGTAAAAAAAAAAAAAAAAAAGACTAGCAATTCGTACTGATGGGAGACCCCACCAAGCAACCAGAAGCTCGCGCCGTCATAAGTCATGCAATTTTTCAACATGTATTGTGTGTATCTCCCCGAACCACTCCACCCATGATTCATATGTATCCGTATGAGATATCCATTATCCTTATAATATCTCTTCATCTGATTTTTGAAATGAGTATTTGGGGCCTTAATTGAATTTAAATAAAAAAAAGGTTTTGAACTGGAAAGTTGTTATATACGTCGTTGCTATCTACGTCATTGGTTTTGGCCAAGAATTTTGTAAAAAATGAATTTGAAAATGTGAGAAATTCAAACGTAACTTTTTTCTAGATAGATGGTTTCAAGTGATTCCCAATTGGCACACACGCTCTCCTGGCTGCAGTCTGCACGGAACGCCGCACCACAACATTTTTTTTTTCCTGAGCAGTAGCGCCCACAGCATCTTACCCAATGTCAATACCCATCGGTTCGACCCAACCCAACTCGTCATCCGAAAACTGTCGGCTCAAACGCACCCTCCTCCACTGCAAGCCTACAAAGACGGCCCAACCTAAGTACCTAACATTTCCATGTCACAAAAAAAAAAAAACCAAGCCAGAGCAACCTCAGTACCTCACAGGCTCACAGGCTCCCTCTCGCACGGTCACACGAAAATGCCCGTGGAGAATCTGGTGATCCGGGACGGGAGCACGGTCCGAAGCTTGGTGGACGAAAGCGACCTCTCGGTTGACGGCGACGCCGACCGCGACGACCTGCTCACCTACGCGGACCGGAGATGGCCGGGGAGACATCATGAGGTGCGAGTGTTGGAGAAGCACACTTGGGCGGCGTGGAAGTGGACGAGTTTGTGTGTGAGTGTGACAAGGCATGGGACAGTCACTCACTGCTGGTAGATGGTGCCGTGCAAAAGAAACAAGGTTGCAGATGCGGCCCAAGAAGGCCCGGCCCAAGCTTTGCTGCAGTTGGGTGCTGGGCTGGGCTGGGTGGACGACACAATCACCGGTCGCCGCAGCGCGTCGTGCACGGGCAGTCGGGCATGGCGAACTGCGTCGGCGTATACGGTGTATTGCACGTTAGAGATGGGCATCCGGAGAGCGACAAGCCGCGTCGATCGTTTTCATTTCAGGCTCCATCCTTCCGATCTGGTCGATTCGACGGTGGTTCTCGTGTCGCCGCCCGCCCGCCCCGCCGGAGACGTTCGATGATTGCCCTCGCTATGATTGATGGCTCCGTGCTCAACTCGTGATGGCTTATTTTAGCCTGCCTGCCTGCATGCCTTGCCACACGATTCGGTTTCGTTTCTTTTGCAAGGCTTGTGACTGCTCACTGAAGAATCGAAACTCCCTCCACTGCTTTTTATTTTCCTTCGTTCGGAAAACTATATTATGGCATAATAAATGTTTTCTTTAGGCGTAGGAAACGCGATGACGTTTTCTTGGCACCACCGACACACAAAAGAGCAATGCAGTCATTCCAGTCAATACCATCCAATGGGAGGGGTCATTACGCCTGCTGCTGCCCTTGATTTACTAGTACTATGTTTGCAACTTGCATAGCTAGTTGTAGTAGAAGAACCCTTGCGGTTCGTCAACATCACAATTCACAAGAGCCACAACCCACAAACCGCAAGCCTAGTGTATTTCATGGCCCGAAAACCTAGGTCTCTGCTCGATCTGCTTTGCTCTTGGAGTGGTCCTGCTCCAAGGTCCATCCATTACCACGGAGTTCTCCGTAGTAGTCTATTCTGTTCAAGTTTTCAAGTGGGCTTGTCAAAAAAAAAAAAAAAAAAAAATACAAGGAGGTTGGGTTTATCGAGTGCAGTTGCAGCTGTGCCTGCGCGTGATTAATGGCAACCGGGAATAGTAAACGCGCGGAGCACTTGTCGCTCCACTTTACAGTACAGTACTCCACTTTTTTTTTTTTTTTTAAAGGGGCGCAAAAGCTTTTTGCGATTTCTATTAGACAAAAAAGAAAAGGAAAGTGCCAGCCCAGGTTTTTTGACCTGAAATCGGGCCAAAAACCATACAGATGAGGAGGGTACCCTACTCCCCAAGCAATAATTTAGATACCAAACAACTCAACTGGCCACAAATGGCGCCCACTCAATCCTCGACTTAGGGGAGTGTTTCACTCCACCTACTACTGGGATCCACCAACTCAACTAACACGACGCTGAAGGGAGCAAAGATACACAAAGGAAAAAAACCTCACGGTTGGATTGGGTCATCAACACGAGGCTCCAAACACCGCCGCTCGGGTCGGATTGGGACGCCGACACCAGCCACCACTCAGAACAACTCCAAGAAAAAATAAAACAAAAAAAAACACACAAAGTGACACCACCACCACTGGAGAGAAGCCGCTGACCAACCTGCCAAACCGCGCGCTGGTCGTCACCAACGATGAGCCAAAGCTCGAGCATCCGCCTGAAACTCCTCCACCATGAGGCTATCGCCTGCCGACACGCCCACAATCGCCGATCCCCAGCTCCAGCCTCGCGTCGGCGAAAAAACCGTCGCGGAACAAAGGAAACCGCGATCCGGCAACTCTGGCGTGGGGGCATCGCCTCTCCCACCGCCTCACTCCACTACCGAGACTCGGATATGCGAAACCACTCGAGATCGCCACTTTAAACTCGGCCGGCACCGAGATCACCACCACCATGCACGCCAACTCGGGACCTCCGGCACCCAAGGGCCCTACGCATCTTCCGATTAACACGGACCCGTGTGCACCCTCGGCTGCGACAGCGGACGACTCCACCCGACCGACCACCACCCGCGCCACAAGCCGAGCTGGGTCTCAAGATCGCGGCGCCTCAAAGGAGGAACGGCGCCCGATGGCGCCGCCGTCGCTGCGTCCACAAGGGGACGGGTTTCACCACGAGAATCCCAAAGCCGCAAAGCCATAGATGCACTCAATGGTGCCCCCAACGGGAGCGAGGCGCCACGCAGGCCGCCCGCCACCATTGCCACCGACTGGCGGTGGTGAGGCTTTCGCCCGTGAGCACTTTATTTGCCGCCTACGCTCGGCCGTACCGAATGCACGCTCCCACCACACCTCGCCGCTCGGAGGAAGACCCGGCACCACCCAAGGAACCACCGCGGCACCATGAGGAGCGTCAAGGCCCCAAGCCCCCAACCAAGGGGCAGCTGCTCCAAAGTTGCTGAGCGGCGGAGGAGGAGGCGGCAGCCATCGTACCTCAACGATCGCTGCTTGAGAGCCCTCAGCCCCCCATCGGCTGCCAAGTCCGGAGCGGGACCGGCGATCGCCAGCGGTGGCCGTCGTCGGCGCCACACCCGTACTTGGCGCTCGCCCAACACCCGCGCCGCCCGCGATGCGCGAAAAACGCGCCCGGCCACCTTCGCGCGCCGGCCATGGCGCCCGATGCCGCCACCCGGCACGGAAGCCTACCTCCCATCACGACCGCCCCCGGCGCGCGCCGGCAAATCCGGCGGGCGCGCCCGCGTCTGGCGGCGAAGCCCCGCCCCGCGAGGGGCGGCCGCCCGGCGAGGCACCTCGGGGGAGCGGCCGTGCCCGCCCGGCCCGATCCCGGAGAAGAAGGGGAGACCCACGCCGCCACCCTCCCGCAGCGGACCGCGAAGGAAGCTCCGCCGGCCCGCTCGGTGGCGGCGCGGCGGGAGTACGCAGCTTGAGGGGCGGCGGCGCTAGGGTTTGGTAAGCCCGCCGTCGCCCCAAGACAGGAGACGCGAAGCCGCAGTCCACCATGAAGTACTGTACAGCACAAGCCGAAGCACAGTACTCCACTTTAAAATGCTTTCTTCAGACTGAAGCAGCGATCCAACCAACACGAAGCATTTATGTATGTAATCCCGTTCCTGTCTCCGTGGCGGGGCTACGGCACGAGCCAACAAGCAACTGGCAAAAGCGTCTCAACTGCACTAGGGCCAAACATTATTCGCGAATAACCTTGTCGGCCCGTGGACGGCCGATAGGGGCCTGTCGGCCAGCCGCTACTTGATTCTGCTCACATGCAGCTCTGCTCAATTGGGAGTTGGGACTGAGGCTGCCAGCTCCCCTCGGCTCTCCTCTCATGATTAGTGACGCTTGCATTGTGATTGTGTACCTACCACACATGATCACAGCCATGATGATTAATTATTCGCTTCAGATGGCGATGGTGTCCATCCCATTGACAGTGGCCGCCCGCCTCGTCAGGACACACGATCGAGCCCAAATGGACCGCCGTCTCGTCTCGTCTCGTCGCACCGACACGGCGTCGCCGTCGTCGCATCGCGTTTGGCCGCGACCTCACGTACGTAATCACATCACCGATCGGGCACACACGCACACATAGACACGCATTATTATTCAGTCGGTCGGTTTATTAGTGCCACCCATTATTGGAACGTGGAAGCACAAGTTCAGAAGAAAAGGGGCAGCATCGTATTCAGATTTCAGAGTTTCAGACACCGACATGGCGACATGCACTGGCCACGTGGACTATAAAAGAAAGGGAAACATGAACAAGAAACATGTGAATGATTTGCTCGGTGACGACGGGTGACACCGCACCACTGCAAGGGCTAAGTACTGTGGCCACCAAACATGTGCCTGGCCTGCAGGAAACCGAAGCTTCCGTTCAGTTCAGACTTGCACATGTCCCTACTGCAGTGTACTCCAGTAACAAAATTCTCAAGAACGGCCACTGAAGCTTCTGTTCGATCTCACCTGTTTCAAACTAATACTTTATAATATTATTACATGGGCTTTACTCCCTCTGTCCCATGGAGTTCGTTGTTTTTGACTTTTGAACTTCATGTTTGACCATCCGTCTTATTCAAAATATTTATGCAAATTATAAAATAAATTAATCAATATTCAAGTATCTTCATTGATAAAATAAGTCGTAACAAAATAAATTATATTTGTGTAAAAAATTTGAATAAGACGAAGCATCGAATAAGATGGCACGGAATCAGGGGTGACAAACTCGATGGGGGGGACGGAGGGAGTAACGCAGTAGTCGGAGAAGGGAAAACCTGCACATCTGTAATATGTTTGTCTGATTGTGTCAGTCCCTCGGAAAACCTCCCAGTCTTAACTGAAACCAACTATTGGAAAAGAGTTGGTTGGTGGAAAAACTTGGTTGGTGGTGTTGGGCGGGGCAGCCGCAACGGTAGCATACACAAACCGCTGCCCTATAAAAAAGGTGACATGCCACCGGTGCATGGATGGATTGAAACCACTGCAGCTTTTTTCCAACGCAAGCCAACACAGATGCTGCCTCCCTGCTTTTCTCAGACAAAAAGCTGAAAATACTGCAGCCTTTTCTCTTGTATTGTTCCCAAGCGAACAACTCTCTCTCTACCCAGCGCGCAAATTTACTAGCTGCCTCGCGATTTGTGTCGGTGGGGAGGTCGACTCCTCTGCAGACCACTCTACGCTTCTGCGAGGCTAATGCTGCTGCTGATTTGGGCACGGACTGCACATGTGGAGCTGGGGTAGTGCGCCACCGTGGTGCATTGGAGAAGGCCTGACAGACACCGTTTGAGACTGGGCCGGAGGGAAGGAATCCTGTTCGAGGCGAAAAAAGTGCTCTTGTCAGTTCATCACATAAATGAACCAACTTCTCGGCTCTCGACCACCTCTTTTTGCTTTTGTTATTATAGGCGATAGCATTTTGAAATTCTTCAAAACAAATCTCTCTCTCTCTCTCTCTCGTAGGTGGACAGAACAAACTCTATGAAAAGCAGGACATCAACGGTTTAACAACCGACAACATCGAGGTGTGAAACTTCTGAAACGCCAGCGATAGAGCCGTTGCCCTGGCCGGACGCGCCAGCGCCGCCATCGCCCGGCGCCCGGCGGCCACCCCGGCCCGGCCCGCCCCACCTCCGCCTCCGGCTCCCCTCCCTCCCACCTCCACCCGCTGCTCGGCCCTCTCCACCGCCCCTTCCCGCCGAGGGGGTGGCTGGCGCCACGCATGGCGCCGCCCGGCGCCCCCTCCCCGCGCCCGGGGCGGATCAGCGGTGCCGCATCGAATCGGCGACCCGACCTCGTCGCCCGGAAGATGGCGGCCCTCACACCTCGGCCTTCTGGCGCCTTGCGGCCATAAAAGCTGGAAGGTCGCGCCCCTCGCGTCGAACCGTCGCGCGCGCGGGCCTGAGAGGCGCGGAGGGCATCCGGCGCTTCGGACGGCCACGAGAGCCTCCTCCAGCGCTCGGTCCCCCTCCTCGCCCGGCTCGGCATGGCTGGCGGTCAATGCGTTGCGGGATTGACCCACGGGAACCTCCGCGCCGCCCAGCGGTCGAGTCGTGACGGGAGGCTTAGCCAACCGGGATCCACCTTCAACGTCATTTGCTCCACGCTGGGACGCCGCCCGGGCTGCTGTTGGGCAACGTGGCCCACCCGGCCGTTGGAGGTCACCGTCGCCCGGTCTTGGCTTTTCCCAAACCACGTCGTGACCGGTGCGGCGCCTCCTGACTGCTGTCTCCTTGGTCGTTGAGGCAGCCCCCAAGGCGAAGGCTATCTTTGCAGCGACAAGGTTACCCTCCTCCCGTTACGGCGGCGCCCGGGCACTGGTTGCCTTTCGAACGCGGTGGCCAAGCTCCCGCCCCGTCGGCCCGCGGCGGTCGCCGCTTCGTCGCCAGTGCGGCGTCGGCCTCCTCCCCGTCGCCCCTATGATTCGAAGGATGCCGTGGGTGGCGGGCGAGAGCCATGGCGGCGGCTTCCTCTGTCGGGCACTTCCCGTCGGGGCGTTGAAGGCGGCGAGATTGAGGAAGTTGATGGCGTTCTCCGCTGCGCTGGCTGCCTCCATGGAGGTGCGGATGTCGTGCTTGCGGTCTTCCGCTCCGACCCGTCACCGCGCCTCCAACCCATCGCCCCCTGCTGCCTCGGCCCGCGAGGTGGCTTCGATGGATGTGCCGTCGATGTGGGGACGTCTCGGCGGCGACGATGACCCAGTCGACCTTCTTCCCTCCTCCGGGCCGTAGCACCTCTTATTTGGTGCGAGGCCTCCTCGGGAAGGGACGTGGAGAAACTAGAGGAGGATTGCGGACCCGCTTGAGCCGTGGCCGCCGCCTACGTCCCCCGGCCCATGGTGCGAGCCCTACGATCAGCGGCCGCTAGGCTCCTTTGTCGGCGCGGGTTGCCCCTTCCGTGGAGAATACCGTGGAGCTGCGAGGGCGCCCACCGCGTCGTCGATTACGGCGACATGGGAGGAGAACCGCTAGCGACCGCGGGGCGGGTGCACCGCACATCGTCGTCTTGGTCCGATGCTGCGGCGGGATCCTCGGCATAGCGGCGCCTTTGGTCCACCTCCCCTACGGCACCACGTCCTCACGCAGCTTTCCGGCCGGCGCCGATGGCTTCACGCTTGTTGTAAACGTCGGCGGATCGTATTTTTCTCCAGCGCCACCCTCGTCACGGCGATACCGAGCTCGCTCATCGGTTCGCTTAACCGCACTGGCGGAGGGGCACATCGCCCGCCCAATGCACCTCCCGTCACGTTGCCTCCTCCGCCTCGACACGGCGCATCGAGCTAGGGGCGCAAGCTTCTTCACCACCGTCGTCGCCGTCCCGGCGCCCTTGGCGAGCCGTGCGTTAGGCGCACCGCGTCGAGCGGCGGCACCCGGCGATGGACTCGATGATCTCGGTCGCGCCGCCTGCGTGGCTGTGTTGGGAGATTCTTTGCCCTCTCCCCTTGACTTGCCTCCCGGCAGTCTGCGGGCGCGTAAGGGTGCCTCCTCGGCGTCGTCGACCTGAGCGCGCTGTGGGGGAGCCACCGTCGGTCGGGACAGAAGCTTGGGCGAAACGCCGTCGACAGGGAGCGCGACCGAGGAGCCGGCGGCGTGCGTCGTACTGCGGACGCGGGGAGTTCATCTCGTGTCCCTCGCTCGATCCGGCGCTCTTGGCGTGTGAGAGGGAGGGCCTCGGAACAGGCCGACCAATGTGATGAGCTCATTGCCTCTCTCGCGTCGCATGCACATCTACCCGGCCACTACCCGTCGGCGGACCGGCCGTCTTTGTCGGACTCTGTCGCCGCCAAGAATGACCGGCTGCCCGCAGCGGTGCGAGGCGGCGAGGGAACTACCGTCGGCGCCAAATAGCCACCCACCACGGCCATCCCGTTCTTTGAGGCGCTGGTGACCGCCTCCTCGCCCGGGCCCTCGTGACGTGCCTGCCGGGGCGGGAGGCCACCGTTGGTGGTCGCCGCGACGGGGGTGCTACACCGACTCCGTCGAGGTCCCGATGAAGATTGTCGTCGCGGCGGACGACTCTTCTATCGATGTCAGCTGCACCACCCGCCCGTCGTCTCGGATGATGCCGCCACCAAGCGTTCTTGCCCTACAGCGTTTGGGGTCGGAGTTCTTGGAGGCGGTGGGACGAGACTTGGCTGGCGTGGGGCCCAAGTCGCGGATACGTACCAGGGACAAGCTGGAGGCGGACGTGTGCGCCCCATCATAACTCCTCTCTTGTGGCGCCCGGCCAATGGTAAGGCGGCTCCAAACTCCGGTGTCCGTGCTTCCCGCTCTGGCGCGCAGCCGATCGTCTTGCGACCAAGCAGCGGGAGCCCAACGCGACGGTGTAAAGCAAAAGATTACACAAGGAAGCTTCGAGTCCATGTCGTTTTAACACGCCCGTGCCGCGTCGACATTGTGGCCCGATTCAATGCGGCTTTCAAGGGGACATGGCGGGGCGCAAGCAACAACGTTTGAATAAGTTGTTGGCGGGAGGCTTTGATGTGACCATGTTGGACCTCAACCTCTCCGGTTTGGAGGAGGAGGTAGGTGCCCGAGAGCATCTCGCGAGCCTAGTTTGTGTCGCAAGGTTGTTGCAATGTAACCCTAGTTTTATATCCAGTAGTTGGTAGGTTCTTGGGAGGTAACACAGGTTACCTTTCATGTTGTGTTGTATTCTTGTTGTTTGAACTTTATTGCTTTGATGAAAAAGAAAAGCAAGAACGGCGCGATCTCAAAAAGCACATCAACAGTTTATGGACACTTTCTTGTCAAAAAAAGTTTATGGACACGTTTAAGGGATGTTCGATTCTTTGCTCTGAGGAACCCAAAAATGCTACTGATTCCTCATCACATCAAATCTCTTAACGTATTTTTGGAGCATTAAATGTAGTTAAATAAAAAAACTGATTGCATGAGTTTGGTTAAAAAGTGCGAGACAAATCTTTTTAAGCCTAGTTAGTTTATGGTTGGACAATAATTACCAAATACAAGCGAAAAGTGCTACTGAAGAGTCCAACCTAAAATATTTCACCAACTAAACACCCTCTTACTTGCAAGCATTGCAAAGCTAGCAAAGGCATCATCGGTTTGTCTCCAGGGGAGACTCAAACCTAAAAACAAGTGAGAAGCGATTGCTTTACCTATCAAAACACCCTCCAACGGATGACCCGGGCACCTTCGCAAATTGCATAGCGGTCGAAGGAGCGCGCACAAGTGCCAATTCTCTCTCCTCGCGAGGCAACCTCGGTGGTAGCCCACTAGCCTTCTCCCGCCGGCGCGCACTTCCGGCGGGGTGGTGCTTCGCTCAGCGCGGAGCGTGTGCCGCGGAGAGTATCGTGGCGCCAGAAGGGACGGAGCTAGCGGTGGGGAGCGTGAGGGGCGTAGCCGCATGAGTGTTCCGGCGTGGTGGGGAGAGGCGCAGTGGCGGGGCGCCAGGTTCCGACTTAGAGGAGGAGTCGGCGCGGGCTCGACGAGGTCGCGGGGTTCGGCGATGCAGGCCGTGGCGGGAGTCGAGTGCGATTTTGGGTTTGTATGTAGCCGGAATGGCGGATCCGTGCCGTCTTGGCGGGAGGGGCGTGGCCGCTCGAGGTCCACCCGGCGGCGGCGCTGACGGGCGACCGCCGCCGCGGATAGCACCCGGCGCTCGGCAGGGATGACGCCACGCGACAACCCGCTCCGCCCGCCGCTGTTGCGCCCGTGGCATGCGTAGGCTCGGCGGGAAGTTCGCGGCGGCGCCCGGACTCGACGAGGCTTTGCTTGGGCGGCCGGAGCGGTGGGTCCATCGTGGCTCGATGCTTTCGGCGGGGAACGGGGATGGATCGGCGGTGCTGCCAATCCATCTACTCCAGGCCGGACCGCTGCCTTCAAGTTCGGCGCCCCTACCCCCTCTGGGTTGCTTTCGCCCTGTCCCGATTCGTAGGGAGGCAAGGCGGCGCTCGATGGGGAAGAGATGGCGGCGGAGGCTCTTGGACCGAGCTCGCGAGGAGGAAACAAGAGGAGGCCGCAAGCGTCTGGCTGTTGGAGAAGCGTGTTTTCGAGGGGGATAGACATTTTCACTGCAAAAGATCCATATCATGGTATGAGTCTCAAAATTATACCTATCTTTGTTGGAGACGAGCCTCAAGGAACCACAAAACCGTCCGGTGCAGTCAGACTATGGACGCTAATCGCTCCAGTCATGATGAGCAAAATGGATTTACAGCAGTCAGTCTCGGGATACGTAGGACAGAAATGGCAGCTAATACCTCCGTCCTAATCGAAGTTTGTCACCCCGGATTCCGGCCATCTTATTTAATCTTCGTCTTATTCAATTTTTTTTCACAAATATAATTTATTTTGTTACGACTTATTTTATTAATAAAGATACTTGAATATTGATTAATTTATTTTATGATTTTCATAAATATTTAAATAAAACGGATGGTGGCTTGTGAAGCTTTTAAAAAAAAAACGACCGACTCGGGACAGGGGAGTAGCTTACCGCCCCCTTCGGCCGACTCATGATGGAGTGAGGAGAGAGGTGGCACGTCATGTGGGTCCCACATCCAGCCTCTTCTTCCTCATCACCAGCTGCCACCCCACCCATGGCCGGATCCCTCGTTATCTTTTACTCCATCCATCCCCACCACCTTTTATATAGGATAGCACACTCCCCACCTCCATTCCTCCACCGTCCTGCGCGCTCCGCGGCTTCTCACTCCTCTGCTCCCGCTCAGGTCAGTCTCCCTTTCTTCCTGGCTTCCTCCCCTGTTGCCCCGTCTCTCGCTCGCTCGCTCTGCAACTGAATTCCATCCATGCCGCATTACTCCAAGCTGGTGCCTTTCTTGGCAGTTGGCATCCATGCGCTGCAATTTCGTGAGTTTTTTTTTCCAGCTAGTAGATCAGAAGCGCTTTGGGTTCACTAAGATGTGCTAGTTGCACAGCTGCATTTGGATCTGGCTCCTCGGTTCTTGACCCGAGGAAGAACAGATCTTCCTGGTGCTCCGTGCTCCGTTTCCTTCAACCTGACGCAAATGTCTAGTACTGTAGGTAGTAGAAATTTCGAGTGTTCTGTTCAGCTATGTTGTTCAGTTTCGTGGCTGGTTACTTGCTCCTTCAGATTCCGGCTCTCCAGTGCCGCTGAGATCTGCAGGAGAGGTGTCGGTGCTGTTCACTTCATGTGTTAGCAGTTGTTTATTATGTCGCGTCTTGTGATTTGGTAGGTGGAATCTGACAGTTCTATAATGCCGGTCAATTCGGCCAGATCGGGTCATGGATGGGTGGGGTGGGTGTTTCTTTTCTTGGCACCTGTATTTGTCTTTCGTGGTGATAGAGAAAGGTGTACCCAATTATTCTTTCAGACTATGCTTAATACTGAGTTCAATTTTCAAATCAAATCTGTACCACAAGGATTTGAACACTAGTCTTGCAGTTTCTGATGGGAGCAGCTTTGTTCTTTAGTATCTTCACCCCCGATTGGTTTTTAATGCTATGGTAGCTGCTGAGGTTATACTCAAAATCGAAATTGAATATTCCTCCTGTGTATGAAAACTACTAGCAAAGAGCAATTCTGTGAACTATGAATCTGAAGAGTTACCACCCTGCCATTTCAGAGTAGCAACCAAACCACAGTTTAGATCTCTCACAGCTGACTAGCAACTTCTAGCAGATAGCAACTTGTTTGCCTATCGCTGCCCCCAACATTTTTGCTTATGTTTGCAGCTTGTGAATGTAGAATTTGCAAACCTGGAACCTGGTATATTAGTTTTTCAGTTTTGTATGGAAAAAAAAGAAGAAGGTATGATGAGATATTCAGTGTCTAATTCTGCATTGTTCTTGTGTGACCTCAGGGAATTGATTCAGTCAAGTGAAGGCAATCAGATTCTACTGATGGAGTTTAAAACCAGCATTTTACTGTGGCCATGCTAGCCATTGTGCTCTCCTCACCAGCAGTTGCTCAGAAGAGTCCTCCTGCTCCATCAGCCATAACCCTTCCACCAGCACCGCACCCGCACCCCGCCGCACCATGTGAACCTCGCTGATCTCCTCAGTGTGGCCGCCCGTTCCACACCTTCCTGGACTATCTGCAGAAGACCAATGTCATTGAGACCTTCCAAAACCAGGCCAACGACACAAAGAATGGCATCACCATCTTTGTGCCCACAGACTCTGGATTCGGGCCAAGCGCTCAAGAAGGCGACATTCGCCAACCTCACCCAGGACCAGCTCAAGTCGCTGCTCCTGTACCCACGCGTTCCCAAAGTACTACTCCCTGGCGAAGTTCGACAAGCTGAGCACTCTCAACCCAGTGACCACCACCGCCCGCTCGCAGTACACACTGAACCTCACATACAACATGGGCACCATCCAAGTGAAGTCGATGTGGTCCAACCCCAAGATCAGCAGCAGCGTGTACTTTCGGACACGCCGGTCGCATGTGTATGCGAGGTCAACAAGGTCCTCCTGCCAATGCAAATCTTCAAGAGCGACCCTCGCTGGCGCCCTGCCCCTGCTCCCGCACACTGGGCGCCAAGGCCTCAGATGTCGCTCCCAGCCCAACATCAGGGGAAATCAGCGAGCCTTGGCGTAAAGGCTGCAGATAAGAGTTCATCACACCAAGTCGGTGCGGCGCCGCCCATTTCTTGGTGCTTGCTTTCTCAGGTGTCCTGATGCTCTTGTGGTGAGAACCGATGAGTCCCTGACCATGTCAAAGCACCGGTTCAGCTTAGCTCCCCGTGTTTAATTTATATATGGGTTTTTCTGGATTCATTCTTTTTGGACATATGGTAGGCATTTGTGTTAGGATTGAGCTGTTGAGTGTTAATTTGCATCATATGCTTCTATGATTACTCGTTGTTGATACTCCTGATTCGATGCATATATGCAGAAAGTATTTCATACTTGCGGATCATACTTCCAATACCTAGAGCTATTGAGTGGAATTTGACAATGTTTGTTGCACGCTTACGCTATGCTGAGCGGCAGGATGATGGCGTCCGAAAATTGAATCGGTTATCAGTTAACAGCATGCTACTGATGGGCTACTGAAAATACTGATCAGTTGCTAACTGCAGCAGCTGTTGGCTACTGAAAATACTGAACAGTTAACACTTAACAGCAGGAGTGCAATTGATCAGTGATCGGAAGTCCCTATTCTATCACCTACTCCTATACAGCTACTCCTCCGTCCCATTGAGTTCGCGTCGTTTTTTTTCTTTTGAACTTCATTGTTTTGACCATCCGTCTTATTCAAAATATTTATGCAAATTATAAAATAAATTAATCAATATTCAAGTATCTTCATTGATAAAATAAAGTAAGTAACAAAAAAATAAATTATATTTGTATAAAAAAATTTGAATAAGGACGCGATCGAATAAAGATGGCGGAATCAGGGGTGACAAACTCAAATGGGACGGAGGGAGGAATCGTTTGTCTCCAAGACGTGTGTTTGAACTCGTGAAACTTGCCGATTTCCCAGAAGATTAGTTTATGTTTATGGTATCCCCTCTCCTCTTCTGTCAGTAACGATCTGAGCTTTTCAGCATGTGCTTGTCTCTGACCGCCAGTTCCTACCACAACTGAATTCACGGGGTCAATCACTGGGGCGAAGATTTGTGGGACAGGCAGCAACTGGGACAGGGGAGTGGAGGGATCAACTGGGACGGGACGATGCAATGATGCAGGACAGGGGAAGGAGCTAACCAGTTGATGTGCACATCCAAATGAATCTAGCCCAATAGATATTAGCCAATATATATATTCTTGAATAATCTAGCCAGTAAGAGGTAATTTTGATATATTTAGTATATAATCCTAATGTCAAGATACACAACCACTTTAACAGAAATACTTGTGCTGCTGACAACTCAAATGAAAACACCTACACTACCATACTAACAAAGATGGAGCAACAGAGGTTGCAATAACCATTGAGCCACCCACCTCAACAGAAAGCGCACGATTTATTTGCTCCTTCTCTAGCTAGACATTCTGAAGCAAAGGCTTCAGAAAACCACCATCAGCAACAGATCATCAAGCCTAGAAACAGGGATGAGATGAATGTTAGAAACAGCCAATATACAAACAAAACCAATAACGATGCTCAAAAATGGAAGAAACACACATATGTTAAATCAAAATAAATGTATTTTGATATGAATAGTTCAATTATTGAAAATCTTCCACAACGGTTAATTATGTCATTAGTAAAAAAAAGGATATCATACAACTGACTAGATCTGACAGATATTGTATACTTGACTTTACCTTTATAGTTTTTATGTTTAAAGTGCACAATAGTTATACATCTGGCAAATAACAAAGCTAAATACAGAAGTATGTCTCTGAATCCCTCAACAAAACAAAACTATATACATATAATGCCAGGTTGTAACTGACATGAATACCAGCATAAACATGAAACATAAACCAATCTTAGTAACGCTGAAATACATTAGAACAGCCAAAGCTTCTAATAAACTGCTTTAACATCTTAAGCCAATATTACCGCTATGTTATATAGATCACAAATTTTGTTACAGTTCTATCCAAACGAAACAATGCCTAACAACACTTGCTACTTGTAGCGTTAATTTAGTTTAGAACCAAACACCACCAAACTGTGCTATGTCTGAATAGTGTAATAATAACAAGTAAAAGACAATTGAATATATGAAGGGTGGGGGAAATTGACAGGAACACAAACTTACCCCATAGATCTGGCTTCACCAACTATGATCCTTTATTCCTGCAGGCAGAGACAAGGATTCGCACTCGTCAACCTGTTCATAGTATTCTGCAGAAGCTAAAAAATGCAGACAGAGTCGAGGGCTAGACCTAGACGACTTACCAAAAATCATAGTTGCAGGAAGTAAAGATATGATGGATTAGTGTATGGGGGCTCGGTGGTGGTCTTTTGAAAACGTATCCACGGCTGGCTGGAGTCCAGACGCCAGTACTTAGATCATATTGCTTAAAACTAGCAAACATTTCAGTATGAGGATCAGTGAAAGTATACATGCATATGATAGAGTTCGGCGACATGGAAGGAAAGCTTCTAGTCCTACTCCCCTTGCTAGGTGAGAGTGAGAAACAGAGAGAACGATCACCACCGATGAACAAGGTGTGGTCTCCGATGTCCGTTACCGGCTCAATCTTTCCACTGGCAAGGTCAGCAACTCTGTAGACCAGCAACTTCGAAAAGGAAATATCGTTGTAAGAAACTAGCAAGAGCTCTGAACACCACTCTACAAAGTGGAGGATGAAACGCAATTTGTCCTTTGGGCATTCGGCAATCTTCACTGGCAATGGCAGACGGGACTCTCCGTCGCCGTCGGCGTCTGGGCATGGCGGGTCAAACTGGTAGATGTAAACCTTATTACCAATGTCAAAGGATGATGGATGATATGCGTAGAGTTTGCCTTGGAAAGATATGGGTTTGAGCAAATAATTGGGATTCCCGGCAGAGAGAGTCCAGCGTTGTTCACCGGCGGTGGCGTAGGCTACGCGACTCAGGAGGGCCAGGCCAGCATGAGGGTGATGGCCCCGGAGGAGCTGAAGGTAACGCACGCGCGAGTCATGAGCCTGCGGCGCTTGATTCGATCGTTGTAGCAGCTTGCAGCCTTGTACGCTTTGGCTCCATCTGTGGCAGGAGCGAGACCAGCGGCGGGAACTCGGCGACGTCGCCGGTGAAGGGGTGGAGGAGGCGGATGGCGGTGTCGTCGTTGCGGTGGAGTAGGAGGAGACCGTCGACCGCGTCGAGGATGACGTGGTCGGCCAGCAGCGGGAGGTGGGCGCGGGTGAAGGCGCCGAGGAGGTCGGGGTGGCCCGGGTAGAGGCCGTGGCCGTCCGGCAGCATCATCCATCGCCGCGGGTGGAAACGCGGGTCCTGGACGCCGCGGCCGCGGGGCGGGCGGTGCTCGCGCTCCAGTGCGAGCAGACGGCGCGGAACCGGACGTAGTCGTGCAGGTCGCCGGCAAGTACCCGGCACCCGATGAGTTCCACCATATCCTGGTGCAGCGACGCCCAGTCCGGGAACATCTTGCCATTGCCGGCGCCGTCGCCGCTCGTCAGGCGGCGGAGCTTGCCGCACGGATTCATCATGTGCTGTGCGGACAGCGTTCGGGGAACGCCGAACGCCTGCGGCAAAATCTACCGTTTCCTTTGCAATTGACAACGTCAGATCCGATCCGATCAACTGAAAACCCTTGCAATGGCAATATATTAGTCATTGCAATATATATCTCTTAAATTTCTGAAGTTTTTGGTACTCTATAGTTTTTTTTAAAAAAAATAGACATGTCGACAATGTGCATAAAAAGATATATAGTTTCCTCTGCAATCGCAACGGCAGATCGATCCGATCAGATCAACTGAAAACCCTTGCAATGGCAATACATAATTAGTCATTGCAATATATATGTCTTAAGTTTCTGAAGTTTTGGTACTCTATATTTTTTTAAAAAAAAAAAAAAAAAAGACATGTCAACAATGTGCATAAAAAGATATATAATATGTGGAGCACTCACAATTTATTTGAAAAGGAATTAAATACTAACTAAAATATTCATTGTGTACAAAACAATCTCAGAATTTGAAATGGACTTCATCATTGTAAAAAAGTACATGTAAGATGATTTATTAAATGGATACTATTTATCTAATTTAGATCTCATATGATTTTTTTCAAAAAAAAAAATGAAATGGACTTCATAATTGTAAAAAAATGGTACATTTAAGATAATTTAAATTGATGCTATTTATCTAATTTAGATCTAGTATGATTTTTAAAAAAAATCTCAAAATATGAAAGACGTCACAGGTAGCCCACAAATGTCCAAGCGCGTGAGCAAGGACAGGCCATAAGCAGCCCAATGGGCCCCACCCACGGTCAACACCACCAAACACCCTTTTTTCTAAGCTGGCCAAACATGGGCCTCAAAACACACCTGAACCTGACTCTTAGGAAACGGGTACGAAGCGTCCGGACGTCTGGACGAACATGTGTGTCCGGACACCCGCCCCCCACGCCGTGATGCCCCTATGCAACCATGGGGAGCTCCCCGGTCTCCAGCACGCAGGTGGAGGCGCCACTGGCCCTAGCCATGTGGGAGCTCGACCTTGACCTCCTCGGCTCGATCATGGGGAGTGCATGTAGCAAAAAGGTGGAAGAAGATGCAGCCCGATCTACTTTTGAAACGACCCACAAACCAGCCGGTTGAAACATACGCACGAAGGTCTTTTGAAACACTTGAAACATCATTCTAAAACACTTAAAAACACACCTGATCTACTTTTGAAACATCCGAAAACAACATTTGAAACATACTATTGAAACTAGTTGAAACACTTGCAACATCCCATCTGAAACACACTCCTTGAGTCGGGATCTACACTCACCTTGGAGCTTCCGCCGTTGTCGCACGAGTCCCTGCATCGGAGTTAAGGCCATGGGTGGGCGCTGGAGAAGAGGATGAGGGTCGTTGGGGGTGGTCGTCAAGGGTGGTGCCGCATCGAGTTGAGGCCATGGATGGCTATTTGGAGAAGAGGAACAGGTGGGGATCGTTGGGTGGGCATAGGAGGACGGCAGGGGCGAAAGCAAAGATCGGGCGACGACGGGCGCACTTGCAAGGTGGGGACCGAGCGCCAAAGAAGAGGACAAGGCGCGGCATGACACCGCGCACAATGAGGGCGCCGGCGCGACGGGGCGGCAGGCCACGGTGAATCGGGGCGTACGGGAGTGTCCGTCGGGCGGCGACCGCCCCGGAGAGACCGCGAGCAAAGAGAGCGTGAGCAAGGAGACAGAGGTTACGGAATAAGGAATCACGTAATCAATTGGGATTGAAATTCCCAACGGAACCGAGCAGTGCGGGAGCCCTACCATGGGCCGTGCGTTCGGTGGCCCAACAGTTCACGATACGCCCGGCCGCCCGGATGCCCGCCACTAACGGTTTAAGCAGGAAATGAAAAGGAAAAAGTCTACTTTCGGTCCCTCAACTTTCGCTAAAAGTCTACTTTTAAGTCTTTTAACTCTAAAAACCGGACAAAAGAAGCCCTCAACTTTTGAAACCGTGCAGATTTAGTCCCCATTGTTTTTTTCGGTGCTTTTGCTACAGTGAACACGGATTTCTTTGATACACGCGGTTTTGATTTTTGTCCTTTTCAAATTTATTTTGGCTGAAACTTTGAAAAATCATAACTCTTCTACACAATATCGGATGAAGATGATTTTTATATGAAACTTGTAGCTCTCGACGAGATCTACAACTTTCTAGTTTTGAGTTTTTCATTTGACGATGTTAAAGGTGCTTAAAAATTTATATAAAAGTACAGCACTATATAATAATCACGTACTTAACTATAGCAAAAAATATAATCGCATACAAAAGTCCAGCACCATAAAAAATTGTAGCCCTCGATGAGAGTTTTTAATTTTTAATTTTATTAGACTCCACATGAGTAGATCTACAGAGTAAAAAGATAACATAAAGTATTAGCAACTTAATATCTTTGTGGAGCCTTTTATACTATTTTATCGACATGTTAACAATTTTAAATATAAAAACACAAAACTACAAGAATCTAGATTTTTAGAATGCAAAAATTTTTGGTATACAAACTGTCTTCATTTGATGACAAACAAAAAATTACTAATTTTCTAATACGACATGCAAAAAGTACGCGATTATTACGGTGTGTTGTGCGGTCTTTGTACTTTTGTATATATTTTTAAGCACCTTAACATCGTCAAATGAAAAAAACTGAAAACTAGAAAGTTGTAGATCTCATCTAGAGCTACAATTTTCATATAAAAATCATATTCATCCGATGTCGTATAGAAGAGTTATATGATTTTTCAAAGTTTCAACCAAAATAAATTTTAAAAAGGAAAAATCAAAACCGCATGTACTGTAGCAAATCCGTGTTTACTGTAGCAAAACCACTGAAAAAAACCACCGAGGACTAAATCTGCACGGTTTCAAAAGTTGAGGGCTTCTTTTATCCTGTTTTAGAGTTAAAGGGATCAAAAGTAGACTTTCGTGAAAGTTGAGGGACTAAAAGTATACTTTTCCAAATGAAAATAGACTCCGTTTGCCAAAACAAAAAAAATGTTGTAGCTTGGGCCATGTGAGAGTAAAAGAGCCCACCTTAGGCAAACAAACAAATGCTAACTGGACTAGCCAACACCAGGGTACAATGCACATATTGAGCCTTCCATCTAACTAGTTCCATTTGCTCAAAAAAAAAAACTAACTAACGAGTTCCATTTCAGATGAACGATGTCAAATGAACGACCACCTTGTGCAGTGTAGTGAAACAAACACGCCCAAATGGCAACCGTCCAACATAAGCCTAGTATTTGGCGCATGCAAATAAACTCATTTTTGACTTGTTCAATGGATTGAGTTATTTGTGTAGAATTGCAAAATTTGTGTCATCCTGATCCCATCCAAAAAAAAAATCCTCTCTTGAGTATGTCTTGAGTTTTTACTGAACTTTATCTTCGTTCCCTGAGACCCTGACCAGTCCCGCCATGTCTAGAAGCATATCTAACTGGCTGAGTAGCCCTATCTTTGCTAGATCGTCATTCCAACACGGCATATAGGTTCATTACGACTTTCACAAGTACCAAGGGCAGACGATGCACCTCAAATAAAACTGAGAAATGACTTGTCGGATACTTTTACCACAAGTCCAAAAAGTTGTTCAACAAAGCGTGTTGCTTGCTCACCTTTGCTCGATAAAAACATTGATTGATCATGAGTTTATATAGGAGATTACATTCTAGAATCTTTATATTCTAATAGATGTTGATGTCTTTGTGTCTATTGTTTTATTTACAAGTTTTGTTTATTATTTTTGCATGTTACTATTCATTTTTGACAAAAAGTTACAGACTTCACCACTCACCCATGATTATCTTTGTGATCTTGTTTGTTCAGTTTTATTGGAAAACAAGATATTCACAAAAGATTTCTACTTGTGGTTGATGGGTAGAATGTTGGGTGGTAGTGTTCCAATTAATACAATAATCTGATTGGATAAACTAATTATTCAAGTTTGTCCAAAACTACGAGGAGCAGGTGTAAGTGTTTCTTCTGATATGTTTCTAGTTACATGATGAGAATGTCCTTCTATTAATAATTTAATAAATATATAACTTTATATTTCTAAATCTCTCAAATCTGACAAGTCTAACCAATTTTGCAAGTTCAACTGGTTCTGCTAGTGCAACATTTTTTAAGCTCTTTATCACACAATATGCTTCATGGTCTATTGATACATGTGTTGAGTGATGGACATCTCACTCAGTAGTGGCGTTGGTTGGTCGTTCACAATACATGGTGTCCTAATGTTTGCCGACAAACATATAATGATTAATTCAGTAATTTAGCCAGATTTAAACAATGATATAGAAGTAGAGTGTCTGCTGACGGGCATACAATGATGGATTGATAATCCGGCCCAGATTTATACAATGATATAGAAGGAGAATTAGACTATATGCCCTACATGCGATTGCATTGTCTTTTTGGTAAAGATCGAATAACAACTCAATATTTCGGTTTCATTTTGAGTATTTTGTTGAAATAGTGGTCCAACGATAGGAACAAATCCATTTCGGGCGGTGCTCGAGTGGAGAAATGTGGCTAAATGGCTAAGTCGAGGAAACTTGAGGAGCCCAAAAGTATCATATATTAATGAGTTCACCAACCAACCTTACATAGAAGTCCATGCTCCTTATTTATAGCTCTCAATCACTAACAATATACAATTACAATTATACTAATGAGTTCACCAATCAACCTTACATAGAAGTTCATGCTCCTTATTTATAGCCCTCAATCACTAACAATGTACAATTACAATGATACTAATGAGTTCACCAACCAGTCTTACATAGAAGTCCATGCTCCTTATTTATAGCCCTCAATCACTAACAATGTACAATTACAAAATGACCACGAATATTCTAAGGATATTCTATATCCTCTCGTGTGCAATACGGCAAGGTACAATCACCATTCTCTCTTGGTTACCGCCTTAGCTCTTGGGCTTCTTTGTCCGGCCCATTTAGGGCTCGGCTTGAGGAGAGCCATGTTGGACCTTCCTTCTTCGTCCATCATCTACGCTCCTTTCCGGGTGCTCTCATCCTTGAAGCGCCATCGGCGCCCACAAGATACCTCCGCCTACCTACGGTCCTCTCCCGAAGACCTCTACCGCACCTTTAGGTTGAGATGTTGTCACACGAGACAAGCGAGAGGTTCGGCGGGAGATGTAAATCTCGCTTGCTAAGCAGAAAATCTGCACTTAGTCATGCAAGGAATGCCTCGGTACAAAGTTAATCTCAAAACTTTACAAGGTTTAGTATCTCAAGTTTGATTAATTATAGATAAAATAACTACAATATTTATGTTATCAAATAAATATCATTAGATTCATTATGACATGAATTGTTTTACTAAATTAATTTGAAGCCATAAATGTGAATAGTATCTAGTAGAAAATTGGTCAAACATACATTACTTTTAACGGCATGGAACCTATACTTGCATTTTTCCTGCAATGTAGAAAGTATAAACTTTGTATGACAATTTGCTATATATACTTATGAAATTTACTTTCGCTCATTGGATAATGTTTACTTTTTCTGCCGACAATTGTGATTGAGGGGCTGGTAAAAACATTGCAACTTGATCAATCTTTTAATGACTTGGTTGACATGTGAGTAAACATTTTTTCGTAATAATATAATTTTGTAGAGTGTGTATATATAGATTATATGTGATTTAGCTGACATTAATCTTTTTATACAGACTTTCTAATATGAAAGTGGATCCTGCAACAGTGAGGAACTTTTTGGCCTGCATTGCAAGTAAACCCTACTTAGGCTCCGGCTCCACGATTTTGTTGGATCACAGCTAGATGTCCATTTTGACAGAGCCTTTTGCTCCCCTTTAGGATAGCGTAGTGGAAGAACACCACTCTGAGACTTATCTTTGTGAAGCCTATTGGGATATAGTCCCCAGCAGTGAGCAGAGGTAACTAAAATCTTATAGTGATCGTGAAGGTAACCATGCGCTGAGATATTTTTTTGAGGGAAGGCAGCCACACTTCGGTCCCGGGGAGCAGTGATAACATCTCGGCATAAACCTTCATCATCTCCTCTCACAGAGAAAACCTTCGAGGAGGTCTCAATGATGAAGACTATGCTAGGCAGAGGTCTCAAGGGAACCCGAGATGTTACCCCTATGGAGGTCTCTACGATAGGGGCAACACCAGGCGGAGGTCTTGGGGGGAACCCAATACACTACCCGAGGATGCAAACCGAGGAGGCAGAACGGAGCGACACTATGGAAAGATGGGCGGCATGACCCTTCTCAACGGGTCGAGCCCTAAATGGTCTGAACAATAGCCCATAAGGCTAAGGCGGTAACCTAGAAGAGAACACTATGATGCCTTGCGGGGTCCCTTAGAGGAGAAAAGGATATCCCGGGGAATATTCAAGGTTCAAAGTTGTAATTGAAGCGTGGTTGTAATCAATGACTATAAATAAGGAGCATTGATTTGGACAAGATCTAGTCTAGGCAAAATTTGAAACTTAACTATCAGCAATTTTTGAAGTTTAGATTGGAAACAAGTAAGAAAAATTGGGTTTGTCTTGAAAAATATTTTAATAGAAATAGAAATGGTGGTAAGGGTTACACCTCAAAGGCCATGAGAAGTGAAAAATGTAAGTGTTTTTTTACTACTGGAAGTATTACTGAAACATTGGGATAAGCCATTTAGAACACCAGATAACTTGGAAAATGTATATTTTTTTATTCGTAGTAATATAAGCAAGGTGATGAGCGGTTAAATATGGTGTGTTATGCACTTAAAGTTAATATTTTTTTTGTTAAATTTTAGTTTGGCATTTATTATAACATGAGCTATTATCTGCAGAACAAGCTGAATGTATATCTTGCACCATTTCTTCATGGCACGCGCTACACATCCTATGGGCGCCACTTCACGAAACTGAATAAACTTCAGCTGGTAGGTGCAACAATTAGTCCTTAAAAACAAGACATGATTATCACATTCCATTTGTTAAGCAACACATCACATTGCCACTTGGCAATAGCGTTCTGCATAAACAGAGAGATATGCTCTCTTGAGTATTGAGGATAATAGTGTGAATTTGCAGTCTGTACAAAATTGTTATAAAAAACCACTACGCAATACTTTTGTACTTTTGCTAGTTTTGGATTATTGTGACCCATAATAAAATTCAATGGAGTTGCACATCCATATTCTTGGCATCCTATTCTGTAGTAGCCCTGAGGATGAATTTTGGTGTAAGGAATAGGAATCTTCTTAAGCTATCTCATATGATTCCATTTATATATTGGTAATACGCTGAGTGCTGTACGACTGGTAACAGATCTATTTCGCGATGTACTATATTACAGATGAGTTGTTTGTCTTCATGCTGGTTTCTTGTCACTTATGACTTATCTATCTTAGAACCCGATATTATTACAAACTTCATTATATACGCTAATTTTGACCATTTTCTGATTGCATTACCTTTTGTAATACTAAAGCAACTGCTGAAAATGTGTGCAGATTGCTGATAATTAAGCTACAGTGGTATATTCAAAGTGGTGACACGGTAAACAACTGTTTTCGTTTTATTACATAAGTTTGGGTGGCCCTTGTCAGGCATACCTCCCTGTTTTCTGGACCATTTGTTGTCTGACACGTTCCATGACCAACAACCGACTGCTGGAATGATACCAATGGCCGATCGCGGCAGCCATGCAACTATGAAACCGCAGGACCATGAAGGAGTGATCCGACCTATGATCATACAGAAACACTCTCTGATATGAGCATTTCATCGTCAGAGTGTGATTTTCAGACAAAAGGTCAAGCTTTGGCAATGCCAGAGCATGGAGGCACCACCTCTGAAGCCTGGGATGCTGTTGGAAGTTTATCGGCAGAGAAACCAACTGTTGATGCCGATCATGATGAGGTAACATCATCTCCTGGTTCATATCATTTGTTGGGGAATGCATCAGATGCAGGCAGACAGGCATCTGGAGTTCACTATTGGATGATGGAAGACTCACCACAACTTGATGCGAACACATGGTTGATTTAGGTCACATGTGTTTAGTTTTTGTGATGGAGTCATTGTCAGCGATCCAACATTCCCTTCTATTTTCTTTTATCTTTTAAGCTTCGGCTATGTTCACCGGCACACGCGGAGTGTGTCGAAGGCGTATCTCTTGGTTCATGTTGTGCAGGTGTGGAGCTCGGAGATGGTAGCCGACGGCGAGGTGAAGGGGCCAAGGAGGGCGTCTTGGGGCCGGACGGATGGCGAGGGTAAAGGACGGACGTGAGGCTTGGACCGAGGGACCGGATCGCCGGGTGGCTAGCCATAGTGGCTGACATCCGGGACATCGACGGATGCGAGAGGGCGTGGCGGGACCGTGTCGATCGGGTCAAGGCGGCGGCGTGCAAAAGTAGCTGGGAGCTCGGATGACTTGGCGACTTCGGCGGTCAAGACGGCGATGACACGTGTCGAGGAGGTTTGGTGGTTTGTCCTCAAAACCATCGGCGCGGGTTTCGTGGTTTGGGCCTCGAAACCACGGGCGGGTTTTCGCGAGGTTTGGGCCACAAAACCCGAGGTTTTCCGGCGGACGGAAGGGCGGCACGCGTGGCGGCATCGGGGAGGTTGCGTGGATGCAAGGCTACCGATGAAGAGGCGCGGTGGCCCGTCGGATCAATGATTACCCGTAGTCGGCCGAAATAGCCTTAGGGTTACAAGATTGACTCATGTATCTTAAGGGTAGTTTAGGCGGAGGGAATATGGGGCTATTTAGCAGAGGCATACCCCTTCATCCTCCCTAGCCTCTCATTTTACAATTCCTAGCTAGGGTTTCCGGACTTTTGGTGTGAGAGGTCCACCCGATCTTGTATCAAATTTGTCGAGCAAGGGCTAGCTCGAGTAGCCTTGTCACATGGTGGCGTTTGGGATGATTTGATCGGTGTTCTTGTTTGATCTTGTGCAAAGTGATTTTCGTTCTTCACTTGTTCTTCCCGAGTTCTTCCTCTCCCCCCTCTATTCTCTTCGCGATTTCTTCGATTTGGCACCGTTTGATCTCGTTTTTTCTTGCCTTGATTCGTGCTAGGGCGTGAGAGGATCATTTCCACCCAAGGGTTTGAGCTAATTCCTCACGAGCACGTAGATCGGGCGAGCTTTGGATCGAAGATGACATTTTGGTGTGTTCTTGGTGTGATCCGCGATTTCTCATGATTCACTCCGTCAAACTCGAAATTTCTTTGGGGAAACGGTCACCCACATGCCTAGATGCTATGGCTCAATTCTTGTGACACGAGGGTTTCCCCGATTTGATCGAGTTTGGATCAAGTTTGGGGAGAATCGCGTCGGCGGCGCCCAGCGGCTTCCGTCTTGGTTTCTGTAGGGCGCCGACAGTCCGGCTCGGGGGAAGCGTGGACGAGTCCGGCCTTGAGTTCTTCGTGGATTTTCGAAGCTGAGTTGGCAAGTCGCGGACAGTCGGTTCGCGTGAGGCGAGGACCGTCGTTCAGTGCGTAGTGTGTCGAAGCTGTACTTGATTGTTCCCCGCTGGTTTGTTCGCCGGACAGCCCCGGCTTTCGAGTGCGGATCCAGCGGTACAAGATTCGCCAAGTCGAATCACATTTCCGCTTTCGATTGGTTTTCGAGTTTTTACATGGACAGTCCGGCCTTCTAGCGGACGGTCGCCTCTGATCCAGTCAGCGGTTGCCGGTTCATTGGTTTTTCCATTTTTGCTCGGGCGGTCCGACTATAGGTCGCGGACAGTCAAAGACTCATCCGGGCGGACAGTCCAGGACTCCTGTGCCGGGACATCCGAGTTCCCGTGTTTTTGAGCTGATTCTTGATAGTTGCTTGTGTGGTATTTTGAGTTGTTTTTGGTTGATCCATTTGTGACTCTAGAGCAATCTCTAGGTCATCCACCTTGCATCCAAGGTCGAGATCATACCGAGTGTTGGTGGTTTTGCTCCGAGGGGTTGTGAGAGCTACACGATCACTAATTCAAAAGAATTTAGTTGAGGCTCCCATTCACCCCCCCGTCGCCCGTTCGGTCCTTCAATTGGTATCGAGCAAGGTTAAGGGTCATATCTACCTTAATCGGTTCTTAATCCCGCGTAAGCTTACATGGAGAGGTATGGTCACTTTGGTAGCAAGCCTCCGGAGTTGATGGCACCAACTATCCCTATTGGAAGATTAAGATGAAAGCACATCTTATGGGGATAGATTGGAGAATGTGGGAGATTGTCGAGGATGAGAATTACCAAGTGCTAGCCGCTCGAGTGGGTGAGGATCAAATAGCCCAACACAATGCCAACAACCGAAGCGAGGAGTGTCTTGTTCTCTAGCCTCAAAGACCACGAGTTCGAGAGAGTTGCCACTTGTGAGACCGCCGTGAGGTGTGGAAAACTCTTGAGAACTACCACGAGGGAACCCCACAAGTCAAGGCCCGCCTATACGAGACCTACAAGAGAGAGTACAACAACTTGATCCAACTTGATGGCGAGTCCATCGATTCTCTCTTTGCTAGGTTTTCGCACGATGCGCAACAAGCTTTCGAGAGAACAAGCCGTCGGAGAGAGGCTTGACGAGCACGAAGGCGTCGCGGCTCTTTGTACGCCTGGATCGGAAGGTGTGGGATGTGAAGGTGTCGCGATCATGGAGTGCGCCAACTACGACACCCTCACTCCCGATGAGCTCTACAAGCAAGCTCAAGTCCTCGAGATCGAGGCTCGGATCCAGCGGCTAAAGAACCCATCCGCACCAAATGTTGCTCTAGTCTCGAGGGTAAGGGCGGTTCAAGTTCTTACGCTAACCCGTCATAGATCTCGTTTTTGCCTTGTCTTCTTTGGTGACCGTGGATGGAGGAGCAGATGGAGAGCCTTGGGGATGATGAGCTTGCACTAGTCATCGGCCGATTCTCGCGGTTCCACAACAACCGCTTGAACTGGTCGGCGTGGCGGTGCCTCCAAGGGCGGATGCTTCGTGCGGAGATCAGGACCACTTCGTTACCCGCCCCCCAAGAAGATCAGGACAAGTACTCGGGCGAAGTACTTCCACAACAAGCACGACTCCGACAAGCGCAAGGACAAGTGCGCGAGTACATCCCGGCAAGTACAAGTCCAAGAAGGGCTTCGACAAGGAGGCGATCAAGAAGAAGTACCTCAAAAGCGTGCCAAGGAGCACAAGCACGCCTTCCCCGCCTCCCTCAACGACCTCGACAATGACTCATCGATGGGCAATCTTCGCCCGGCCGACGAGGAGCCCGAGCGCAAGGTCGAGGATAAGCTGAATGGACTCGCTTCGGGCCGACTCCAAGCCCGGGCTTCGCACCATGGCCTCGACGGAGCGGTGACCGACACCGCCAAGCCACACGACAGCTGACTCTTCTTCTCCCCGAGGTATCTCCTACAATCGAATCTCTCTCCGGATGAGGTTGAATCCTTGGGCGGCGCGCTTGTGTGTCAAGAGAAGTTGCTTTAAGCGAGCCGCTAGGGAGAGAAAGGAGTACAAGGAGAAGTGGGAAATGGCCGCGGACGGAGATAGAGTTGCTTAGGAAGCCCTGTGGATGTGTCCGATGAGACCGAGTGTGATGCTTGTGCCATGCATATGTCTAGCATCATGACTTTGCAGCCTAAGTACTCCACCTTGCTAGATGAGCACGCTTGAGTCAAGGCTAAGCCTATGTTGTTGAGTGCGTGTAAAGTCTTGTCCGCATTTGCGCTCGGTGTGGCAGAGAAGGTCGCCAAGCTTGCTATGCTTGAGAAGGCCAACTCGAGATATAGCATTTGGCCGAAATGTGCTAAGTGTGAAGCTTTGGAGTTGGAGCTCATGTCTTGTAGGCATGGCAAGGGCAGAGTCGAAGAGGAGAACAAGTACCTTCGACCGTCCGAGTTGGGTGTCTAGTGGAGAGACACAAACTTGGCATGATGATGAGTCGGGTTCAAGAGGGGGACCGACACATCGATTAGGCTTTGCTATAGGTGGGAAGGGTGAAGTTATCTATGGTAAGGTTGGTCAAGGTAGTGGTTTGAGCTCAAGTGAGAAACCAACAAACACTCCCTAATGGACCAAGATCACCCCACGAGAGCCTTCCAAAGCCATTGTGCAAGATGGTATTCTCCAAGAGCCCACAAAGACTCCACCTCCCAAACAAGTGTGGCTTCCCAAACCAAACCACCTCAAGAACCCACTTGACACTTTGCCTAAGATCCCTGAGGAAACCCTTCCTAAAGCCAAAGTCACAACAAGAGTGAACCATCCACCCAAGAGAGTGAACCAACAACCACCCAAGAGAGAGGTGAGGTATCACTATGAGTATTGCCGGAGAGATGGTCACTTGGTTGAGTTTTTGCTTTAGGAGGAAGAGGGATGCTAGGCGTCGAAGTTGAGTTTGAGAACCGCTGACATGTATCACCCTCCACTTGGCATGTTTGAGAGGGGTGGGCAAATCGGTTCAGAGGCGCTTTTGCTAGGCACGAAGGTAGGAGGCCTCAAAGGGCTAGGCCACAGTTTGTGAGACGCTTTGGTGGTCGTGCTCCGCGAGTGGATGTCGATCCTCGCTTTGGGAGCTTTGAGTTTGACAGGAGAAGTGCACCACGCTTTGTTGTACGTGGTGAGCACTTGGGTAAGATGGGGCGTGGGATGGTTGTTTTGCCTAATGCCTATCTTGGGCAAGGTGGTCAACTTGGTACTCTTCCAAGTTTATTAACCCCGTGTTGTGCCACTTGCTCATCCCATGTACTATCGTTGATACGAGGATGGAAGGCCGAGGACATGTGGCTCATTGATTCGGTTGTTCTCGGCACATGACCGAAACTCAAAATGGTTCTCGACCTCACCCCCATGAAGACTAAAGAGTATATCACTTTCGGGGATAGCAACAAGGGGAAGATTCGTCGCGAGGGTCAATCGGGATCAATGACCACTTTGTACTCAAGGATGTGGCGCCGTTGTTGGCATTTCTTAACGCCGTCACTAAAAATAGATATGAAACCTATTCCGACAACGGCGTCGGGAAATCTTTGTGTTGTCGTTTCTTAGCACAATCATTAGAATCAAAAGTTTAGAACCGACCCCGACGACTATACTAGGAGACGACACGATATCATCAAGTGGAACCACCATGTCGGTGATTATGCACTTTCAATCAACGGTGATAGATCTTGCCATAGTTGATATTTCATCCGCAAAGCGCCGACGGATCTATCATTGTAGCATTTCACCCGGAAGTATTGAGGTATCGTTATTTATATTTTCCCAAAGGAAGGCATGTTGTATAAGAAGTAGCATGGCATCCGGATGATGAAATGCGTGCACGCAAAGACCAACTCATTCATAACTTGGGGGTAAGCAATACGGTTTTATATGATAGTGTGACACACACATTGGAAACCACCGGGTAAAGGATAAAGAGAATAGATAAAGAATAAAACGAATATCCTATGGAGTAATCTAATGTATTCTAGTCATGGTCTTACAATGAATAGTTAGGATCATATGCTAAACGATATGAGCATGGTTATGTCTAGGATAACTTGGGGAGACTTTCGGTACCATCGGCCCAATGGAAAGCATTCACGAACTCCTACATCACATGCGAGCGGGGGAGGGATTACAAGGGGCGGGACGGGGCTGTCACAACCCCGCCGCTACCCTCACGATCAATCGGGGCACGCTCTTGCTCTCATATTCGAAGGTGTCGTAATACCGGGCACCATGCCCGCGTACTAGAAGCACTACTCTTGTCCCCCGGGATCCCCCACCCTACGGATGGGCGAGACTAAGACAAGAGCAAACCCGAAAGAACATCGAACCGTTATCCCATCTATAATCATGTTAAGCATACAATGATCGATGAAGAACAAATATGAACACGTAAAGATTATGATATACAAACTATATGCTAGTTCATATACCAACACTAATACATGAACAAGACTATACTCTAATTCAAATGTTAAACCATGATCATAGAAATAGAACTTGCACAATGGAGAAAGATCCATGGAAGATATATATTACCAAAGCTCACTTTGCTCCAAGATTACAAGTCCTTCCTTTGTAGCTCTTCTACTCCAACTCTAGCCAAGTAAGAAGAAGAAGAAGAAGGTGGTAGGGGAGAGTGAGGTGGAAAGTGTGAGTGTCTTTGGTGTGTTGCCTCCAAGTGTGGTGTGTGGAATGAGGGAGAGGGAGGAGCTACTTATACACAAAGGAGAGGTGGCCAAATGACCCTAATACCCTCCAACCGCCTCTATGACACGTCGAATACGTTGAATCGGGCTCTCCACCACCGCACCGCCCTCGTGTCACTTAATGTGCCGCCTCAAAGGCTTTGGGCTCGAACCGCCCCCATCGAGTGCGGCCCTTTTTGCAAGTGCGCCAAGCACCCTTTGGGCTTCGGCCGGTCCGAGCCTCGGCGTGTCGTCTTGGTTGGGCACGAAAAGTTGTGCGATGGGCTTGTCTCGATCCGGTTGTGTAGATTTGGTCCATTTCCACCACAGGCTTGTTATCTTGAAATGCGCTTTCGGGATGGCGTACTTTGGGCGTATTTCCACTGTATTTATTATAAATACTACAAAATACATTTCAAACACTACAAGTGGAAATATGTTAGTAATAAATGTATATGAGTATAGAAGTGTATAGTTTCCTCCCTTTATGGTCGTAAGTTGTGGGGAAAAATATGTTGATAATGGATAGTCAACAAACTCTAAGCTTACCCTTTTCTTGGCGTCCTCGAGCAAAAGATAAGTACTTGGTTGTTGATCGGGGAGTTGCTACAATTGATTATGTTTCACAAGTGCCCACGGTTATAATAAGATTTTCTACTATAGTTTGAATAAAATGGCACATCTTTTTCTCACCTTTTATTACCTTTCATCGTAGTGGGGCTTTTTAGCTTTTCCGAGCCTTGGCGGTTGCGGATAGAGCGGTTATAACAGAAATGCTTTTTATTCATCCTTTTGATCAACTTTCTCATCAGGGATTTATTTAGATTAAGATTGTATTTGGTTTACGAGAAAGTATGGGCTTTATTGCTATAAAAATATATTTTTGGAGAGGTGGGCTCTGCTTCGCCCTAGACTTTTGTTTTTTATTTCCTCTCTTTTTCTTTTCTCTCTTTTTTTTTTTTTTTGGAGATGTGGGCTCTTCTCGCCCTTGGACACATGTCCATTTTTCATCTCTTTCTCTTTTTTTTTTAGCATAGCCCATAACATTTCTCTTTTCTTTCAAATTAGTTTCCCGGATGTCAAGTCTCACTTTTGGGACGAAATCATAGCAAATCTATTTATACCATATCATACTTGGCAACAACCTAGGCTGGATAGAGCTTATGCAACCCACATGAATCAGGTTTTCGGGATGATATTCTAGATTTAGCCACTAAACCCAAACTCTAGAGAAATTCGAATTATAAACTAGGCATAGGCAAAGCATAAGACAGAGCAACTATTCATCATTTCAACAAGGGATTAAAACTAAACACTCTTATAGCTCATATGTATAAACATGAAAGCACAAGAAGAGCTACTTATTCTATTTTTGGTTTTTTTTTTTGAATGCATGATTGCTGGAATTTAAACATGCTAAAATAAGATAAAATTTTGTTGAAAATAAATATGCAATGCAATGATACCTGCGGGGGTTCTCCCCAAGCTATACGGAGGCCTCTTGATGCGGATCAAAGCCCTGGTACCTCCAGAATGCTTCCTCGCGCGCATTGCGAGTAGCCATGTTTGCCTCGAACTGATCCCATCGTTGCTTGTTCTGATATTCCCAGTTTTGCTGCCACTGATGGGTGTTCTGCATATGAGTGTTAAGTGTATGCTCAATATTACACAATGCGAGCGTCGAGAGGTTCTGCGGTTATGCGTTGATAGCCTCGGTCCATATCTTGATGGTCTTGGTTGGACTTACGGGGGCGTACCCTCGGGCTTGCTAGAAAGGTCCATGTTGGCCCTCCATGCTTCTGAATCTCCTTCAGGTCACTCTGATGGTCCAGGCGTCATGGGCGGAGGTTCCCACCTTGGATCATACCCGGGTGTGAACCCTGGGGTCCCCAATGGATAGAACCCTCCGGCCTATGGCGTCTGCGCATCTTTGTGGTGGTGGCGTGAAGTATCTTTGCGTGAGCTTGAGCCAACCTCGGTCTCTGACGCTGCGAGTGGAGCGCACGGGGCCTCTTTCTGCGTACACTATCGGCGGTCTCGAGCTCAAAGGTCAAAGCTGGCTTTTATATAACGTAGATCGGGTTAGGTAACCGAATCCACGGTCGTATAGCCGAGAAAAAGTATGTGCAAGCTCTCTGTCGGTAGTGTCTTTGCTAGGTGCCCAACTACTAAGCGTGCGGTGATCCGGTACTCACGAGGGGTGTGGATATGTACTTTCGACATGCTCGTTGTCTAATGCCCCAATCGAGAAGCGTCGCGTGTGATAATCGATGTGCAGGTGGACTGGGATAGCCACTTTGGTGATAATGTGATGAAGATTCACGCACATCTCTACCCTTGGGGCTACTTTCACTTTGTTGACAACGGCATAGAGGAGTTTAAGCTCGGTTTCGTTCACCCATCTAACCCGTGCCTTGAAACAATGCCAAAAGATATCTAGCGATGAATGAATCTAAGTGATGGGTCTTTGGATTTGCGAAAGTGGCGAGGTTTGAAGGTACGGTTTCGTGCACATCGGTAATCTCTTCCCAAAAGCGGGGTCGAGCGAAGCCGGGGGTAAGCAGCATCCACATCTAGTGCACATCTATAACTAAAGCCCAAGTGACGGCGCTAGTTCGCCCAAGTGATATGATAAAGGCGACCAAAAAGGAGGAAAAGAAATGCCTAACTTGTCCTCTACTAAAGTGCATAGAAACTGGATTGTTAGGAGGCGAGAACCTTCCTCCTCGAGAGGGGATAATCCCGCCACCCTACTGCTTTCCAAATAGTGCGGAGTTCCTCGTCCATACCTGTTTGTTCAAGAAGATCGGGGGTCGATCGAGGCGTGTGTTGGAACACATGATCCTTGAGTAGGAGATAGGCTTGCATCTCCGGGTTCCCCTGATGTCGAGGTATGGAGCATCGGCCGTCGAGTCGGGGGAGCTTGAGCTTCTTCTTCCCGGGTGCGGCATCTTCTTGCATGGGGAGCTTTCTTGCTCGTCGAGGTTGAAGGAGCTCGTGCTTGTGTGCCGCTTGAGCTACGCCTTGATGAAACGCCTCAACTTGCCAAAGAATTCTCGGTTTTCTTCATGGTCCTTTGCAAAAAGCGTTTGAGCAAAAACCGGGTGTGCAAGGGTTAGATGAAAGTATGAACTTTCACACCCGTGATCTTGCTTGGCAAAATATTTTTGGTGGAGAAATTTGAGTGAAGTGCAAAGTGGGAGAGAGTGTGAGAGTGAGAAAAGAGTGAAAATGGAAGGTGGGTACTCTCACCGGTGTCCAAGCTATATATAGCCGCAGCCGGCCGGGGGCGCGCCATGCAACGGATAGGAGCCGTTGGTTGGCAGGGCGGGTAGACCCCGGCAAACGCGGGTGTCTTGCGCGCACCTTGGGGTGCTGGCCGCACCCTGCCCGGCGGCTATTTGGCGTTGGGTTTTGGCCGGGCGTGCACAACGGTCATGAGAAGATTGTGACCGTTGTTTGCTCCCTGTTGGTTCCGATTTTCTCCCCCTTTTGATTTTCCCAAAAAGTTTTCAAAATTTTTTTTTTTTATATACTACAAAATTATTTTGAAAACTTATTTTATTTTAGTAAATATTTTTCTTGCTTTTTCATAGAAAAATTTATTTTATTTGTAAAGATCTTTATTTTGATTTTTCGAAAATATTTACTTATAGATTTTATGTAATAAATATTTTTGTTTTGTTTTGATAATAAAATATTTTTATAAAACACATCTATATTTTTTTTCAAATATACCCCATTTTTTTTTTAGAGGGCGCAGGTTATTTATAGTCGGCTTTGTCGACTTCTCCACGATCACTGGGAGAGTATGCGCTCAGGGGTTTTTGGTCGAGAACCCCCAACACACCACTTGGTCTTGATGTTGATACCTTGGTGTCTTTGTTTCTTGTACCCGATGAATGGGCACTTTACCGCCTTATCTCGGACATGGAAGATGATGAACCCCTTCCCTAGGCTGATATCAGCCTTGGCAGCATAGAGAAATGGTCTCCCCGGAAGGAGAGACACATCCTCCTTCGGGCCCATGTCTAGGACCACGAAGTCTGCGGGGATGTATTCATCTTGGATTTTGATCAGCATGTCTTCGAGAATTCCCTCGGGTTTCCGTGTTGTTTGGTCTGCCATTTGGAGGACAAAACTTGCGAGAACAAGTGTCCCACCATGGATTCTGTTGAAGGTAGCCTTGGACATCACGTTTATCTGGCCCCAGGTCACGAGAATGCATTGGTGAATATGTGGGGGCCAATGGCACAATTGATGATCGGACGCCCAGGGTCTCCCTTCTTGGCGATAAACGGCGAGTCCACGGGGATCTTTGCCAGTTCTTTGGGTTGACTTAGCCTTAGTGATATCATGTTGACAGACTCGTGCGGGACCTCAGGTTGCCCTGGGATCCTACCCGAGTCATTGGCGGCTTTGTCTGCTGCAATGTCACAGGCTATTTGTGTTTCCAACATCTTATTGAAGCTCAACTGATTTTCACGGTGATGTCAACCCTTCTAGCTTGTTATTCACCCCTTCTAGGATTTTTATCGTGATGGCTCATCTTTTTGGTAAGGTTTTTCGTTGATCTTGGCTTGGCCCAATACCAGTCCTTGAGTGAAGGTTGACCGAATTTGTAAGTGGGATTATAGCCCTGGTTACCTTGGAATGGTGGGCCGGGACTGGTTGTTCAGCCTTGCTGAGGTTGGCGATACCCGTTATTGTTTATGAATGCCACTTCTTCACGGGTCTCGGGGCAATTATCCTGGTGGCCAACTTCACCCGAGGTCTCACATGTCATGTGTGAGCGAGTGGCGTAAAGCTGGGCGGCTGGCGAGTACTCAAGTGCGGGTTGCGCTCATCCGGTTTCTTCGACACTAGATCCATTTTGCGGCAAGCAAATCTGCCTCCCTTCATAGGATGCATGCCTTTTTTTGTGTTTTGGGCGGGGTTCTGTCTTCCCCGGCTTTGGTTTTACAACCATCTTGTCGATCGGGCATTTGCCCCATTAATGGTGGCGACAAGAATCGCCCACCGGCGGCCGGCGTCGAGGTGCCCTTTTGATATGGCCGTGAGACCATTATAGAAGTTCGGAGCACCAGCCAATTTTCCATACCGTGGTGTGGGCATGCTTGAATGTATTCTTGCAGCCTTTCCCACGCCTCCGGGATGGGTTCCATGGAATTCTCTTTGGAAATTGGCGATCCTTCCCTGGGGCATTGGTTTTGCCCATGGGGAAGAACTTAACCCGAGAACGCCGTGGAGCATTTTGCCCACGTTTTGACTGCTTCCTTGTCCTTGTAGAACCACTGTTTTAGCTTTCCCCACAAGGGAGAAAGGAAGCAGGCGGGCTTTGATAACGTCGGGTTCGGCGTCCTTGATGACAATGTCGTGTCGCCAGCTCAAGGAAGTGTTGGAGATGTGCGTTGGCGTCTCGCTTGGCAGTCCACGAAAGGACTGGCCTGCACCATGGTAATTAGCCCAGTGGTCTTGGCTTCGAAGTTCTTGTCATAGCGTTGACCACCGGCCCGGTGGGCACGTTGGCAACGGCGGAACGCGGGAAATCATGAGCGACTTTTGAGCCGTGGGTTTGCGGTTCGGTTGGTGCGGGGGTGTCGGTCTCAAGCTGTCGAGGTTCCGGCTGAAGAAGAAGAGGTGCGAGACCTGTTCTTCCTTAGGAGTGCCTCGGGATTCTCGATGAAGTTTGTCGGTGAGTTGAAGCGACGACATACACTATCTGTTTTCATCCACAACGGGAGAAAACATAAAAGATTAACTGTATGAGCAAGTGGTTATCACGCATGCACATTTCATATTCATAGCCAGCTAGTGATTTCTTATAACAATGCCTTCCCCGACAGCGGCGCCCGAGAAATGCATGTTGGCATTTCTTAACGTCGTCACTAAAAATAGATATGAAACCTATTCCGGCAGCGGCATCGGAAATCTTTGTGTTATCGTTTCTTAGCACAATCATTAGAATCCAGGTTTAGAACCGACCACGGCGACTATACTAGGAGCGACGACCGCTGATATCATCAAGTGGAACCACCATGTCGGTGATTATGCACTTTCAATCAAGCGGTGATAGATCTTGCCATAGTTGATATTTCATCCGTAGCGCCGCGGATCTATCATTGTAGCATTTCACCCGGAAGTATTCAGGTATCGTTATTTATATTTTCCCAAAGGAAGGCATGTTGTATAAAGTAGCATGGCATCTGGATGATGAAATGCATGCACGCAAAAGACCAACTCATTCATAACGGGGGTAAGCAATACGGTTTATATGATAGTGTGACACACACATTGGAAAGCTATAACACCCAGGTGTTTTTGCATCATTTTAAAATTCACTAAAAATTTGAACTTTTGAAATAAACTAAAACTTGATCTACTTTTCTGCAAAAAACCAAACCCTTGTTTTCGAAAACCCTGCATTCAAAATCTCACCATATAGAAATTAGACTCCTTTTTGTTTGCTTTCGATGAGCTTATGGTGGCCAAGGTAAGTATTACGGATCTAGACATTAAATTATGGAAGTATATCTATGCATGAACATGATTTACATTTTAAAGGAATAAATCTACCAACCCTAGACTACATGTGTGGGGAGACATATACTCCAAGCATCTACGCACCAAACCCATAAGTAGGCCCTAGGAAATAAAAAAGGGAAATAATGAGGGGCATGTATACTAAAAGGTGAATATGTGTGTGTATCCTTCCAAACAAGAATATATATAAAGTGCTTCATGATAAATTCTAAGGATATATATGTGCTTGAATATATAAATGGAAGGTACTCACATACATATGCCATCATAAAGAAGTATACATTAAAATAGAAGTGAGCAAGGAGAATAATCGGGGAAATACGAAAACATGTATACTAAGATGTGTTTCTCCCAAACAAGTGTATATATATTTTTAGTGCTCAATAAAGAGTCCTAAGAATATATATTTACTTGAATAAATATGATGGGAGAGAAATACATCAATTGTACATGGAAATGTGGAGAGAAAGGAAAATGGAAAAGAAAGAGAAATAGGAAGCAGTTGGGCTCGTTTCTTTTCCACTCGGCGGCCGACCACCTCAATTCCTTCTCTCTTCCCGGCACAGAGTGGGCCGGCCCAGCAGTCGAGCCGTCACCACCGAGCCCAACAGCCGGACGCCAAAGCCCACCACCCTCCTTCTCTGTTAGCTCCCAAACGGGCGACGAGCGTCGTCTTCCTCGCCCGGCCGTGCGCGACACTGAGCCCCGCCCTCACCGGACCGCGGACGAGCGCACGGCGCCGGCGGAACGGCCGGGATTCATGGGGACTCGAGCCATGACCCCGGCCTGGATTCGGCTCGGTGAGGTGCGGCGCCGTCGTCGCGTCGTCATCCGCCATACAGGAAGAAGCTTCAGCAGCGCCAGCGGCAGCGCCACCGTGGCTCGCCTGCCGAGGCTGGTGAGCGGCCGAGCCTGGCGGGCCATTAACCCGACGACGCCATCAGATCAAAGCCACGAGCACAGCGACGAGCGTCAGCCAATAAGCGGCGCCGAACGCCGTGCTCGCGACTTCTTGTCGTCGTGGCCCCGGCAACCGCCGCGCTGTGCAAGAAGACGAACTATGGGGCAGCTCATCGGCGTTGGACCGCGAGCCCCTCGCCCGGCGAGCCACACCCAAAGGTCGCCGCGGACGGGAGGAAGCCTCCGCCCGCAGCAACGGGTGACCCCTTGCGCTATGCCGGGCAGGCACCCACGGTGTGAAGCGACGTGACTGGGCGAGGAACCGACCTCGCGGGCACGAGATACTGCGCCGCGACGGCGGTACAGCTGGCACCGCTGGCGGTCCGGTCCGCACCGCCGGCCGTGGTCGGAAAAGATCTCCGCGGCGAGAGAAGATCTCACCGACATCCTTCCTCGGCCACCTATAAATAGCCACCTCGGTGCAATCGAACCCGCCCCATCCACCACGAGGGCGCAGGAGTCGGGAACGCACCGTGCTCGCCTCGACTACCCTCTTCCCTCTCTCCTCCCTCTCCCAATCTCGGTGCCCAAATCGGGTGTCCGCCGCCGCCGCCGACGTTTTCCCTCGTTCGTTTCGCTCTTTGTTCTTAGGCCGAAATAAGGGCTGGTGAGTCCCTCGGATGACCTCCCTTCCGGTCGCCTAGTTAACTTTTCCTATCCTTCTCTGTGTGCCGCTGAGACGAGCACCGCCGACGTCGAGCCGCCGAGAAGTCGCAGCGCCGTCATGGATCTGCGGAACACGGAGCCGCCCAGGTGACCCCCCCAGCAGGACCAGGGCCACGAAGAGGGCTCCGAGGGCTCCACTCGCGGCGAGCAACGGGGCAGTGCCGACCAACCCCGGCGAGGTTCCGGTGGGGGCGCCGCCGCATTGGCATCCTGACGGCATGAGGAAGTCCCCGCAGCGGCGCGTTCACTTCAGATTCTGACGTCGGGGAATGGACCAGCCGGGCATCGACCACGTCACCTTCCGTCCCACGCCGTCACACCACAGTTAGGGTAAACCCCGTCGTCTACGTGGAGCCGACGTGGCGGGGCAGTGGCGTCCTTGGGACCCCGTGATGCCTGCAGCACATGGAGAACGATCTGGGTACACGTAGGTAAATGCTAGGTACACCGGTTAGTGTACGAGAGCTAGCTAGAAAGCCTATTTCCCATGTCCAGAAAATTTGTAAATTCATTATTCGATTTATGGAATTTTTATCATGTAATTAGATCTAAATTTATTACATGATAAAATTATATTATAATATTACCCTAGTTAATAAATTAGGGATTAATATTATAAATACCATAACTCATGCATTTTAATTCCGTTTCGCGTGAAACGACTTCCATAATTTATCTAAATTCTAGATCTATGCAACTAACCTATTACCACCATAATGTTCTATGCTTGTTTTGTGTGCCATAGTTCATGCTAGGTTTATAGTCCCGGCGAGGTAACTTTTCGGCGATCGGATTAGAGGTTTTTCGGATCACGTTAGAGACGTTCGACGCTTGATCTTACGTCGATAAGAACATCGAGGCAAGTCCTTACCTAATTATGACCTTAATATAATGATGAATGATGATATAAGATGATTAAGTAAGATCGATGTAACTTAAGTAGAATGTGAACCCTCAACAAAAGGTGAGTGGTGATTGTCTACATGGAGGTGGACTAATCACAATCGGGGATGAATCCGCGGAGAGATGCTCGCCTCCCTAAGGACCGGTTCATAGACCTTCTACCTAGTGCGATATTTCGTACGAGCCACACGTCGTTTATGGGACGGCTTGATTCACACCCGTTGGGTTGAGGTATAGTGGGATCAAGGTGGCGGGGCCGACAAGCGATCGATTAGGGCGGACATGGGGAGAGTGGCCCCATGGTCGGTTGGCGTGGATGCAGAGTGGTCTTCCACGGAAGTGTTTTGGGCGCGGTGGCGCAGTGCTAGAGGCACATATTGATGATTTGAGATTGAGAGTGGTGCGACAGGTATAGGTTGGGTAATTAGGTATTACACTGTAAAGCCGTGGATGATTTGGTATCACCATATTGTCTAAGGGTGATCGTCATCTTAGGGTGACGTGTTGTCCTTCAACCCACTGAGAAGTCGTGGTGAAGATTATACCAATATACCTAGAGTAGCACTCAAGCGGGTACGGATCTCGTTAGGCTGTTGGAACCAAAACGGGATGGGGAAGGCGTGCCCTATCGTGTGGGGAAATTTGTACAACCTCTGCGAGTTAATTAAATCTATTCGAATAGCCACGTCCTTGGAATGGGCGAATGCTAGGAAAGAACATCTATGATTAGCTTTAACTAACCTTGGAATGGCGTCCATTTCCACCACGGCTTGTTATCTTCAGAAATGCGCTTTCCAGGATGGCGTACTTTGGACGTATTTCCACCTGTATTTATTATAAATACTACAAAATACATTTCAAACACTACAAGTGGAAATATGTTAGTAATAAATGTATATGAGTATAGAAGTGTATAGTTTCACTCCCTTTATGGTCGTAAGTTGGCCGGAAAAAAAATATGTTGATAATGACCAGTCAACACTCGTCTCAACCTTCACTTCAATCTACTCTCTCGTCTCTCGACTTATGGCGGATGGGTATGAGGTACGCTTTAAGGTTGGGTGTTCTCGAGTTTTGGACTCTCGCAATGATCTCATTTCTTTGGATTGTGCCGTTTGGTCAAGTCTTTCGCGCTGATTTTTTCGAGGTTTTGGCACATCTTGTTGTTTGTTTGGCGGGTCCTCCTGATTTGTGGAAATGGCATAGGAGACTAGGACACACGAGCTTCGACCTTCTCATGAGGTTGAGTTCGATGGGTCTAATCAGGGATTGCCTAGCTCAAATTTGAGAAGGATTTGGTTTGTCATCCCTGTCGTCACGGGAAGATGCTATCTGCTTCTCGTCCACCAGTCACTCAGATTATGACCTCGAGACCCGGAGAGATCCTTCACATGGACACCGTTGGTCCATCTCGGGGTGAGGTCGGTCGGTGGGAAGTGGTATTGTCTAGTGATCGTGGGCGATTTTTTGAGGTATTCTTGGGTCTTTTTCATGGAGGCAACGATGAGGCTTTCGGTTTTGCTCGAGATCTGATTTTGAGATTGAGAACGAGTTACCGAGAGGCGCCATTCGGCGATTCGCGATGACAATGGCACGAGAATTCAAGAACTCGTTCGAATCTCTTTGTGCTAACTTGGGTGTCGAGCACCAGTTTTCTAGCCCTTATGTGCCGCGACAAAATGGGAATTGTTGAGCGGAAGAACGGATCGAGGAGTGCTTAGGTGTGTTTGAATCTTGGTGCTTCATCCTCAAGCAAGGTAATCTCGACAAGTTTGAGTCTCGATCGGTGATGGCATTTTTCTTGGATATGCTTTACACTCACATGCTTACAGAGTTCTAAATCTTGAGACTAATCGCGTTGTAGAGACATGTGAGGTTACTTTCGATGAGGCTGCGCCTTGTTCCTCTTTCGTGTTTGAGTGTGCAGGAAGGAGGAGATGGAGGCGAGCATCTTTATGGAGGAGGAGCGAGGAAGATGTTGGCTGGGGTGATCCGGCGACTCCACGCTTGCCCCTAGCGATCTGTGGCGGCGACGACGGCGCCCACGGACGGACCCTACTACCACTACTTCTGGAGTCCGGTGGAGCAGCTCCCTCGGCCGAGGCGGCTGCACCGGGGAGGTTCCCACTCCGGTCGAGGGGAGGCGACATCTTCGTGCACGGCGCCTCGGCACATTCGGCGTCGCCACCCCGAGGAGACCATGATTGGAGGACTCAATCAGAGGGTAACTTCGTTCCAAATCCTATGCCATGTGTCATTTCGCTCATTCTGCTTTTGTTTCCACTCTTGAGCCCAAAAAGATGTTGACCTTTGCTTTATCGGAGTCGGATTGGGTCAATGCCATGCATGAGGAGTTGCAAAACTTTGAGAGGAACCAAGTCGGGTTTTAGTGCCACCTCGGTGAGTGCCATCCCATAGGAACCAAGTGGGTATTCAGAACAAGCAGTGAGGATGGAGTGGTGGTGAGAAACAAAGCAGATTAGTTGCCCGGGGGTTTTGTCGAGGAAAAGGGTATAGACTATGAAACCTTCGCTCTGTAGCCGCATAGAAGCCATTAGGATTTTGCTTGCTTTTGCAGCCTCAAAGGGTTTTAAGCTCTTCAAATGGATGTCAAGAGTGCTTTCCTAAATGGGTTCATAGAGGGGAGGAGGTTTATGTGAGGCGGCCCCGGGGTTTGAGAATCCTAAACACCGGACTATGTGTACAAGTTGTACAAAGCTTTGTACGGCCTAAAACAAGCCCCAGGCGTGGTGCGAGAGATTGAAAGCTTTTCTCCTAGCTAAGGGTTTTGTGATGGGGGACCGTAGACAAGACTTTGTTCTGCTTAGGAAAGGCAAATGATATCCTCCTAGTCGGATCTATGTAGATGACATCATCTTTGGTGGCTCTTCACATGCTATGGTATCGAGTTTTTGCGAGAGATGATGAGCGAGGGGAGTTTGAGATGAGCATGATGGGCGAGTTGACCTACTTCCTTGGACTTCAAATCAAGCAAACCAAGGGCCGGGATCTTCGTACACGGGGCAAGTACACGAAGGACATCATCCAAGTTTCGCATGGGTGAGGCCAAGCCTCTTTTCGACACCCATGTCGACGGCGGCGGCGACCTGGGCGAGGACAAGGATGGAGAAAATTTGTGGACAAAGGGAGTTGAAGCATGATCGGATCGCTTCTTTGTACTGACGGCGACTTCGTCGGACATCCGGTTGCGGTGTGCCTTTGTGCACGCTTTCGGTCTTCGCGCGTACCTCTCACTATCAGGCGGTGAAGAGGATCTTGGTATTTGCGGTTTACCTTTGAGTTTGCCTTTGGTATTCGGCCTCTTCCACCCTCTCCACGGTTGGTTTTGGACTCGATTATCTTTGGTGATCGTATGCATAGAAAGTCTACCTCTAGTACTTGTCAGTTCATTGGTACTTCTCTTGTGTCTTGGTCGTCTCAAATGCGATCGGGTGTCGCTCGGTCGGCGGTTGAGGCGGAGTATGTAGGCTCTTTGCAGCTTGTTGTTCCAATTTGTTATGGATGGTTGCCACTTTGAGAGACTTTGGCTTGAGCTTTTCTAGTGTACCTTTATTGTGTGATAGCATGGGAGCTGTGAGTGTTGCCAAAAATCTGTCCTACACTCCCAGGACCAAACACATAGGGTGAGGTACCACTTCTTGAGAGATCACGGGAGAAAGGGGACATAGATGTTCAGCATGTGTACACGGAACAGCAGATTGCGGACATTTTCACTAAACCACTAGACCAAAGTTACGCTTTGCTAAGCTTCGTGGGGAGTTGGGAGTTTGCTATCCCTTTTGAGGGGGTAGCTTTGTAGTTGATGTACAGTTGTAGTTTTTAGGTTTGTTTTTGTTTTTTGTATCATACTTGCATATCATGAGCTTCACTTTTATATTGATTTGAATGAGGTTGTGCTCTTAGTAGTATGAATATGATAGTGCTTCTAGCTTTAGCTCTTTTTTTAATCATGTGATGTATGTTATGAGCTGAGCAACCTTTTCCACATGTGAACTTGATTAATATATGATGAAATTAAATCTTGGTTCACCTTTGAGCTAGCCTCTATCATGAGTAGGATGTTGAGATCCTTTGAGCTTTTATGTGTATGCTAGGTGGCTATGTCTCATGCTTTGATTCATTCACTTGCTTAGATCTTCATTGATAATACCATGCTAAAACGTGAAGTCTAAAGCTAAAGTGATGAAAAGATCAGTGGGTCCATTTTGCCACACTTTGAAGTTTGAGATTGCTTTCACTTGCACTCTTGAATGAACTTGGACTTCATTGTGTTTGACCCGGACCATTGTCTTAAGCTAATCATTGCTCACGCATGGAAGCGACATGGTTGATTAGTAAGGCAAGGCAAATGTGGATAACCACTTCGCATGTGCTTTTTATAACTTGTGAACGGCGCAACTCACGAACTAAAATGAATCTCTCAAGTTTGTGCCATAATGTCTAGCATGATGTACGAACGCTGCTTTGGGTAGTTCACCCAGTTTACATGTTTGAGCACTTAGTTGATCTCCTATCTACTTGTGCTAGGTGCTATGTTTGATGGTGAACCTCCTTTTGCAAAATACTGAAACTTGCTCAAAATGCTTTGTGCCTTATTTCACATCATCGATTAGCTTGAGCTCACGGCTAGCACTTGTAATTTGTTGCTATGGTACCACTTTGAGCACTCTCTCATTCAGTTGAATATAATCTTGAAGCTTTGCATTGTGACATATTGCATTTCATAGCTTGATTAGTGCATGTGCCAACAAGGGGAGAAAGACTCAAAAGCCGGTGTTGCTTTTTGTCTGGGGAGTAGCACCTTGAGCTAGATGTGTTGAGCCTGTTTGCCTCTGTCTTGAGGGTCTAGCTGTTTGGGTGAGTGAAAGAATTTGGTTTGGAGCTGTGCTAGTGGTGTTGAGCCTGTTCTATCTCTTCTTGAGGACTAGCTGCCTATTTAGCTTGGTTGTGTCGAGCCTTCTGCCCATGTCTTTGGGAACCAAGTTTTTGCTCCATGTTTGCTATCCAGTGACTGTTTTAGCTTTTGTCTAGCTTGTGTTCACTTGGATGTGTTTTCTTCTACCTTCTCTGTCTTTGTGTTGAATGTTGACAATGCACTCATCAAGGGAGATTGCGAACACATGGTTGATTTAGGTCACATGTGTTTAGTTTTGTGATGGTCATTGTCAACGGTCGACATTCCCTTCTATTTTCTTTTTATCTTTTAAGCCGGCTATGTTCACCGGCACACGTGGAGTGTGTCGAAGGCGTATCTCTTGGTTCGTGTTGTGCAGGTGTGGAGCTCGGAGATGGTAGGTGACGGGAGGTGAAGGGGCCAAGGAGGGGCGTCTTAGGGCGGCGACGGACGCGGGGTGAAGGGACGGGCGTGAGGCTTGGACCGGGGACGGATCGCCAGGGTGGCTAGCCATAGTGGCTGACATCTGGGACATCGACGGATGCGGGGACGTGGCGGGGGACCGTGTCGATCGGGTCAAGGCGGTGAGCGTGCGGCGGAGGCGGGAGCTCGGATGACTTGGCGACTTTCGGGCGGTCAAGGCAGCGATGACACGTGTCGAGGAGGTTTGGTGGTTTGTCCTCAAAACCATCGGCGCGGGTTTCGTGGTTTGGGCCTCGAAACCCACGGGGGCGGGAGTTTCGCGGGTTTGGGCCTAAAACCCGAGGTTTTCTAGCGGACGGAAGGGCTGACGCGTGGCGGCATCGGGGAGGGTTGCGTGGATGCAAGGCTACCGATGAAGAGGTCTGCGGTGGCCGTCGGATCAATGATTACCAGTCGACCGAAATAGCCTTAGGGTTACAAGATTGACTCATGTATCTTAAGGGTAGTTTAGGCGAGGGAATATGGGGCTATTTAGCGAGAGGCATACCCTTCATCCTCCTAGCCTCTCATTTTACAATTCTAGCTAGGGTTTCGGACTTTGGTGTGAGAGGTCCACCGATCTTGTATCAAATTCTTTGAGCAAGGGCTAGCTCTGAGTAGCCTGTCACATGGTGGCGTTTGGGATGATTTGATCGATGTTCTTGTTTGATCTTGTGCAGTGATTTTCGTTCTTCACTTGTTCTTCCCGAGTTCTTCCTCTCCCCCTCTATTCTCTTCGCGATTTCTTGATTTGGCACCGTTTGATCTCGTTTTTTCTTGCCTTGATTCGTGCTAGGGCGAGAGGATCATTTCCACCAAGGGTTTGAGCTAATTCCTCACGAGCACGTAGATCGGGTGAGCTTTGGATCGAAGATGACATTTTGGTGTGTTCTTGGTGTGATCCGCGATTTCTCATGATTCACTCCGTCAAACTCGAAATTTCTTTGGGGGAAACGGTCACCCACATGCCTAGATGCTATGGCTCAATTCTTGTGACCTGAGGTTTCGATTTGATCGAGTTTGGATCAAGTTTGGGGAGAATCGCCGTCGGCGGCGCCGCGACTCGTCTTTGTTTTCTGTAGGCGCGGAATGATCCGGGCAGGGGCGCGGACAGTCCGGCCCTTGAGTTCTTCCCGGCGGATTTTTCTGAAGTGCTTGAGGTTGGCAAGTGCGGACGGTCCCAGGTTTTGCAAAAGCGGACAGATCCAGTCTGTCATGTGTAGTGTGTCGAAGCTGCTGCGATTGTTCGGTTTTTCGGGTTTGTTCGTCGGACGATCCATTTCAGGAGTGCGGACGATCCCGCGGTACAAGATTCTGGCCAAGTCAGAATACATTTCCAAAGCATTGGTTTTCTGAGTTTTGCTGCGGACAGATCCGGCCTTCTAAGCGAGACGGTCCGCCTCTGATGATCCGGCGGTACCCGGTTCTGTTGGGTTTTCCATTTTTTGCTCTCGGACGGTCCAGGCTATAGGTCGCCCGGACAGTCCGCTTTTATCTTGGCGGACGGTCGGACTCCCAGGTCGGACAGTCCAGAGTTCAGTTTTTGAGCTGATTCTTGATAGTTGCTTGTGTGGGTATTTTGAGTTGTTTTTTTTGTTGATCATTTGTGACTCTAGAGCAATCTCTAGGTCATCCACCTTGCATCAAGGTCGAGATCATACCAGTGTTGGTGGTTTTGCTCCGAGGGGTTGTGAGAGCTACACGATCACTAATTCAAAAGAATTTAGTTGAGGCTCCCATTCACCCCCTCCCGGTGCCGTTTCGGTCCTTCTTGGGGGGCGAGCTGAATGATGCACCACAGGCAGGCAGGCCTGCGGCTGGCACACATCATCAACCAGCGGAATACATGCCAGCAGCAGCAACCCCTGAAGCTGCCTCCTGGTGTAGTGGTGTGGGCAGCCAGACCTCTCGCAGCCTGTGGCCAGGCATAATGCCATTACCAGAACTCTGCCACCAGAAACACCTTCCCTGGACTAGGCTTGCGTCAAGGATGCAACACCCCTCGGCAGTTCCTGTCCCAGGGCATGGGCCATCAGGTCGTCTTTTTTTTTTTTTTTTTGAAATATCCGGTTTCCGGCTTTGGTAATATTAAGAAGAATAGAGTTTACAACAACACCACCCACATGTAGCGGACCGCTACGAGGGGCAAAGCACCCACATGCCAAATAAAGAGTGAAACGACAACCCAAATAAACTAAGTCGGAGAAACCAAGCCTATTCTAACTCCAGCAACGCCTTCCGCAAGAGTTACAGCGCCGCGAGCTTGCCGCCGTTGCTCGTCCAGGCGGACGGGTTTTCTGTGGAGAAAAAATTGAGGGGCCTTAGCACGCCCCCAACAGGGGAAACGGCGCCCTTGAGCACCCGCCGTCATGAAAAAGCTTTCGCCAAAGGGACCCCAGTTCGAGACAGGCTCGGATCCACGGACTTAGGAAAGTGCCACGTCGTCGTCGCTGCAGTCTCCCTGCTGAAAGCCCCGCTAGAGAGGGCCTCGGCAGCCAGGCGCACATCACAGCCGCATGGCGTGCGTCACCCCCACCGCCAAAGCGACATACCGAAGAACCGGCCATCACACTACTGCCCGCGTGTCCACCAGCCGTACGGCAGCGACCTCTTCGTCTTCGTCTTGGTCATGGTCGCGGCCTCCCCGCGGCGGCTCTACCTCGGGAACGCGAGCGAGCAATGAGTCGCTCTCAGTGAGGCGCCCGCGAACTACCTCGTTCCCCCATCGCGCCACGCGCCATAGCGGCGGGCCCGAGTACCCCACCCGGCCCCTAAGCGCCCGGCGATGAGGGAAAGAGCTCGTCGGCCCAAAGGCCGTCGAGGGAGGGTAGCAGAGAGAATCACCCCCAACACGAACAGGCCCACCGAGCCACCACCGCGAGCGCGAGCTACCCACGCACGCGCCGCGAGCTGCCATGCGCAGCGGACACCCGAGCGCATCGGATCGGGGAGATCCGGCCCCAAAACCTCGCCGCGGCCATGAGAGAGACAGAAGAAAAAGGTGGACATCCGTCGTCGGCATTGTGGCGCCACGCCAAGCCCCGAGCCCCGGATCGAGCACGAGAGAAATCAGGGGCCCCGAGCCCCAAAGTGCAGCGCCACCATGGCAGCGCCGCCGGAAGCTACCCGGCCACGGGGCAGTGAATCAGCGCCCAGATGCGGCCGCCCATGCTCATTTTCTTATCAAAATGTATATGTCCATACTTTATTAACACAAAAAAGCACATACATCTAGTCCACTTATTTAATATAATACCCACATTATTAGGGGAAGCTAACAAACTGACGCCACAAAATTTGGACGTGGAGCACTTAACGGGACTTGATAGTATATCCAATAACACCAACAGCCCGATCGTAAGGTCAGCGTGGGGACTGGCTGCACCTCTGCGTGTATTCTCGAGGTGGGAGTAGTTACTAAGGGGTAGAAAAACCTCACCCTATATATATAACTTATTAACTTGTTAACTGAAACATTCAACACATAACCTATTAACTTTCTTTTGAAAAAATAATCACATCACACGGTATTTTTTTTTTTTCTCGAATCACGAAAAAGATTTGCGCATCTTTGTATTTACGAGAAGAGTTTTTACATCGGCGCTTCGGCGCTCAAAGATTTAGGATATTACATTATGCGTCACTCCCAAACCTTTCTTTCTAAGTCGATTACTCGCGGGCTAAACAACCTAGATTGCGCTAAAGCCGCAATCCGTGGATGGCGGTGGCGCTCATGGCGGAGCACCCGCGCCCGTGGAGACTGCCAAAGGCGTCGCGAGGTGGGGAAGAGCTCCATAATGACTTCGGAATCTGCGTCCTTGGCGTCGTCGCCGAACATGGCCTCGTACTCTAGCTTGGCCTCCGCCGTCGTTTCCCCGAAGTAAATCGGCGGCCGTAAGATGAGGTTTTCCCTTGGCGGCCGGGATGTTTGCAGCGGCTGCGCGCTATCCTCGTGCTCGGGGAGCCCGGATGAGTGGTACGTAGACCTTAGTCGCAACGGGGGGTATTTGCGGGCGTCTGCAGCGAGGAGTGCGTCGGCCTTCTTGAGCACCCGTTTGGGTGAGACCCATCGATCGTCAGCTGAGTCTTTGCTTCCTGCGTCGTCGCCGCCGCGGCGCATCGCGATCCATCCCGATGTCGCTTGTATGCGACGGGAAGCCCGATGACGGCGAGCAGCATTCGTCGTCATCGCGCTCCTGGGTGGCGATCGCACCAGCAAGGGATCTCCGGTACTTGCCCATGTGGGCGCGACCACTCCCTCATGTATGGCAAGCCGGGCACTGGTGGCGCATGGCGACCGCCGTCGAGGAGCTTGCCTCCAGGCGTGTGTCCACCGTGGTCGCGGCCATGTCCGGGGTGCTCTCACCCTCGCCCGCTCGTTGATCGCGGCCAGTGAGTCCGCGGGCTGGGGCCTCCCAGGTCCGGACGACACCTCGGCTCAGCTGAATGCCGGCCTGATCACCCCCAACTCACAGTGCTTCCTCATAGCTTTAGGTTGGGCGATGGTCGAAAAGCTCCTTCCGGTGGTCGGGGCCGATGGCGGCAGGCCCTCAAGACCCTTCATCAGGCGGCGAAGGTTGCGGATCCGCCTTTGGCCACCAGCGTCGTCGGCTCACAGGGGATGGCGTTTCGGCTCACGAGGGACGAACTTCCTAGAATGATCGGGGACTCGACGCCAAGCGATGGCGGCGTGCCCTCGGGGATGACGGTCACGCCGCGTCCCTCAAGGTGGCCCGGATCTGCAACTGTCGGTGATCTGAAAGCTAGAGCCCTCGGTCGGGGGCGCGGTGACGTGCTCTAGCCCGCACGGGGCAAGACGCGGCCTCCAAACCATGGAAGCCTGGTTGCGTCGCCCCGTCTTCCTCTTCGCTGCGGCGTCTGCGCTTACTCGGCGGAGCCCGCGAGAGAGCACGTCGGTGGGGGAGCACGGGGTCAATATGCCTCGAGATCGTAGCCACAGAACCGACGCCCTAGTGCCCCACACCCCGTCGCGTCGTTGTCGAACATCCCGCCTTGCCACATCGCTGATGCGCCTCGGCCTCTTGCAATCCCGTGCGCGTGGCCAAGATTGTAACAGCGGAGGCATCGCCCAGTAGGTTGCGAGTGGCGGCGGTGCTCAACGCCTTGCGGTGGCGACGCGGTACTCCTTGCCGGGCACACGAAGCGGCGGCCGTCGGTGTGTCGCGGGAGCTGTCGCGACCCGCTATGCCCGGTCGGCACCCCAAAGCGTCGTGGTGGCGGTACTGCCGCATTTGGGAAGAAGCTGTGTAGAACCGCAGCTGCCACCCGTTAGCGTCGGAGCGGTCGCCCGGCGTCTTGGCCCAAGCGCGAGGTGGGCGGAAACGCTCGACCACGGCTTAAGCGGCCAACCACCGCCATGTTGTCGCGGCTAGATGCGTCGTTGTCGCGAGGGGCATGACCCTCAGCGGCGGCGGGAATCACGCTCACCGGTGAGGGGCGAAGGCGATGCGGCTGCCTCGCGTCGCTTTGTGAGGGGCTAGCGGCGCCGCTGAGCCGCCCAGCTGCGGCGAGGCTAGCTGCGATCAGCTCGGCGCCCGCAGTCGGCCTCGTTGCCCGACTGCGGCGGCGTAAGACAAAGACTGCTCCTCCCGGGCCGGCGTCGCCGTCGTCGTCAGCCAAGCGATGCTTTGAAGCGCCCTAGCGTGAAAAGCGTCGCATCGGGGAGAGCGAGGGACGAAGCAGCGGGCTTCGGGATAGAGGCGGGGCGAGTTGGCGAGGAAAGCGTCGAGGCCAAAAGGCACTCGCGCCCACCTCCACCGGCAAGCAGCGCCATGCGTCATCGATCCGCAGGACATCCCCACGGCAGTAGGGAGGGCGGCCTCGGCTAGGCAGCCATTGGAGGATTGCGGAGGACCTGCGTCCTCGGCGCCCTCCTCGGCGAGTTGTGCTTTCAGCCCGGTAGTGCGATGGAGTGCGCTCGCGGCGGCGTGCGGAGGACCCCCGTCCTCCAGCGCCCGGCGCCCCGCGGCAACACAATTTTTCGTGTTGGCGCGGCACCGGCGCCCTCCTCGGCGACACTCCCGTCCACCTCCACGGCGTCGGCGGCCGGGGTGGAGTCGGTCGGCTTGCCCTATCACGGAAGGATTGCAGAAGGACCTGCGTCCTCGGCGCCCTCTGGGCGGTGACAAAAGGCGGTGGAGGTGTGGGTGTGCCCACTGGCGGCGAGCGGAGGACCCCGTCCTCAACGCCCGACGCCAGCGGGGGCGCAATCCACCGTGCTGGGCGCGGGCTGAAGTGGTCGACGATGGGAACCCCGGCGGCGGTTGCCAGGCATCCTCCTGCGAGACAGGGGCCTGAACCGACGAAGGGTGGTCGAACCACCTTCCTGCAGACCGGTGACGCCCCATCCAAGCCCAACCTCGACAGCGACGGCAGCGCGGGCAGGCCACCCTCGCTGGATCCTGCCGAGCTAGGACAGCCGGAGAGCGAGGGCGTGGTGGGCGCCGGTGTCACCATGGCGACCGGCAGCTGAGGCGGCGTAGTGACCTTGGAGCTGCCCAGCGGAGCTTGAACAGCCGGCTCCCGCTCAACCACGACGTCGGTGGCCGAGGGAGGCAGCTCGGGACCCTGAGCGGCTGCAGATGAGGTGCTGGAGAGGGCCGCGTCCAGGGCGGCCATGGACGCCGGCGTTGGTGCCCCAGATCTCGATCCACGCGCAGCACCCGCAGGGCTGCCGGCGTCCATCCGTGGCGCGTTGGGGAAGGGAGGGGCGGGGCTTGGGAGGGGGGAGGGAGGAGGAGGAGGTACGGGGAAGTGGGGGCCGGCGCCGGCGGCAGGCGAGGCAGCGCCAGACCACCATGGCGGGGAGCATTGGCTCCGCCCGGCGTCCCCGCAGCCCAGGAGCTCCTTCGCGCCAGGAATGGGGAGGGGCGGGGCTTGGGAGGGGGAGGAGGAGGAGGGATGGGGACGAGGGGCGCCGGCGCCCGCGCCGTGGCGGCTGAGGCGGCGTCAGTCCGCGGGGGGGCACAGGCGCTCGGGAGTTTCAAAAACTTCCCCGGGACCGAACCGTGCTAATCTATATTTTATTGAACATAGTGGCGCTGAAGCTAAGTTATTCTAAAATAAAGAGCAAAATCTATAAGTTGAATGGTGTTTTAATGCTGATCATGATACAGGATGTGGGCATCTTGGTAGGATCACAGAAGGAGAGATGTGAAGTGAAGGTGGCGTTTTGCAACTCATTTTGGATTTGGTGGGCACAACCCATCAATTCTCTTTGCCTTTTTTAAGTGAACATGACCGACGGACTGCCATCTTCCTCATGGTCCAAGGGTTACCGGATAAAGAGCAAAAAGACAGAAAGGGACTGATCTAGATGAACTTGTCGAAGAGCTCGATGAACTGATTTGTTCATGTCACCTAACATGAAGATGACAGGTATACTAAAGTGGACAAACAGAGAACACCTATTGGAGGGATTTGCGGGAAATTGTAGCTTCGCCAAAGATGATACTTTAGAGTAAGTCATTCTAAAGTAAACAGAGAACACCTATTAGGCTGAGATAAGAAATCTAGATAGTATTTTGATGATAAGTTCTGCTTGGGTAAAAAAAATAACTTATTGTCAAATCTTCGAGATCAACAAAATACTGAAATCAGCTGCCTGAAGAGTTCGCAAAATACTGAAAGCACCATAATTATTCTAATACCATCGTCTTTTTTATTGCTCTATAGAAAAATATTTTGGATCTCTAAATCTTATTGGATCACAAGCTGCGGGTAGTAATGCTGAAGAGATGATTTGGGCTAGTAATAAACATGGACACAGTAATTGAGCTCCGTGTATAGTTTTTAGAGTGCAGGGGCTAACTGAAAGCTATATTGATTGCACTAAGTTTGTTGAGATAACCACATTATAATTTCCCAATATAGCTCTTTTTTGTAAATGAAGTGTTACCTTGAGATTTGACAGAGAAAAAAATTATATACAGCTGCAGAGGACATTCAATTCAGTTGTAAGTGTAACTAGGCGTTGGAATTATATTTGTGAAAGTCATGTTTGTCTATGTGACAAGTGTGACATAGTTCTAGTTACCTGACTTTTTGGCTGTTTGATTTGCTTTACCTAATTAAACGTAAGCGTTAACCGGACATTATACTAGTATATATATAACATGCCATCATCGTCTGCTAGCAGAGCACGGTACTCTGTTTAGGCGTTTCTGGTATGCTTGAATTTCTTTCAGATAACTGGGAACATGCATGTCTTTTGTAAGTACAAAGGACAGTTGAAATCTCCATGAATTCTATTCATGTTTTACGAACAGAATCTGAAAACGACATTAGTAGTGCCATTCATTCATTCAGCATGGCTAAAAAGCAGTTTTCTTACATTGCAATCCGTGCTGTTGGCCATTGTGTTTGTGCATCTCAGACTCCACACTGGTTGCCATTATGTTTTGTTAGAAGAAATCCATACTCAAGAGATTGGACCAATAGGATTAGAGATCACACCCGTGAGGATTAGTGTCTTGTCTTAGATCTAGCCATTTAGATCAATCTAATGATCCTATGTAACTCTCTTGTAAGCGTACGGGAGGCTATCCGTCACGGCCTACTCCTCCTCTTCGGAACCGACCTCAAAAGGGAGTATATCCATTGGGTAACCGGCGTATCCGCGGCCCCGAACAGGGCGCCCATCTCCGTTGCGTAAACTTCCCATGTATAAATTCGGAGATCATCAATGGAAACATAAGTTCGAATCATTTGTTCTTTCTCTCGATACAATCAGCGAAACCGTTATAAAACGCGCTCTCTGTCGAGAGAGAGAACTCGTCGTCGGCGACTCTCGTCGGCGACTTCCGTCGGAGGAAAGATTTCACGGGATTTAATCAATGGAGGAGAAATGTGCCTAGTGGAGCGACACCACTAATTCTACTTAGGGAAACTAAATATTTCCAAACTCTAACTAGAGACAAGGAAATGTTCTAACAATCGTTGGGCGTGATACAGCGATAGTCGGCTACAGGCGTGCCACTATCACACTTCCATGGGTACTCAAATTACAATTGAGGATGCATTCGCGTATCGATTCAACTTCGTACCTTACTTAGCTATAGAGATATTAGGAAAAATGGACTTCCGTGGGAAACACGAAAGAAGAACATAAGAGGAATTTCTTCTCTTAATCAAAAGATGCAGGATATGGCAAACAACTTCTTGAAAAAATTCCTCTTTACCATACGGAATTTATTATACATACATCAAACCCAGTACCACATATTTGCCTATAAAATAATTTTTGAGAATGTCGATGCATTTCGGACTTGCTTACGGCCGCCTTGGTCATCCTGGCATAGGGATGATGAGAAAAATTATAAACAATTCACATGGTCATAACTTAGCTAATTCTAAATTCTGAGACACTTGACTTTACATGCCTTTGCATGCGCTAGTGGAAATTGATTTTAAGACCATCTTATCTTAAGATCAAAATTTGAACCATAAGTTCCTTGAAAGAATTCAAAAGCGGTATTTGTGGTCTAATGCACGCCATCATTTGGACCATTCAAATGTTTTATGGTTCTAATAGATGCATCCCACGATGGACACATGTGTGCTTATTATCCACGTAACCATGAATTTGCCAAACTAATAGCACAAGTTATTAGATTTAGAGCAAATCATCACGAGCATCAAATAAAATCTATTAGAATGGACAATCTTTGCTGAATTTTCCTCAAAAGCTTTTCAATGAATATTGTATGGCTCTAGAAATTCAACTTCAGCACTTTCGAGTTCCATATGTTCACACTCAAAATGGTTTAGCGAAGCTCTTATCAAAAGAGTAAAGCTAATAGCAAGACCAATATTACGGAAATTGTAATCTACCAACTACATGTTGGGGGCATGCGGTCTTACTGGCTGCGGACTTACTACAGTGCGACCAAGCGCATATCATACAGCTTCCCCACTACAACTAGTGCGTGGAAATCCGCAAGTATTTCCCATGTGCGAAAATTGGGATTCTTATTTGTATACGTCACCGTCTCACCGCCCAAAGCGTACATCTATGGGTCACACGGGGAAGTAGGGATCTATATCGGGTATCAATCACGTCAATCATTAAATACCTAGAACCCCTTAGGGGGACCTATTCTGACCCGATCTTGGTGACCGTATCTTCAACGAAGATCATTTCCGACATTAGGGAGATTACAAGTACCAAAAAGAATGCACGGAAATAAATTGGGATGCCCAAGACATCTCAACTCATGATCCACGTACACAGAATCACGAACTCCAAGTCGAGGAAAATTATAAACTTGCAAAATATTTGCAAATAACCTACGAGCGCATTTCGCGATTATAAAAGGTGTTACTAAATCCTACCATCACGCTAGAAATGCGCCGAGGAAAGAATAGAGGTACCAAACAAAACTATTTCGGCTCCACCTCGAAACAGATTCAAGGTAAGAGGGGAAAGAAGTAAGGCCCCTAATGGGGATGTGGCTCCTAAGCGCCAAAGGAAACGAGAATAACAAAAAATTCAAAATTAGTAAATGTGACACAACAACTAGTTGTGAAACACCAAGTGAATATACAAAATTCACATCCCACATCAACGGTGCACTCAATACCTAATGTTGGGACATCGGATGCATACGGCGCAGCTCGTATTGGGAAATAGCGAACCGTCACATGGGTGCAAGAAATTTCCATAAACTATATTGATTACGGAGAATCATATGACCGAAAGACTACAATTGTCGGCGTATACTTTGCTTGAAACAATTGTGAAATCATCAAAGTGATCGGATCCCAAGACCATGGCGAGTGCAAAAAAGTGCTCGGTGGAACAAATGGAAAGAAACAATTGAAGCGAGTTAGCCTCGCTCACAAAAAAAGGTATTCTCATCGGTGATACCTACACCTTCAAAAATCTTCCCTATGGGATTTAAATGGGTTTTAAATCAGTAAAAGGAATGAAAATAATGGTGGTGAGATATAAAGCGAGACTTGTAGAACAAGGGTTCACTTTGAGAGAGCCGTGATTTCAATGAAATATACTCTCGATTTATAGGTGGAATAACTTTCCGATATTTATTAGCATTGGCGAGTTCAAAATCATCTATCTATGCGGTTGATGGATGTAGTGGCCGACATATTTATATGGGTCACTTGATTGGATATTTACATGAAGGTTCGATGGAATCCCAACTCTGAATCCTAAAGCAGAGTAAGCCATATATTGTGTAAAACATAATAAGTCACTATATGGCTTAAAGCGGTCGGGGCGAATGTGGTACAACCCGATGAGTGAATTCATTTACAAAGGGATACACCAATAATAATGATTGCCCATGTGTCTTCATAAAGAAATCCCAAAATGGATTACGCATTATATACGTATATGTGGATGATTTAAATATCATTGGCAACCCACATGATATCAATGAAACGCATAATCTCTAAAAGGCGAATTTGAGATGAAGGATTTGGGTCAAACTAAATTTTGCTTGGGTTTACAAATGAGAGCACCTTCACTCGAGGAATTTTTAGTGCATCAATACGCTTTATATCGAGAAAACATTAGAGAAATTTAATATGGATAAATCACATCCATCTACAACTCCCATGATTGTTCGATCTCTAGACATGGAGAAAGATCCATTTAGACCGGCGGACGATGACGAAGAGGTATTGGGACCGAGGTTCCATATCACCGGTGTTATTGGAGCACTTATGTATCTAACAAATCAAACCCGGACATGATATTGGATTAGCGATAAATTTCTTGGCTAGATATAGTCTTTGCTCCAACAAAGCGACATTGGGACGGGAGCTAAAAATATCTTAAGATATCTCAATGGCACCAAAAAGATCTTGGATTATTTTTCCAAAGAAACCAAGATCAACTATGATTGGATATGTTGATCTTTGGCTATCTATCGATCCTTACAATGGCCTATCCGGGCTTTGTATTTTTTATATGGAGGAACAACTATATCATGGAAGTCTTCTAAACAGACAAGAAACCAAGATCAACTATGATTGGATATGTTGATCTTTGGCTATCTATCGATCCCTTACAATGGCCTATGGACGGGGCTTTGTATTTTATATGGAGAACAACTATATCATGGAAGTCTTCTAAGCAGGACTCTTGTTACAACCTCCATAAATCATGCTGAAATTGTTGCATTATATGAAGCATCACGTGAATGTGTATGGCCGTAGAGTGATTAATCACATACAACAATCTAGTGGAATTGGTTCCATTGAATCACCCACAATTATCTACGAAGATAATTCGCTTGTATTACACAAATGGAAACGAGGTTATATTAAAAAGCAATATAACTAAGCATATTTCTCCTAAATTATTTTTTTCCATGAATTACAAAGAATGGAGAAATAAAAATTTTGCAAACAAAGTCTTGTGATAATCTTGCGATTTATTCACTAAGTCATTACCGGGCCCCATGTTCCAAAAGTTTGTTCATGGTATAGGTATGCGAAGACTTAAAGACTTGCAAGTTTAGGGGGAAATACTCTCTGAAAATAATAATTTGTGTTAAATATTATATTGCACTCTTTTCCTATTATGAGTTTTTATAAACTTTCTCATAATAAGGTTTTTAATGAGGCAATATCAAATTCATAAACATGTCATATTTTTCTATTTTTCCTCATAAGAGGTTTTTAAAGGAATATCAAAGACATCTTTCTTCCTCATATTTTCCAAGCGTGGTTTTGGGGAGATATATTAATTATGGCCCAAAAAGACCATAATATTGTTCTAAACTAAATTGCGGATTTTTTTCCTATAAAGGTTTTCCATATAAGTTTACAATGGACAATAATCTAAAATATGTCATATCATTTCTCCTTATTTTTCCCACTAGGTTTTAAGGAGTTTAATGACATATCAACAACATTATCACCTCATATTTTTTCCTACAAGGTTTTGGAGGTCCTGAAGCTATTTGATTGATCTCATGGATGGATGCGATCGAGGGGAGTGTTAAGAAGAAATCCATACTCAGAGATTGGACCAATAGGATTAGAGATCACACCCAATGGGATTAGTGTCTTGTCTTAGATCTAACCATTAGATCAATCTAATGATCTATGTAACCCTCTCTTGTAAGCGTCACGGAGGCTATCCGTGCGGCCTACTCTCTTCATAACCGACCTCAAGCGGGAGTATATCCATTGGGTAACGGCGTATCATGACCCAGTGAAACAGGACCGCCTTGCATCTCCGTTGCGTAAACTTCCTATGTATAAATTTAGGAGATCATCAATGAAACCTAAGTTGAATCATTTGTTCTTTCTCTCGATACAATCGTAGCGAAGCGGTGTTTGTGCAATCTGCCGTAGCCATCCATCGGTGTAGCGGCGCTAATGTTAGAACGTTTGGATCGGCTGGATTCTAGAATTCTTGAAAAAAAATCTACGCGGCTTCCAAACTTGACCCATGATTCTAGAATTGTTAGATAGGATTGCAAAAATGCGGAATCGAGAGGTGGGCTGCTTACGGCCGATTCTAAGATGGGCAGCATACGGCCAAGAGTAAATCGAAGATAGCAGAATCTGGGATCAAACAATAAAATCGGATTTTTATTTAAAATCTAGATTTTACAAATATAGCTAGAATCTAGATTTTCAAAATCTAGAATCCAATCAAACAGGGCCTTAGGCGCCGACCACCCCTTGAATTCGGCCCATCCACTGTTTCAGCCCAACAAGCTATTCGCCTGTCTTTGGAGCGCGAGCGGCGGCGGTCGACCGATGGCGGTTCCGGCGTCCCATGCATCCGCTCGCGAGTCTCGACCGTTCGCTGAGCTCTTCCTCGCTACGCCAGCCACCGCGCCCGGCCGGCATCACGTCGCTGGGGTGAGCCCGCCTCAACCTACATCTCTGTGCTTCTCGCTAGGGTTTTGATCCTCTCTTCTCACAGACTGTTTCTCGTACATCCTGGTGTGGCAGCCGCCAGCTCGATGCCCGGCTGCCTCAGCGATCAATGCCGCCGCCGCTCGCCGACCCTACCGCGCCGGCTCTGTTCGCCTTGCCTCGACGCAATATCCGGTGATCCCTTCTCTCTCTCCTGCCCAGATTGAGCACCTACCCAGAGAGTTCGACTATTCTGATTCTCTATTTTTTAGCCGCATAGAGCGAGACTGTTCCGATCAATGTTTGGAGTGTGGTTTGCCTGGGTGATTTATGTTCTGGACTCTGGGGTTAACAGTTCGTTAAAGGGAGCTGCGCCGCTGCAAACCTCGTGTCTGCCTGTCAAGGTGAAAGTCAGGTCTAATGGAAATGCCTGGCTGTTGGCATCATTCTGGTGATGGTATTATGTTGATTTCACCATTTGCTAGTACTAACTTCTGATGAACGAGATATGTTGATTGATTGATGCCCGAGCTGTCCATTTTGATGGTTGGGTGTGACCTTGAGGGCGTTTATAGTTTACTGTCCATTTTGATGGGTATGGCAAAATAAAGTTGGGCGGGCTTCTTTGTATTCTGTTAACACGTACTAACTAGTAGAGTTACTCTTTTCATTTCTTTGTTTGATATTAATGGTTAGTCATTTGTCTGGTTGTCTTAGCTTCAGATGGGCTTGTTTGTTCTTTCAACTATGAGAATTGCCAGCATTGTGAGCTTGATTTGATTATCATTAATATGTGGTTTTACATAACATGCTTGGCTTCTTTCTAAGCAGCAAACCAGCCTTTGAATTACTTGTAACTAGAGTTCATTTGTTAGTTAGTTTTTTTGTAAATAAAGTCAGTGCAATGCAGTGATTGGTGTGCTTGATTATAGTCGTATTCAAATTGGTGTCGGTTTACCGTTGAATCTGGGGCGACTTCTCTCGTCTCTTTTGCCCCTCTTTTTGTGGTTGATGTTGCTTGTGGACACGATAGGGTCAAACAAGATGTTTCATGAACTTCACTCCATTTAGTGATTTTTCCTTTGTTTGTAGGCTTAGAAAAATGAGAGTTCATTACTGATTAAGCTTCTAATGATGGTTCCCAGCTTCAGGGTACTGTGGTAGTGCTTGCAAGCTTTTTTGATTTGTGATTTTGCAAAAAATCACACAGCGTAAGTATTTGTCTCTTATACTTGGTAAACATATTCTTTTTTAGAGGGATGGGCAAAAGTTATTCTTTTTCTACATGTTAGTCACATTGCACGCAAGTCAGGCAAGAAGGTGCATGCATCTTGATTTATTTTGCTTTTGAATTTTAGTTTCAAGAAAGCAAAACTTTATCACTAAAGGAATTGGCAAAAATTCGAGGAGAAGCCTGACAATATCATCAAGCAGGAGATCTACTGAATTCTACTACCATATACTGTACTTTAGTAGTTTCAGGCAGCTAGGAGGGTGTCTGAAGATATTGGTGCTCAGCTTATTCTTGCGATCACCTGATTGAAGTAACTGTATATAGCTTATTAGTTGATGGTTTATTTTAATTGTATATTGGTATTTGCAGTGTGAGCTTGCATTGCTAACTCTGCAAATTTATACTTCAATGAATTTCATGTTTTTTAATTTCTAGTTTCCATGAGCTTTCTAATCCGTATGCTGTTTTCATATATGTGAATTGGCCTATACTGGTGGAGGACACTTGCCTATGTTTTAATGCACTCAAAGGCCTACGAGGTGATTTATTTCTACTATTGTTTTTCAAAGGTCCTCTCATCTGTGCAGAGCGTCTGCACAGTTCATCCTCTGCCTTCATGTCCTGTGCTCACCAACTCATTGTGGAAATGCCTACAGAAAGTGGATCATCTTGAACATCTTCATTGATTACGAGCTAGCTGCTTGTGTGAATGTGAAAGGTAACTGGACTTGCTTAGTTCCTCAATGCTGAAATATCTTTGTTCTTGGTGGATTTTATTGACCTCCTTAGACTTAAAGACTCAGTAGCACAGATGTTGTTCTTGCTGTTACTGATAAACATATATGTTTTTTCACTTTCTTTGTCATTGCAACAACAAGGGCAAGGATACAAGCCCATGGACAGGCTGAAGCGACAAGCTTTCAGATGCGAACAGTCTCAGACTCTCAGTGGCCTTTGGTAGCAGCTTTTTCTGTTTATTTTGACTGTATTTTGTTTAGGGACAAAGCATGGTACACATGTACAGTCCATTTATTTTCTGTATTTAAACATAAAAAATTCAATGTTGTTGCTTGCTAAGTCAAATTAATGAAATTCTCACTTCTCTACCTGCTGTGGGTTGGGAACATTGATTTATTTATTGGGTAGAATCAACTTCGTTGTTGTATTTTTGGAACAATCAACTTTGTCGTTATGCTGCCTCTCTTGCTTCTTCTTTCTGTCTACAAGCTTGTGAAGATGAGAGGCCAGAACGTACATTATAGTTGAACTTTCTGCCTCTCTCGGAAGTCTATGCATAATTGCGTTCATGAAGCAGGATGGAGAAAAAAGATGAAATCGTTGAGCCAATTACCCCTAACCGTGCCACTTTTCAGCTTACTTGGACCATGGCACATTTCTTTAAATGATATATTGTTCTTTGGTTATCAAAATGTTTATTATTCGATTTGATAGGTGTTCTTTCAATAAATGTTACCGGTTAACACTGGTTCTTTTTTTTTTTTTATCGTAATTCACACCGGTACCTTGGTGTTCTAACAAAAAAAATCTGGGAATAAGCCCAGCAACAAAGAAACAGTCTGGTTAAAAACTTCACAAGCTTGTAGACAGAAAGAAGAAGCTTGTGAAGACGGGCCACATTTGGTTAAAAGCCCAGCAGGCAAAGACGGGCCGAGCCTGGTCGGCGTACGCATCCCGCCGACCAGGTCGGCAGCTTCTTTAACCCGTCTGGCGAGGTCGAGGCTGCACGTGACGTGTGTGTGGCCGGACGGACGGAGTGGCAGTGGGCCCCGGGCTGGCTAGAAAGCCTCTTGTTTTTTGAGATTCTGCGATCTGCATGGGCATTTCCGTAGCCTTGTAGCTCTTTTTTAGCCATGAACTTACCGTCTGCATAAACCCTACCCTATGAGCACCTCAGGAAGGGCTGGCAGGCGGCCGGTCACGGAGATTCTCGAAGTCACCATAGAGGCCTGCGTCGTCGACGAGCGTCGCTTACCATAATGCATAGCTTGTAGGTAAATCCTTGGGAAAATCGAGGGAAAGGTCGCGACACGGGATTTGAACCCCCGGTGGGTAGCGTCATTGAACGAATCTCTAATTTGGATTACAAGCCAATTCGCTAGAAAACCTCTTGTTAGAATAAGAGGAAAGTTTTTTTACAGTTGCTCTAAAAGGGCGGATTAAGCACAAAGGGAACTTCTTACGTAGCAAGAATGTGGCTCTTCGGACTACAGTTATTGCCCATTGTGTTCATAAGCTGGGATGAATCTCTCTTCCACCTCTTCTTTGATTGCCCTCAGCCCGAGGACTCTTTGGAACACTTTGGAAATTTGGTGCCTCAAAGCTACTTGTAGATTGAGATTTTTGAAGCTTTCAAGATTCGGTTAGTCGGGCCTTCTTCTTGGATATTGTGATCACTATGTCTTTGGGCTATCTGGATGCTTCTGATGATGATTTTATTTTGGAAAAAGTCTACTTTGGTCCCCGAAACTTTTGCGAAAGTCAGATTTTGGTCCTCAACTCAGCCCAGGACAAGCGGGTCCCTCAACTTTTGAAACCGTCTGATTTGTCCCGCCGGCGGTTTTGGACCCGGTGGTTTCGCTTCTGATAACTCCGTTTTTGCTACAGTGACTGTGGTTTCGTTTTTCTTTTTTTATTTATTTAATTTGAATCTTTCAAAATCATAGTAAATCTGAAAATTCATAAAATAGAAAATCAATTTGTTGGACTCCACATGAGTAAACTACGCAATGAATATGTAATATGGTATACTTTAATATAAAATTTTTGCTATGAAGGTTTTGCCTTTTTCTTTTTTATTTATTTCAGCTCAATATTTAAAATCATAATAAATTATAAAAAAATCATAAAATTGAAAAAATAATTTTGCTAGACTCCACATGAGCATATTTACACAATAAAGATAATATATAGGTGTACTATTTAATTTATTGGCGGGATCCATCGGGTTTCTGGCTTTCGTCTGGTCCGGATCCCGCGACAAACCTAGCTAACCTAACCCGACTAAAGAGCCGCGATAACTCGTCTTTGCGTGTTATTGTGCGCCTCATGCGGAGTCAACAAAAGTGAATTTCTTATTTTTATAATTTTCTGTAATTTACTATAATTTTTTAAAGATTGTTTGAAATAAAAAAAAGGCAAAACCTTCTAGCAAAAACTTTGTACAAAAAGTATATCATATTATATATTCATTAAGCTCTACTCGTAATAATCAAAAAACAATTTTCTGTTTTACAGATTTAATGTTTTCTGCGATTGAAAGACCGGCAATAAAAATAAAAAGAAAAACGAAACCCGTCACTGTAGCAAACCAAGTTACTGTAGCGAAACCATTAAATCCAAAACCGCGAGGGGCGAAATCTGCCACGGTTTCAAGTTGAGGGTTTTGAAGTTGAGGGTATCGAGCTTAAAGATGAGCAATTAAAAGTAGACTTTTCCTTTTTATTTTCAAAGGCATTCCGGCCTCCATTCATAGGTGCAAGTTGATCTTCAAAGCTGAATTTGCCTTGGTTATCCAAGGTGCAAAACCTTCCACTGCTACAATGTTAAATCAATGGCTGCACAGCTATGTGTAATTTTCCTTATTTTCTTTGTAAAATTTTATGTTTCCTGAGCTCGCTTTGTAAGGACTTGACCTTGTTTATTTTTATGCAATAAAAAGCACAGTAGGGGCGCTTTGCCCCTCCTGTTTTTCCCTTAAAAAAGTTGTACAAGTGGCAAAATCCTAAATTATTGTTGATTTCTTTTTTAAAAAAATGAACATATCAATATCCCAACTTTTGCATCCACTAAATGCATATGGTTTATTCATTATTACAAGCAACCAAAACAAGGTAAAAACTCAGCCTTCAACAACCTGAAATTTGACAAACACTGAAACAGCCACTTATGCACAAAACACGATAATCAGCGACATCACAGCCAACCAGCCATGGCACGAGAAACATTATTAAGTAAAGAACATAGATATCAGGACGAGAAACATTATTAAGTAAAGAACATTGATATCACATCACATCAAAGGTCCTGGCTGCTTACGTAGTTGTTGTCACAGGTGATGAAACCATTAAGGAGGAGGTAGATTTCCTCACAAAAAAGGAGTTTCCTTACTATCCTAAACTCCTAGGACACTCCTAACATACACTGCAAACCAACCACTGAAGAGATCGATGACATAGTTAGTCAGTTTTGCTGATAAACCCCCACTGGAAGCACGTCCAAATCTGTTGGCGGCTTTGTCTGCTAGCTCTCCTGAAGAAACTCCGAGCGACTTAGTGGAAATCAGACAGAAGCCCATGCAGCAGGGTCTCCCTCATCAGCAACCTCTTCCTTCATTGGGCAAACTGTTCTCTGAAGAAACAAATATATGTTAGTTAAAACAAAAACTGACAAGTGCTTCATATGGATAGCTTATGCTAGGAACACATCACATAGACTCCTTAAAAACAATATATGTTAGTTAAAACAAAAACAGGGTCTTCCTTTTCTTAGTTTATCAAGTTGCAGACTTCCATCTACAACTTTGGATTTCGGCTTTGATCTACTGATCTGTTCTCAAATCCATTTGGACATATGCTGACCAGTTGCTTAAAAAACATAAACCAATTCTTCAAAAAACTAAAGTAATAAACATTTTCGGATTAGGATGCCACTAGATGCCTACATTCTACTTTTCTCATTCCTAAATCAATATAGCCTGGAGCTTATATTAGGTTTACAAAATTTTAGCTTCTGTTCTACATAGTCAGTGGAGAACATAGTGCACTAGCCAAGTCACAATTTCTTGATTTTGCACATCTATTGCTAAAACCGTCAAATATTAACATGCAGACAAAAGCGGTTGTCCAACTTAGGCATTTTGATATGGCGTCGTGGTCATCAGAACATTTTGTTTATGCAGCTATAGATCAGATTCCCTGATCGTTGAAGTGGGAGAACTGTGTTGACAATAAACAATCTTCAATTTTAGTTTGAGGATAAGATCAGCATTATTGTGTAAATACCCATTTCTTCCAATATTTTTAGTATTTTGAATTTATATACTGTGATACTCTCTAAATCAAATTTTGCACTTATCCTAATAACTGTGATGTGTGTCAGACTTTGTTCCAATGCTAATCTGATAGTAGAGAGGTGAAAAGATAGCTATTATTGGGCCCAATGGTTTGTGAAAGAGAACACTGCTTGAACCTATTTTGGTGATGGAAGCCAGAAGGTGGTAAGGTGCTTCTTGGAACCATAATGGGTTACCAAACTATTTTGAGCAAAATCAGTTAAATTGAGCTACTCTATTCGTTACCTTGTGGTTGTTTTAGATAGAATGTCCCCATTGGGGCACTTGGTTATTAAAGCATGCTCCTACTGTATAAATACATGTCCTTTTCCTATCAGATTCTGCCACTGAATTCATCTGCCTTAAAAACATGGTCTTGTGATGTGGACGTGGTTAACAATTTTTTTACATGTTAACATAATGTACTGTTCACCGTATGCTGTAGAAAATTGAGAAATGGCAGTTGAAATCCATTCTTTTTGTGTGGCTGTTTTTAATCATGAATCTTGGGCAGCAGTTGAAAATTCATGTTGTGGTCTGATCTATTCCCACATTTAATAATGTATGTATTATAATTTAAGTGCTCCAAACACATATTAGAAAAAAATTAAACCAATAGCAACACCACGGGCACTTAGCTAGTTACCACATACAAAACTCTATTTTTAAATGCTTAGTCATTTTGTTTTGGCAAAGAAAGGGAGGTAGTACCTGGTTTAGGTAGCGGGAGAAGTGAGAATGAAGCATCATGTATGGATGGGCGAAGAGGCCTTGAAAGCTGACACTGCAGCCTGAAGATGCATGTCAGCGCCGAGAACATATACTTCTGTGGCTTCCATCTGGTGCGTGCTTGGGATTGTACTTGTAGTTCGGACGGTGAGGTAGATGACATGAGGGTTCACCGTGCTGATGATCGGAAAATGTGGCAGCAGCGGCAAATCATTGTAGTCTTGGTGCCGTGCCAGAGATCTCCGATGCGGACTGATTCAAACAACTCCCACTTCCATTTGGATACGACTCTGGGGATTAGTCAGAATCCATGTTATGAGCACCACCTCGGCCATGGAGATGTCTTCTCGGTTGAAGCCCTCCATTGAGACGAATTTCAAGGCCCCACCTTTGATGCAGCACATGGGGCGGTACTCCTGCGGGACGCCAATGTTTTCCATGGCACATGCCTCGGGAGGCAACAGGATGAAGTGGAACGGTTGCTGCTGCCTAACACGATATTGGTGGTTGTAGACCAAGATCCCTTCCTGAAGGTCAACCCAGCAAGAGCGAGGTTGCTCCAGCTGCGAAAGGTCATGTCTGCACGGAAGGAGGGGTGGTTTGTCTTTGTCGGTGGGGAGGGGGCTCCACCTCCATGGGGATCCACTGCTGGGGTACTGGGACAAGAATTCAGGGTATCTAGGGAAGGGAGGGACCTTGTCGGGGGTGAGGCAGATATAAGGGCTGCAGATAGGCTTATCATCGACAGAGGCGGTGGATAAACTGAAACAAGAGCTTTATCATCGACAGGAGGCGGTGGATAAACTGAAGAACGACCTCCACAGGAAGAGTGGCCTTGTTTTGTGGGGTGCGCGCCGCTCCGGTCTTCCGTGCGGAAGAAGCTCGGCGAGGAGGTAGTCATCGCTGCTGGTGGGAAGGCGTAAGACGGCGAAACCCCTAAACTCCCATCGGACCCGTGCAATGGGGTAGTGGGTTAAGAGAGAGCAAATTCGCCTGGGGACGACGGCGATGGAGTTGGCCTTGGTATTGTAAACCATGTAGAAGCCATCCTTGTTGCCGAGGCAGAGAGGAAGCAAGTTCTTTGTGGCAGCTGATGATCAAGGCGGAGTCAGGGCGAGTGAACCCGTACCGGTTGGGTGGCCAGGCGATATTGAGGGACAGGACCGTGACGCCGTCGCGGGGGTCGGCGACCTGGGGGGGGGCAAAGCGCCGTGCCGTCACACACCACAGTAGTAGGAAACTTCGTCTTCATGGTCAAGAAACGCGCAGCTCGGCAACTCCTTTGCGCACGCTTCTTAACTCAAGCATATCTCTTGATTCTTGGATCTTGATTCTGACGATGCCATCAACCAACACCATGGCCGGGGGTCGGCCCGCCGCCTATGTGGTCGCTGCTGGTTGAGATTGAGAACCCTGCGGATCCGCTTCCTTGAGGGGTGGTGGTGGAGGATCTGTCGGCTGGGAACTAAGCGGATCCGCTTCCATGACCGGTGGAGGAGGAGGATCTGCCGGCGTGGAACTTAGGCGGATCCGCTTCCATGAGCAGTGGTGGTGGAGGATCGGCCGGCGTGCGGACCGGTGGTGGTGGAGGAGGATCGGCCGGCGTGCGGACGGGTGGTGGTGGGGATCCGCCGCCGTGGAGCAAGAGGTGGAGGCCAAGGAGGATTGTCGGGCCAAAGAGATCGCTAGGTTAGGATGAAGGGAAGACGGCGCCTGTTGGCCAAGACGTGGGTGGGGCTGCTCCGCTGGGCTGGGCTGGGCTGGGCTGGCTTCGTTGTTGGGCTGGACCATGTTTGCCAAGGGCCATCATTTGCAATAAATTAATTGATTGGTTTTTCTCTAAAACTCAAAAAAAAAGGTCTCTTAACCTCCACTATGGGGTTGTGACTACTCCTTTGCCATCATCTTTAAAAGCGGCTTAAGGAACACATTAATTATTTTTCTCTCTCACCTACAAAATCGCGGTGAGAGAGGCTTATTTGGGAACTAAAAAAGCTGGCTTTCTGGGATCCTTGTGTGTTAGTGAGAGAGGAGATAAGAGAGAAAATGTGCTCCAATGAACAGGTTGTAATTTCTGAGGGGAGAAGCGAAGTAGGAGCTAGAGCAGGTGAATCCATACCAAACAGGTCCTTAAGTGATATGTAGTATTATCATTATTATTATTTTGACAAAGATTAGAAACCATTTATACATTCAAGTATTTAACTCTCTTGGGCTGTGTTTAGAACCATAAGTTTGGGTGCTAAACTTTTGAGATCTGTCGGCGTTCTAAAAGGGGTATGTCGAGAGTCAGACTAGTAAATTATTTATATGTCGCATGTGTTAAGTGTTTCGGAGAGGGGAGAGCATGGAGGAGATGGTGTGATGGTAACAAGAGCAGGGAGACACAAGATTTATCTGGTTCGGGGCACGAATGCCCTACGTCGGCTTTTGAGACTTCATTCATGTTACCTCTTTTGCCCGATTACGTAATAGGGGATCTGGCGAGTGAGAGAGGAGGCGAGAGCTCAAAAGTCTCGAAAAGGTGGGGAGAAGGGCGGTCTCTCGTCCCTCCCGGGAAGGGACTCAATAGGCGTTTCTCGACCAGGGCCCCTTCTCACAGTGTGTCAATGCCCCTCCTTTTATAGTTTAAGGAGGGCTCTAACTTTTATATATGGTAGTAAAAGCGTCCACGTCTGTCTCATCGTTGAGCTCACCGGTCTCAATCGCCGATAGGCGGTTCGTCAGGCCGAGCATGGATGCCGAGGTCACCCGGTGTCACGAGGTCCTCCATGAAAGTGTTAGATGAAGAAAGTTCTCTCCACCGTCTACCGGTCGGGTTAAGTGGGCCCCTTCATTGGACTTGGCGGCGGACCGTCGTGTCAACAAGAATCTTTGGGTCACGATGATGGGTATGGGGCCGCCCGCTCGCCTCCATTTCATGATGAGGGCGGTCGAGTGTTGCCTTGGTGGCATGATGGTTGTTGACTTTTTTTATAGCATAATATTGTAAGTCAATTTAACATGAAATAAGAGCTCAAGTCAAAGACCAACGCATAAGTCTAGGGGTCTAACTAACATATTTCCACGAGTTTTTGGTATTTTGTGACTTTAGGGGACTTAACGAGATAATAGCATAGAAGAATGGGAGAAAGTTAGGAATATACAAGACATATAATGACAAGACTTGGCCGTGAAAATAACTCAACCCGAAAGTGGACTAAAACATTCTAGAAGATACGAGAGGACACCGGAAAGAGGCGGGATGCCAGGTGGCACTCCACCTGGCGACCGCCCCAGTGCCCACATAGGCGGCCGCTAGGTGGGGTCACCACATCGACCTCTCCTTTTTTATGTCGATTTACCACTGGAGACTTTGAGGTTGTATCTACCGATTATTGAAGGTTGAGTTTGATCCAAGGGTTCACGTTCATCACCAAGTACTATAAGAAGACCCGGCCAACCCGGGGCTAATAATCAATTTCATTATCAACTCATACTCATCAAGTCCAACCAAGTCTAGACCTAAGCCCTAGTTCATACTAGAAGTAGTTAGCCCTAATTAGCTAGTTCTAGTTGAAGATCAAGTTCATCTTGAGTTCCGATAGTCAAAAGTAGCAAGGATCATCGTTCTTGAGACTTCTCTCTTGTATTCAATCTGTAAGTACTATTATATTTAGAATACAATTGTTATGGCTTTTGATCTTTTATAATTATTATATTCTTATTGATACGTGTTTATGCATGCTATGATTATATGTTTAGTTTAGTGAGATTGCTTTATATTTTATGCATGGAATTGTATAGCATCCATATAGATGATCACTATGTGGGTGATAAGCAATGTGTAAGCGTGGTGTTTATACAGCGTTTATCTGTAATTACACCCTATATTCGGGCCGTTGAAAGGTCTCTTTGGTTTTTGGTAATTGAGTGTCAACATTAGGTGAACTAATATGTGTGATTGAGATAATACACGGGAGATTAGTTCACACATGTTGAGTTGCAATGAAGGAGCTTTATTGCATATGAAACATGACATGGAGTCATGTGACCAAGGTGGTGAAGATCAAGACAAGGCTTGGCTTGATGGGCGATTTGCAAGTGTGAAGAGACAGAAGTCGGCGGTGAAGCGATGGGCCAGGCGGTGAAGCAGGCAAGACTTGGCAAACCGACGGACCGGCGCAGCGGTGAAGAGCAAGTGAGGTCAAGATCGATGGACCAATAGTGTCACGTGATGATATGAAGTGGATCATATCATTTGGTGATCGTGTTGGTGCATGTGTTGCATCGGCACTTGGAGATGGAAGCGGAATGGAAATGCGCCAAGGCAAAGGTATAACCTATAGGGCATTTCATTTTAAGCGGTCATGAGGTGCTTAGAAGTTTATGACCGGGTTTAGGATAGATGGCCGTACTATCAAGAGGGGCAAACTTGTTTGCATATCGGTCATCTAGTGCCACTTGGCGATCTAACTGCGTGTGTTAGGATCGGAGTGGCGTGCTAGAGCTAACCGACCTTTGAAATGATTGTGAAAATGCTAAACACACTTGCACATGGTGATGTACACTTGGTGGTGTTGGCACATTACAAAGGCGGCGGTGATTCGGGGGTTGAGTTGGGTTTGTGAACAGCTCATCCTCCGCCCGAGCTTGCGGAAGGTCGGCACTTTCGAGAAAAATGAGTTGCATATTTTCTATTGCGCGGATGCAAGTTGGTGGTGAAAACATGTTATTCCTCGTGCTCAAGTTTGGTATACTTGTTGGGTAGCATGTCGAAGAAGAATGGCGAATTTCGACAAAGTGGATGTTTTCGCTGTCGGCCCGGGCCTTCGATGCGGCGGCGGAGACGCGCCGGCCGGGCAGGGCTTCCGATCGATCGCGTCGGCGAACTCTGCGACGGCGTTTTGGCCGGGCCTGTGACCGGATGCGTCGGTGTAAGCCGGAACGGTGGCCGGGCCTTCGAAGTAGCCGTTAGGCATGGGGAGGTGCTTATGCACGTAGTGGCCGGACGGCTATGACCGGGCCTTATGGCCGAGACAGCGAGTGAGTCAGTCGATCGTGTCGGTCAACTTCTTGAAGGCGTGATTTCATCCCAAACGGCTCTATTTGACTTGGGGGCTATTTATACACCACACATTACCCGACCTTGTTAGGGTCTTGGCGAGCACAGGCCTTGGTGGCTTGTGTTGTGGTGCTTGAGAGCCCTCACTCACCTTGTGATTGATAGAGTTCATCCAAATCAAAGTGAGGGAGTGATTCTAGTGCATTGGCGTTGAGAGATCGCATTCGTGGCACTAGGTGATCGTGTTGCAAAGCCGGTGTGCTTGTTGCTCTTAGAGGTTGCCACCTCCTAGGCGGCTTGGTGGCAAGAGACTTCCGTGAAGCGCATAGCGGAGATTGTGCGGTGCTCGAAGGAGGATTTTGTGAGAGGTTCGAGAGCTCACCTTGCGGGGGATCGCGAAGAGCATCACTACTAGGCGTGTCTTTGAGCTACCTCACTTGTGAGTGTGGTGTCTTCTGCGGTGCCTTGTGATAGGCTCACTTGAGAGTGGTGTCTTCTGCGGTAAGCCTAAAGGCATTTGGCTTGAACCCGAAGAACCATCTAAGTGAAACACCAAAGGAACCACCCAAGGTGTTGGTCGACACAACGAGGGGGTAGGGGGAAGTTGGCAAGCTTCCCGATACCTCGATAAAAAATCACCGGTGTCAACTTGTCTACTCTTCTCGATTGGTTTGCATTCTCCAAATCACAAGCTTTGCATTTACATTCATATATATCTTGTGCTTGTGCTTGTGGGTACCCCCTTGCATTACTAGCTTGTGTAGCTTGTTAGTTGCCTTGCCTAGTTTGTGTAGCTAAGTAATTTGAGCCTTTGGGTTGGCGTGTGTCGCCTTGTCCATTGTGCATCTAGTGAGCTTAGGTTGGCTTAGTGCTTTTGCTCATTAGAATTGTGTGGGAGCTCACATTTGTTTGAAGTACTAGTGCATAGGTTTGTGTGACCTTGCAATAGAAAGCGGTTAGGAGCTCAAGCTAGGCTTATCACCTCATTTGCTTTGTGTAGGATCTTTTTGTGAAGTGATTTAGAGTCATAGCTAGAGGGGTGAAGTCTTGGCTAAGCAAATAGTTTTAATTCCGCATTATATTCGGTTAGCCATCGCAATTAGTTTTAGAAAGGACTATTCACCCTTCCTCTAGTCCCCATCTCGACCCTACAGCCGTGTGGTAGATCGTGGGAGTGGCTTGATCTGTTGAGTCCTTTGGAATCCACCCTCGAATGTAGAACTAGTCGAGCTTATAATTACGATAATGATCAAGTTTAGGTCCTTGGTTGTTATTGGTAATGCTTGCCATGTGTAGATGTAATCCAACCTTGTCATGATAGCTAGATGTATTGCACTAATTGTAGTATTCATTTGACATATATGATTAGGAGTATCTTAGGAATATTAATTCTATTCTTTTCTATAACATGCTAATAGCTCGTATGATACTAGTGGCATATGATGATATTAGACTTGGGTATTTATCATTTATTTAATTATCTTTATCTTGTGACTTATCTGTTGAGTAATGTTAGATGCATATGGTTACTACGCATTATACAACTGTAAAGTGGATCTCATAAGTAATTCACTTCCTAAATCATTAGATATCATTTTCTCTCTACTTTCCATAGACTCCCTTTCTTGTGGTAAAATATAATTAATACGATACCCGAATTACTCGGTGAAGTGCTACGATGGTATTTCTATCGTGCGAAACTGCGAGATATCATGTTCATTCTTTTATCAAGGCCTATCAACAAATACCATGCCCTCATTTCTTTGAGCGTTATTGCTAGGGTGACGAGACTAGTGTATAGGTAATGCCTAGAAATGAGTGGTATACCTATGAGTACATATCTGGTGAGATTAACTCCACTATAGATAATGATGCTAAGTTTACATCCCACTACTAATACCGCCTAACTTCGCTTTGTTGGATCATGAGATTAATTCCATATCCAAGCTAACATGATTAGATAGATATCTCATATATATTTCTTTTCGCCTTCCTAATGTGGATCGTGTAAGAAATATCAACAAGCATTTCTCGGCGCCGTTGTCGGAAGGTGTAGTCTATCGGAGAAATAATTTTTCTTGGCTTTGTTTTTCAAAACTTTCCTAGTTTGGAAGAGCATAGTCAATATTTCAAAATTTTCAAAATGTGTTTCTCTAACTTCAAAAGTTTTTCTAGTGCTTCTTTCCAGCTTTCTCTAGTTTGGAAGGGTATTAGCCAAAACTTAGATAGAGTTATTCCTATTAAGTTGGTATTGTTTCTGACTTTACTAGTTAGAAAGGGTGCTAACCAAAAATCTTATAAACACATCATATAAGGAAACAAAGAGATCACTTACACCACATAATGCATTGACAACCCATTATCACATACTCAAATAGGTTCAACCTTATTTTCTATTCATTTTGATCTTATGCGGGGAAAAATATATGTATGAATTGGAACCTTCGAGAAAATTTTATTGAAGATCACGAAAAATTAATCGCAGGCGAGGAGAGCAAAACTCGGACAAACTCCAAGACCTACATCATCATCATCATCATCATCTTATGAGTCATCATGACCTTCGATCGGAAGTTAATCAAGTTACTAGAAACTTAACACCTGAATTTGAAGCTATGGCAACCAAGACACTTCGTGAGTTCTCGGCTCCTACGACGGACAATATTCTCACCGGTCCAAAGGTAGAGGTTGGAGACAAAGGCTTTGAGCTTAATCCGGGGCTCATCAACATGGTGCAATCAAGTCAATTTTGTGGAAAGGCACATGAAGATGCTAGTGCTCATCTCCAACACTTCCTGGAGATTTGCAGCACATTTACTATGAAGGACGTATCCAAAGATGCAATCTTGCTCCGCCTCTTTCCATTCTCACTATTGGGAAAGGCTAAGGAATGGTTTTATGCTACTAAAGATAAGAATACAGCATGAGATATATGTTCTACAGTCTTTCTTGCTAAATTCTTCCCTATAGGCAAGACAAATGCCTTAAGAGGAAAAGATATCGAATTTCCAGCAGCAACATGATGAATCAGTCCCGGAAACGTGGGAGCGTTTCCAAGAATACATTTCAGAATGTCCACACCATGGGATGGAGAAGTGGCTATTGATGCAAACTTTCTATCATGGGCTTGTTCCCAGTGCTCGTGAAACTATGGATGCAACAGCTGGTGGTGCTTTCTTATCACTTACACTATTAAATGCTACAGAGCTTGTGGAGAAGATGGCTTCCAACCAAGGTTGGAGTGAAGAGCGTCAACCTCGCAAGAGAGGAATGCACCAGCTTAAGGAAGTAGATATGCTATCTGCTAAAATGGACCTTATAATGAAGAAGCTAGAGGATAGAGATCCTCAACCCAAGGCAGTCATGCAAATTCAAGACTCACACATGACGTGTGAAGAATGTGGAAACACAGGCCACATTGGCAGGAATTGCCCAGAGATCCTGGAGGACATCAATTTCGTCAACAATAACAATAATAATTTCCGTCCTCAACAGAATCAAGGTTGGAACCAACAGAGGCCCAACTATCAAGGAAACTACCAAGGTAACAATCCAGATAACAATTTTAATACTTATCAACCTTTTTTGAGAGACCTTGTTGTTAACCAAGGTAAAACCATGAAGAATCTGTCTAGAAAAAATAGCAACCAATGATAAAGCTCTTGAACTTATCAATACTCGTTTAGAAAGCTTTTCTTCAGCTATTAAGAATCAGCACAACTTTAATAAAATGAATAAAATCTCAGATTTCTCAGTTATCTGTTCCACTAACCACACCAACCACACGGGTAAGATTCACGGGTAGCGGAAGAATTAGAAACGCAAACCTTTGTCGATATTTATAATGCGGTCGTTACTATAGAGACCTCGGGAAGCCTGTTGGTTGGATGACTCGATGCCACCTAAGAAGGAAGATCTAGGGAGGCAGTCATTACAATCAAGATGGACAACACACATTCGACAATGCTCTGTAATTTTGGCTCAAGTGTGAACATACTACCCAAGGTAATTTATGAAAAGACTTATAGTGAACCGCTTTGGAAAATGAATATGTGCTTGCGGCTTGCGGATCAATCATTCTCGTTATCCCAGGGGATCCTTGAAGACGTGTGTGTGGGAATCGAGGCTCTTACGTGCCGCCAGAACTTCTTGATCGTAGACACCGAAAGAAATGAAAGAGCAACAATCATACTCGGTAGACCATTCTTATGCTCGGCTAAAAGTCGTCATCTCACGAGCAGTCGCGAAGATTTGTTTCAACATCAAAGGAAAAAGGAGAAATTCACTTTCAAGAACAAGGTACACACCTCCCTTACTTATTCCCAAAATTCCTATTCTTATGTTTGAACCGAAGGTAGAAATTTATAACAAGAACGAGAAGGAGGAATCGAATCGAGAATAAGAACAAGGCGACCACGGCCTACAAAGGTAATGGTGGTAAATAAAATAAAATCTTATAATGACCATTTACTTGAGTCTCAATGTTTTCGTCAACAAGATGATCCAAGTACTCCTACCATCGCATGGTCTATCTAATGTTTAACTTTCTATAATACATTTTACGATACGGGATCGGTATTAACTTAATGGCAAAGGTTACATATGAATTATGAGTTTTTATAATGCTTGGAAGCGTTGAGAAGCGTTTGAAAAATAATTTATGTGTTTATGAGTTGTGGGTCCAACATCGGGGAAGCGTTGAGAAACGTTAATGTGGAAGCGTCGAGGAAGCGTTAGGATGTGTCTATGGTCGGTGGGCCCAATGCGCCGTAACGCTTCTCAACGCTTGAAATTGAGGTGGGTGTTTCGTAGAAAATAGGCGCCGTAATTGCGTTTTGGTAATTATTTTTTTAACCAAGGGTAAAGAAGTACATTCATAATTATAACAATAATGTTCGATACTATATTTAGGATTTAGAATAATTCAAGTAATGTAGTTAGATGTCTAATTATCCTTTCTCTCGTCTCTACCGTCCCCCGGGGCGCCGCCGCCACCAGCCATCTACGCCCACCAGCCATCAGCGCCGCCGCCGCCATCAGCGCCGTCGCGGGTGAGAGGAGACCGTGCGCCACGAGGAGGGACTGTCGGGGCTTTCTCCAAGTGACCGCGCGCGCAGGAGGCGCCGGGCGCCGCCGCCGGCACCGACGCCGGCGCGACGCCGGCGAGGTCCCGGCCGGAGCTGAGGGCACCGGCGGCTTGCTCTCGTCGAGGCGGACCTGTCGAGGTGCTCGGTGACGGCGCGGACGACGAGACGGAGGCAGCACGCGGCACGGCGGCGGATTGGGCGAACGGTGCCGACGAGATCGATCTGTCCACATCGCCGTCTTCTCTGTATTCTCCATCTATGTGCCGTCGTCGTCCGCCGCCCTCCGCGGGAGGACCTCAACGCGCTGTGCTGCTCCTGCTAGCCAGCCGTCTCCTGTCCTGCCCTGCAAGCGCAGATGGTAAGCACGCACGGCCCACCTCGAGCTGCTCCCAGCTCTTTTGATGCCCAGCTCTTTTGATGGATCATACGACTTCTTTAAGATTATACCACCTAACCCATTGGATCTGTCCATGGATGAACAACAGTCCCTGTTATCTCTTTTACTTGAGTGTTCAGGCCAATCTAGAGGATATTTGGATCCAGAAAGAGCTCCAGAATCAATGTACAAGTATCTGCAACCCTTGGTTTAAATCATGTTGCATTCACAGATGAAGAACATCCGTGATCAAGCATATTTTAGTTAAAGCTGCTATGGCAAGTTCTGGTGCATTTGATCATAACTTCACAGAGATTGATGCATCGATGGTTTTCTTGCCTGGTTATGAGGCCAAAATGGTGTGTAAGAGAGAACCTAAGAGTTGGATCACCTAATAAATTATCACACATCGTGATCCCTTTTCTGTGTGATGCTATTTCGGTAGTTGGTAACAACCTGTATAAATACCAAGAGCACACACGCAAGCTTATCTCTAAATCAGGCCAGTTGGAATGTATACTTTCTTTGTGAAATGTTAATAGATCAGTAGTTCCACTTTCATCAAATTAATATTAATCGCATGTCAAGTATCTGCCCAATCTAAGCTGTTTATCTTGTCTATGTTCCATCATATCAGCTTTATTGCCTCATGCTGTAGAACAGTATTATGCCAAATGGAATGTTAAGAATAGGCAGTTGACTTAAAAAAAAAGTTACAAGGTTTGAGAGGGTATAGCCTTCCATAGTATGATCTGACCATGTTAGCAACTTATTTTTTTTTAAATGGTCTGCCATGTTATCATTTATTTAATTCCATTTATGTGCTTCATCCTAATATCACTCCTAACACTTTTCTTATTTTTTAAAAGCTGTACATGTTGCATTTGTTCTTTGAGTATGAATCACTGACTCATCTTGTTGACGCTTCTCACTCTTTTCAGTTCTACTATTTAAATATTGCCTGATGAGATTCAACTTCATCTGTATCTCCACCTTTTCTTTCGTGGTTTGTAGGCTGTTCTCCAGCTTTCAGCCCTCTGATTATTTGTGTTCTTCAGAAATGCCTTAGGCTACTCGACACAGAGTCTGGAAGTACAAAGTTACATGAGAAGTCCACAATTTCATTGTATGTGTGCAACACGATCCACCTAATTCTGCAGTCTCAGGTATATTAGACATTCCTATATTGTCTATAATATTTTTACCAGATTTGCATGAAGAATGACTAGACTGCTGATCCTAAAAGGTGGACGTGCATTTATTGCCTGATCTTATAGGCACTGTTCTAAATGAAAGATTTGATAAATTTTCAAGTCTAGGATTTATCTTGCTGAGTGGAGGCCATTAACAAATATGCTGCATTTCTTGAGGAGAATTTCTGGCCAGCATAGCCTGTTCAACACGGTGGAACATTCTCCTAAGTTTGATGGTAACTCGTTGTGCTCTGTATCTAGACAGGTTGAAGAAATGTTGAATCAAGAACAAACTAATTCGCTGGATGATGTAGCAACTGCATTCTTATTTTCAATCATATGTGCACCTCCAAAAGATGTTATCAGTGCCTTTCCAGATCTTCTTGATGTTGTGAAAACACGTTTTCCATCTCATGTTTCTTTCTTGTCCTCGGTTCTTTTTGCAACATGATTATCTGGCTAAAGTTGCTAGTTGTTGGCCAGATATATTTTTCAGCAGCATCAGACAATTAAAGGATGCTATTAAAGTTGACCATGTAAGCACAGTTGATGACGAATGGCAGAACCTCTCTGTTTCAACAGAACCAGCAGCTCCGCTAAGTACATTTTTAAGTGTCAATCCCTTCTGTGCGCTTTTGCCTTCAGTATTGGACCTTGCATTTTCTTCGCCAGTTGAAATCAGGGAAGCACATAAGGATGCACTTCTAAGACTTCTTGAAGTTAAATTGTCTGATTGCACATTCAGTGAGCTCACCTTGTATCTGAGAGTAATCTTGTTCTGGACTCATCACGTACTGTCATCATATACTATTAAGGATTCAAATTCAAATAATCTTGAGCAACCATGTCATTTGTGCTTTGGTCTTCTTGATAGAGTATTCGAGCGTATTCAAGTTTTGACTGTTGACCTACATATATTTTCAGTTTAGTGCAGTCTGCATTTGTGCAACTCAATGAATGGGCTTGTTTTCATTGTTTTTCTGCAGTGAACTCCTTCCCGAGGGATGACCCAAAGAAACAGAACTCCTCGTCCTCACGCACAATGTGTCCTTCCAGCCCCGTATAGGAATTCCTATACAGGGCTGGAAGGACACATTGTGCGTGAGGACGAGAAGCCTGGCTCCAGTAACTAAATATCGATGCAGTGAAGAAACAGAACTCATTTCTGGTTTAGCAAGCTGCAAAGATAGTACCCATGCCCTTGCACTGCCTACATATGCAGTTGGCAACTGATTATTATTTTTGTGATGATGCGACCAAGGAGCATTCTCATGCTGCAGCTGACTTCTGTGTTCTCAGGACACCAGCCTATTGATGTATATTGCAGTTATGTAACTGCCATCTGACAAAGCATGAAATTCCTATACTAATTCAGATCTTGTAGCTTTATTTTTATGCATTTTACTATTGATGAGTTACCTTCCCAAAAGAAGCTTTCCTGTATTGTTTTGCTTAGGTGATAAAGGAACTGCCATCTGACTATAGCTGATTTCCCTACCGACATCATTTGATGGTTTTAGTTAGCGGCACCGATCCTTTATCTGAACATATGTTTGCTCAACTGATTGAAATCAACTCAAGGGCTTAACATTACATCTTAAACCATATACGCAGTTGTCTACTCATTTCAGTTTATATATTTGTTCAAAAAAACGCTAACGGAAAAATAGGAAAACGTGTCCTAGTTAGATTGTTTGTACCTTGACCTGAACACTACAGCTCCGCTGCCGTGCCGGAGATGGAGATGACGAGAGAAGCCGCATACGCCGAATACCACAACACATGCTTATTTTCTACTACATTGAAAAGGTAGATGGGCTTGCAACGGCAGTAAACCAGATAGCTATGCAGTACAAATCTGCAGGTGCTGACCCATGCTCACCTTCATGTAGTGAAGAGGCCAACAACGGCACCTATTCTGCCTGGCAAAGTATTTCTATGGACTGCATTGTAGCATGTTGTCTTTCTAAATGCAACCAATACTTACTGTCATATAATCACGACAACTGTCATAGCTCATATCCACAGAGTAGATACGGTCGATTATGGATTTAACCAACAAAAACGCCGAGCCTTCTTCCACGACAAGTAATTAAAGGCTGCACTGCTAAAACTAGTACTTAGAGATCATTAACATGTAACCTCCCAGCCCCTTCTTAATTGATGTTCTGAAACACTTCACTGCTCAGACCTTCATACTAATTTAGTACACAGGTCTACCATACAGAGGCCTACCACAAATGTTCTGAATATCTACCGTTAGAAATACTCTAACCATGCTCATTCTTTAAATTAGAAAGTTTACTATTACACCTTTTTAAGTTTAACCTATTTGTACTTTGACATCATCCGAAACTCAAGTATTATAAGTCAATGATCTATTACTCAAAGAATGCAAGGATTGTTCTGGATGGTGCCTTTTTGTATGCACTCCTTTAATACTGGAAAAGTATTTATACATGTGTGGTGTTCAGGTTCCATGGGGAAATAGTGTCATACTAGTCGGAGGTAAAACTGAGCCTGCTGCTGATCATTTTACTACTTTAGCATACCTTCTGCTGGCAGTGCGCTGTTGTTGTTCCTTCTACAGTAGCAGTGTATGTATTGGAGCAGTAATGCTTGCTATTACTGGTAGTAGTGATATTGAATCAATTCATTACTCATTACACACTAGTTCATCATGACATCAAAACATCCTTTTAGTAGAAGCAATTTCATGTATAGCTTTTTCTATGCTATTTCAGATATAGGAATCAGAGATGATCAGGTTCTCTCCTCTGAAGTTTTGCTACTCTTATTGGGACAATTCACCATCCTTGGTGCTAATTATTGGCTTATGAAAAAGAATCTTTAAACCAAGTGCTTTAGCCAATGTGTGGCCCAGTACATAGGTTTAGATAATGGGGTAACCTCCAGCCTCTACACTAACCAGGGATGTATACAGCCACAGGTAGATGGAAAAGTACATAGGTGGAAGGGAAAAACAGAACTACAGAAGCCAGAAACAAAGTCTTCATTCAACCTGTATTGCAGCATCAATAATTGATAAGGCATCTCAAGAATTGGTAAGGCAACTACATCCATATAGGAGAGATACATTTCCACTTCCCTAAAGAGAAGGCACGTGTTTACTTTAATAGCTATAATAATTATGAAAGACCCAGGAAGAACAGGTCAGCTCGTCGCTGCCATAATAAACGATGGATCAAAAATCTAGAAGATGAAAATATATGTGCATAAATGAATACTATTACACCTAATACATCCACAGAGAAAACATAATCAAATACTCCAGAGAAAAGTTCATCATCTAAAAGGAAGGAAGAAGAAGACATCTCCCAGGACATCATCAGAAGAGACTATAGAATCATCAGTGCCACCGATTGTGACAATTGATATACCATGGGAGTGAAGAGCGGAACTTGAAGTCTTGTTCGGAGGACTTTAAACGTTGAATCTTCGCCGAAAAGGTAAGTCGGTAAGTTATCAATAAAATCTCCGCACTGCATATTCTTTCTCTATCATATTTATCTTTTTAGCATCTGATATCTGCATTTGAAAACAACAAAAATATTTTGTCTTTTGCTCTGTGGAAAACCTTTAAGCCTCATACTAATATCCCCGAGGCTTAACACCTCTAGGCTCTTTACTGTGGTGGCATAAAAAATAAATAAAATAAAGATGCATAAGTGCCACACCGCGCCATGCCTGCCAATGATTTGTTTTTTGGATTGTTTTCTTCCTTGAATTTATTTGTATATGGATGACGTTTTGATGTACTCCCTCCGTCCCTTTTTAGATGACACTATGGGGTGCGTGCCGGTCAAATTTTTCTGAACTTTGACTAGGTTTGTAGAAAATACGTGTAACATTTATATTTTTAAATAAGCTTATTAAAAAACTAGACTTAAAAGATCTTTCCAATAATACTAATTACTTAGGATAAATATTTATATATTTTAATACATAAGGTTTGAAAATGTTAACTTTTCGAGGCGAGAGTGACGTCTATTTAGGGACGGAGGGAGTACCTGTCATCTCTAGCTTGTTCTCAAACTTTGGTTCAACTTTAACTCCAACACATATTTCTTGTCAAAAAAAAAAAAAAACTCCAACACATATTTATGACATGTATCTCGACTCTCGAGGCTGTTTGACGATGGAAATTGAAGAAGTATTGTTATTAGAGTTGCAGGTGTGTGTGGAGCAATATTTGGATAAGGAACATATTTTGGCAATTATATATTAGGGATAGATTTAGAGCTCTTTTTCGATCCTTCTTTTTTGTTCGAAGCTGCTGTAATCTTGTCCAATATGGACCCAAGTCTCCAATTTAGAGTCCTACTTCGATATTTTCTTTCAGGTGGGCTTTTTCCGAGTCTGGTACAAATATGGAGAGGTGAAAGAAAGTTGAGGTGAAAAAAAAAAAAACGGTAGAATTTTTTTCTCTATTTTTATAGGTATAAAATCCAGAGCTGATTTTTATTGCCGCGACTATAAGTAGCGGCTCTCCCCTGATCCCTCTGTATCCAATCCTGCGGCTCCCCCGCCCTAGCCACCGCCCGCCGCTCCTCTCTGCGCTACCAGGTGGACAGCCCCCTCCCTTGTCTTCGCAGATGGAGACTCTGCCTCGTGTTCGTGTCTCTCGGCCTCGTGTGTTTTTCGACATCACCATCGGCGGCATCCAGCAGGAACGGATGGAGATAGATCTGTACAGCGACGAGGTCCCTTTGGCGGCGGAAAACTTCCGCGTCCTCTGCGCCACCAAGGATAGCCGGCTCACCTTCAAGGATTCCATCTTCAACCTAATCTTCTCCGGTTACCTGTGCGAAGGCGGGATTTTGAAGAAAGGCGATGCCACACACTACAGGTCATGTTTTCTTATGCAGCTCGATTTTGTTTGCTGAAATTACTTTTCAGTTTAACAAATATTTGTTTTGTGCATTTCGTCCAATCTGTTTTTTCAATTCAGAAAAGAGGAATGCAATTTTATTATGTCGACGCATTTGCTTCCTTGTTTCTTTTTATATGCTGGCATCTCACTTTATTCAGTCATCTCATTAGTTCGATGCCACCCACTACAGGTCCATCTACGGCAGTCAGTTCCCCGACGTGGAGATGTCGGCACGAAGGAGTAGGGCGTTTGACATCATCGCGGCCGAAGCGGTCCCTAAGGTTCCAGTGAAGCACACCGGTCCCTACCCCTACACCTCCGGATCCCAGTTCTTCATCTGCTTCAGTCCGGCCCCCATCTATGACGATCTCAGTGTCGTCTTGGGCACCGTCGTCACTGGCAGGAATACCGTCTTGAACATCAGCAAGGCGGGCTCCTGCTCCGGCTCTCCCAGGCAGGTGGTCAAGGTCGTCGATTGCGGTCAGGTCCGGTAGATGTTTCCTCCAACCGTTGCCAATTTGACCTGCCAGGTGGATTCTAGATCACCTCCTGTATCTTCTTTGGCAACTTCTCTCCATGTCTGAAATCTGAACTACTCATATATGTCGAAGAATCTTTAAGAATTATTAGGTCTTCCAACCTATGCCAACATGTGGCCTTCTGTTCGTGATTTGGTGCTTTGCAGAACTTAGACTTGCATGACCTTGAACATATCACAATCCCTGCCTGTATTATTGAGACTATCTTTTTTCAGTTTACATTTGACTGTTCTTACAGTAATGGCATGTGTTCTTTTGCTTCTCTAGGCTGGTGCCCTCTGTGATTACATTTGTGTGGTGTGATTTGAACAGTATTTATGTTCTCTGAGTGTTGAGCTTTCTTTGATGGATGGGAGAATTCATACAAACAAATTTGAATCCTAAGAAAAATTATTATGTACTACACATGTGTTTGCTAAACTCAGCATGCTTGGCTTATTCAGGTAGTTATTATTTGTAGAAATGGGATACATGGACTAATGAGTAGGGCTTAAGGTAACTGAATAAATATTAAAAATGGAGAATTCATTGGTATCAACATGCATAATCAGTCATATAGAATCAGATGTTGATGGGGTCGGCAAAGTTTATTTGGATACTAACTAAATCTGGACTAGATTCAAATCAGACACACCCTAGCCCCAGCAAGATGCTTCCTATCCTGTTCATCCTTCCAGGATTTTAGGCTGGAATTGGAAGGTCTTCCCTTCTTCGTTGTCTATCTGGGCAGCGAATAGTTGGGAGTGGATTTCAGGGTTGTCACACTGAATGCGATGACTGATTGCATGTGATTGGTATTATGAACAATTGTAAATAATATGACTAGATTAGAATTGAAGCCCCTAACCCGGGGTTGGGGGGTGTGCTTTGCTTGTGAATGCTTCTGCACTTATCTCGTTTGATCCATTCAGGATTTCTGAGCTTGTTTAAGTTCCATGCTACCCTTACCTATGTCTCGATCATGCTTTGGTTAGCATGCAGTTTGATCACAAGATATTGTATATGTACAGTCTTTGCATCTCTCCGGATTGCTAATGGATCTGGCGTTTTTTTTGGGGGTATATTCACAAGTCTGCCTTCTATGTTCGTTCCAGTTGTATATTGCAAAACCATTGGTCAATGGCACAACCAAATTCAACAAGTTTCCCAGGGATGGAATAAACAAATACACAGTTCACACAAGGACTTGTGTTCGTACATTAATTATAAATTATAAATTAACAACATTCTTACACTCATAGTCTCCCTCTGGGGAAAGCAAACTATTTGTCTGAGGTTGCACATGCATAATACACAAAAGTTGCTACCTCATGTACAGGTTATCCAGTTGTAAATTCAAGATCTTAATTCTTGCTTCTGCTCCATGTTTGTGCTGTCTTTAGGCAGTATGTTGAATTAGTTTAATTGTTTTTCTTTCTATATTTTCTGAAGGCCTAGAAATACAAGAAAAAAACAATGTATCTTTGTTTAGTTATGTGGGAGCCACTACTAAAAAAAATGGCTTCACCAAACGATTTTGGTTTTGGCCAGCACAATGCATTAGCTGTTGAAATGACAGGAGTCTGAATTATTTTAAACGAATAATGTGCATTAGCGAAACTTCCTTTTCTATAGCCGAGGTCAAAATTGTAGAAGAAATATGTTGACAGAATGCCATGTAGAACTACATCATTCTGATGTCATATCCTTTGTAATTAGGGAACGGATCCTATCTGTTCCCACCTTAATATCTGACCCGAAATCACCCCAACTGCCATTAATATTGAAGACAATCCCTCACTTCCTCCGCATTCTCCCTAAAAACATTGTGCCGATAGAGCCACGTTAATACCACTTAGGTTCGATGATTGAATTCTTGATTTTAACAGGCACAAAAGGATCTCAGCCCGCTAGTGAATGATAGAGTGAGAGGTTAGTTCTCTTGAATGAGCACAAGATAGAAAATTGTTCAATGATGGAAAACATAAAAAAAAATTTGTGGAAATAACTCTCCAATGATGATTTAACGGAAAGATAGTGTGAGGTTGGCTCTCTAGAATGAGCACAAGATATAGAAAATTGTTAAAAATAAAAATATATAAAAAACAAAATTTGTGAAAATAACTCTCAAATGATAATTTAACTGAAAGATAGAGTGTGAGGTTGGCTCTCTAGAATGAGCACGAGATATAGAAAATTGTTCAAGGATGGAAAAAAAAATAAACAACAAAATTTGTGGAAATAACTCTCCAATGATGATTTAAAATTTAAGAAAGTCTTTTGGACCTCTAACTTCTTCTTCACTTATCATCACAACAACAAAACGCACACATTAAGTACATGCTTAGTTTGCTATCAAAACATTTCGTGACAGATTCTTGGCAAGCAAAATTTGCCAAAAAGTTAAACAAAATGTTACCATACAAGTGAGATGTTTCACAAGTTATGGTAAATAACCCAAATAACAAACCAAATGGTAGCGGAAACTCAGAACCACCATGGCCCAAGTTTTGACAGACGAATTTTGACTATCAACCAATCAAAAAGTCTTTGTCCTAGAAGTAAGAATGATTATATAGCTTTGTTTCATGTCAAACTATCTTGAGGGTGATTATTGGAATCTGTAGAGGAAATTTTTAAGACTACTTATGATAAACAAACAGGAGTATAGGTTTTGACTAAAACAAACAATTCTAGCTTCTACCCGAAAGAATGTTTTTTAGCTTTGTACCAAAACAAGCAATTTCAGTTTTGACTAAATATAAATAAAAAGCAGTACTATTTATTATGATATCAAAATAATTACAACTAGTTTTACTACAAAATATATTTTCTTAGTGCATGCATTTACTCTAAATATATTATATAAATTCATTCAAACTTAAAGAATGTTTTTACTCAATCCAAAACCATAATTTGTCATCAGTGACTTCATCACTCTGCTGCATCATCTTTTGACAGTCACCGCACCAACCAGATAGCAAGTCGCCGTGACCGGCCGGCCACCATGTATTTGTCATCAGTGACTTCATCACTCTCAAAGCTAGTCCACCACACAAATTACTGAGTCGATCCATTGTGCCTGCTCGTATACTCCACATTCATGACTAATGCGATGCGTGCGACGAATTTTCGACCATCATCCAGTGCAACACGATGGGTTGATTTGATGGTCGGCTTCTTGAAAACAAATAAGGAAACAAAGTGTAAAGCTAGAGTTTCATTTATATATAAATAATAAGCAAATTAGTTGGTGAAGTATTTTGGGTTCGGGTACTGTAGCACTTTTCGTTTGTATTTGGTAATTAGTGTCCAATTATAAACTAACTAGGCTTAAAAGATTCGTCTTCGTTTTGTATTTGGTAATTAGTGTCCAATTATAAACTAACTAGGCTTAAAAGATTCGTCTCGTACTTTTCAGCCAAACTGTGTAATTAGTTTTTTTATTTACCTACATTTAATGCTCTAAAATACGATAAGAAATTCGATGTGACGGGAACTGTAACACTTTTTGGATGTGACAGAACGTAACACTTTTTGGGTTACCGTAGTTGGAACTGAACACCCCCCTAACACCGACTCTTCTCTGCCAACTATATATACTATATAAATATGTGGTTTAGGCTACGTATCACCACCTGCAACTGCAAGCGAACTAGTGAGAGATGCGTGGCGACCAGCAGCGAAGCCAACAACACGATGCTTAAGAGCGAGGCACTGTACAAGGTAACATACACAAGCCTGCAATAATGTTACATGATGATATGGTCTCTTCTAATGATGTTGTGGATCACATTATGAACTAATCACTATGCAGTACGTCATCGACACGTCGGTGCTGCCGCGCGAGCCGGACTGCATGCGTGACCTGCGCCTCGTCACCGACAAGCACGAGCGGTTTTTCATGCTGTCGTCGCCGGACGAGGCACGGCTGCTGCAGATGCTCATCAAGCTCACCGGCGCGCGCAACACCATTGAAGTCGGCGTTAACACGGGCTACTCCCTGCTGGCCACGGCGCTGGCGTTGACCGACGACGGCAAGGTCATCGCCGTCGACGTGAGCCGCGAGTACTACGACATCGGCCGCCCTTTCATCGACCGCGCCGGCGTCGCGGGCAAGGTCGACTTCCGCGAGGGCCCTGCGCTGGAGCACCTGGACGCGCGCGCTGCTCGCCGACGAGGGGAACCCCACGGCGCGTTCGACTTCGCCTTGGTCGACGCCGACAAGCCTAACTACGTGCGGCACCACGAGCAGCTGCTCCGCCTGGTGCGCGTCGGCGGCGTCATCGTGTACGACGACACGCTGTGGGCGGGCATGGTGGCGCTGCCGCCCGACGCGCCCCTGTCGGACCACGACCGCCGCACCTCGGCTGTTATACGAGACCTCAACGTCATGCTCGCCGCTGACGAGCGCGTGGACGTGTGCCAGTTCACCATCGGCGACGGTGTCACCATCTGCCGCCGCCTCGTGTGATCACCGGCCGGTCAAGCCATCACGCGGCGTAGTGTCCGTTCTACGCACTCTTTACATGCTACTACTAGACCTTTAAATAAAAGGATCAGACAGTGATGACTTCTATATAGAGTATATATGATTCAAAAATAATATACGAACTCCCTTAATAATTATACTTAGTTTCAGCTCAGCTTAAGCACGCTTTCAGACACAGCGACACAGGCAGTGGTGATAACTATATTTCTCAGGAGCAAAATTTTACTCATCTAATATCCAAACACAAACTAAAGAATTAATCCATCTTAATAACATGCAAAAAATGTCAAGTTCCGACCAGAAACAATCCTTTCATGCCTAACCTAAATATACTAACTACCACTGGCATCAACTCTTGAACCGAACACTGCGGCTGACATTCGGGTTGATGCCAGACATTTCACCTCCATATGGACCAGACGGCTTCTTCATACCAGGCACTTGGCCTGTCCGCCTGACAAGCTTTTTTGTATACTTAACCTGAAAAGAGTAGTAGTAAAATAATAAACTATCGTGTTATCGTCCTACCAGTTTAGATGACTCACAAGTCACATATACTACAATTTTATGTACGTTGTAGTTCTTTTCGGATTCTTCTTTTTTTCTTATTCCTGGAACGTGTTAACCCTCTGTTCTTCAAGATCTGCAAGGGTTTGGATTTACTTAGAAGCACGTAACAGGAAATCAACCTATATAATATGTTACATGATGCAGCAGGTGAAGATTAACCTGATATGAAATCGTCCTCTTGCCACCGCCTTCAGTTTCCTCCTCCACAGGTTCAATGCCCGGAGTTCTGTCATACAGGAAAAAGTAAGCAGCAGTATAGCATTCACCAGAAGCACATTATTTACTACCTTGGTATACCAGTGAAACTTACCTCGAGTACAGAGCATTCTTGATTGATAGTTTTTCAGTCCTCTGTCTTTTAACATTCTCATAGAAGCCATCTTCAGAAGCATCACCACCTTCTGAGAACTTATGGTCATCATCAGAAGCGTCACCATCTGGCAACTCATGATCTTCCACTGAGTTAGCTCCTACTCTTGATAGTACCTTGAAGCTCGTGTTTCCTCCGTCTTTCTCCAATATTATCTCTCTTCGGAAGGTCATCATCACCAGAAACAAACTAGAAGACGCGAAACAGGGGGTTAGACACAATCATAAAACCAAAGCTTGTAACTCCGAATAAAGCTTAAGACACACCATAGCTTATACTGAGCATATATGCAGCTCATTCAAATTCCTTTTTCTTCTTTTCTAAACATACATATCATATTAAGGGCATGTTTCTAGAGGGGAGGAGGCCAAAACCTAGATGCATCCCAAAAGTAAACCATCACATGAAAACACACCCTTTTTCTTATACTTCTTTTAGGTGAAAAGTGAGATGCTTAAAACTGAAATAAACTTACAAGAACCAAAATCAGAATGTCAAATTCACCATCATTTTCAAACTCACTAGACAAATTACTTTCGAACTACAAATCTCCTGGATACTATAATGTTCAAGATATCCAAATGAAAGTATTTCCAACCTACTACGATGACTAAGACCATTGATGCATGAGGAATTGACATATTATCCCATTACAAATACCTAGGACTACAGGAAACAATTAGATATAAACTAATACTACAAAAACAAACAGCCTGTAACTGAACACTGTAGCATACCATGCTTTTATTTGATTTAGCAGCAGCTGCAACAAGCTTGCTAGTTTTCATCATTTGATTATTCCTCAGCACTTCATCATCAAAGTCATCCAATGTCTGCAGGCCACTTCTACACATCAAAGACAAATATTACTAAAACCAAAGAAACAAAAACAACAAAACTACAGAAGAATGCATAACTAACAACTCACTTATTACTAGTTGTCCTGGTTTTTGACAACTTCTCTGGCTTCAACTTTGTCAAATTATAGAGCCCTTTTTTTCTTTAATTTTTCCTCAAGCTTTGCTCTTACCTTCAACATTTCCAGGCTATGCAAGCCCATATGTTCATCCTGTCATTTGTAGATTTCAGATTTCAGGCAGATACACCCTTACTTAACAGGAAAACAATGAACACTACATGTTCATATCAGATTAACCTTGTTCTTCTGTTCGTTGACTTCATGGTAATCTTTATTAGAAAGCTCACTCTTTCTTGATTCAGAGACTTCAGCACCCTAAATTATCATTGATGTGTTATTTGGGGCGCCTAGGTGATAACGTAATAGACACAACAGAGCAGAAACAGTACTTGGATCACTTTATCCAGTGCTAGTACATTGCTATATTTGTCCTCCTGTTTGTCCAATCTGACAATCTTATCTGTTTGGATGGTGCTGCTATGCATACTATGGTCCTCAGTGCTCCCTTTTTGCCTCGCTGGATTCATGATGACTTGCTTTATCTGCAATAGAGGACACTAAATCTTTCACATATATCACAGTCCAAAGAACTTTCCAAACAGCTAAGAGAAATTATCTAACAAGCCCTAAAATAATGATATTCAATAACAGAACAAATTCTTCCATGCTACCAATTCTACTAAACTTATTTTTGGTCTACTATACTATGACTGATTAGAATACCAACCCAATAACCAACAACAAAAAGATAAGAAAGGGGGGAAATGTCATCTGACAGATAAAGGGCAGCATGGGCATGCCTTCTGAATTCAGTACATTATACATAGGAATAAGGTTTCCTAAAAACAAACCTTCTCTACCATATTCTTGGTCTCTATCAAGCGAGAAATTACAGGATGATCCTGTACAGACAGCCCCTCAGATTTCATAAGGAGATAGAAGATAATAGCTTGACAATGGGCAAGCAAACAAGCTTTCATCACTTTAAAAGGTTGCATTTTATCTTTGCCTAGACAAGACATGACCTGCAAAATTTTTCATCAATTAACAAAAGAGCAATATAAGGAGACTAAACAGGCTATAGGCACTAAGATCACGAACCACAAAATTCCACTAAATTTAGCAGTGAATCAAGCCAATTCAACTAATGTGATATAACATAAGTCACAAAATTCCACAAATCACCAACATGAACCAGGAACAAATGGTAATCACGAACCAAACCATACTCGGCTCAAGCTTGTGTGTGTCAGTCACTAAGCAAGAAAGCACATAACGGAATGCAAATAGTGCCAAAGATGGCGTAGTAGATGAAAAGTAAATCTAAGTATGAGTACTTTCACACTTTAGGCTATTCGCTACACTCTTGACCTTTATTGTAGAGACAAGATATGGTCCTTGAACCACCATATTTGAACTTTTGTTCAGCAACGCATAACATCTAAGCTTCATGAATAGTATGCAATAAAGGGTTACTCTGAAGACAAACAAGCAAATACTGGTAAGCTAAAAAAATACTGATGTTTCAAGTTTTATAGTTCTTCCACACATGCAAGTTAAAGTCTTCAGGCTACACAATTATTCAGAGAATATTATTAAAATAAGAAACAAGAACATTGTTTCAATTGTGAGCACAGCAGTAATTTACCTCACTGGTAAGCTGTACTATAGCCCTAAGTTCTTCATGGGCATCCTTCAACTCAGACAACAAGCTCACGAGTTCAGGGGCAGAACTGATGAGTTCAGAAGCAGAAGTGCACAAAATTAATATATAGTAGATGCTAAGAGTACACAATTTAGATGCTATAAGCATTACAAATCTCAAATTTTCATTAATGGACATGCCTATTTAAGGTTGACTCTAGTGGAACTAACCATTACAATGATCATTTTCAAAGGTAAAAAGTTTCTACATGCACTAGCGAACGGTAGATACATTATGTCATGAGGATTGACTTTGTGAAGGAACTAGACATATACTAGTACAGAAGTCAAATAACAGACCTGTATACTACATCCATTTTGCCATCGCCTGATAAGACAGCAAAGTCTTCTTTCATTTTGGTTTCATGGTTTGATTCCTGCTAGTCAATCAATGGGTAAATAACTGCAGAAGGGTATTATCCAATGCATGCATCAACAAACATATATACTCAGATAAAGTATTAGCCAAATGAGCAGGTAGAAGACAATGAAATTATAATCCTCATCACTGAACAAGGCAAAGATAGTGAATAAAATAAGAAAAACGTCTACTCCCTCTATCCCTTTTTAACTGTTATTCTCACTACAAAAAAAAAAAGACAATCACCTTTATGGCATTATTCTCTTCATCACTTTCACCATCTTCTAATCCAAAATCTTTCATAGACAGCTTTTTTTTTTCATTTTTTTTGGATCCTTTGTGCCTCCTCGTAATCCACCTCATCATCACCAGACTGTTCACCAGGAGCATATTATGCATTTTTACCTCTGCCCCAAACATTTTCTTTTTCGTTTCATCCTCCTGCTCATCCATGCTATCATCACCTCCGGCAATTTGTTTGACAGCCCTCTGTGCTCTTTTACTGTTCAAACACACTAAGTTATGTATATGCAAACATCACATATCAGAAGAAACAGGAACGGCTAAATAGGAGGTTCAGGAATTTTCTTATTTATTTCATTAACGGTAATGCAAATCGTAACTGAGCCAAAGCTTGAACTGAAGCACTACATAAATTCTGAAAGTATAAGAAATCAGCACTAGCATTTTATGTACCAATGGAGTTATTTGACATTGAAGAGAAAAACCAGCATTTTCTCACTCATACCCTTTACAGTTGCCTCAGCATCGTATATACTCTGCAACTATACTTAAAATTTGTTGGCGGCTAAGTATATATTTGTAATAGTTCACCTATATCAGTACACGGGCCTAATTATTTAAGCCACAGAGACATATTGCTAAACAGAAATGAAGAAATACACTAACAGGATAGTAATATGATATAGACATTGTGTAAGAGCTATTCAAAAACTTGGAGTACATTTTGAAATATACCCTTTGTCCCATTCTTCATAATCAGCTTCAGCCATGTCACCAGACTCTTCTCCTTTGCTGTCATCACTTTCGCTATCAGAAACACCATAAATAATGAAGATCATGGAACAAGTCAAACAGATAGAAGATAATAATAACATCAACTAGTATTTTAGTACAGATTTTTATCAAGGTGAATTCGTAGCTTTCTACATACAATGTGAATTTATGGAGAACTCGGCCAGTAATAAGGGGTTAAATTACCTCGAGGTCAAACACAGGCTGCTCCACATCATCATCCTCCGACTCCCTTACTGAAACACAACAAAAAAAAAATCCAGCAAAAAAAGAGAATCAAAACATCTTAGTAAGTTGCTCGTGTATGGACAAAGCAAATCAAGATCCCCATTCCCCAATAGCACCAAAATTAGAGCACTAACCATCATCAGCATCGAAGGGGATCATGTCCCGCTGCTTGTGGACTGCAACGAGAAATCAGAGAAAAAACAGCGACAAAGCACGCATCAGCCAACAGGAACAACCAAATGCATACTCTTCAGGGGGGTGGGGTGTTCCTCATAGCTCCTCCATCTTACAGGCATCGATTTCGTCGTTGTCAGAATCAGACATTGCTACTAGCTCATCGGTCCGCTTGGACTTTGGAAGGCCCCGTGCCGGCGCGTGCCCTGGAGTCTTTCTCTGCCTCTTCCCCATGCTAGGCTATTTCCTGGCTGCTGCCGCCCCTCGCCCACTACGGCGTCCCCGGTCTGGGCAACCTGGCCTCCGCCGCCGGCCTACTGCTGTCGCCCCTGGCCCAGGCGGACAACCACCTGCGCCTAGGAGCCCGGCTAGTACTCTCGAGCCACTCGAGACCCCCGCCGCCGGTCGTATGCCAGGAGCCTCACCGGTCGCCGCCACCGGGAAGCAGGGTTTAGAGACTTGGGGGTTGTGGGCGTGCGGTGCTGCTGCTGCGCTTGGGCCGCGGGCCTGTGAAGTCTGTTTGGTTCCGAAGGCACTAGGACGGTGACTAGGGTGCGATTGGTTGCTCGGAACCAAAGGCCGTATTTGATGAGACCGAGCCGTAGCTCGGATGGCAAGCATCGCAGCTTGCGAAGCTGCCCACCAGCGTTCGAGCGCCGCTCGGCCTGGTGCTCACCCGGGTTTTCCCGAATAAATTCCAGTTGCCTCGCACGGATGCGCCACCACTGTCGATATTTGATGTATTCACTTCGATATAAGTTGTAGATCTAGCTTGCGCTCTAGAGTGTGTTGGGTGTGTGCGTGTGGTGTGAGTTTAGGGGCGTGAGTTCGGATACTTTGGAAGGGTGAGGCAATCAAAAAAAAAAAAAAAAAAAAAAAAAAAAAAAATTTGATTGGCCCTAACAGGCCAACAGGCTGGCTGGCCCGGCCCCATGGGCCAAACCACATGTTTGATGTATTTGGCTCTCAGCCTGTTTTTTTTTTGCCGTGTTTGATTTACCCCCGGCCGCCCTGGTCCAACCCCAACCACCATAATCAACCACCACCATGAGATGGTGTTTGATTGCGTACTGGCCCAATCCCATGTTTCAACTGATTTTTAATATTATGGAGCATAGTTGAACAACAATACATATAACACATGACAAAATGTTTTGAAAAAGGTCTAAATTAATGGCCTCAGCTAATACAAGTTGAATACATAATAAAATGCATCATTGGCCAAATGATTACAACATGATTGAGTTAAATTTTGAGTTGACCAAGAGCCAGCAAGGATGATCACCAACATCCTCCTACCGAGAGTGTTTCTCATGAATTGGCCTCAGCATTCAAATTTGATGCGCAAAATGTCATCATTGGTGGCATAAACAAAATACTTGGAAGCACAAAGTAGGCATGGAGACATGGCATCGTCCCCTCCCAGCCATCCAGAAGGTGAGAAAGCACTCGGTTGCTTGGGAGGGGAGATATGCCATGCCTTGATGACTACCTTGAAATGAACATAAACAAATGTCACCTCATTTTTTACGCCTTGCATCATCGGCCATGTAGAACAACTAAGACCAACACTAGTAGAACAACCACCAGCACCATAAGAATACAGAAACCTCCAACAACCATAGGTGTAAGAGAAGAACAAGCAACCATAGGTGCATTAGGAGCAACCTAGGGAGGAGCATGGTCCAACAGAGGGACTTGGTCTAGGGAGGAATGGGAGGGTCATTGTCAGCAGGTGCAACCTGGAGAGGGCCACGGTCTAACAGAGGGACCTGGTCACCTCCAGTGTACTTCAAGTAGGAGACCTCAGCCTCTTGTCTTGTAGGAAAGGCCTGATGCAAGTTGTTTGGGAACCCACTGATTTCAGTTGCACAAACTGCCTATGAGCTGGTCACACCAACCCTCCTGCCTCGGTACACGACATACCAAGCCATCACTGCATAAGGAACATAGCATATGACAGTCATGACAGGAAGAGAAATAATTCAGCATATGCCCATGCCTAGTACCTCAACAAGCATAATATTATAATTTGGCATTATTTTCTCATCATAGGCATAGATCCAAAGAGAATTGTCATAGGTGCCAAGGGAGGTTGTTATTGAATCTTCCACAAACTCCTGAGAGCAGCCTTAACTTGGCAACTGTGGGGTGTTTGTAAAAGATTCAATAACAGCCTCAACCAGGAAGATTGGGCGTTGCCTCAAAAAAAATGGCAGACTATCACATTTTTTTGGGGGCTTGGAGCATAGCAACTCAAACATAGAACACATGGGGCCCATGAAATCATCGAGGAACTTACAGCCTCAGCCAAAGATGAACTGAGGCATGTAAGTTCCTCGACGATTTGATGAACAACATGAAATCTGCTAGTGCTTTTGTGTTATACGGATGATTCTCTGCTAGTGCTACATTTTTCTTTTTTGATGAAATCTGCTAGTTCTACGTATACCCTATATTCCATGCTTTTGTGCTCGCGTTTTTTAATTAAAATGTCTATCGCCGTATATGCAGAACGGGAGAAATTTGGACAGATATGTCGTTTGCTTGGGGAGTGAGGAGGGACAAGATGTAGTTAAGGGATTTAGAATTGAGAAGAGTCTAATCACGCTTGATAACTTAACAATATTGAAATCAAAACGGGGTATGGGTCTAGGGACTACATGTACTTCAAGAAGAGAAGTGTTGATGATCTTGAGGCGGCAACACTATGTGAAATCGAATACGATGTTGATGCATTAGACATGGTGGATAATAACCGGGATGAGAGGGTTATTACTATAGTTTTGTATAAGAATCCAAAGAGCCAGATGCATGTATTGCCATTAAAAAACTAGAGGTTTCCTCGATAGTGATGAAGACGAAGAGATGCGATTTTGAATTGGATGCATACAAACGATGGCTAGATTATATGCATACAAGGGAGCAAGCCATGGATGAGTTATGATAAATCCCTAGTATGTATATATAAATTAGATTTTGCAATGCACTCATGACTCTTATAATCGTTCTTTTTTTGAGTTTCAAGATATATATACGGGGAGGACACCATCAAGACATACACGAGAATGGTTGCGGGTTGACGGAAAACTTGATTACATCAGTAATATCCCCTAGTTGTCATACAAATTACCATTCTTTTACGGACTTCAAATTATGCTAGCTCATCATTTGACAAAATTGTCTGCAGATTCGTATAAGGATGTTAGCCCACCGATAAATTCTAGTCAAGAGAGCAACCTAACACCACCAGACCTGGCACATTCTCATGCTCGGCGTTGGAGACCAGGTCAAGGTAATAGTAATTTGTGTTCATTTTGAATTAGTTTTGTGTTTTATTTATGTCTGACCCTATATGCATTACGTTGTTTAATAACTATTATAACATTTTGTTTCAATGGAATAGGCTCAGAAAATGGAAAGAAAAGAGGACGTGGTACCATGAAATGCTTGAAGGGACTCTACAAGAGAATCGGGGACGGGCAATCAAAAAGCGATCGTTCGAGTTCTCCATACTTGGAAGGGTTGTAGGTGAGATGTAACACCCATGTTTTTGCATCATTTTAAAATCACTTAAAATTTGAACCTTTTGATTTACAACTAAAACTTGATTTATTTTCCGCTAAACCAAGACCCTATCTTCGAAAACCCTGCATTCAAACCTTCACCATCTAAAAAATAGGAGATCTTGTTTGTCGAGCTTATGGTCGCAAAGGATGCAAGGTAAGTTCTAGATTTTAATTATGGAAGATAATGCATGAGAAATGATTTACTAATTATCTCTGGGAAAAATAATAATCGAGACATGTGTGTACCGGATATATGTATGAATATTTCTACGGGCACAATAAATAAATATTCCCGACAAATAAGTCATGGGAATATAAATGTGCTTGTGAAAATATTTATAAAATATATATGAATGTGTCACACATGAAAAAAAAACCAGGACTGGGGGAACGATGTTCCCACCCGTATTTCATTAAGAAAAGATCTTCTCACCGGATCTGGAAAACCCCCGAACCCCCCCCCCCACGACATGGGAGCCCCACTGCACCCGTGAGATGGGTCGGGCATCACACCATGCTTTGGCACACGGGGACCGGCGAGGGGATTTTTTGTGGGAAATCATGCGTCCGAGAGGACTCGAACCCATGACCAGGTGGCCTCCCAACCGGGAGTGCTCACCAACCGAGCTATGCTCGGTTCCCACACATGAAATAAAAAGGGAAAGGGAAAAATGTGTGTACACATATACATATTTAATTGTATGAGCACCTTGAATAAATATTCTCATAAATAAAAGTTTAGGAGAATATAAGTTCAAGATCTTATGCAAGTAAATATAATAAAGATATATATGTATTTACACACATAAAAGAAATGGGAGAAAGGATAAAGGAAAAGAGAGAAAGAGAATAGAAAGAGAAGGGGATAAATAGGCTCTCGGGCTCACTTCTTCCCTCTCCTCTCTTCCAGCCCACCCAACAGCCTCCTTCTTTCCCTCCTTCCCGTGCCGCACGCATGGACCGCCCAACGTGCTAGCGGACCCGGCCCAAAGACCGCGGCCCTCCTTTCCCTTTCCTTCCTCTCGCCAACAAGTGGGGCCCGGACGTCGGCTCCTTCCCTACCTTCGCGGCGTCGTCGCTGAAACACCATGTCCCGGGCCACCGGGCAGAGACGACCATCGCGACGGGGGCACCGGCTGGCGCCATCCGGAGCCACCGCGTCGCGACCTGGCCCGAGGATAAGTGCGAGGGGGACAGTCTTTAACACGCCTGGCGCCACCATCGATCTGCCAGGACCCGTCACCGGTCCCTACGGAGAGTGTCACGCCCCACTTTTAATGGGTCGTTAATCACACGTGTTTGCGCCGGGATCACGCCACAAACACGCTGTTAGTCACGGATATTGGTATACGAGAAATAATAGTAATCCGAGCTTAATAAATATAGGATAGAAAGGGCTTTACGGTGGCGACGAGGAGTCACCAAGTCGGGTTACAATATCGAGTTGGCCAACCGAGAAGCGGTGGATTGACTATGACTTTGCCCGTACTCCACAAGCGAGACTTGTGCATGGATGAAATCACGGGCTTCAACGTCCTTCTCCTAAGCAAACATCCTGCGACTCCTACGATACGCGGGTTCTCTACTTGTCGTCGATCTTACCTTCACATGTGCCGATATCCGTAAAAATAGAGGGGTGAGTACAAAGCGTGCTCAAGCAAGTCCCAAACCGGGGGTTGTAGTTATTAGGGTTTGGGCCCTAGCGAGTCTCTAAAATCGCTCTCGCTAGTTCCCGGGTTATCTCATGTCATCATTGCTTTGTCATGACACCACGGGTTAGTCATCATCAAGGTAAGTATATCTAATCATAGATGTTCGCCCTAGCTCTTGCCCATTCCAAGGACGTGGCTATTGAATAGATTCAATTAACTTTCTGCAGAGGTTGTACACTTTCCCCACACGATGGGCCATCTTCTCCCATGTACAAAGTGGTCAAAGGTGGTCCAACAAGATCCCGTACCCGCTTGGGTGCTACCCTAGGTTTCAGTATAATCCTACCACGACTTCTCGGGGGTTGAAAATGAGAAGATCACTTAGCATCCCATTAGTACTCAGCATTTTGGATGATCACTCAGCACCCGTTAACTTATTAATTCGTATACGATAACATTGCACCAAAGGTTTTACGTGGAAGACCACTTTCGGCAACCACGCCAACCGGACCATGGGGCCACTCTCCCCATGTCTGCTCCCGATAGATCGTTGCCTACGCCGGCCACCTTGGATCGAAATTATACCTTAACCCAACGGGGTGTGGAATCAGGCCGCCCCATCTCGGCGTGTGGCTGTACGTATAATAAAACTAGGTAGAAGGTCCATGACTGGTCCTTAGGGAGCGAGCTCTCCAAGACAGGAAACCCTTACTAGGCGAAAGCTCGCCGAGACGATCCATCCCACATGGATCGCCCCAAACTCGCTTTTGGTTTATTAAGCTCAATTCTTAAATCATGTTTCATATATTATTAACATCAGTTAATTAAGTCGGGATTATGGGGGGTAAGGACTTGCCTGGGAGGTTCCTACGAATCAGCACGGCGTCGAACAATCCTAGCTTTGCTCCGAACGGGAAACTCCTAAACGGTCGTCAGAAACTACCTCGGGTACTTTGATAAACCTAGCTTGAACTAGAGCAACCAAAACAAACATAGAACATTATGGTGGCAATGGATTAGATGCATAGGGCTAGATTTTAGATGAATTATGGAAGTCGTTTCACGCGAACGGAGTTAGTATGCATGAGATATGGATTTTATAATATTAATCCCTAATTAAATTATTAGGGTAATATTATAATATAATTTTATCATGTAATAAAATTAGAACTAATTACATGATAAAATTCTATAAATCAAATAATGAATTTACAAATTTTTCGGGAATTTTTCCGACAAGGGAAAGTCTATTTTTAATCTTACGTGTACAATAGTCGGGTGGACTTAGCAATTAAAAGCGTGGTAATACGAGGCGCCTCCATACGCGTGGATGACATGTGGGTCCGGGGGACGCCACGTGTGCGCCACGTGTACTGTACCGTTGCTGTGGTTCTTCTGGGCAACAATCAACGTAAACTTCGGTGACCACTTCTCGTCGGGTAACCCTAAGTTTTCCGTTGTCTCATTATCAGCTTTCATCAGCCCGTTTTTATGTTTCTCTTCTTCCTCTAGATCTGGATCTACCCCACTTAGAAGAGTTTTACTTCTATCTGTTTGCTCCGTGGCTTCTCTTTTTCAGATGCCCGTAGATTTCTCTGTTAGTGCCTTTCCCCTTGAGCAACTCTTTTAATCTTTTTCTTTTCATTTTTTTTTCATTTTTTTTTCAACAGGGTACGATACACCTCTCTAGGGAGCAGCTAGTCGACTTCGTCGATGTTGATGACCTGGGGCGGCGATGCCGTGGGTCCGTCGACGGTCACGGAGCGGAGGTCGTCTTCTCCTAGTGCTGGGAGGCCGAGTGAGAGGAAGGATCCGTCGAGGCCAAGGGTGGTTGGGGTCACCGGCGGTGTCGGCGGCACGGTGGCGTACATCCTTTGCCTCTCGGGAGGGTGGATGGGGACCCCTTCTTGGATGGTGGGTTCCGTCCCCATCATGGCGAACGCTCTGCGTCTGGATCTGGTGACGCGGTAGGCTGCCGTCAGCTCTTGGGCGTGGCGCTCCTGGGTAGCCTTTAGTGTCTCGGCGAGTGCGGTTTCTCGGCGTACAGCTATGGCGACTTGCTCCTGGGCGTGGGCGAGTCTCATCAGGAGAGACCGGATGAATCTCTCGCCTTGCTCGGCGCGGCAGATCTGGCTTCGCAGCACGGCGGCCTGCTTGTCGTAGTGCTCGTTGAGGAGGAGCAGGTAGGCCGTCTGGTTCCTGATGACGGGGCCAATCTCTGGACCTTCTATGGCCCTCATACGAGTGATCCAGGCGGGGTCATTCTTGTTCTCGGGCGGGAAGTACTTCATGGGGGTGCGGGTGATGGCTTCTCTGTAGGTGTGGCAAAGGCGTCGAAGGGCTTGGCGGGCGACGGCTTGGTAGGTGTCGGGGAAGCGGAAACCGATCTCGGTCACGTTCCACTCGTTGGTGACGTCGGGGTGGTCTCGGCTTTTGGCGATGTAGATGGTGACTTCGCAGCGCAGGGTGCCGTACTCCGTGTACTCGCGGCCTTCATACTCAGGGCGCTCGGAGATGCCAAGGTGTTGCATGGTGGTGTAGAGGAGTTGGGGAAATCCGGGGGTGTTGAGGCACTGGTTGTGTACCCAGTTGCCGGCCATCTTGGTGGGGTGTGGTGGGAGGTCTTGTGGGTGGAGGGTGAGGGTTCTGGTGGTGAGGGGAGTAGTTGGAGGATAGCAATGGAATGGTTGGGGTGGGTTGAGGGTAACGGTGATGGTGGTGTCCGTTTTATAGTGGTTGGGGGTGGAAGCTTAACGGCTAAGCTTGGATGGCTGGTGAGGTGGCTCAGGTGTGTGGGAGAAGGAACGGGAGTGGGTCTCCTGTTCGCATTGACCTCTCGACAGTGGTCTGGCATTGGAGAGTGTGTGGCCGGTGGCTTTTACTGGTGGGGTTTCCCAAGCTGTGGGGCCTATGGCATTGTCATTGTCTGCGCGTGTCACATGCTAACATTTAGCATTAGTTTGCGTGTCCCAAGGTCATTATGCCCTTATTTGGCTTAATTGGTCTTCATGGGTCTGTAATCTCTTTGTCTTCAGCTTCATCTTGTACGTAATGGCACTGGTTGCCTCCTGAGTGGTGTCTTGTGCAGCTCCTCGGGTCTTGGTTCGGGGTCAATGATACAGCAGTCTCAGTAACTTTAGGCGTGAGGCGACAACTTGTCTGCAATGTTACACGGTCGTCGGTACAGTGTCACTGAGCGACGGCGTGCGACGGCTGTAGAGAGAACACTGGGGTGGTTCAACGGCTACAGTCGTGGAGTCCTTGGTTGTCGTCATGTCTCCTGCAGGTTAATCTCCTAATCTACTTGAACTAGGATAGACTGGGAGGGATAAGCACAAGGTACGATATGGATCTATCTAACTAAGGATTAGAGGGGAAGCAAGCATTTTAGGTAGGGATAGACTATTGGGGTATCCTAGTAACACTGGTGTTGGGAAACACACACAAACTTACCTGGTGTGAATCGTATGAAAAGTTCATCACGGCGAATTAAGTTTGTAAGGAAACTTGTCTTATTACTCGTGACTTTGGGAAATTTCCAATACGTTCACTGATCCCATCAGAATTTTTCTTCCATTCATTACCGTAGAGTAGTAATAAATGAGAAGTTTTCCGTAGGATTGAAAAGGAACCATACATTATACTAAACAATCAAGCGCGTCAATAGTTCTCATCATAGGACAGTTTTATTGATGGTACATGGTCGCACCACACGTAGCAACTGCCATGACAATTATTGCGTGACTTTGCACCTTCTAAAGGCACTGAAGCCTAGGCATCAATGACTGTGAGCGAATGCTTAGCTACTAGTGCTAAGACATTGCTTGCTCAACAAGCTTGCAACGGATCGTGCTACTTAAACTTACTTCGTTGCTTGAACTATGCCTTATCCGATGCTAGACTTGCATATTACTTTAGCGCCCATTTAGGTACTCGGACGACTTCGGCATTTCCAGTTGTCTGCTGGCTAGCACTTGCATCCTTCCTGTTGGGAGCGTTTGGGAATATACAAGTTCATTAAGTACCTCGATACTTGGTCTTCATGAGACTATCAATTTTAATATCGAGGAAGGCCAAGGTATCCTAGGCACTTTTAGCATCTCTGAGAGAAGTTGTGGAAACTTTCCTTTTGTTCAGGCAGTCCAATTGAGGTCATCCTTACTAGTCCGTTGCTGCAGGAGTTTCGATGTTGTTATCGATTCCGCATCATACAAACTATTGTAATAAGGCGTACTCGTAGCAACAAGTTTAAAAGTAGTTATCCTTATGCGGAGTAAAATTTCTGTTAACCCAAACTTCATCCTATGGACAAGCTCGGCTCTGATACCATTCTGTCACGCCCCACTTTTAATGGGTCGTTAATCACACGTGTTTGCGCCAGGATCACGCCACAAACACGCCTGTTAGTCAGAGATATTGGTATACAAAAATAATAGTAATCCGAGCTTAATAAATATAGGATAGAAAGGGCTTACAGTGGCGACGAGGAGTCACCAAGTCGGGTTACAATATCAGAGTTGGCCAACCGAGAAGCGGTGGATTGACTATGACACTGCCCGTACTCCACAAGCAGACTTGTGCATGGATGAAATCTGTGCTTCAACGTCCTTCTCCTAAGGAAACATCCAGCGACTCCTACGATACGCGGGTTCTCTACTTGTCGTCGATCTTACCTTCACATGTGTCGATATCTGTAAAAATAGAGGGGTGAGTACAAACGTACTCAGCAAGTCCCAACCAGGGGGTTGTAGTTATTAGGGTTTGGGCCCTAGCAGAGTCTCTAAAACTGCTCTCGCTAGTTCCCGGGTTATCTCATGTCATCACTGCTGTCATGACACCACAGGTTAGTCATCATCAAGGTAAGTATATCTAATCATAGATGTTCGTCCTAGCTCTTGCCCATTCCAAGGACGTGGCTATTCGAATAGATTCAATTAACTCTGCAGAGGTTATACACTTTCCCCACACGATGGGCCATCTTCTCCCATGTACAGTGGTCAAAGGTGGTCCAACAAGATCCCGTACCCGCTTGGGTGCTACCCTAGGTTTCAGTATAATCCTACCACGACTTCTCGGGGGTTGAAAATGAGAAGATCACTTAGCATCCCATTAGCACTCAGCATTTCGGATGATCACTCAGCACCCGTTAACTTATTAATTCGTATACGATAACATTGCGCCAAAGGTTTTACGTGGAAGACCACTCAAAGAACCACGCCAACCGGACCATGGGGCCACTCTCCCCATGTCTGCTCCCGATAGATCGTTGCCTACGCCGGCCACCTTGGATCGAAATTATACCTTAACCCAACGGGGTGTGGAATCAGGCCGCCCCATCTCGGCGTGTGGTTGTACGTATAATAAAACTAGGTAGAAGGTCCATGACCCGGTCCTTAGGGAGCGAGCTCTCCAAGACAGGAAACCCTTACTAGGCGAAGCCTGCCGAGACGATCCATCCCACATGGATCGCCCCAAACTCGCTTTTGGTTTATTAAGCTCAATTCTTAAATCATGTTTCATATAATATTAACATCGTTAATTAAGTCGGGATTATGGGGGGTAAGGACTTGCACGGGAGGTTCTTACGAATCGGCACGGCGTCGAACAATCCTAGCTTTGTTCGACGGAAACTCCTAAACGGTCGTCGGAAACTACCTCGGGTACTTTAATAAACCTAGCTTGAACTATAGCAACCAAAACAAACATAGAACATTATGGTGGCAATGGGTTAGATGCATAGGGCTAGATTTTAGATGAATTATGGAAGTCGTTTCACGCGAAACGGAGTTAGTATGCATGAGATATGGATTTTATAATATTAATCCCTAATTAAATTATTAGGGTAATATTATAATATAATTTTATCATGTAATAAAATTGGAACTAATTACATGATAAAATTCTATAAATCAAATAATGAATTTACAAATTTTCTAGGAATTTTTTCGACAAGGGAAAGTCTATTTTTAATCTTCTGTGGTACAATAGTCGGTGGACTTAGCAATTAAAACTGTGTACACAGAGGAATCGCCTCCATACGCGTGGATGACATGTGGGTCGAGGGGACGCCACGTGTGCGCCACGTGTCTTGTATCGCTGCCCTAACGGGTTGTTGGTAAGGAACGGCGGGCGGCGTGTCGGTGTCTCTGGTTGGTTCCGTCCCAACGCCCGTTTCGGCGGTTTGACGGCGGCGTCGGTGCTCACGCCGCCGGTCTCCCGGTGCGGCGGTTCCTCGCCCGGAGATGGCTGGAGTCGGCCGTTCACGGCCCAATCGTCGCCGCGAGTGGTGCGTTGGCCTCCGGACCTCGCCCGAGCGATGGCGGGGTCGGGGGATGCAATGGAGGGGAGCATCCACGGCGACGGCGGTTGCGGCGGCGCTCCGTGGCGGCGGCTGCGTGGCACCGGCGCTGTAGTATCCAATCGGACTACCTAGGGAGGAAACGGAGGAGTGGGGCTTGGGAAACCTTTCTAACCTGACCAATGCGTCCCACGGCGGCTACGACGGCGGCAAGCCCGTGACCTAGCGGCGGCGGCGGCGGAACTCCAACTTGGGGGCAATCGCGATTACGGCGTGGGGAGGAGGAGGAGAGGGGTGGCCAAGGCGAGCCCCGTGTGTTCCGGAGTCGGGTGGAGCTTGTGAGGGGATTGGCGAGGTCGATCGAGCGCCGGGGGAGGCTATTTATAGCCTCGCCGCCGGGCGTCCGGCCGGCATGGTAGCTCCGCCTCGACGAAGATCTTTTCCGACCGCGGCGGCCATTGCTGACCTCCGGTGGCTCCTCGGGTGTCCTAGGCTGGCGCCGGGTGCGTTTTTCGTTGTGCCTCGGTGAGCTGGCCGTCGTTGCGTCCCCATCGTCTACAGCGCGGCGTGTGCGTCGCCATGGCGGCGGTGCCCGTGCTCGGCATCGTGGCGTATTTGCCCGGCCGGTTGACTCGTGGCTCTGTGCTCGTCGTCGTTCGGCGGGGAAGTTAGTAGGTCTCTGTACTCCGGTCTACATCCACGATCGGGCTTAGCCGGCCTTGCGTCCGGGCTCGCCATGGCGGTAAAGTGGTTGCCGGCCATCGTGGCGTCTGGGTAGCCCGTGGCGGCGTTGTGAGCCTTGATGGCCGTGCCGTCTTGGCGTGGACACACCGGGGCGAGGCACCTCGTGCTTTGCTCCGGCCCCCTGTGTTCCGGTCGCCGGTCCTTCGCCCGTGGCGTCTCGAGCGGGGAAGGGCGGGGCCGTCTTTGCCGGTGGATGGCGACGCGGGGAAGAAGGAGGTGGTGGGGCCGGAGGGCGGTGAGAGGAGGGAGTGGGGACGGGGGCTGCGCGTCGGGGCTGGTTGGGCTCTTGGCTTGGCTTCGCGACCGGGCCGGCCCACTCGGTGCGCGAGTAAGAAGAGAAGGAGGAGGGGTCAGCTGGGCCAGGAGGAAAGAAAGGGGAGAGAATGAGCCCATAAGCTCTTTCCTCATTCTTTCTCCTTTTCCATTTTCTTTCTCCTCTTTATTTTCCATTTCTCTTTCACCCAATATCTTATGTGTGTATATGTATGTATTTATGTATATACCTAGTAAATGTTTATACAAGTACTTTACATATTACCAATGACCTTGATTCATGGAAAATATTTATGCAAGGGCACTTGTATAAATAGATGTATATGTATATACACACATGTTCTCTCTCTCATCATTTCATGTGTGACCTATATATATTTTATAAATATTTTCTCAAGCACTTTTGTATCTCTACGACTTTATTGTCGAAGATAATTATTTATTGTGCTCATAAAAATATTTATTTATGTCGATACACACCAGGTTCGGTGTTTTATTCCCAGAGGTAACTTGTAAATCATTACTCATGCAATATTTCCATAATTTGAATCTAGGGCTTACCCGACACCTTGGTCACCATAAAGTTCACAAGCAACAAACAAGGGTTTTCCCTATTTCTATATGGTGGGAGTTTGAAATGCAGGTTTTCAAAAACAGGGGTTTTGGTTTAGCGGAAAATAAATCAAGTTTTAGTTGTAATTCGAAAAAGTTCAAATTTTTAGTGAATTTTAAAATGATGCAAAAACACGGGTGTTATTCTGAGAGAGTCGGGCGAGCCGGACACGCGTCGGAGGTGTACAAGAGGGCCACGCGGCACGGCCACTCCGCCGAGCCCCCGGGCGCGGCCGCACCAAGCACCGGTCGACGCGCCGCGGCCGCGGCGGTGACCGTCTTGCCGCCATGACGGGCGACGACCACCGTAGGAGGAGGACGCGACCCGACGGCCAGCTCACCCACCGGAGGCGAGCCCGAGGCGTTCTAGCTCGTAGAGCACTGGTCCACGGTCCACGGGCACAAGGAGCATGGTCGGGAAATATCGGAGACGGTGGAAAAGATCTCGCCACCGGCGCTCCCGTCCGGCACCCTATAAATAGCCCCCTTCGGGAGCTCAATCGGCCGCGCCACTCCCACGCTGAGTTGTGCCATGGTCGAGAACGTGTGGTGCTCGCCATCTTTTCCCCTTCCCCCTCTTCTCCTTCGCGAGATCCGTGTTGCCCCAAAACGGGATCCGCCATCGCCGGCGGAAAGAGAAAGACGTTCCCGACGATTGCGTCCTTCCAGGGTGCTACGGGTGAGTCCATCGAGTCCCTCACTCCCTCCCCTTTTGATTCCCTCCTGTTTCCCTCGTTGTGGTGCCGTATAGGGATACCTCGAAGCGCCGCCGCCGCCATTCGCCGCCGGACACGCCGCCGCCATTCGCCGCCCGGACACGCTGCCGCCATGGGGTCGTCCCTCCACCGTCGCTCCCGGACACGTCAAGCGGTTCGGGGAAGAAGGTAGAGGCCTACCGCACCACATGCGGCGAGCAAAGTGCGACGGAAAGCCGTCTCGGTGAAGTTCGGCGGCGCCGCCGTCCCCGAGTGCACGACGGGGAACCCGTCCGGCGTCGCCACCGCCAACCGTGCGGCGTCAAGGCATGGCCCAATGGAAAGACGCCACGCCACCGTTCCGTCCCATGCCGTCGCCTGCACCGTTAAGGAAAGCCTGTAATACACGTGGCGCCCACGTGGCAGCCACCGTGGCGTCCATGGGACCCACGTGTCGTCCACGTGTACGAAGGTGTTTCGTGTACACTTATGTAAATGCTAGGGCTACCGAGGATGTTGTACACAGGATATTAAAAGTACACTTTCCCGTATCAGAAAAATTCCCAGAAAATTTGTAAATTCATTATTTGATTTATATAAGTTTATCATGTAATTAGCTCCATTTTTCATACATGATAAAATTATATTATAATATTATCCTAATGATTTAATTAGGAATTAATATTATAAAATTCATATCTCATGCATACTAACTCCGTTTCGCGTGAAACGACTTCCATAATCCCTCTAAAATCTAGCTCTATGTATCTAACCCATTGCCACCATAATGTTCTATGCTTGTTTTGGTTGCTCTAGTTCAAGCTAGGTTATCAACGTATGCGCCATAGTTCTACATCGACCCGATTAGGAGCTTTCTGTCCGAAGATAGCTAGAGACGTTCGACGCCGTGACGATTTGTAAGAACCTCCCAGGCAAGTCCTTACCCCTCCCCTAATCATGACCTTAATAATATGATGATATGATAATCGGATTAGTAAATAGTGGTATGAGCCTGATAACGTAGCTATGGAGCTAAGCCGGATGACGTAATCATCCACGTTATCTACGCTCATACGTTGTAATCAAGAGAAACATGAGAATGCCTAATGAACCCTAACCAACAAAAGAGGTGAGTAGTGGTAGTCTGGTAGAGCCTAAATACCACGTCGGGAATCGCCGCGAGGGGTTCCTGCGGAGAGATACTCGCCTCCCCTAAGGACCGGTTCATAGACCTTCTACCTAGTGTAATAATTACGCGTCTGACCACACGTCGGGATGGGGCGACTTGATTTCACACCCCGTTGGGTTGAGGTATAATCTAGAGCCAAGGTGGCCGGAGTAGGCGAACAACCTATTGGGAGCAGACATGGGGAGAGTGGCCCCATTGTCCGGTTGGCGTGGATGCTGAGTGATCTTCCACGTAAGTGTTTGGGCGCAGTGGCGCAGTGCTAGGTGCACATATTGATGATTAATGATTGGGTTTAGTGTCGACAGTATAGGTTGGGTAATAAGGTATTACCTGTAAAGCCGTGGGTGATTTGGTATCACCGTATTGTCTAGGATGATGCGTCATCCTTCCAACCCCTGAGAAGTCGTGGTGAGGATTATACCGATAGACCTAGGAGGCATCCAAGAGGGTACGGAATCTCGTGGGACCAACCGTACGTGGGAGAAGATGGCCCTTCGTGTGGGGAAAGTGTACAACCTCTGCAGAGTTAATTGAATCTATTCGAATAGCCACGTCCTTGGAATGGGCAAGAGCTAGGACGAACATCTATGATTAGATACACCTTGATGATGACTAACCTGTGGTGTCATGACATCGATGATGACCGAGATAACACGGGAACTAGCGAGAGCGATTTTTAGAGACTCGCTAGGGCCCAAACCCTTAATAATTGCAACCCCCTGGTTGGGACTTGCTGAGTATGTTTGTACTCACCCCTCTATTTTTACAGATATCGGCACATGTGAAGGTAAGATCGACGACAAGGTAGAGGACCAGCGTAACGTAGGAGTTCATAAGGTGTTCGCTTAGGAGAAGGACGTCGAAGCCCAGATTTCATCCATGCACAAGTCTGCCTGTGGAGTATGGGGCAGTGTCATAGTTAATCCACCGCTTCTCGGTTGGCCAACTCTGATATTGTAACCCGACTTGGTGACCCTTCGTTGCCACTGTAAGCCCCTTTTTATCCTATATTTCAACAGCTCGGTTTACCATTATTTCTGTTTACCATTATCTGTTACTAATAGACGTGTTTGTGGCGTGATCCTGGCGCAAACACGTGTAGGTGCTGGAGTTTGTCTGAGTTTTGCTTTGGCCTGCCTGATTAATTTTTCAGGATCTTCAAAAAAATTCTCTGGAAGGTTCTTATTCATACATATAATTTTCCCTGCATAAGATCAAAACAAAATAGAAAACAGGGGTGAACCTGTTTGAGTATGTGATAATGGGTTCTCAATGCATTAGGTGATGTAAAGGGATCTCTCTGGTTTCCTTATATGATGTGTTTATAGGATTTTTGGCTAGCACCCTTTCTAACTAGTAAAGTCAGAAACAATACCAACTTAATAGGAATAACACTGTCTAAGTTTTGGCTAATACCCTTCAAACTAGAGAAATTTGGAAAGAAGCACTAGAAAAACTTTTGAAGTTTTGAAAACATCTTTTCAAAATTGAAAGATTGACTATGCTCTCCCAAACTAGGAAAGTTTTGAAAAACAAAGCCAAGAAAAATTTATTTTTCTAAAATAGACTACGCCTTCCCGACAATGGCGCCAGAAATGCTTGTTGATATTTCTTACACGATCCTAATTAGGAAGGCGAAAAGAAATATATATGGGATATCTATCTAATCATGTTAGCTTGGATATGGGATTAACCTCATGATCCAATAAAGCGGAGTTAGGTGGTGTTAGTAGTGGGATGTAAACTTAGCATCATTATCCATAGTGGAGTTAATCTCACCGGGATATGTACTCAAGGTATACCACTCATTTCTAGGCATTACCTATACACTAGTCTGTCACCCTAGCAATAACGCTCAAAGAAATGCGGGGCATGGTACTCTTGATTGGCCTTGATAAAAGAATGAACATGATATCTACAAGCGCACGAGATAGAAATACCAATTGTAGCACTTCACCTAAAGGGAGTAATCCGGGTAACGTATTTATATTTTACCACGGGGAAGGAGTCTATGGAAAGGTAGAGAGAAAAGGATGTCTAATGATTTAGATTGTGGTTTAGCTATGAGATCATCCTCTTTACTGATAATATAATGCGAGTAACCATATGCATAACTCAACAAAGGTTAAGTCACGGGATAAAGATAATAATATAAATGATAAATACCCAAGTCTAAGATCATCATAAGCCACTAGAATCATACGAGTATTAACATGTTATAAATTAGAATAGAATGAATATTCCTAAGATACTCCTAATCATATATGTCAATGAATACTACAATTAGTGCAATACATCTAGCTATCATGGCAAGGTTGGATTACTTCTACACATGGCAAGCATTACCAATGACAAACAAGGATGAAACTTGTTCATCACCGTAATTATAGGCTCGACGTGTCCTACATTCGGAGGGTGGATTCCAAAGGACTCAACGAGTGTCACTCCGCGATCTACCACACGCCCGAATGTAGGGTGCAATTTACGGATAAACGTTGTATAAACACCACGTTTACACATTGCTTATCACCCACATAGTGACCATCTATATGGATGCTATACAATTCCATGCATAAAATATAAAGCAATCTTACTAAACTAAACATATAATCATAGCAAGCATAAACACATATCAATAAGAATATAATAATTATAAAGATCAAAGTCATAACAATTGTATTCTAGATATAAGAGTACTTACAGATTGAATACAAGAGAGAAGTCTCAAGAACGATCTTTGCTACTTCTTGACTAATCAGGAACTCAAGATGAACTTGATCTTTAACTAGAACTAGCTATGTAGCTAATTACTTCTAGTATGAACTAGGGCTTAGAAGGTCTAGACTTTTTGGACTAGATGGGTATGAGTTGATGAATGAGTATGATAATGAAATTGTTATTAGCCTCGTGGTCATTTGGTCTTCTTATATAGTACTTGGCGATGAACGTCAACCCTTGGATCAAACCGACCTTGGCAACAGTGTAGATACAACCTCAATGTCGGTAGTGAACCGACATAAAAATGTGAGGTCGATCGGTGGACCCCTTTGGCGGCCGCCTGGGTGGGAGATCGGCGGGCGCCGGGGTGGCTTGCCACCTCGGCTTCCCGTCTTTTCTTCTGTCCTCTAGTATCTTCTAGAATGTTTTAGTTCACTTTTTGGGTTGAGTTGCTTCACGAACAAGTCCGGTCTTCATATGCCTTGTATATTAGGAACTTTCTCCATTATTTCTGCAATTATCTATTAGGTCCCTGAAAAGTCATAGAACACCAAAACTTGTGGAATTATGTTAGTTAGACCCCTAGACTTACGTTTGGTCTTTAACTTTAGCCCTTAATTCATGTTTTTTAACTTGTATTTTTATGCTTTAACAGGTGTCAACTGTTACACGAGGATGGCGTTCTACTTTAAGTGCTATAGCCAAGTCATACAACAGCTACCACGAGAGAATGATGCGAAGCGGTAAGAATTAGATTATGTCGAATGGCACTATCTGTTGAAGTATTTTAGGACTACAACATTCAAGGTCTGTTCCACGTTGTTACTATTTTTAACAAGAGCAATTTCAGAAAAATGGCTCTTTCTCGTTTTTAAGATTATTCTTCAAATCTATGCATTCTGTAGGAAACGAGCAGAAAGAACTCTGCAAATCGGTCCCTTAAAAAGACCACACATTTACCATAGGTCCACAAAGAGGTACTATTCAATGAACCTTTTTTTTTGCTCCTAACTACAAATGTCTCTTTGCTTTTGATATGCTTGACATTTTTTTAACTATTTTTGGTCCACATAGAGTTCATTTGTAGCAATTTCTAGACATATTCGTAATATGGAGAAATTATCTATCGATTTATTTTAAAAAAAAAACAGTTTATTTATTGTTTATAATACATTGTATTACTTCTTAAGGGGTGATCTTAATCTTATTTTGGTCAATGACTTTACGTCCTTAGGTTACGTGTCTAACTGTCGTATCGTTTCATATATTCTTACTACGATGTGAATGTTTCGTTTGAGCTGTCAAAGTGTTTATAGTTGAGTTCATTATATCTTTGTCATTCGATAATTTTATGATGAGCAATGAAACTTTGGTTAGCCAAATTTGTTGTTTGCCCTCTTTTGATAATTTTAGTTTACTCCATGCTAAAACAAATGTCATTCATTCTATTCAGGAAAGATTGACAATTCAAAAATGGAGCGAACAAGATGGATCGTCATGATGAGATTGTTGATCAAGTGATGGGAGTGCCGATCGTTTCCTCATCAAACTATGATTTATTGCGTATATCGTGTGTCGATGTAGTGGTTCGTTCAAGCAATGCAAAGTGTGTTGGAAACTTGTTCGTTTTTAAGTTCTATACCTATCAAGTTGATGTAGTACATATGGTTTGTTCAAACAATATAGTACGTGTGATGGAATTTTATCTTGAATGGTTAAATCGGTGTATATAAGTATGATATGTATATATTATTGCATAAATATTATTGATCCTGAAATATATGAGCGTGGCAGAATAGACATGTGGCAATAGCTACAAAATTATGGTAGCAATAACATTCGTGGGAAAAGATATTTTATCCTATCGCAACCCATTTTTTTCGATGTCATAAAGGTCGAAACAATAGAGGTGGCCACATGTAACAACCATTCAAACTGTGTGGTTTTGGTAGTAATATATAATGGTCAATCTATAACAACCAATCCCCAGTTGGTGGCAATTATGGTGGTTATTTTATAGCACCCACAAAACCTTTGGTGGCAATATTAGTAAACAACTATAGCATCCAAATACAATTCGTAGTAATAAATGGGAACACATATAGCACCCAAAAAAACTTTGGTGGCAATATTGGTCATCAAGTATAGCATCCAAATAAATTTCGTAGTAATAAACAGGAACACATATAGCACCCAAAAAACCTTTGGTGGCAATATTGATCATCAAGTATAGCATCCAAATTAATTTCTTAGCAATAGAAAGGAACACATATAGCACCCAAAAACATTTGGTGGCAATATGGATTGACAAGTATAGCATCCAAACACAGTTCGTAGTAATAGAGGGGATCATCTATAGCACCCAAAGCAAGTTTGTGACAAAAACGTGTAGCAACCACAACTAGAGCGTAGCAATACAATCCTTTGCAACGCCTCTTTTTAGAATTGCAACGCTCGGTGTTAGATGCCATTGAGATCTCTAGCATCACCTGAAATGTTGCAATAGGATATTATAGCACCAACTAGAGCGTGGCAATATAGTCTTGTTTCAACACCTCATTGGGTTGCAATAAAAAAATTGCAACACCCAAATGTCCATCGTGGTTGAAGGTTAATACCACGGACTTTTGCGCATCTCAAGTTTACCAAATCTTTTGGTTGCAATTTCAGCTATTGCATCCAAAAAGGGCATATTACAACACAATTTGTGTGTTGCTATTGACCGAAAACTACGTAGTGTCCCCATCGCGCGCCCCCTCCTCCTGCCGCACGCCGCCACCGGCCGCCCACGCTTCGCGCCCCCATCGCCGCCCGACGCGACGGCCGCGCCGCCGCCCTCGGCGCGGCGGACGCTGCCGCCCCTTTCCTCCTCTCAACGATCACCGATCTCGTGTCAATTCCAGCCCAATCTAACTGGGTTGTGACAGTGCTAGTGCTACGAGTAGTATGGAGTGGAGTCGTCTACAGTGCTAGTGCTACTTGACTGGACGAGACATGGCTCGGCTCCCATGTGTTGCTGCTACTGCTAGACGAGACGTGCTGGCCGGTGCTCCTGATCTGACTTTGACTTTGCTTTGACATTTCGCAGAGACTAGCTGGGTGCTGCTGCTGCTAGGCACTGTGTCATTGTCCAAGGGTAACCGCTACAGCGCATCATAGCATTCGTCTCGATCCCCGTGCACGTGTTCCGCGTTCGTCATCTCCTGTAGTAAATGCGTCTCAGTTTAGATGCAATTTAAAGCTTAATCCGAGTAAACTATTTTGGACCTTACTAAGTGCTCTGTCCATCCTAAATTGAAAGTCATCCAAAAATCTAAAAGAGTCAAAGCTTTTTCAAGTTTGATCAAATTTATATGAAAAGATAATAACATTCATGATGCCAACTAAGTATCATTATACTCTTCATTAAGTATATTTTCATAATATACATATTAATATTTATACTAATTATGTTCCATAATTTGTATATATACTTTGTTAGAGTTGTTTATTGATAAACACATGTTGCATGTTAATTCGCTTGTGCTTGTTTTAGTCACAGAATACTATTAAATCAGCCGAAATCGGTCGTCAACAGAACAATTATTACCTTGAACAAAGCCTCTACTCATGCTAATTTGAGCAAATGTAGAGGTTGAGGCTACTAGTTAACTTCGAGCGTTGGTGTGTTTAGATCACAACCACACCTAACCAGCACCTAAGGCACCTAATCATAGCCACGATGTGATCGATGCTCAAAAGTTACCATTACTCGATGCCGAGAATATTTTACCCGCATAATGTTCAGCATCGACAATGCATGTGGGGTTCTCTTTTTTTCATACCCACGGATGAACCAAGCATCTAGGCACTAACAAACTTGATGCCTACCTTTTTTCAAGCGGGTGCCTTTAGTTGGTGAAACTTTTGGGGGGTGAAATTTTTGGGTGTTACATAGGATGTTTAACTGGATATTGTAAGGGGTTTTCGGAGAGTAATTAAAAAAAACTAACTTCGCCTAACCGTCAAACTAATCTTTTGACTACAATTAAATCCGTCATTAGCACATATGGGTTACTATACACTTATGACTAATCATAGAGTAATTACGCTCAAAATATTTATATCGTTGTGTACAACCAAACTCTATAATTAGTGTTTTATTTTATTGCTCCATGCATGAGCCGAAATCATTCGATGTGATAGGTGAAACTTTTTTGGGCGTGAATTTTTGGAACTAAACATTGCATGTACATGACCCGATGCTTCAACTCAATTTTCTCTGGTTTCAGCATGAGCTTTTAGTCACATTATGGCAGTACGTCTTGGGGCCACAACCACAAGTCCACAATAGTTGATGACGCAGGCTTGCGGACGTCCAGTAGTTTCATAATAGAGTCTAATCTTTTTCAGTGTTTGTGTTTTCTGGTTCCTAATGTAATAAAACTGTAAAACATTGGCTTACTTTTCTTCTTTTTTGATAAAAATGTACCTGTGTATTAATTAAGAACGATTGAAGAGTACAAATACAGGAACACCATAAAAGATACGAAGGACAACAATCCAAACCAACATGCAAAACCAGAAAGTCGACGCCGAAGAACGCCGACTCCGGATGCTCTGATCAAACCCAAGGCGAAAGAAGCTTCACCGCATAGCGGCTTTGATGTGGACCGCCGTAGACGCTCAAACGCTCAGACGAGCAAAAGTTGTTACTGAACGCCCATAGGTCAGGTCCACACCCTGATCTCCGTCGACCTTGGATGCAAGCTCGCCGTAGACGACCACCGTTGGCCGCTGCGAGCTTGAGTCATCCTCCTGTCTTCCACAACGCCCGTAGCATCCTCCGCACCCTTGAAACACAAGGCCGACGACCCCTTCTCACCACGAGACAAATAGTTGCCGCCGACCGACTCTTGTAGATGAGCCGACGAAGTCGGACTTCACCTCCACGTGCTTGTCGACGGTGCTGGAGCAGAACACCCCCGAGGCGGGAAGAAGCACGAGAGGACCTTATTCCATAAAGACGTCGCCGCCGCTGCCTCGACGCCGTTGTTGTCGGACACCAAAACCTAAACCTACTAGGACTACTACCACCGACCGGGGAGAGGCAGCGGTCTCCACCACCTCGCGCAGCCCAAAGGGCCATCGAAGGCGAGGAAGACCGCCACAGGCCCCGACGGCGACCGATACGCTGCTAATTTTTCAAAAAAAAAATAGTTGCACCGTGTGTTGGCTAGTAAGCACACGTCCTCCTCTGTCTGGTGTTATGCCTCTACAAGCTACCATCTTGTGGTCAGACCGTCAACCCGAGCCTTCCCGACGAGCTGTCGCTTGCTCTCTCCTTCATCCCCGCAGAAAACTGAGGTCCTGTGTGTGTGATGATAATTCAGGATCAGGACGCCAACCTTCAAGTTGAGGATCTTTCGAGGCCACGTGGAAGAACAAGTAGCACAGGTCGTACATCATTTTTTTCCCACAATGCATGTTTGTAACAATCCTCTACAAAATCAACAGTGTGAACCAACTGCACATGACGCAACGTCTTCTCATAAGAGAAAAAAAAGAAAGAAAGAAGAAGTCCAGTGAATTCCGGGGTGCCAGCAGCTGCAGCTGCCATGTGGCGGCATGAGAGCGCCAAACCAGACCTGACTGGTCCATGGCCGCGGCGGGGCGGGGCCCTTATTAAACTGACGCGTGGCAACCTGTCTGAACGGCTCGTCCCTTGACATGCGAGGACTGGTGGCCTGGGCTCCGCGAAGCGACGGTCAAATGCTTGGGGCATGTTTGATTTCACGCTCCGCGCGAGCCTGGCCGATGAGCCTGTCTGTGGTCACGGCCAGAGCCAAGCTCCACCCATATAAGTCTCATGTTTGATTTGTTAGTTCTTATGAGACAAGCTTAGTTGTTATTTATGTTTAATATGGGTCAAGAATGTGTCCGATAACCTTGCATCTAGCACATGGTGGTCTTACCACCCATTACCCCTCTTTGGCATTTTATCAAACACATGGAGGGAGCTCGCCGCGGAGGGGGAGGGCGTGGCCGCCGCCAGTCCAGGAGGGCACGAGGCCGCACGGAGGTGGCGCCGTCAATGGCGTCGCCGGCCGAGGAGGGTGAGGAACAAGATGCGGCGCTTCGACCTCGTCGGCGCGCGCACCTCGGTGAGGATGAGCCGCCCCGCTTGGCGCTCCGCACGGAGGACCAGCGCCGCCCGACGACCGCGGCATGGCCGGGGAAAAGCAGCCCCAGCGCCGCCTCTTGCCCGTCGCCGCCGCATCCTGAAGATGGGGATCTGCTCCCGCCTCCTCTACCCCACACAACGCCGTGGCATCGGTATCGGCGTTAGCGTCCCGGACCACCACCACCAACAACCGGAGCAGGAACCGGAGCATCGTCGTGGTGCCATCCACCGCCCTGTCCGTCCCCCGCACCACTACCACCGTCCACCGACCGCGGGCGGCGGGGAGCTTCGCCCGGTCCCGCCGCCGCGAAGCGTGGGTGCAGACGCGGGGAGCTCGCCCCGACGCCGCCCGCGAGCGCAACACAGGCATGGAGGAGATCCGCCCCAGGCCACCGCCGCGTGCAAAGCGCCAGCAGGGAGCTCGCCCGACCACGCCCGTCATGTGCGCAGGCGTGACCGCGGGAAGAGCGTGAGGGAGGTGAGAGGAACCGAGTGGGTGCTCGGCCACGGCCTGGCTCGAGAAATGCAATCTTCCAGCGTGTGGCCAGTGCAAGGAGAGAGAACGTTTTTGCATCCCCAGAGACAGGCCCGGGAACAGGAAAGAAATCAAACACGATGGCCTGGCTCCCACGGGCTCGAGCACAAGTGTTTGGCCCATATCAAACGCGCCCTTGATGACCGGCATATACCACACGTGTATAAAACGGCTAGCGTTCGTTTGGTCCACATTGAGTTGAATTTCGATTAAAGGACGCTGTTTGATTTCATTTTCAGGGAAGGTTCAGGAAAATAAGTTATATTATAAATAAACTTAGGATTCAAAGTTCTGGTATACGAGACCAGGAACAAAGACACAGATCATTTGCAACTTAAGAGCATTTTCAATGATTTTTTTTCTTCTAAACCCGTTTTTGAATCCTTATTTGGAGAGTCATTCTAAAAGCATCTCCAATAGTTCTATTTTAAACTCACTTTTAAATAATCAGTTGGAGAACTAAAATAAAGATCACTTTCTGTATCTTTTCACCCTCTAAAGAGCAAATCTTGTTCCTCTATCATTGCCCCGTGAGAAAACTAGAAAAGAAGATAATATTTGGAGATCCAACTAATGAAGATGTTGATGAAGTACCTTTTATCACCAAAATCTCTATTTATTATTAATAAGGAAAGATATAAAGAGGCTCTTAGAATTGCTCTAATAAAAATGGCTCTTTGTATTTCGCTAACTCCAACAATTTTGAATACCTTGTTCAGCATTGTAGAGAGCCACATCCACTCTTTATCTTTGAAGAGTGAGAAATTAGAAATAAAGGATGGATACTATATATGTACAAAATAATATGCAATTACTAGAGTTTAATAAGTTGATAAAAAACACTTATATTAACACAAGCTAAATATACAATAAATTATATCTTATTTTTGAATCTTATAACAAATAGTGTATTTGGTCTCATAAATAATGATCCTTTTTTTTTTTGTACCTTTAGTTAACCTCAAAATAATTTGACTCGGTTCGAAAGTTGAAGACTCTATTGCATGATATGTTTTCACCAAGTGACTGGAATATAGTTGTTGCCTTAGTGTGATTGGTTTATGGGAAAATTTGTTCTATAGCACTAAAAGATCGCTTTTTTTGGAAAATATCACCGAAACAACATAATTCATATAATACCACCGAAAGATACAAACATTGTGGAAATTTATATCTCTCTATATTAGAATTGATCGGTTTTGAGGACATTTTCCATGCTTATTTTCTCTTAGACACATAACTAAAATGAAAGAAATTCCCATGTTTCATAACTAATAAAATGAAAGAAATTCCCATGTTTCATCACCAAAAAAAAACAACAAAAAAACATGTGCTAGATTGGCCAGAACAAGCTGAACACCTATGGGTTCTGTCTCCAAATTGATGTGGCTTTGCTCACATGCTGCGTGCACTCCCCTTTGCTCCTATCTGCCCTAGGCGGCCAGTAGACTAGTAGTAAAGCGACTGAACATATCACATATCACGGCTATGGATGCGAAGAAGGGGATAGGTATACAAAGGATCCCCTGGGACATGGACATGATGATAAGTAACAGGCAGTCAAGGTTAGCAAGGGCACGTGCCGCCAATCCAGGAGGGGCGCGTGAGCCTATCTGCCATAACAACATCTCGAGCCTGAATTTTAGGAGCTGTACAAACACTCAACTCGAGTAGATTCGCTTCTATTTTTTCATGTCCCCTTAAAATATAGTCTTGGGTCAGAGTTATTGTAGCACTTTTCATTTGTATTTGGTACTTATTGTCCCACCATAGATTAACTAAGTTCAAAAGATTCATCTCGCACTTTCTAGCTAAACTGTGCAATTAGTTTTGTTGTTTACCTATATTTAGTGCTCCATTTATGCGTCAAAAGATTTGATGTGACGGGTACCGTAGCACTTTTTGAGTTTGATTTTTACTTCTGCATGACAACTAAACACTTTTTTAGCACATACGATCAAGGAAACGTTTTGTTGTCTCGGCGCCTAGGGTTTCCTAGGCGACTCGAGTTGGGTCGTCGGCGATTCCGGATCTCCTTCTTCCTTCCATCTCTCCCACGATCTAGGTTCCTTCGTCCTTGATCCCCTCTCTAGGTATCATTCTCCCACCAATCCTCCCTGGTCCTGTCAGTTTTTGGACCGAATCACCCTAAACCCTAGTTGTTGCTAACCTGTTCACCCGGTGTCCACCATAATTCGGATTGCCATCCCTGAAAGGGGTGTGTGTGTGTGTGTGCGGTGAGGCGTGGTGGGGGTTGAAGACGGAGGGCGTGGCAGGTCTGATGGAGAAGTTGCAGCTTTCATCAAAGGAGAGGAGGAGCATCAAGATCGGAGGAGCGGAGGCGGAGGTTGTGGGAGTGGGGAAGTCGGCCAAGGCGGTGGCGAAACTATTGTCGGAGAGGAATGTCAATAAGGAGGCAATTGAACAATCCGTCGACTGGATCTGGTGTCGTGCAAAGGGGATCTCCTGTAAGGATTTCGGGGACAATGTGTTTGTGATCACGTTCAATCAGGCGTCGGGGATGAGGAAGGCACTTGATGACGGTCCCTGGACAATCTCGAAGGAGCTTCTGATCGTGGCGAGTTAGACGAGACCAAATCTGTGGAGGAACATGACTTCTCCACGATCCCGATCTGGTTGTGGGTGGAGCGTCTTCCCTTTGGACTAATGAATTGGGTGACTGCTCAGACGATTGGTGATGAGGTAGGGGAGTTCATGGCGACAGATCTGGATGATGATGATCTGACTGTTGGGCGTGCACTTCGTATCAAGATCCGTCTAGATTTTCGCAAACCTCTTCGCAGGGGCATCATGGCGGACCTTGGGGCTGGCAAAGGGGAATGCTGGTGCCCAATCATGTTTGAGAAACTAACGAACTTCTGCTAAAAAACACAAGGGTGGCGTGGAGGATATGGATCTGGATGTCCAGGGGGGGAACAAGAAAGCAAAGCCGGTTGTGCCTTTGATGGGAATTTGAACCAATCATGTGCGGGGCTGTCGGAACAGCCCTGCGGACCGCAATGAAGATTGTCGCGTGGAACTGCCATGGGTTGGGGAATGGCGTGGCAGTTCGTGGCCTTCTGAATGTTCAGAAGAAGGAGGACCCCGATATCCTGTTTCCGTTAGAGACTAGGATGGCAGAGAGCAGGGTAAGTGGTTTTTGGTGGAAATTGGGCTTGATAAACATGGTGGCTGTTGACACCTGTTATAGCATAATATTACTAGTCAACTAAACATGATGAAGTAAGGGCATAAAATGAATATCAACATAAGTCTAGGGGTCTAACTGACATATTTCCACAAGTTTTGGTATTCATATCTTTGTAGGGACTAAACAGATAAAAGCAGATAAGAGCAATGAAAAGCCCAAGAGTTTGCATCCCATACGATGACAAGACTTGACCGTGAGGCAACTCAATCCAAAAAGTGGACTAAAACATTCTAGAAGTGTAAGTGCAATCAACATCTAATGTGAGTTTTGGCGTTGATGACAATCTAACTAGAGGACTAATGAGATTTATCGAGTTGACAAGCAGGCAACAAGCCAAGAGGACATTACAAACCTAAAGGAGGAGTACCCCGATTCGATTTGTTGTTGGTACTTTAAGAAAGGAGGTTTATATTCATTTTACATTTTGAATTTGAGTATAGGACACGCCGTACTATTAAGAGGGATTAGAACCACTATGTCAAAGCGTGCAACCAAGTGCTCATTTTCACACCACATAACCTCCAGCTCCAAACTTAGTCAGCCATTCAAATTCTTTCTACACTTCAGCTGACTAAGTCTGAGCGGCGGTGCCGCTCAGGGGAAGCGGCGGTGCCGCTCGAACATTAGCGGCACTGTCGCTTGTGTTCTGACCGTTGGAAGATGAGTATTTATACTTTCCTTTTCTACCCCCAACGGTCACCTTTCTTCTCCTCTGCTCACTTTCGACAGAAAGGCTCTCAAGTGCTCAGCTCTCTCTCTCCATTGAAGCTCCTCACTCCCTCAAGCAAATCCTTCGATTCCACCATCGATTCTTGAGTGTGAGGGCTGCAAACTTCGATTGGAAGAGAGCTCCATTGTTCTTCATCATCCTAGAAGCACTTGGTTCGCACTTTGGCCGGCGGTTGTGGTCTTTTGCTCTTGGAGCTTGCTCCTAGCCGGCTAGTGCGTCACCCTTGAGCTTGCCAACTTGTGTGGCAGCCTAGGGAGGTTTGTAACACCCTCTTGCATCTAATACATTACCCCACATCTTTAGGAATCGGTTCCTAGACTTGTGAACGAGGCAAAGAGGCAAACCTTTGTGGTGAGCTCATTCCTTTGTGGAACCTCAACAACGTGGACTTAGGCAAGCCTTGGTGGCAAGCTGAACCACGGGATAAATCACCGTGTCACCATGTGCTTGATTTACTTTACATTGCTTACATATTGTTGTTGTTGAGAGGATTTAGGGTTTGAGGCCGATCTATTTGTATACACTCGATCTACTTGTTTCATCTCTCGATCTATAACTATACGTCCGGGAACCCAAAGAAACCAGATCCATTTTTTATTGGACAGATTTTGAGCTGTGAGCCAATCTCTTCTGCAGGAGTGGCGGTGCCGCTCAGTGAAGCGGTGGTGCCGCTTGGAGCGGCGGTGCCGCTCAGTGATCCGACAAAGTTTCGAGTTGATTTTTGAAACAGGCCTATTCACACCCCCCCTCTAGGCGTCCAGCGATCCTACAAGTGGTATCGGAGCTTGTTTACTTCATTGAGCGCTTCACCGCGTGAAGTATGGATACCGGAGGTGGTTCGACTCAAGGCGGAGCCGAAGGTGATACTGTTGGCATCCACGCCAAGCCTACAAACTTCCAAAGAATGAGCTCTCTTCTTCATCTTCTCTCTCGGCAACCACCGATCCGGAGAGAAGGGAAGCAAGGAGACAAAGAAAAGAGAAGAAAGCCGCCAAGGAAGCAAGAAGAGCTGAGCGTGAGAAAGCCAAGAAGCAAGAAGAAGATGCAAGCATGCAGCTCATCAAGAAGCTCAAAAGAAGAGATGAAAGAAAAAGAATAAGAGAAGCAAGACTCAAGAGAAGAGAAGAAAGAAGCAAGAAAGTGGTGGAACTTGATGTTCAATCAAGTGAGCTATCAAGTAGTTCGATGATGGTGATGATGATGAGTCCTATGTGCCGAAGAACAAGAAGAATGAGAAGAAGAAGGATGAGGGCAGTTAAAGCAACAAGAAATTCGCCGCCATATCCTTTAACTATTCTTCTTATTTGACTAACCGTGATAAAAGTCTTTCATCAACGTGCCCGCCCGGCAAGTTACCTCGTTTCGATGGGACTAACTTTGCCAAGTGGAAGCATTTGATGAGAGCCTATCTTATTGCTCTTCACCCCGGTTTGTGGGAAATTGTGTGTAGTGGCTTCCAACCACCGGTGAACCCCGAAGCACCAACACATGAAGAGCTACCCATGATTCACCTCAACGGGCAAGCCACAAGCATACTCTTGAGCTCTCTAGAAGGCAATGAATACAATAGAGTGATGAATGTTGATGTGGCCAAGCAAATATGGGACACCTTGCACATTGCTCATGAAGGTGTTGACAAAGTTAGAAAGGCAAAGATTGACTTGTTGAAGGCCAAGCTCAACCGCTTTGTGATTGTTGAAAATGAGGGTGCCCAAGAGATGTTTGATCGGTTGATGGTTCTAGTTGGAAAGATTAGAGGGTATGGAGATGAAGAGCTAGATGATCACAAGGTGGTAAAGGTTATGCTTGAAGCCTATGCACCAAGAAATGAGACTGTAGTCACCTTGATTAGAGACAAGAAGAAGTTTGAGCACTTCACTCCTAACGATGTGCTTGGAAGATTACTCACATTTGACATGCAAAGAGAAGAGGCAAATGAGAGGAAGAAACTTGGTGAGTTGCAAGCCAAGTTGGACGGCATCAAGATCAAGGATGTTTCTCTCAAAGCAAGCAAGTCAAACAAGCCAAGCACCTCCAACAAGAACAAGGGCAGCAAGCAATCAACCTCAAATCAAGCCAAAGAAATGAAGAAAATGCAAGAACACATTGATTCTACCTCTTCCTCAAGTGACGATGATGAGGGAGGTGCCGACATCAATGACATGGCTCTATTCATCAAGAAATATCATAAGGCCATGAAGAGGAATGGATATAAGATGGTGCAAAGGAAGTTTCCCAACAAGAAGAAGAGAACTTGCTACAATTGTGGAAGCACCAGGCACTTTTTCGCGGATTGTCCACATGAGAACAAGAACAACAAGTACAAGAAGGACAACTCCAACAATGACAAGAGGCAAGATTACAAGAGAAAGGGGAAGAACATGGGAGAAGCACACATTGGGCATGAGTGGGACTCAACTAAAGAGTCAAGTGAGGAGGATGTGAAGATGGCAACATTTGCTAGACAAGAGTCAACCTCCACACTGAAGCTCTTCTCCAACATGTCCGATGATGATGAAGATGGCTCCCCTCACATTTGTCTTATGGCAAAGCGTGAGAAGGTACTTTCCAAAACTAAAGCCTCTCCAACCCTTAGTGATGAGTCTAGTGAACTTAGTGATAGCTCAAGTGATGATGGATCTAGTGATGAAGAGTATGACACACTTTGACAAAGAACCTAGATCCAAAGACCAAAATGTTTATCACTAAGATGATGGAGGATTTAGAGAGTGTCCAAACCGAGTTGGAGACTAGAGAGAGTGAACTCACTGGACTTGAGAAGCTCTATGTTGACAACAAAGACGCTCTTGTGTTTGAAAGGAGTGAGGTGGCCTCCTTACAAAAGAAACTTGTAAAAGAAAAGGAGGACCATGCTCTCACAAAGAAAGCTACTATTACTCTCAATGAAAAGTATTGTGACTTAGAAGAAAAGCGCAAGCAACTTGAGGGGAAATATAGTCTTCTTTAGGAGAGCAACTCACACCTCTCATCCACAAAGGACAACTCTATTCCCTCCACAAGCAATGGATGTGGTAAATGTTTCAACCTAGACTTGAAGAGTCATGCCACAAACCTTACAAACATGGAAGCAATGAAGAAGGAGATTGCTAGGCTCAACACTTTGGTTGGAAAAGAGAAGCAAAATGTCAAGAAAACAGAGAGTGGCAAAGAGACTCAACCAAAGAGGCCACAATACATTAATGGAAGAAATCCTAGAATCAAGGATGGGTTAGGTCACACTAGAGGAGCCAAGACAAATGGAAGAAAAATTGTAAATGGCTATGAGTGTGTCCGGGCCTGGAGCAAACGGAAGATGAGTACAAATATGCTCGCCGCAGCACACCAAGACTGCGCCAGCTCCGAGTAGCAAAGCCAAGCGCCAATGCCGCTAGGACGAGCGGCGCTGCCGCTGCCCCTAAGAAAGGGAAGGCAACTCGTCGACCTCTTGCCCAAAACAGTCCATCAAGAAGGTTGTTTAGTCAAAACAGGTTGTGCGAGAAGCGTGAGAAAACAATTTGGGCCAACCCAAATAGATTTGCATACCATCCCAAGGCTAAATCAACAAGACAAAGTTTGAGTTCTTGCTTTGTACTGAAGAACAACAGCAAGGGGGAGGTTTATGCTAAATACGTTAGCAAGGACAGAAATGTTTATTTGCATACTTCAATTTGGGTTCCCAAAATTCTTGTGACTAACATGAAAGGTCCCAAGGAGCTTGGGGGGCCTAAACTTGTGAACTAATCTGTTTTGCAGGCATACTCCTCCGGTGGATCAAGTTGGGTGCTTGATAGTGGATGTACAAATCATATGACCGGAGAAAGGAGTATGTTTTCGTCATACTCTCCTAATGCCGATCCAAGTGACAACATTCGATTTGGAGATGACGCTAAGGGAAGTGTGATGGGTCTTGGTAAAATCGCTATCACAACCGACCACTCTATATCCGATGTCTTACATGTTGAATCCCTAGGATACAATTTGCTATTGGTCTCACAACTTTGTGGGAAAGGCTACAATTGTCTCTTTACGGATGTTGGTGTGGAAGTCATTAGTAGGGAGGATTCCTCTATTGTCTTCACGGGCAAACTCAAGAATAAGCTTTACTTAGTTGATTTCAACAAAAGTGAAACTAAGCTTGATACTTGTCTTATGGCAAAATCTAGCATGGGTTGGCTTTGGCATCGCCGACTAGCTCATGTTGGGATGAGGAACTTGGCCAAACTACAAAAGGACAACCACATCATTGGACTAACAAACATTGATTTTAACAAAGACAGGATTTGTAGCGCTTGCCAAGCCGAAAAGCAAGTAGGTGCACCTCACCCACCAAAGAGCATCATGACCACTACTCAACCTTTGGAGTTGATACATATGGATCTCTTTGGATCTGGTTGCCTACATTAGCATCGGGGGTAATAAGTATGGACTTGTTACAGCCATGGTTCCCACGACGTCAGGCGACGGCAAGTGTGTCCACAACTCCTGTACTCGGCCGTCGCCCTCCTTCTCCTCGTCGCTCTCGCTACAGCAAAGCGGAGCACGAGCGCCGTCGCCAGGACCGGCCACCTGAGCTTGCTGCTCCCGTCGGTTGTTGCCACCTTTGACACAACCCTGCGCAGAGCACGTCAGCACCGCCTACTGCGCATGGGTGTGGCCCGGGCGTGGACGATGACGATGGCGCTGAAGACGGAGGCGGAGGGTTCGCTGATGACGACAGCAGCAAGGGCGTGGCACTGACGGTGACCGTTGCCACCAACCTCGAGCTCGTTGGCGCGCCCAGCTTCAGGTCTAGTGTGTCGTGACCGCCACCGCCCCTGCTGCTGTTGGGTCCGACCACCGTGCCGAGTTCCCAGCCAGGAAGCATCTTGTCGTCCTAGTCCATGGCGATGTCCTAAGGTGCGTGTATGTGTTCTCGAGATACTCCTTGGTAGGAGTAGTAGCACAATACTATATATGTAGCAGCTCTCGATCTGCTCAGGACTCAGCTCAATCCGGAAGCGGAAGGCGGCACCTTGCTTGCCGTTGACGGAAGCGGACAAGACGAGGCGACAGCTTAGGGGCGGCCGGTGGGCATGCAAGGACGCACGACCGTGGCCTCCGGGAGAGCGATGAGTTCCCGGTCCTTAGCTTCAGCCGGGGGAGCGGACACTAGGCGCGGCAAGGGGCACCCGACAACGACCGCGGCGGCGAGCAAGGGGGGGTGCGGCTGTGGCGGGCACAGCGGCGCACGCACTGCGGCGGGCAACATGGAGGGCGGCGTCGGGCCGAGGCGGGCAAGAAAGGAGGAGAAGTGAATCCATTTGTTCGGCTGAGAGTGGGACACGCTAAGTTGCAGGTCGGCTTCAAAGTGGAGAAATAACGGCCTAATTTCAGGAAAATTATTGCGTACTCCCCTGGCGTACCGCCCGCTTTGTACTCCCCCCTATGTGGTCGGTTCTAATTGGTTCGCGAGTGGCTCGGCGCTCGGCTCCGCCTCTAGCACCGCAGTATAGGAACGCGGCTCCAATCCCGTCGGCTCCGCTACGCCTTTTTCTGTGTTTAGAGAAATCTCAGCTTGGAGCTCCCTGCAACTGGGCCATCAGTGTTCGGAGACCCCAACTCTGGGGTCCTTGTTACAGCAGAAACAACTGCTCCGTTTGTGCCGAATAAAATTGGAATCTCCGTAGAGCGTTGAGCCTGGCACAAACTCTGCGAGAGTCCAGCAGAGACCAGTGATGACGGCCCTACGACGAGGGAGTGCAGACTGGGATACGCGCGATGGCGGCGGACGATGGCGACGATGGCGGCGCTGCGTCTGTCAATCCTAGCGGAGCCGGGCTGGCCTTCACGAGCCTGGGAGCCGATCCAGCAGACTCTCACGCATGCGTGCCTGGGAGCCGATCGAGCGGCAACCTGTGAGCCGAGTGCGTGGCCGATCGAGCGGTGTCAGCATGCCTGAAGGAGAATTTTCTACGAGCAAATAAGAAGCAGCCACGTGGGGTGGTCTACCGTTCCAGCGGTACGCCAGGGGAGTACGCAATAATTTTCCTAATTCCGGGCCTCTGGTTGGAGATGGTCTAAGTAGCTCAGCTCGTACAAAAGGGGCCCAATATTTGACTCCTCCGCGTACCACCACCCCGAGATGGAGCCCGCCACTCACCCTGGGCATTCGGTCCGATCGGTTCGGTTCCTTGGTTACTCGTGAAATTCGGTTAGTAAAAAATTGAGAACCGATCAGTTATTTAGAAAACCAGGAACTGAGGGATTTTGGTTATAGACTATGTTATAGACCCCAACTATTGTTGGGTTAGTTTTTTTTTTGCACCATAGTCCCCATAACGCCCATGTGGGCTTTGTATCTAACGTTGCATTTCCATTGAGCTCTGTTGTCTTCTTACCTAAAGAATGGATCCTTAGAGTTCTAACAATTTTAATCCCACGTGTATTCAAGCATCGATGCAACAACGTGAGACAACGAGTGTTAGATGCATGGTCTACCTTGTCTTTCTTGTCCTCCTTCAAATTCACAAGGTGAGATAGATGAAAATGAAATATATAACGGGTTAAACGTAAAGTGGCAAACACAATCAACGTTATAGTGACAATGGCATGTTAAACACCTAACAAATGTAGTGAATAAATATACATTTCTAAGGTTTGTAGAACTAGAAAGGATTCAACTTTGAAAACTGCTCAAGCATTCAGTGATTCAATATACCCGTTGGCGGTGCTCCACACCACCGACACGTGTTGAGGCCAGGGGTCACGCCGCGGCCGGTCCGGCGGTCCGGGGCAGCCCGTCAGTACGCGACAATGCCGGGTGAGGAGAAGCAGCTCAAGCTCAAGCTCGTACGGAAAGGGAAAGGCCAAGGGGGCCACCACTCCACTCCACTCCGCTCCACCCTCGCTTTCTTTCTTGTGATCTCCTCGCCCGCCGCCCACATTTCAGCAAGCCAAAACCCTCTCTTCGCCCCCGCTCGCCGCCACATTTCAGCAAGCCAAAACCCTCTCTTTTCGCCCCCTGCTCGCCGCCACATTTCAGCGAGCCAAAACCCTCTCTTTTTCCCCCCCGCTAGCTGCCACAGCCGCGGCGCACGCCCCACCGCCCTCAGATGGCGCCCACCACGGCTGACACCCCCGGTGCCGCCGACGCCGCCATGGGTCATCCTCGGCAGCATCCCGCGCGTCGTCGAGCTCGAGGGCGGCGCCGACGTGTCGCTGGCGCTGGGGGCGCCGCCGCGCGTGTCGCGCCTGGCCGACTCCCCGCGCGTCTTCCCGGCCCGCCCCACGCCGCTGAACTTCGCGTTCGTCCTCGCCGCGGAACCCTCGGGCCTGCTCCTCCTCTCCGGGATCCTCGCCGCGCCGCTCACCCGCGTCGACATCGACCGCCCGGGCGAGCAGTCCTTCCAATGGCGCTACTCCGTCCGACCCGCGCTACTTCGTCCTCGACGCCGCCACGGGCTCCGTGCTCCGCCTCCCGGACCCGGCCCCGCAGGAGACCATCATGCACCAGGCGCTCCTTGGCGTCGTCGCCTGCCCCAGCGGCGGCGGCCGCTACGTGGTGGCCGAGCTCCTGCCGCGCATCGGCAGCGACGCGGCCCAACTCCGCTGCTTCGACTCCGACGTCGGCGAGTGGGTCACCAAGAGCGTGCGCTACCCGCTCCCGCCGCTCCGCACGCTCGCCCTCCACGGCAGGCTCTGGTGGGCCAACTACTCCTGGGGCGTCCTCACCGCTGACCCCTTCGCCGATGAACCCGTGCTCGTGTTCGTCCCGCTGCCCCGCCCTTCCGTGCTCGAGTGCTATGAGGCCCGGGGGTGCTCGACATGTTCCGCTACGTTGGGGTCAGCGCCGGCAACCTGCGCTTCGTCGACACCTACCGCCGGGGAGGCGCCCCCAACAAGGTCACCGTCTGGACCCTGCCGGACCTGTACGCCACGGAGTGGGTGCTGGAGCACGAGGGCACCTTCGCCGACAGAAAAATGCATCTTTTTTACTGAGTTTCATACTCTCTCTGTGTAGGACGTCAAAGCAGTAAGGCTCCTGGAAGAGAAAACCAGAGTGGTTGGGGCAGAGCTTGCTTACAGGTACGCCATGGAAGGAAGTGTCCCTGCATTGGCAATGCTGCTTCTGGTGGTTGAAGAGAAGATATCGTCACAAGTGAGTGTGGTGATTGAGGGCATCAGAACAAAGCGCTCAATCTACAACTCTATTGTGGATGAGGCTTTATCAATGGGAGATGCTTCAGCTCGTGATGGAAATGAAAGAAGAAAGGCCCTGCTCTGCGAGATTCAGCTGCTTAACCAATTTGGATCAGCATCATGGAGGGACCACAATGACAGGAGAACACTACCTCCTCTACTGAGAGCTGCTAAGGTACCACTCACCACTGTTCAATTTAGTAACACATAAATGCCTCTGTCAGTAGGATGTTCTTTATGTCGTTTTTTTCATATATCTGATTGAACTACATATTTCTATAAAAATGTAAATGCGCTCTTATTAGTTACTACTATAACTAGAATGTGAATCGTGTATCCAATGTGTATTTGTGGGTCTAAATAAACTGATTTTCATGAAAAATGTACCTGGCTATTTTTTTTTTTCTGAAGCTAGGTTGAATATATAGTATGCTAATTGTGCTATGCATCACATGATAAGGTTTTCAAGGCTACAGCTGTATCTCTATAGAGACTTCTGCTGATCAGACTTTGTTGTATAGGTTGGAGATATGAATGTCATAAAGATGCTCCTGATGGGGAATGTCAATGTCAATGAAGCCGACTCTGAAGGAAACACATCACTTCATTGGTGCCTTAGTGGTGCTTCATGTACCAAGGAGCCAAGGTGTACATCTTAGAAACTACATATTCCTATCCATTGAGTATAAGATAGCTGCTTTCTTACATCTTGTTTTTTCTGTCATTGTGCAGGATTGTGTGGCTTCTGATCCAGGGGAACAAATTAGGGCTCACACCAGTACGCAACGCTGCATCTAAGGGCAATTACAAAGCACTTCCGGTATCCTCTTGCTCTACTTATTTTTCTGATTTCTCTGTTCTGAGTTATTAGAATGACTAACTGATTTTTTTTTTTGCTTCGAAAGTCACTTCTGCTTCATGCTCAAGATTGTGTTGATATACCTACCAATACAAAAGAGACCCCATTATTCTTTGCAGTGAAGAATGGTTCTGTGGATTGTGCAAAACTTCATTTGCGTTTTGGGGCTGATACTAAAGCCCGGAACCTGAGGTGCGTAAATTTTCAGAGGACATTCCAGTAATTGAAGTGCAGAGAATGAGTTGAAAAATGACAATAGGAAGAATGATTTAGTTTGTAATCTGATGCACTTAACATTTTGCAATTATTTGACATGAACAGAAAGCAAAGACCAATTGACGTGGCAACATCTCAGGACATGCGTTTCATTCTTAGTTCTGCAAATGTGTTAACATGTAAGTTACATACCGACATATGCTTCCATTTCTTTCTTGTAGTTTATTTGATCTCTGCAGCTGTAATGGACAAGCCAAGAGTTCAAATTGATGGAAGAAATTTAATTAATTTAAATTGCATATAGATTGGTTACATTTATGTTATTACTAAATAACCGTGGACATCTAGAATTATCCATTTTAACAAAAATGTGTTCTAGCTTCAGGGAACCGTAGCTCACCTCAGAAGAATCGTGTACTGAAAAAAGAAATTTACAAAGAGCTCCTTGGTGGTGAATTTAATGATCTTGATAAGGATTACTGTGGTGAAAGGTATGCCTGGTATACACTGCATGATATTACTTTATAACAGCTACTCGACATGATTACTTGAATTATAACGTCTTTATTTGTCGCCTGTAATTTCTATGAATTTTGGTGCAGCTATATACACTGCATGATACTACTTTATAACAGCTACTCTACATGACTACTTGAATTATAACATCTTTATTTGTCACCTGTAATTTCTATGATTTTTCTGCAGCTATATACACTGTATGATATTACTTTATAACAGCTACTCTACATGATTACTTGAATTATAACATCTTTATTTGTCACCTGTAATTTCTATGAATTTTGCTGCAGCTATATTGGGCTTAAGACATCAGCAGGGCAACGTGATTTCCGGTCCAATAATCGTTCTGCACAAGGGCCTAAGAGTAAGAGCCAATATGTTTCAAAACAAGCACAGGGTTCAAAGTTTGTGCCCCCGGTAAGCTAAGGATACATCGTTATATTTGTCAATACTTGTTTTTTTTTGTTCAGTTTGCTTCTTACATTACATTCTTTTTTAGAACAATCATTGGCTGAAGCATGACTACACTCGCAAAATTTTTGTTGGGGGCCTCCCACCTTCAGTAGACAATGGTAAAACTTCATAAATGCTGCACTGCCTGGTGGCCAACAAATTTAAACCAATACACACTTCTAACTTTCTTTGCTATTCCTTTTTGACAGAATACTTTATTGAATTCTTCAGTTCTGAATTTGGTCCTGTGGAGGAAGCAGTAGTCATTGGGATACCAATTGGCAACCGAGTTCAGTCTCGAGGTTTTGGCTTTGTAAAATTTGAGAGAGAGGAGGATATGATAAGTGCAAAGGAAGCTCATCATGTTTACATGCTTGGGAAGAGAGTGGAGGTAAAGGATGCTGTTGCTAGAGCATTCTTGACTTTAGAAGACCAAAGATATAGTTCTTTGAGTCAATTCATGAAGGAGCGCCCAGAGGTCCACAGGGTGCTGGATGGTGAACTGACTGAGGAACACAACCTCCAGAAGCGGCGACCATTGCCAAAAAAATGCCTTCCATCTTGGTTGAAGTATGTACCTTTGCTAGAGCCTTGCTCCTTCGATCATGACGAGCTTGCAGAATCAGTGTCAGATCATCACTCCCCAAGATCACCGCTTAATGCCTCAACAGTTGATGGCGTGAATAAGAGCCAGTATGTTTCAAAAAAAGTAAGCATGCTACCTCTAACTTTACATATGCAATAAAATCCCAGTAGGGGATAAAACCCCTCCTGTTTCTCAAAAAAAAAAAAAAAAAAAGTAAGCATGCTACCTACAAAGTTTATTTACAAGTGTTTATTGCTTTATTTATAAATTGTGGACAAGTTGAGGAGTTAGGATCCATAACAGGCTGATACCATGATAGAATTGAGAAACTGGCCTAGCACTTTGCATTGATTGATTATGAGCTTAGATAGAAGATTACATGACTCTTCAATTCAAGATTTATCACATTCTAGACCTACTATCACATTCTGGAATCTTTGCATTGATTGATGCCTTCGCGTCTACTCTTGCAGCTTAATATTTATTTCTGTGAAAAGAAATTTCGGATTTCACCACCTACCAATGACTCCTCGGTGATTGAGTTTGTCCGTTTGGTTCTAATGGAAAACAATATTCTCACAACAGACTTTTATTTGAAATACATGGGCAAAACATTGGGTGATAATATTCCAATCAGTGAAATAATGTTGGTGGATGAACCGATTGTATACGTATGTCCAAGACTACCGGGAGGAGTGTAAGTTTCTCATTCTACATTTCTAGTTATATGAGTGCACTTATGCAAACAGTTATATATAAGGCATAATCTGCTGTGATTGCTGCATTAGTTAACTATTAGGAATAGCTAGTTGGTACAGATAGTTGTGTATAAGTAGGATCTTCTATTTGCAATGCAATTCTGTCTAATTGCTCACATTTAGTGTTCAGGTTCAGCCACTGCTGAACCAGTGCCGTGTGCGTGTGTGTGTTTGAGCTCAACCTCAGGCAGCAGGGGGTGGGGGGTTACCTGCTGGGAGTGGCAGTGTGCCAACAATATTTTCTCGAACAGCGCAGGAGAACTGCGCGTCATTTCATTAAGACAGAAGAAAAGATACAAGGGTCAGAGACCCCACACCACACACACAAACACACACACTCACACACAACTCACCCTGGATACTAACAAACAGACTTGCCACTTAAAGAACAAGAGCGACCAACAGCCAAAGAGCATTAGGCTTCAGCAGGCATCGACCTAACCACAAGCCCCAGGAGTTTGGAAGCCCCAGCCGAACACCAAATCCCCCTTCCTCGCTAATGGACCTAAGAACCTCCTGAACCCTTGGTCTCTTATTATCAAAAGCACAAGCATTACTTGTCTTAGTTTGAAACACAAGCATTACGATACAAATTAATTGTGTCCACCAAACTCTTTCTTAGTTTGCTTCTCAAATTATATTACTTGTCTTTCTTAGTCTGCTTCTCAAATGGTTTATTTTTCCATTAATGGTTTTTTTTTTTTTTTTCAGTCACCCTGTCTATGAGGGCACTTATGCACGGTTTGTTGATGTTATTGCGCACAATATAGCCAACAATTTACATCATCATGTGAACATTCCTGCCAATTTGACAAATCCGGGCGGGTCTTCTGATGCAACTTTTCTTAGTCCTTTATCACAATGGATGATCCACGGTCTGTTGGCACACGTACTGAGGGATGGACATCTTAGAGGAGTGACGTGGAAGGGTCAATTCACAATTGATGATATTTTAATGTCCATTGATGGACATATAATTATCGACCCAGCCATCCAACCCACTCAGTACACTGATTTGGAGGGAAAGTTAGACTATAATGCACTTGCAGCGATTGTATCGGCATTTGGTATAGATCAGAATGGCAAACCGATACAGCTGGTTCAATTTGACCATTTGGTGAAGATGTTGCGTACTACAACTGCTGCTCTCAGACGCAGTAAGCTTTTTGTGGTATTCTTGGTCTTTCACCCCAGTTTACTCAATTATTGTGAGAAATACAAACTGTATGGCCTTGTGGAATTACTTCTCCATCGGCTAACACCAACTGAGAGCAGCAATCTGGATAATTGGCTGCTTGCCAACAGTGGAGGATATGACAACTGGATTGGACGAGTGGCTCTAACATCATTGTTTTACAACACTTTCAAACACGCAGCCACAAAAAAATAGACATGGGGCAATCATTCAGTATCGGTATACACCTGGATTACTAGAAGGCTTCAGGTTTGGGCGTAATTATCAGGCACACCCACCTGTGGTCAGTTTCACTAATACTCTTTTCATTCCAAAATTTATGCAATTGTAGCTTGTGTATTTATGGCATTTACTTATAAGAGCTTGTGTATAATTTATGCTAGACGGTACCGACCTCAATGGCTACAGATGCTCTAGACTTTGTCTTCTTCTTTTTCCTGACAATCGTCATCGAGGGATTGGTTCAAACGCTGCAAGTTGGTCAAAGTTTCAACGATTTAGTTGATATGTAAGTAAATCTTTAATCTTTTGATGACATCTGTGTATATCTATATTATGTATGATTTGACAGTTTTTTTTTGATACAGACTCTCTAAAGATCCTGAACCAGTGAGAAATTTCTGGCCCGTACCACAAGCAGCTCCGGCTCCATAGCTCCGGCTCCATAATTTCATTAGATGGAGTCTTTTTCTTCCCAGTCTGATCCTACCTTTAGGACAGTTGATGTATGAGACTTACTTGTGATGTCCATTTTAATGGAGTCATTTACTTCCCAGTCTGATCCTACCTTTTCGGACAGTTGATGTATGAGACTTATGTCTGTGAAGTCGGAGTAATCGACTTCTGTGAAGTCTGAATTGAATGATATAAGTGTCTGGGATACCTAGCGGTCTAAATATTTGTTGCATTTGCAATGCTTTGTTAGGGAGGTGATAACTTGTCGCGAACTCTCCACCCCGTCACTCCTGGATGTATTCGCCGACCCGCCGCTCCTCCTTAGTCTTCTCTGCGCTGCCGCCCTCACCCTACTGCGGTACCCCCTGCAGCCCGGCGAGCCTGCCAGATCCGTCCGTCCGAACCTGGCCGGCGTGGCGAGCAATGCAGGCGACTGTCCTCGCGGAGCGGCCTCGACCCTGCAACCTGGACGGCCGAGCCACATGCGCCTGTCCTGAGCGGGGTTGCTGCGGGCGGCAACAGAACGGCCACGCGAGGAGGCGCCCAGGCAACAGTGGGGTTCAGGCATGTAAGATTCTCGCCATGCTCTGCTTTGTTTGGGGCGACCTCGTCTCCCTTTGCTTGCAATCACCATCTTACGAGTTTACAAGTTTGGCCTTATAGTACATTGCAACGGTGCGCTTGTTTAGTTATAATGTAAATCCATTGTTTCTGATTGAGGAAGTTTACTTTTTTTTTTTTTTCTATAGTTTCTTGCAGCTGTGAAGGCTGGTGTCTGAGGTCGTTTCATGCAACTAAAGATTCTGGTGAAGATTGTCCAACCTTAGGCTACAGCAGGCAGCGGTTAGATGTATCTATCATGATCCTTTCACAGTTGAACAAGTTTAACTTTATTGACTTAACATATTCTCAACCTGTTGTTGGCATCCTTTCACGAAATCATGCATATTTACAGGCGATAAAGTTTTTAAGTACAAGAATTGTGAGTAGGAATATATCAATGCTTTGCCCGTGGAAGGCTAGGTTCAGCTAAATCTAATCCTCCAGAGGTTAATCCCTTTGACTAAAAATTATTCATAGAAAATTCATTCAGATACTAATTGGATGATAACTTTTCCAGTGCAATCATAAAATGTTGTAGAACTATCATAAAATATGGTAGAATTATTAATGCCCGTTTATGCTGTATCAGATGATTTTGAAAGCTTTTTGTTTGAAATTCCTTGTCTTGTTTAGGTGTTTCCATGTGCGTCTTCAACTTGCAGTCACTTCTATCATGCGAAGTGTGTTGCCCAGTTACTCTTCCCTGCCAGTGGGGCAAAATTTGCTTGTCCCCTCCACAAATGTGGCATCTGCAAGTATGGGGAGAACAAAGAGGATAAGGAGCTGCAGTGTATGTAGGTGGTGCCCAAAGCCATACCATAGAAGATGCTTGCCAAGGTATTAAAAACTTATTTGCATTGTTCATTTCCATAGTAGTGTGCATTCCATCTAGCCATTTCAATATAATCTATGTGTCCACAGGGAAATTGTCTTTGAGGATGAGGACTTCACTGAGAATGGTCAATGTGTTTTCCAAAGGGCATGGGATGACCTTCTTCCCAACAATTGTGTCTTGATATATTGCTTGTATTATATGTTTCCTGCAGTCAAGTAGCTCTGCTGATTTTATTATTGTCCGACAAAATTCTGAATGGACCTTGTTATTTGGCCAGGAAGCATGAAATTAATCCAGAATATAGAACCCCCACAAGAAATCATATTAAGTTTCCTGAGGACCCTACTGCTCACAAGAAACCCCTCAATTGTGTCAATGGAATGAATAAAAGACAGTGAAGATACGACGTCTCGACGAGCCTCCTTCTGCGCAATTATCCAGTAAACCCCTTAATTGTGTCAATGGAATGAACAAAAGACAGTGAAGATACGACGTCTTGAGGAACTTCCTTCTGCGCCATTGTCCAATGTTAAAAGATCTTCTTGCACAGTGAGAAGCTCTTCATTAAGAATTTTTTTTTTTTTTTTTGAATTTTCACCGGGAGGCGCTTCCCACCTGAATTATATTCAAGTGCCCTAATTAACCTCGTTTTTAAGGAAAACGAGGCCAAACCCTGTCCGATTAATTGTGGGAAATGACTAAAACCGCACAACGGCCCTCGAACTAGGGCAAGGGTGTGGCTAAACCACAAAGGAGACAACAACAACAACAAAATTGGAGAGAGAGGTGGCTAACCACAAATACAACAAAAGAAAGAGAGAACCTAGCCCAAACGAGAGAATCTCTAGACGAGGCCGCAAGACGCCCACCGAACGCCGAACCGTGCCCCAATGGCAGGCGTACTCGCCGGCTTTTCACCATCGCCGTAGTAAGGAGGGGTGGAAAGGGGACTAAGAGTGACGGCAGGGCGGCAAGCGAAGGAAGCGGACACAACGACCTCCCATCGAACCGGTGGTGACATCCTCGGCACATCCGGCCCACGTGCCACCACCCAACGCCCGCCACGGGGAGGAATCCGTGGGGGGATGGCGGCAGCGGTGGAAACACCAACGGCATTTATCCAGCACCACCCCTTAATTGTGTCAAATAAACAATGAAGGGAAAAACAACACGGGAGAGAGCACACGGAGAAACACAAGACCACGGCACGAGCTGGACTCCACTCATCCACGGCGGCGCCCTCAAGAGGGTCACGGCATCGACGATGTCGCCGCCACTCGACTCTAGTAACTAGAGCTAGGCATTCGCCCGAGGAGATCGAAACCCGCAGGTCATTTATCGACGCCCCCAAGGAGGTGAACGAATGCGCCAAAAGCGTCGTCGTCAATCGCAAAGACAAGTCTTGCACGGCTTTCGCCAAGGCTCCCCAAACTCATGGACCCAAGTTCATCGATTAGAGACCAAACCTCGCCGGCGCCGGAGGACGCGGGTGCGGTGCCGAAGACGAGAGGGTAGAGAGACGCGCCGCCCGAACAACCCGGCGGAGAAGAAACCTGGCACGCTGCCCGCCGCCCGGCTTGCCGCGGCCGAATCGCATGACCATATCGCCCGTGTGGCTTGGCCGCACAAGGAGGAACAAGCCGGCCGCCATGCTCGACCGCCACAGAAAGCTCCGCAACTCTCGCAGCCACCCAAGCCGGAAGTCGAGGATGAAGAGAGCGGAATGGGGACCGCGACATGACATTTTGGCCGGAACCGGCCGGAAAGAGGAGGTCGCCGCAAACCGGCCGGCGGACGAGAGGACGTGGCGGATGTGGAGGAAGGTAAACGCCGTCTTCAACCACCGCGCTGCCACGGGGCTTTGAGATTGCACCGACGCGCCGACCGACGCGCCGTGAAGCATCACCAAAAAGCAGGCCTGGAAGAGCGGAAGCCCCGCCACCGCCATCCTAGGGGTCCGCGCGGGCTTCCGCGGTCCCCTCCCGGCGATGGCGGGGGGAGGAGGAGGTGGAAGGCCGGGCGGCGGTGGTGGCTAGGGTTGGCGCCGCCGAGTCGCTGTGCGGGGGCGACCCGAGCAGCGCGAGCAGCGTCTCAGTTTCTCATTAAGAAATTTGATGAATAAAAGAAGGAAAGTGACTGTGTCTGAAGAAAAACATGTGGTTATGACGAAACTCCCTGAGATTGACAGAGACACTGAGATGAGGCAAGTCTATATCCCTGTGTTTACTGCTATCTGATTCCTTTTTTTCCGACCAATTTGTTCTTCATATGCATTTTTTTCTGCTACGAAATAAAATTTTGATGGTGTAAGCTTCCCACAAAGAAAATAACAAGAACTTCAGTAAATCGAAACTCCAAGAATATCACTCTTGCTAATTCAGTGTAAATACTATGCATTGGAGGTTATGAAAAGTCAATGAATTATGTTTGTTAATAACATAGTGGGCGCTCATTTTCCTTTTTTACATTAAGATATTTTTGGATTTGTTTATGTTTATTTCAGTGGAACTTTGGATACCATTAAAAAGATTAAGGTTCGCTGTGTGCTGTTTTTTTTTTTATCATTTACACTAATGGAGGTGTCATTTACAGTGATATTAAAATCCCTTAGATCATAACCATCACATTTACCCGGTTTACTTTTATTTCTGTGCCAGTTATCATATAAAATATTTTGAATGAATTCTACCATGGCATTATGTGTGCAGTATTTGTTCGATTCAGGCTTTCTTTAGTACTGTTTTATCATTTTCTTTCCATGGTCACTGCATGCACTGAGGCAACCCTTCTCGCTAGAATGTATGCGTTTGCACAAAAAAGCGGAAGCTGGTATAACAATGGAGGATGTGAAGAAAAACTAGCGGTACCATCCACACACACACACACACACACACCCCAAATCTGCAGAATGCTGATAACATCACACTGGAAATGGTGGAAAGATCTGCTGAGGTACTTCTCTATACTTTGAAGAACTGAAGATTTTCCATGGAGTTGGTTGGTTTTATTATGTATTATTATGTGTTTTCCATGCAGGCGGTTAAAAATGCTCTGCATATGCTAGAAAATGGTGCATCTGTACCAGCTGCTAAATCTGTTTGCCCACCTAATGTTCTGTTTAAGCTTGTAAAGTGGAAGGTACATGGAAATGTGGAACTCTCCTCTTGGTTGTTTTACACAAAATTTATTTTACTACTACTGTTTTACATATTTAAAGCTTTAGATTGTATGCATATACTATTGTAGTAGTTTGCCAAGTTCTATCCCTTAATTTTGTAGACTAATTGACTTTGTTACCTCCTTATTATTCCCTCTGGTCACAAATAATTTATGATTTGGACAAGATCTAGTGTAGGCAAATTTTCAAATACTATCAACAATTTTTTGAAATTTAGTTTGGAAACAAATCAGAAAAGGTGGGTTTGTCTTGAAAAATATTTTCATAGTTAGTCTCATAAACTTATTAACTTTTGCAAATATATTTTAATAGAAATGGTGGTAAGGGTTGCACCTCCAAGGCCATGAGAAGTAAAAGAATTCTGTTTTTGACTAGTGGGAGGGTTACTGAAACATTGAGATAAGCCATTTAGAACACCAGATACCATGGAAAATATATTTTTATTATTCATAATAAGCAAGGTGCAATGAGTGGTTAAATATGGTGTTTTATGCACTTTAAGTTAATAATTGTTTTGTTAAATTTAAGTTTGGCATCCATTATAACATGAGCTATTATCTGCAGAACAAGCTGAATGTATTTCTTGCACCATTTCTTCATGGCATGCACTACACATCTTATGGATGCCATTAAAAACCATGTCATTCCTCATTTTCCAAAGGATCCAGGAGCCCAGCATGATAGTGTGTTAAATCCACGTATAACAACCTTGCTGAAAGCACGACCAGATTGCTGCCACCAATCAAAAAATAACGCCCTAGACTCAGGGGCTATATCTGGCAACCCAAAAAGAAGAAGCAGCCGGTGCCAAAATTGCCTTGAGAAAACGCAAGAGCACAATAGGTGATTGATCGATTCATCCTCCTGATCACAAAGCGGGCAATGTTCCGGATGTGGCAGACCCCGATGAGCAAGCCTGTCTGCCGTCCAACAACGATTATGAGCTACTAGCCAGAGAAAAAAAATTACACTTCCTTGGAGCCCAATAGCCCCAAATCAGTTTGTAGGGCTCGAACTGGACTGAACCAACAAAGGAAGCCTTATACGCCGATTGAGTAGAGAATTTTCCAGAGGCCTCAAATCTCCATTTATGTACATCCTCCACCTCGGGTTGCAGCATTACCTCCTGAATCATATCCCAAATCACTAAGTATTCAGCCATGACTGCTACAGAACGGTGCCCTTGAATGTCTTGTACCCAATTATCGTCCAGGAGTGCTTCACTCACCGCACGCCTATTAACCCGCCTTTTGAGAACACAAGCAAATAGATGAGGAGCAAGCTGCTCGATAGATGATCCATTAAGCCATCTGTCAGTCCAAAATTTGGTGTTCATCCCATTACCAACCACAGTAGTTACTGCCAAGGCGAAGAGGGCATGGGTGTTTTTATGAGTCGTGATAGCAAAGGCTGCCCAAGGCTTATTAGGATCAGTTTTATTAAGCCACAACCACCGCATCCTGAGAGCCCACCCAAATTTCTGCAAGTCCAAAATGCCCAGGCCTCCCAATTCCTTTGGGCAACTAACCTTGGGCCAGGCTATCAAACAATGGCCCCCATTTATCTCCTTCCTGCCTCTCCACAAGAAATTCCTACGAATCTTGTCTACAGCCTTCAAACACCATGGAGGAAACTCCAAGGCAGTAGCGTAATAGATGAGAACGGACGTAAGGACAGATTGCACATATGTAGCTCGACCAGCCCTGCTCATCAAATCGGCCTTCCATCCTGGAAGCCTACCAGCCACCTTTTCATTCAACGGTTGTAACTGTGCACGAGATAATTTCTTGAGAGAAAGAGGGAGACCAATTTCTTAAGCTTTCAATAAAGCCGGGTAATGCCTTTGGTCTAAAAAGAGGGAGACCAAGATACTTGCAGGGGAAATTATGAATTTCACAAGGAAAATGATGCATCACTTCAGCCAAGACATCATCCGAGCATTAGATAGGTGATATGGAACTCTTTCGAACATTAGTCCCGAGACCTGCGGCTGTACCAAACAATCGTAGGAGGCGTTAACCATCTGCGCAGATCAGCGGCGGACGGACGGAGAAACATTACCACGTCATCGGCATATAAGGAGACCCGATCTTTGGATATTACGCGTCTGAGAGGGCTGCAGCAGACCTTCACTACTTGCCTTCTCAATCAAACTGTTCAAGACATCCATTACCAGAATAAAAAACATTGGAGACAGCGGATCTCCCTGCCTATGCCCACTGCCAGTCCTTCAAAGAGGGGTTTTGGGCCAGACTTCATATTTTCTGAATACATGTAAAATGATTACCAATGTGGTTAAATTACATGACTTGGGGGGTCAAACCGGTAGTAGGATTGTAATCCCAACTATATCCTAGTTGTGATATACTCTAACAAGAAGTATGTGATTTGATAGTTTTGTATTATTATGATATTAAAGCCAATTGCTAAGTTTCTTATGGTTATGTCAAAAATGGTTGCTATAATGTAACATGCAAAGCAACCAATTCAATGGAGTTGCATATGCGATTGTAAAATTTAGTATGGGCCTTGATACAAATTATACTTGTTTTGATACATCTATATGCCAAAAGATAATTTGAATTTGTATCAAGGCCCGTAATAAAATCCAATGTAGTTGCACATCCGTATTGCTGACTTGGCATATACTTGAAATGTTCCCTTGTGTTATTACATCCTATTCTGTAGTAGCCCTGGGGATGAATTTTGGTGTGAGGAAAGGAATAGGAATCTTCTTAGGCTATTCTTATATGGTTTCATTCCATTTATATTGGTTATACAAAGTGAGTGTTGTACAACTGGCAACAGATTTATTTCATGATGTACTGTATTATTACAGATTAGTAGGTCTTCAAGCTGGATTCTTGTCACTTATCTATCTTAGAACCCAATATTATTACAAACTTCGTTATATACGCTAATTTTGACCATTTTTTCGATTGCATTACCTTTTGTAATACTAAAGAAACTCTTTGTAAATGTGTGGAGATTGTTGATAAGCTACAAAGTGGTATATTCAAGTGGTGACACAAAGAAACATCTGTTTTTGCTTTATTACATTAATTTAGGTAGCCCTTGTTTGGTTATGATATAGCATTGTGCTCTGATGAAAGTGCCTAAGCTATGTGCTGCATTTTGGATACATATTGTTCTTTGTTTCATCAAGAGAGCATCATTTTGCTGTTGAATGTCTATGATCCTCAATCCTCCATGTTCTTTGGATTTGCATGCCTCTTCCCATGCCACAAGACATCTTCCTCTTAAGTCGCTTCTCCCTTGCCCCATAGGCAGTTCATTCTAAAATGATCAATGGGCTTTACCACTAGGGGTGGTCGTTTTAAGGCTGCACATGTAAAAAGTTGGTAAGGCTGAAAAAACAGAATTTACCAAAATTAACCCGCCATTATAAGATAGAAGTTTGCTCGACACAAGATAGCCTTCTTTCAATTCTACTTGATAAGAGGAGAAAAATCATTCACAATGGGTCTGGTTGTGCCTAATGGGAATCCAAGATAGGTGAAAGGCATGGTGCCAACCTGACAGCCCAAAATATCTGCAAGGGTTTGGGTTCTTGTGTTGCTTTGGTATTAATAGGTATCATGCTAGATTTATGAAAATTGACTAGCGGAGACGAAGATAGAACACCTTTAGAATATCCTTTAGATGGATAATTGATGAGTCTTCCGCCGGCAGTACTAATAGAGTGTCATCAAGATATTTGGACTATAGGGTAATCATCCAAGAAGTTGTTATCCAAAGGATGATTAATGTCACCAACTTGCCGTGCTCGTTTACTAATGTTTGTAAAAGGTCTGCGGCCAAAACAAACAAAAGGGGTGATAAAGGATCCCCTTGTCTTACCCCTCATACGGTTAAAACTCTTACCAGGTATTACATTTAGAACAACCGAGGAGCTTCCACTTGATAAGATATTGGTGACCCAGTCAATCCATCCGTTAGAGAATCCTTTGTGTCCGAAAGCACTTCTATGATGAACCGATGTTCAATTTTATCAAATGCCTTCTCACAGACTCCCATCCTTTTATGAATGAGATTCAGAATTTCTAATTGGAGTCTATTGGATAGAATCTTAGTAATGCACTTCATAGAATAGTTTGTTAAAGAAATTGGTCTGAAGTCATTCATATTCTCTAGGGTTTTCCTTTTTGTGTATCAAAGCTATGTATGAAGAATTGATGCTTCTCAAGTTACAATTGGTACTGCAAAAATCTTGAAAGAGTCTTCTGAGATCAGCTTCAAATATGTGTCTGCACTTTTTGATAAATAGGCCATTAAAGGCATCAGCCCAGGTGCATGATTGTTAGGCAGATCTTTGATCACCAAGTCAATTTCTGAATTGCTGAAATCCTCATCCAAGTTGGTCAAGTTTATTGGGTTTAAAAGATCACCTAGATCACAAGATAATCCGCTGTATTCACAGACTCCCATTCTTTCCCTGAAAGATAGCCAGAGGAGATTTGCTTTTTGTTCATGATCAAGGACTTGATTGCCCTGGCTGTCTATCAGGGATACAATAAAATTCTTTTTATGAGAAATGGTAGCCATGAGGTGAAAAAAAACTAGTATTTTCATCCCCAAACTTGACCCATCTGATAGTGTTCCTTTGTTTCCAAAATTTTCTTTTTAATTCCAGTAGATTAGCAAGATGAGATTTTACCAAATTTCTGAAAGCAGATTCCAATCTAGAAAGAGTTCTTTGTGCTTCAAGTCCATCCAGAAGCAAAAGTACCCACTTGCTATTATGAATTAATTTGCCTAGATTGGATATGGATTTGCTCCATTTTCTTAAGCCAGATCTGACATGCTTTAGTTTTGATGACAGGTGTTTGACTGCATTGGCAAAGTATGGAGAATTGTTCCAGCATTGTTCCACTGTTTCAAAGAAACCAGGATGGTCTATCCAGAAGTTTTTAAATCTGAAAATATTTGACTTTGGGATGGAGGAGCCAATATGTACTACATATGGTATATGATCAGAGATTGGCTTTGAAAGAGGTTGCACCTTAGTTGTAGGGAAGGAGGTCACCCAAGTTGAAGAAGTGAAGACCCAATCCGGTTTGACTAGTAGTGGGTCTTGTTGCATGTTGCTCCATGTAAAGGCTCTCCCACCGAAAGGCACTTGAAATATCTAGATCGAAATGAGTTCATTAAACATATTCATCTCATTGTTGTCTCCTCCTGGTTTCTTCTGTTTTCTTGACACCGATTAGGTTGAAGTCGCCACCTAGAAGCCAGTTCTCAAAACCCGATGTATCAAAATTTATCACCAAGTAATAAAAGCCGGTTTAAATTCACTTTGTGATGGACCGTAAATGTTACCGATGCAAAGAGAATTGTTATCTAGTCTGGAGTTGAAATTGATAGTGATGGCATAAGAATTTGTGCGTATGATATCACCTTCAAGGATGCTACTATTCCGCATCGTAAGAAGGCCTCCTGAAGCTCCTACCGATGGAAAAAGGCAAATTTCTCCATAGATCTTGGGCAAAAAATTTTGATGTAAAAGAGATCAAAGTTCTCCCTCTTTGTTTCCGGAGACATAGAACTTTGTCCATATATCTAATATGTCTATATATATCCGGCTGTACATATCTATATATAGTAGGCAATACTTAGCTATGCATACCTCTAATACCCGCCCTCGCCTAAGTCGGTGAAGAGTTGAACAGGCAAGCCTTTGGTCATGATGTCCGCAAACCGGGTGTGATGACGGGACATGGAGGACTCGGACCTCTCCCGAGCAACCTTGTCACCTAGCATTAGTGGGGGCATTGGGCGCCGTTGCTTTTTCTTCTCGTGCTAGTTAGCTATTTTTAGTGATACCGTTAGCGGTGTCAATAGCAACTAGAAATTTGTTTTATTTTACGTACTTAATAGCTTTAAGTAAGCAAACGGATAAGAGTAGTTGTATATTGGCACATTCAAACCCAATTTTGATTTGTTCATTGAGTTGACTTTTTTTTTACGAAAAGGAAGCTATATTAAGCATCAGCACAGTACATCCTTCCCTATTACAAAATGAACTAAAAAAAGAAAATTAAAATTGAGTCCTCAAGATCCAATCTCATCTTCCTCGTCCCCGATCTCCAGTTTGCTATCGACACCACCACGACGATCCAAATCCACCTTTGCTTCCGCCAAGGAACACCAAGCATTGACAAATTTGTACAGAGCTAGTATGATCTACGAGTAAGTGTAGTATATTTTATTTTGAGATGCGCTTTACAACGTGTGTAGAGGTTACTAACGGTTGAAAGCATGTCTAACTTATGATTTTAATGGGGTGTTAAAAAATATGTCTAGAAATCTCTTAACGTTGAAAGTGTATTAAATATCGTGACACAGATACTTTCTTGAAATTGTGTCAAAAAATGTCTTTACGTGTCAACGTAGAGACGCTTTTAATGGCGTTACAAATACAACGTAGCTAAGGGGGGTTTTCTAGTAGTGCAAACATGATAAACTAGGGGGATGTTTGGTTGGCAACAACAGATCGTCACGTCACACTCGCTCCTGCCACGCTGCTTTTGGCGGCCGTTTTGGTTTGTGCTTTGATTTTCGTCAAGCTGTGGCGGCCGTTCCCCTCGCCACACATCACCACAAGTTTGGTGGCTGCACCGCAGCTCATGTGGCGGATATTGGCTCTGTCAACCAAACATCCTCCTAGGTTTGATTTGAACAAGGATGTTGTCAATACTAGTCCTTGCCAAAGTTTACTCTTCGTTTCTTGAGACCCTTTGGCCGTGTCCAGAAACAAATTTGACTTGCTTTGTAACTCGATCTATCTTTGCTAGATCGTCATTCCAACATGGCATATAGGTTGGTTACCACTTTTATGAATGGCGAGGGCAGGCGAAGCACCTCAAATAAACACGGAAGCAAAGACAGAGCGGAACTTCCAAGTTCCAACTCGGGGGCAAAAAAAACCACCGAGGCCGTGCACTCGTGCCAACTGCCATGGGCGTTGGTCCTCGATCGGAACGGCTCGAGTTGCCCAAATGCCCATGGACCACCTGAGCGAGCGCACGTTATTGCACTGTGCTGCAAGTACACAGGCCCCTGCCCTCTTTTTGGCGTATTGGATCGGCCCTTTCTCTAGAACGGAAACAAGGGACCAGGAGGAGGAAAAGGTAGAACAAAACCTGCCGCCCGCTCCCGATTTCCATGGCTCATTTGTGGCACGCAAAAGCTTTATCCATATTGGCATCAATGCAGGTAAAAACTACTACTCGACCGAGATGAAAAAAAATCACGTAGCGTAAATTTGCGTGCTCCCCTCATTGGCCCCATTATTGGGCTTGCTCGCTGCAGAAGTAAGCTTGAAACAGTTATAGCCACAGCCACGCAAAAAAAAAAAAGGATGAAGCAAGCAGGTTCGTGTTGGTGCCGGTGCAAGCGGTTGCGCGTCGTGTGTCCAAAAGGACTGGAATCTCCTCTGCAAACTTGTTTGCGGCGATGCACACACAGAGACGGATGGAAATGTTTGTAGCCTCCTCCATCGATCGGTGTATAGCTTTGGGATGGATGTATGAAAGCAGCCGCATTTGGTTACGGTACGAGTGGCACATGCACCTCAACTCAAATAGAAGCATCAATGGAGGAGAAAAAACGAGAAACAGATCACTCGTTCTACTCGTACCAGAAAAGTTGTTCACAGGAGATGAAAAAAAAAAAGAAAAGAAAAGTTGTTCACAGAAAGTGTTGCACTTTGCTTGATATGATGCTACTGCCGGAAAGAAAGCGCTGCTGAATCGCCCAAGCCGCGCGCCGGTGCCGTTGCCGGTGCCAAGTTGCCAACCGCCATGAGAACTGAACCGGATCGATTCACCGGGTCACGCGTCGTCGGGTGTAGCTGCCCAAACAACGCCAGGCATGGACATGGATCAGGATCAGCACCGGCGTTTCTGCCATGCACGTACGGAGGTGCACTGCTGCACCTGCAGGCACACTAGTGCCCCGGCCTGGCGTTGGGACTTGGGTATCGGCCGGCCGTCCCGGCGGACGCAAAGCTGCCGCTGCAGCGCTGCCATCGCCGTTGGCACAGTAAAAACTCACCGCGGCGCATTAACTTGAGGCATGGCGCCTCCATGGCTCCATCCAGTCCCGGATTTCCCGGACCCGAATGCCGCCCGGAGCGGAGAGAATCACGGCAATCACGGCAAAAGATCTCGATACGCGTCATCGCATCAACTCCGTTCCGTTCCGTCCGTCTCGGCCATGGCCGGCCTGGCAAGGCAAGCGAGGTAGGAGTAGATCCTGATCGAGCGACTAGGCGCACCATGCACCACGCACCCAGCCACCACCCCCACGTCCCATGACAAGTGGGTTCCACAAGCCCCTACTCCCGCACGCGCACCTAATCTGCGCTCTACCCCACCTCACTTCCCCCTGGACCTTTCTCTTCCTGGGCCCACGAATCAGTCTCCGCGGTTCACTCTTCACTCGGTCACCACGGCCATAGCCGGCCGGGCAAGAGCAGGACTAGAAGGCTGGCTCTATGATGCACCATGCACCCATCCACCACCCCCACGTCCCATGACAAGTGGGTTCTGTTGTGAAACTTGTCATCAGCGGTTAGGACCTTCCCCTCTCCGTCTCTCATGATCACGTAGTAGATGAAAGAAGTAGAACAAGTAGACACAAGATAGGGAGACTATTCTTTATTCATCTGAAATATATTGGGTATTACAACATAGAGCTCCCACGTATATATAGTCCTGCCAAGGACTAAGAGTTTCGGTAAGAGCCCACATACAAACGGACTAGGATTAGGATTACTCCTTCTCCTTTCCTTCTAGGATAGAGTCCGTGTGTTTTACAACACTCCCCACAGGCGATTACCACGATATGCATATGCCTCATCAAAAACTCCATCCGAAAACCCGATTGGGAAAAACGGTTCTTGGAGAAAAGAGTACATCGCATTCGTTAATTGCATTGCACATGTTGTCTCATTAAAAACCTTGTGTGAGAAACCTTCTCGAGTAAAAACTCACATAGGGAAAAAAAGAGTACAACATTTAACCTTCTTGGTCATATATTCTTCAGGATATACTATTCTTCATGAATAGGTATTGATCTTCATAATTTATGCATAAACTTCGTGTTTTAGCAAATATGATCTACTTAATCTTTGTAATTCTAGTGGTTTACCTTAAAGGCAGATTCAATAAAATATGCTCCCCCTCATAAAGCCAAACTTTGAACTTCATTGTTCAAACCACACCTTTTCATAAATGTGAGTAAATAAAAGTTAGCTTATAATTCTTCTATGAATTATATAGGAGGAATATGCTTCATGCATAATGACCATCAATTAGTTGTGCAAAACAAATATATATTATCCTTTTCAGAGAAATAGATCCTTTCGAGAGGATTATGGGGGTAAATAAATTAATATTCAATATCTTCTAGATAGTGTATCAAACTTATACTAGAGTTTAGATACTTATAATTAATCCTTAGTGGATTTTCAAATTGTATTCTATAAATCTTCGAGATTTTGATTGTACAAATTCAGCCTTGCATTTGGCATTTTGGGGATAGTTCAATTGCCAAAACCACCATTATTCTCATACCTTCTATGGTATTCTTAGAGGATATCATTAACTTCATGCTAGCTTTTCATACACTTTCTAAGTGTTTTGATGACACCTTCACGGTATTTAAGATTCCTCATTTTTCTTTCTCTCGGGTCTATATTTACTTCGGGGATGAATGGTGTTTATTCAAAAATTGACTGGTAAATCCTTCATGGATTAATTCCTTCAAGGATGTACATTCATTCTTAGTGAATTAACAATTCTCTTCTATGAGATACATTTTCTCTTGGATCGAGAGATGAGTGATATACACAATGACATAGTGTTATTCTTTGTAAAATCATTCAATGATTGCGGTCCTTCTAGGATATGCTCTTCTTGAGACTTGAATATTCATTTAGGAATATATATACCTTAGACTTTAATACTTAGTATGAGATTTCTACAAGTTGCGATTTATATTCTTCGAGAATTATATAGATTTTTATAATCCACTAATTAACTGCATATTCGATATTCATTTGTTTCATTTGCCGGAGATATAGCAGAACATTCATTTCTTCTTAATAGGAGATTCAACCTCAATTGCTTTCTTCATTGACCGATATAATCGCTACAAGCGATTTTGCCATGGACTTTATTTTCCGGATCCGGGTTCTCACAAGAGAAACATTCGCAATTAAAGAGGTAGTGTTGTCGACAACTATTTTCTCTTCTCCCAATACTCTCACAATGTGAGAATATTTTATCTCTGTCATTTCCCAAACAAGAGATGGTATATTGTTCTACATATCCAACACTAATGATGATGCGCTTAGTATATTGGATTTCATCTTCATGATGATCCTCTTCATGAGGTGCTCAACCTTCTTCATGAGGCGTTCTCTTCATGAGAATGGAGGAGTTCCATTTCATTTCTATTTAACAAGCATATACTAAACTAGAACCCACAAAGGCGTCCCCGTAGATTTAGCTTGATAGTATACATAGTTTACTACTAGTAAACACAACTTCTAGTTTATAACTTCAAGTTACTCCTCTCATTTCTAAAAATATCGGCATATGCTCCGCTTCATGCTTTCACAAGAGCATTAGTCAAACTATTAGTTGACTTAGTGCGTGATAGTTTTTCTAGATCATTTTTCTTGTCTGAAATAATATTTGGCATTCAAAATAGGCTTTCTCTCCCCTATTGCCAATATTAGATCTTTAATAGCATACTTCAATAGATATCCCCTATCATGGGCTTAAAACAATTCAAATTCATATATCTCCAACTACAAGTGGAGGCCCATTTATGTATGCTATGATTAGGTTTTATGGGAAATATTCACGCACATATTTAAACATGGGGTTATTATTCATTATACAAGTGAGCTAGAATACTTAAAGTGCACTTAAGAATGTTCATCATTCCTATGAACTCAGGGATGTTCTCCCGGTATGCACAAAACATAGTTTAGAAAAACTATTTCATTCTCTAGCTACTTTATTATTTAGCCTAATAAATTAATCCAAGTACTCATACAATTAAAAATATGGACCATATACTACAAAAATATAGATACGCATAACATACAAGTTCACATGGAATTTCTTCTAGAATTTTCTAATTGCCATCAATGCAAAAATCCCTTAATGCCTTTTCTTCATAAATCCCAAATCATCATAATTGTGTTATCCACTATCTTAGTTCCATAATAATTCATCCCATCAAATGGGTTAGTCTCCATTGAGAAAATTTCATAAACTCACTCCCCGATCTTAGGTCGCTCGGTCCTAGATCAATCTATTGCTTATGCATGCAATGCATCGAAAGCAAAGCATTCCTTAGTTCAACGGGAACCATATAGACATAGCATGCTAGCTAGCCAATTTGATTATGAGGGATGCATAAAGATAGCTACTAGCCATAATTATAGCTGCTATGCTAATATTCATGCAAGAGTTGAGATACTTGTAGCTCAATGAGATACACATGCAGGTGTATTGTGGAACGTTAGGATTCAGTCTAACATAATAGATAACAACAAATTGCAAAGCTACAAGCTTACTTGCAATTAGTGCAAAGAGAGAAAGTTAACTCTCTGGAAGGGACGCGGCGAGTAACTTCAAGTCCCGATACACACACTTAAATATTGATTTAGGACGGCTATGCCTATTAAAAATATATTATCCACATTTTCTTATGCCTTTATCCAAAATTACTCCCCCCTTTTCATGTCATAATTACTTCAAGTAGTAACTTGCTTCAAGCATTATCTATGAATAATCAATTCTAATGCTTCCATAGAATCCAAATAATACTTCTAGTATTCATTGATTATGACATGAAATTCACATATCCAATGTACTATTCGGTGTACATCATAGGACTCGGGGTAGAATATAACTTCTAGTTCTCATGTTTGCTAAGACATATACAATTTCTTGGCTAAATCGATCCTTCCAAGATCGGTTAATATACCAAGATATTCCAATTATTTATGTGCTTTTAGGAAATTCAGTTTTCCATCTTCCTACATGGTAGTGATGCACAAATAACTATAACCTTCATGGTTAATTAAGGCTTCTTTATGGATAAATAAATGCAAAATTTATTTTAATAGGCAATAGGCAATTATTTATATGTGAAACATATCAATCTAATTTATTCCATGAGAAGTTCACACATATTACTTCAAGTAATTGGAATTGCAACTAAGAATATTAAATATTTCATATTAGTCTTCAAGCTAACAAATTAACCATTATCCACTTAATTCAACGAGAATTAAAACATAATGCACCACCACCACTACTATCAATACTTTCAGGATATGAATTTAAAAGACAAGTCTATAAGCACATGATTTAGTTCTTCTTCAAAAGAAACTTTATATGTTCTAAATAATATCCATTTTTGCATGTCGTAACTTCTAGAGTTGACAAGCGGTAGCTTCATGCTTTATATTGAATAATTATGATATGTAGTCACACGCCTTCAAGTAGTGTAACATATATGCAAGCCATATATTCAAAATTATTGCAATTGATAATATCCTTGTTTATAAAACTGTCTAAAAATTCTAGCTCAATTTTCATGAGTAGTTTTGATGGTAAATTCAAATACTTCAAGTATTACATTGCACTTTGATATTCTTATACACAAGAGATACTTCTTCAAGAATATAGTTTGATAAAATCTTATTTCCATCTTGTCTTCTAGACATTTACAAAGCTTCGAGCTATTGTTTATAGAGCAGCGTTAAGCATACAAGCTTCAAAATTCGACTTTCAATGCAATATGATAGTCTATTATCATAATTTGGGATTTTACTCATGCAATGAGTCCCACAATGCATTTGTTACTTCTATCGGCCATATACTCATTCTAGAGAGTAATTCAGAAATATATATACTCAGTTTACTACACTTCAATGGCAAGTAAAATATCCTACATGGATTTAATAATGACCGTAACAAATACTTGTACTTTCGGAGTAAGTTCAGGATATTGCTTTTTCTTTTAAGGCATGCATATTAACATAACTCAAATCATGTGCATATAAGTTTACTACATGTAAACGAGTAGCAAGGTGCAAAAAGATAGTGGATGGTTATTCAATATATATATTCTTAGAAGCATCCTAGCATTTTTCAGAGTTATGGTATATGCAAATTATTAGAATGTATACCAAGCATTCAATCATCCAAAAAAAAAACATATGCTAGGAAAAACAAATATGAGCCTCTTAATGGTGATAAGTCTAAGGTTCTACAGGATTTAGAGAGCTCATATATCTTATAGGGTTATACCATGTTTGCAGCACAATCATTCAAGATTTGTGATTTGTACGTATATGGTATATGATTCATGACATGTGATATATATATTAATAAATGCAGTCAAAAGAGCATACACACGATGCATGAAACAAATATGAGATATATATAAACATGTATCAGCAGATATGCATGGTACGTGGCGTGCGAGCCTCTGAACTCAGTAGCAATGACTTCGAGTCAGCCTCGTGTACTATTATTGTGACCTTCGGCAGCGTGCAGACTGCGTAATACAAGTTTGTGAAGAACCAACGTGGTGCCAGATAGTGCAATCTGTGGCGTTGTGCGGGCGTCGGTCCTGTACCATGGTTCTGTGGCACGAGGTGCTGACGGGATTCAACCGGACGGTTCGATCCTTCTAAAGATGAGATGCCTACGCAGAGCGTTACCGGTGGCGTGCGAGCCGCCGACAGCTTCAGCAACAGGGCTATCGGAACCGTGGCGGTTGCCCTACAGGTTTGGCATGCTGACCTGCAAGGTCCTGGCCGGCTGTAATACGATGCCAAGACCAACTCGGTTTCGTTACGTGTAACTTCTTCAGCGAGTCTACTTCGGTTACGAGTCAATTACTGGCAGCTATGTCTAGTCCATGCAGGGACAAATTCCATCACAGTTGCTGCTATATGATAAAAGGTCAATTTTTGTGTCGTGCTTGGCTTCATGCCATGGCCTTCATGGCGTTAAAGAGGGAAAAAGAAAACGTGACGTTCAAGTCACGTACTTGTATTTATTCTTTCAAGTATACGTTCTTCTGGACAGCGGCAGCAACGCGACATGCTGGTCGGCGATAACTTCGGTAGCACTGACAACTAATTAGCTCTGCGTGCTTTCTAAATATATGTTTTGGTACACAAGTTCATCGCATATCTCGTGCATGTGCAAGCATACAGAGTATATATCTGCTGGTTATATATAGCCGTATAATATACACACATGTATATATATCTACTATGTTCAAGAATAATTACGGTAAAATATGAGCCCGACTAAAAAGTCGAGACACGTGCAATCTGCAAGATGTGATTCTTTCGTACCTTTGTTTTCGGAATTCAAGGAAAAACGAAGGTCGTCGCGATAGGACAGTTCGGCTAGGCGAGGGGACCTGCCGGGCGTGACGATGAGTCGATGCAAAGTGCAGATTTGTAGCAGTGAGAGGTAGCAGATCCGTTCCGCTAACAACGCCGGGATGTCGACGCCGTCGGCGTAGTTGCGGCGAGACGTCGGCACGGCGCCGGTGCGAAGATCGGCCGCGGCTTCATCGGCGATGTCAACGAAGAGCTTGTCGTGGCCGATAACGTGTTGTGAAACTTGTCATCAGCGGTTAGGACCTTCCCCTCTCCGTCTCTCATGATCACGTAGTAGATGAAAGAAGTAGAACAAGTAGACACAAGATAGGGAGACTATTCTTTATTCATCTGAAATATATTGGGTATTACAACATAGAGCTCCCACGTATATATAGTCCCCGCCAAGGACTAAGAGTTTCGGTAAGAGCCCACATACAAACGGATTTAGGATTAGGATTACTCCTCCTTTCCTTCTAGGATAGAGTCCGTGTGTTTTACAACAGGTTCCACAAACTCCTATTCCCCCGCACGCGCACCATACCCTCGTACTACCCCACCTCACTTCCCCGGGCCTTTCTACTCCGGAGCCCACTAGTCAGTCCCCGCGGCTCAAGGTCGACTACTCCCTCCGCTCCAGAAAAAAACATGCAATTCATATCCCGAGAAGTCAAACTTTACGAACTTTGACTAAAATTATTTCACAAAATATTCAGAATTATAAGACAAATCAAGTACCATTAGATTAGTTATGAAATATATTTTTATAATAAATTTGTTTTGAGACATAATTTCTAATACTTTTTACTATAAACTTGGTCAAAGTTTAAAAAATTGACCGGCACGGTTCCCATAATTGCTTGTTTTTAAGGAACGGAGGGAGTACGTACATCGGCTACGAGGAGGAGGTGGGGCCAGCAAGGCGAGAGCATAACTCGGACGTGACCCCTGCCTGTGTTTGGCTTCTGTCACACGACTCACACGCACTCCTCACGCTGCTCACACACAGTGGGTGTGTGTACTACCTTCCTTCTCCCTCCTCCCATCTCCTCCCGGGGGGGTTTGGTTGGGGTTTTGCTTCCTCCCTCCCAGGAGGAATCAACAGCGCCGACGCTCGCCCCGCCGCGGGGTGATAGGCGTGCGGGTGCTCGAATCGCGCGGCGCCGTGGAGGTACGCGACCTCGGCGAGTCCTCTGCTCTTCCGCTTCGTTCTGGGTGGGTCAGTGGGTGGGTGGGCTCTGGGTTCGTTCCGTCGACTTGAACGCGATCGCCCCCGGCAGCCGCCGCCGCGGCGGCTCCGGGGTGGGAACTGCCGACGATCGCGCGCAAGCGGTGTCCACGGTGCTTCAATGCTTCTGTTTTTTAAAAAAAAATTCCTGTGATGTGATTTTATTTCGCCGCGAGTGAGTTTGGGGATCCTGCACGATCGGTTGGTTCTAGCGTTGTTGAGGCGCTTCACGGGACGGATTGGTGGCAAATGCCTGTGCTCTGCGGCCCGTTTTCTCGTGGTTCGGGTGTGGGTATGGGGTCTCCGCGCGCACATTGGGATTTGGGAGGAGGAGATTTTCAGCTGTTTTTTTGGTAATGAAGCTTCGATTTGGCCCCTTTCCTAGTAGGAACTGTGTGGTCCGAGCGATTTCTAGTGGTTTTGTCTCGAAAATTTCTGTGCTCGCTCTTGATTTCTGATGTGTGTGCTCGATCGATTGCTGCGGCAACGCCGCCCGCTCGCCTGTTGCTGCGACTTCGCTACCGCCTCCGGATTTCGAGGGACCGCAGTGGGCAGCGGCACCGATCCGTGGCGGCCGATTTCTCTTGCACACCCGAAGCCGCCGCCGCCTTGCCTGTGGCTCCCGCTGCGATTCCCCCTGGTTCCCTCCCAAGTTGCCTGGGCTTTGCAGTTTTGTCGGGGGTCCATGGGTTTGAAAATTTGTTATCCGGCAATTTCTGAGTAAATGAGGGTCGCTAGGTCGTTGGGGTATTAACTAGTAGTAACGTCCATGTAACCCGGGGCTTCATTTATGATCCAAACTGGCTCCTGGGAGATCCCTTCACTCTCCGAGTTCGGGCATGCCAGGATGATTTTGCTGGTTGGCTTGCAAATTAAGCGCAGCTTATTATGGCTCTTGTGTTGTACGTGATCATTATGGTTTCCGAGAACCAACTTCATGCTTGGTAGGCTCCCTTGATTTTGGGTTGTGGGTGTTGTTTAGTGCTGTTGATGTTTCAGCTTTGCCTTTTTGAGTGGTTTTACTCAGCATTTAATATAATAGATTTCACAATCTATATGCAACGCTTTCCTGGTTCAATAGGAATCTTGAGTTATGAAAACAAAAGCCCTTTTTTTTTTTTGTCAAAAGTGGTACTGAATGCATACTATTCTGGTGCATAAATAGGTTCCAAAGAAGTGGGAAGATCAAACAAGAATTTGGGATTGCAAACTCAGAGGATATGGCTGAGCGTGCTTGTGAAGATAGATACGCTAATGTTGATTTCGTTTGTGCTCTATGTGACAATGGAGGTGAAATTATAAGGTGTGTGTGCACTTTTCCCAGTTTTTATCTGCTGTCCATTATGCATTTCCTGCTAGGATACGTAAAATATTCAGAATAATCCATGACTGATGTATTCCATCTGTTGACATAATGCTGCCTCTTCAGGTAGAAGTACATATACTTGCATTAGTGGGTATTATGGACATGGTAAAACAGGGCTGAGGGTTGTAAAATTGATTTTAATTTAAAAGGGAACACAATGGTGTCTAGCTTTTTAGTTCTGTTTTAGAGTATCACCTATATTCTCATGCAGTTTTTCAGTAGATATATACAGTGGCCTGAAATTACTAGTTGTTTTTCATAACGGATTTGGCTACTCTGTTTGCAACATCTTTTGAAGGTACTGTATTACATGTAAGCTAACGGAATTGGTGATTCATTGAACAATGCTTGGTTGTGGTTGAATCTACTGGTTTGCATTGCCTAAAATGCCTGTATTGTTTGCATTTGGTCTCAATAGGCTCGCATTTTGCCCATTATGGCCAATATTACTATCCAGTTTGCATCATCTTCTGTACATTTTGAAGAGAACACACATAAAATTCTACTTATATGATTATTATCAGCTCATCTTAGATAAACACCTTCTAATGTAAATCCACTGTTTTTTATTCATGAACTGTACTTTTTTTCCTGTACTTTCTTGCAGCTGTGAAGGCCGGTGTCTGAGGTCGTTTCATGCAACTAAAGATTCTAGTGAAGATTGTCCAACCTTAGGCTACAGCAGGCAGCAGTTAGATGTATCTATCATGATCTTTCCACAGTTGGAACAAGTTTAACTTTATTGAATTAGCATATTCTCCAATCTGTTGTGGACATCCTTTGATGAAATCATGCATATTTACAGGCGACAAAAAGTTTTTAAGTGCAAGAATTGTGAGTATGAAATATATCAGTGCTTTGCCTGTGGAAAGCTAGGTTCAGCTAAATCTGATCCTCCAGAGGTTAATCCCTTTCACTACAAATTATTCATAGAAAATTTCATTCAGATACTAATTGGATGATAACTCTGCCAGTGCAATCATAAAATATGGTAGAATTATTAATGCTCCTTTATGCTGTATCAGATGGTTTTGAAAGCTTTTTGTTTGAAATTCCTTGTCTTGTTTAGGTGTTTCCATGTGCTTCTTCAACTTGCGGACACTTCTATCATGCGAAGTGTGTTGCTCAGTTACTCTTCCCTGAGAATGAGGCCAAAGCAACTGACTATACAGCAAAGATAGCCAGTGGGGCAAAATTTGCTTGTCCCCTCCACAAATGTGGCATCTGCAAGTACGGGGAGAACAAAGAGGATAAGGAGCTGCAGTTCGCTATATGTAGACGGTGCCCAAAGTCATACCATAGAAGATGCTTGCCAAGGTATTAAAGACTTATTTGCATTGTTCATATCCATAGTAGTGTTTCCATCAATAGCCATTTTAATATAATCTACGTGTCCACAGGGAAATTGTCTTTGAGGATGAGGACTTCACTGAGAATGGTCAATGTGTTTTCCAAAGGGCATGGGATGACCTTCTTCCCAACAATCGTATCTTGATATATTGCTTGTATGATATGTTTCCTGCAGTCAAGTAGCTCTGCTGATTTTATTATTATCCAACAAAATTCTGAATGGACCTTGTTATTTCGCCAGGAATCATGAAATTGATCCAGAATATAGAACCGCCACAAGAAATCATATTAAGTTTCCTGAAGATCCTGCTGCTCTCAAGAAACCCCTCAATTGTGTCAATGGAATGAACAAAAAGACAGTGAAGATACGACCTCTCAAGGAGCTTCCTTCTGGAATGAACAAAAAGACAGTGTGGATACAACCTCTTGAGGAGCTTCCTTCTGGAATGAACAAAAAGACAGTGAAGATACAACCTCTCGAGGAGCTTCCTTCTGGAATGAACAAAAAGACAGTAAAGATACGACGTCTCGAGGAGCTTCCTTCTGGAATGAACAAAACGACAGTGAAGATACGACGTCTTGAGGAGCTTCCTTCTGTGCCATTGTCCAACGTTAAAACATCTTCTGGCACAGTGAGAAGCTCTTCATTAAGAAATTTGATGAATAAAAGAAGGAAAGTGACTGTGTCTGAAGAAAAACATGTGGTTATGACGAAACTCCCTGAGATTGACAGAGACACTGAGATGAGGCAAGTCTATATCCCTATGTTTACTGCTATCTGTTTCCATTTTTATGACCAATTTGTTCTTCATATGCATTTTTTTTTTCTGCTACGAAATAAAATTTTGATGGTGTAGGCTTCCCACAAAGAAAATAACAAGAACTTAGTAAATAAAAACTCAAAGGATATCACTCGTGCTAATTCAGTGTAAATATTGTGCCTTGGAGGTTATGAAAAAGTCAATGAATTATGTTTGTTAATAACACAGTGGGTGCTTATTTTTCATTTTTACTAAGATATTTTTGGAATTGTTTACGTTTGTTTCAGTGGAACTTTTGATATCATTAAAAAGATTAAGGTTCGCTGTGTGCTGTTTTTCATTTACACTAATGGAAGTGTCATTTACAGTAATATTAATATCTCTTAGATAATAACCATCACATGTATCCGGTTTACTTTTATTTCTGTCCCAGTTATCGTATAAAATATTTTGAGTGAATTCAACCATGGCATTATGTATGCAGTATTTGTTCGATTCAGGCTTTCTTTTAGAACGGTCTTATCCATTTCTTTCCATGATCTGCACACTGCATGCACTGAAGCTACCCTTTTCTCTAGAATGTATGAGTTTGCACAAAAGCGGCAGCTGGTATAACAATGGAGGATGTAAAGAAAAAGCTAGTGGTATCATCTACATACACAACAAATCTGCAGAATGCTGATAACATTACACTGGAAATGGTGGAAAGATCTGTTGAGGTACTTCTCTATACTTAGAACTGAAGATATTCCATGGAGTTGGTTGGTTTTCTTATGTCATTATGTGTTTTCCATGCAGGCGGTTAAAGAAGCGCTCCATATGTTAGAAAATGGTGCATCTATAGCAGCTGCCAAATCTGTCTGCCCACCTAGTGTTCTGTTTAACCTTTTAAAGTGGAAGGTACATGGAAATGTGGAACTCCCCTCTTGATTGTTTTACACAAATTTTGTTTTACTATTATTTTACATATTAACAGCTTTAGATTGTATGCATATCTTATTGTAGTAGTTTGCCAAGTTCTAAGCCCTTAATTTTGTAGACTAATTGACTTGGTTACTTCATTATTCCCTGTGGTCACAAATAATTTATGATTTGGACAATATCTAGTCTAGGCAAATTTTAAAACTTAACTATCAGCAATTTTTTGAAGTTTAGATTGGAAACAAAAAAAAAATTAGGTTTGTCTTGAAAAAATATTTTAATAGAAATGGTGGTAAGGGTTGCACCTCAAAGGCCATGAGAAGTGAAAAATGTCAAGTGTTTTTGACTACTGGAAGTATTACTGAAACATTGGGATAAGCCATTTAGAACACCAGATAACTTGGAAAATATTTTTTTTATTATTCGTAGTAATATAAGCAAGGTGATGAGCGGTTAAATATGGTGTGTTATGCACTTGAAGTTAATATTTTTTTGTTAAATTTTAGTTTGGCATCCATTATAACATGAGCTATTATCTGCAGAACAAGCTGAATGTATATCTTGCACCATTTCTTCATGGCACGCCGCTACACATCTTATGGGCGCCACTTCACGAAACTGAATAAACTTCAGCTGGTAGGTGCAACAATTAGTCCTTAAAACAAGACATGATTATCACATTGCATTTGTTAAGCAACACATCACATTGCCACTTGGTAATAGCGTTCTGCATAAACAGAGATATATGCTCTCTTGAGTATGAGGATAATAGTGTGAATTTGCAGTCTGTACATAATTGTTATAAAAAAACCACTACGCAATACTTTGTACTTTTGCTAGTTTTGGATTATTGTGACCCATAATAAAATTCAATGGAGTTGCACATCCATATTGCTGACTTGGCATCCTATTCTGTAGTAGCCCTGGGGATGAATTTTGGTGTGAGGAATAGGAATCTTCTTAAGCTATCTTATATGGTTCCATTTATATATTGGTAATATGCTGAGTGCTGTACGACTGGTAACAGATCTATTTCGCGATGTACAGATGAGCTGTTGGTTTTCATGCTGGTTTCTTGTCACTTATGACTTATCTATCTTAGAACCCAATATTATTACAAACTTCATTATATACGCTAATTTTGACCATTTTCTGATTGCATTACCTTTTGTAATACTAAAGCAACTGCTGAAAATGTGTGCAGATTGCTGATAAGCTACAGTGGTATATTCAAAGTGGTGACACGGTAAACAACTGTTTTCGTTTTATTACATTAATTTGGGTGGCCCTTGTTTGGTTATGATATTGCATTGTGCTCTGATGAAAGTGCCTAAGCTATGTGCTGCATTCTGAATATATAGTCTTCTTTCACATTTTCTATTCTCCTGAATTTGTGCAAATACATTTTGCTCAGTTCATTGATTAAGGAAGATATCTGAGAAGAAAAGGCTGTTGTACAATGTTCATGATATATTCTATCCATAACAATCTTAAAACACCTATTTGATTTCTCTGGTAATCTGTTTAAAGTGAGTATGTAGCTAAAAAATTGTTGGATAATAGCAGTATTTATAAGAAACAAATATTATCAAAGGTGGCAGTTCTTCGTTTTACCAGAGATCGTAAATGTTTTGTGTCTTAGTTCAATTTATAGTCGACAACATGTAACTTTGTATGCCATATGCATGTTAATTCACCATGCTTCTGTTTCACTGCAAATATCATAGCATGTATACCTGTTCGTTGAATGTCTTGTTTCAGTTCATGTTCAGCATAATGATTTTGATACTCATGTAGACATTAAGTCACTAGGATTTCTATCCTCATGTTCATTTCATAAAGCTTTCAAAATTTATGTGCCAACTCTTGTTTTTTTTTTTTTCTTGTGTTAGCAGAACTGACCATAGTAGATGATCAGCAGATGCCACTTATTATGAGCCTTACTGTGCCATTTATTCTTTATAGGTTGTTGATTTTTGCTGTGGTTCAAATGACTTTTAGCTTGTTAATGAAGGAAACATTGGAATCTTCTGGGAAAAATTGCTTCTACAAAAACTATGATCTCATTCAACCAAAGGTTAATTCTGCATTTGCCAGTGTCTGTTTGTTTGCATTGTTAATATTTAGTAACGCCATCTATGAAATTGTTCAAGTTCTGATTGTGCTACATACTAGACATGACCTGATATTTTTTGCCACTTGATTATAAATCTAGTGCTCTATCACAGCTAACATGCAGCACACATTGTCTTCAATTTTCTAGAATGATTTCAATTTTGAGAGACGAGACTGGATGACAGTTCAACCAGATGAGTTGCCCACAGGATGCAGACTGGTACGATCAATGGAGCTTTACATGTTGAATTGCTTCCATCCCATTGGAGACGTTATTTAAGTTGATCAACTACTGTTATTCACAGGTTATGGGTTTGAATCCTCCCTTTGGGGTTAAAGCCTCTCTTGCGAACCAGTTCATCAACAAAGCACTCACTTTCAAGCCAAAGCTTATAATACTCATTGTTCCCAAGGAAACCGAAAGGTTTCTCCTCTCCTTATCTTTCTCCATGTTTTTTTTCCTTTACAAAAAGTATTTAATACTATTCCATTCTTGATGTTGGATAGATTGGACAAGAAATACCCACCATATGAGCTAATATGGCAGGACTCGGATCAGCTCGCGGGGAAGGTACTTATGGACAGTAGTCTCCTTGAGTATCACATCCTCTGAATGTTTCTATGTTCTTTACTGACATTTTCTGTTGGGAAACTATGCAGTCATTCTATCTACCTGGATCTCTGGGTGCTGACAACAAGGTGATGGAGCAATGGAATATGCGCCTCTTTCTCTGTGGAGCCGTAGTGATTGGGCTAAGAGGCACTCAGAGATTGCCAAATCAATGGGGCACATCCCTAATGAAATTGCGTCCTCTGGTGATTTGCAAAGGGATATGGATGCATCTGTACCTGCCACAGACCATGTGGAGATAGATGATGCAGGGGTCGCAGGCATACCTCCCTGTTTTCTGGATCAGTTGTTGTCTGATACGTTCTATGACCCAACAACTTCTCCAGGGGACTGCTGGAATGATACCAATGGCCGATCGCGGCAGCCATGCAACTATGAAACCGCAGGACCAGGAAGGAGTGATCCGACCTATGACCATACAGAAACGCTCTCTGATATGAGCATTTCATCGTCAGATAGTGATTTTCAGAAAAAGGTCAAGCTTTGGCAATGCCAGAGCATGGAGGCACCAACTCTGAAGCCTCGGATGCTGTTGGAAGTTTATCGGCAGAGAAACCAACTGTTGATGCCGATCACGATGAGGTAACATCAGCTCCTGGTCCATATCATTTGGGGGATGCATCAGATGCAGGCACACAGGCAGCTGGAGTTCACTATTGGATGATGGAAGACTCACCACAAGTGGAGGACGGCGAGCTGAGTGATGCACCACGGGCGGGCAGGCCTGCAGCTGGCACACATGATCAACCGACGGAATACACGCCAGCAGCAGCAACACCCGGAGCTGCCTCCTGGTGTGGGCAGCCAGACCACTCGCAGCCTGTGGTCAGGCATAATGCCAGAACTCTGCCACCAAGAAACACCTTCCCTGGACTGCGCTTGCGTCAAGGATGCAACACCTCTCGGCAGTTCCTGTCCCAAGGCATGGGCCATCAGGTTGTCCATCAAGGGCCATCAAATGCTTGGATTGAGGATGAAGACTATTAGGCCTAGATTACCAAGAATCCCACGACATGGTTGCTGTGTAGAGTAGGAGATAGCTGCTAATGTGCCTCGCGTTGTCTTCACAGGTGTGAGCTAGTTTGTTCAACGGCCGGCTTTGGGTATGCTGAGGTTATGCTAACGTTGGTTTCAGAGTCTCTTATTAGATCGTTGCTTTTGTTAATTGTTGCTACATTCATGCCCTAAGTGCTTTAGCCTGTAACCGTTAATTGTTGATACATTCATGCCCTGACTGCTAGAGCCTGTAACCGTTTCTGACGAAACATCTTACCATGGTCCATGGACTTGATTGGCTTTGAGCCTGAGACAGCAAACATGAGAAAAAAAAATTGAATTATTCAGGACAGATCTTTCGTTGCCTGCGTACCTTGCTGGATGATTTGGTTTCCTGTTGCATTCTGTTCGTCTACTACCCGTATATAACATGCCATCATCGCCTTCTAGCAGAGCACGGTACTGTGTTTAGGCGTTTCTGGTATGCTTGAATTTCTTTCAGATAACTGGGGAACATGGATGTCTTTTGTAAGTACAAAGGACAGTTGAAATCTCCATGAATTCCCTTCATGTTTTACAGACAGATCTGAAAACGACATTAGTAGTGCCATTCATTCATTCATTCAGCATGGCTAAAAAGCAGTTTCCTTACGTTGCAATCCGTGCTGTTGGCCATTGTGTTTGTGCATCTCCAGACTCTTGACAAGCAGGCCACTGGTTGCCACTCCGAGAAGGGAGCTGGATAGCACCACCCACCACCACCAATCCATGGGGGGATGGACTCGTGCGGTGCGCCGGAATAGAAGCTGCCGTCGCCATCCATCGGTGGAAGAGCCGGGGCCGGTGTCGTGGGACTCGGTCCGGGAACGCCCGACCGGTGGCTCCGGCCGCGGAGACCCGCACGTGCGGTGCGGCGACGATCGGCGGTGGTCTGGTCTGGTCTGGCTCGCTGGCCGGCAGAAATGACCACAGAGCCCCCGGGGTGTAGCGGGGCCGGGGCTGCACGTGACGTGTGGGTGTGGCCGGACGGAGTCGACGGACGGAGTGGCGTGTGGGCCCCTGGAGCTGGGAGGTCGAAGCGGCCGTGGGCCGTGGGCCCGTAGACGTAGGCGGCCTGTCACCTGAGCCGCGCGAGGTGCGGTGCATGGTGGGCCAGGCCCTGCTACCGATGCCTTGGGCTTTGCGGCTTTTGGATTCCCATTTTTTGCCCCTCTACGTGTGGGCAGGCTGAATATTTTTCCCTAGATAACATAAGTAAAAACAACTTTCCACAAATTCTTATTACTCCTTGTATTTCACTTTAACTTTTATAGATTCATTTTTTTTTACTATGTATATCTATACATAGTGTATAACTAGGTGCATATCAAAATCAATATATTTAGAAAAGTTAAAGTGAACTATAATTATTTGGCCTGTATAAAAGTTTATTTATTACTTTCTCTTGTCCCATGAAAACGCTGCCACCTCTCCAGCATTATTTGGCACTACCATCAGTCGCCTTGTAGCCAAAGCAAGGGTTAACCATCTTGAGGGCATTTACCCCCGAGAATCCAAAACATACATAGCGTTTTGGCAAAATCAGCTACGACGGGATAGGTGTTTAAATAATCTACTCCTATCTCTGTAAATGTTCAGTGTCATCGTTACCGAGTATGTGATTGAAATGAAATAGATGTGAAAAAGGTTCGGAATTCTTTGAAATGGGTGCATGACAAGTCCCATCGGTCACATAACTCTGGCGTGATCAGAAGCCCGCAGTGCTGCAGGTGTAAAACCTATGAAGAAAGCTGGTGTCTGGATTGAAAAACAATGGCTGCTGGTTCTACACACGTTCTTCGTCGTTCTACCAAATTACTAACTGGTACTGCTTGATTTCACATGCACGGTAGATAGATGTCCTGGTCAACAGCACATGCCTACTGTTGCCCATGGACATTAAACTTCTTTTCCCAAACAGAGATTTGGAGGCAAATAAAACAAATTAAACAAAAAGGCACCAATAATGCTAACTGCTAAGCATATACTCCTGCAGGCACAAGAGAACCTCATGCATGATCGACTTGTTCCCAGCTTTCACTGTTTAGGGAAGCTGGAAGAATGCATGCATGTGGGTGAGGAAAAGAGGCCCCAATTTTCCACTTTTGGTTTTGGACCACTCACTGTACTGGTCCTTTGATCAGCAAACCAAAGCCTTAGAGCTCGTTCGTTCGTTCTTTGGTTAGTTACTTGTGTGAACAATCTTCTTCCTGCCTTTATCTCACTTTATAAATTAGATCTTCTGCATCCGCCTTTATTTGATTTCTATATATGTTATCTTGGTGGAAGAATGTAAACATACAAGGTTCATCCTAACTACACAAATAAGTTAAGAGTTGAGATTTGGACTTTAGAGTCAAATAGTTTTGTTTACACAATGAACCATGCGCATTCTAACAAAGTCACAATATTTATTTGTTAAAAATGCATATAAAATTAGCACTAATATAATCACTTTCCTTTAATCAAGACTTCAATATAGCCTTTCCAGTGCTAGAAAAGAACAGAATAAAACTATAGCAACAATTAGTTGCTAGATATAGAAGAGGCTAGTGCTAGAAAAGACACGATGAGGGTATGTTTGGCTCAACTATAAGCCGTGGAAAAGCAACTCTAAGTTATATGATGTAAAGAATGTAAATTATTTGGCTTTATCTCCCTTTTTTTTGCGATCACGCCCTAGAGCGCGTTTTTCAGGCTTTATCCCCTTGAAACATCGAAAAAATGACTCCCTATCAATTTGGAAAAGTTAAAATTCAAAACAGAGTCCAAGGTGCTGCGAGAATTGTACTACGCAAAAGCATTTAATTTGAAAACATGACGAACATAGAGATAAAGCCAAATTGGTATATTGTGCACAAACTCTCTAGTTTGTGTTCTACTTTTCGATAACAGAAGTATTTTCTAGAAGAAGAACCAAACATTTTCTAATATGTGCATGCACTTGCTTCTTCTCTAGGAATATTAAGGTGTGGCACATGTATGCCGGCATAGAAGATCCTGGTGTGAGCTCTTCCTTGCTGAGGCCTTGTTTAGATTGCTAAAATTTGTAACCCCAAGTCACATCGTATTAACGTAGAAGACGTTTCGTTTGTTAGTGGTAAATATCATCCTACCATGGAGTAACTAGACTCAAAAAAGAATCGTCTCGCAATGTACATCTAAACTGTAATGTAATTAGTTATTTTTTATCTAGATTTAATACTCCAAACATATGTCTTTTGGTGTATTTAATGTGATGTGATGGAGAGAAAGTGGAAAAAAGGTTAGAAATTTTAGCAATCTAAGAGTTGTGTGTGTTTAAAAACCTCTAGTTTTATAATCTACTAGTGGCCTCTAGTCATCTAGTCTAGTGCAAACAAAGCCTTCCCCTCCCTCCCTCTCTATCCCTCTCCCTCTCAAACACACGCGCTTTCTTGGTGCCTTGTGAGCCAGCAGCAGCTACTCCTCACCGGCCGCCGGGACGACATGAAGAACAAGGACGAGGAGGACGTCGCCAATGCCACCGTATCCAGCGACGACGACGACGTGCCGTCTCTTCTCCAGCCACGACGACGACGTTCCTCGCTCCCCCGCCCGCCCGGAGAGGCCGCCGCCGCAGCTCATCCGGTGACCCATAGCTGATTCTCCTTTCTCGCCTTCTGAGTCATCGTCGTTCTTCTTCAGAGAAAAGCCATACACATGGTGCGAGCTCGCCGTCGTCGTGCAGACCAGCGGCTCAACGGATTGAGGAGAGCCCTGGCGAAGAAGGAGCCGTGCGTGTCCTGGTGATGCGTGCGGATTTGGCATGCGGGAAAGCCAGGCATTTTTTCTCAATTCAGACTCGTTTTCGCTTTCCTACCCTCGCTGATTCCGGCTGCTGCTGCTGCTTTTGTTGTTGGTTTAGCCTCTTTTTTCTATTCTCTTCTTTTTTGGTCCATCTCAGGGCCAACTATTTGTAGTTTCCAATTATATAATTCTACTATGAATATCGCTTCTCGGAGATCGAAATGGTCATGTGTGGATTCTGCTCTCTATATCTCTGTACTATGTATAAAGCTACTAGCTACCATTATTGAGCAAATTGCGCAACTTGACCAAGTGCAATGCTAAGTCTGGTGTATATCTCTGTGCATATATATTCTGTTTTTCAGATGATGCAATAATGTCCTTGAATGATGATTAGCTTCTGAATCCATGAATCCTGCGTTTTTCTTCCTCTGTCTACTCTTTCTTGTCTGTTTGTTTGTGTTCCAGCTGTCTATAAAACTGCAATGTAGTTACTGTTTACTGCAGCAACTGTGCATGTAAATATGACACAATGTAATCCGGCCCTGATTCTCCATGCATTTTTCAGCGCTAAGCATTTCTCGTGCATCAGACTGCAGAGAAAGATCTCATACAGATAGAGCATCACTGCTCAGCAGATTTCTGCAAGAATCATGCATTGTATTGCATTGAGCACACATTATGGGCAAGTACTCCTTCCTTTTTGTCTTTTAGGTGCCTTTTTGCGTGCAGTGTTGAGAGACTCTCCCAAGTCTTGTCCCAACATCGCAAATCTTCTACCAGCGAAAAAGGATGGAAACTAAAGGGGAAACGGAGCAGAGAAGAAAAGGAATCAAACACTAATCTTGCCAACAGCAAGAAGAGAAGCTGGCCTCCAATGGCGGATCCTTTTTGTGTTGTCACCCACATTCCCATGGAGAAGAGAGGCTATAGATAGCCAGAGAGGAATGAGATGAGAGGAAATGACATTATTAGAGTCAGGCAGCCTGATTGGCGACGGATTTCCCAGGCAGCTAGCTTATACAGGCAGAGGCAGGTCTCTCTGACTCTCTGACCTGGCAAAAAATTCAGGGGTCCCAACACCCAACAATGCAACAAAATAACATTCAGGCAGTGATTGGCGAAACCAAACGGGCCCTTGTGTTGTGGTGCTGCAGGATAGAATGAAGATGGGCATAGCTTGGTTCTGGTTCTATGATTGAGCCGTGATTGGTGATGGGAACCGGTTTTTTAGGATTATGTATTCATTAATTTTTAGCCATATATATTCTTCAGCTGGTTTGTTGTGGAATGTGCTGATGCCTGATGGCATACAGCTATACATACACACACCTAAGACATGTTTGTGCCCTTAACAACCACATAATAAATAATGTGCTTGTATGTAGACTATTCTTATGTTGGATCACATCACATCCCTGTCAATGACAAGTTGACACCAGCAGTGCTCATAGTTCCCTTTTCCTGTTGCTACATCATAGTACAGTACATGTAATGTAGGCCCTTTTTTGACCAGCCAGGTGATCTGGTCACTTCACTTGCCTTAGCTAGATTAAGAACTTCTTTATTTCCTTACTGAACTTCTTTTTTTATACAAATTTAATCATATGTTAAATGTCAGTACTAATACTCTTCTATACGAATATTTAATCAAATTATAAAGTACAATGAATGTAACTGTACCATATGTTACCAATTTAATCTAATTTGACCAAGTTTTATGAACTGCACATTATTTCAAAAACCGCGTCTTTTCTTGAACAGAGGAAGCAGCACTGGTGGTATGGCTTTTGCTGGCCTCGGGATTCGCGCAGTCCTCCGACCAAGTTTGTCAAGAGAAGTGTATACAAAAGTGGAAGAGAAGACCTCTAGCAGCATTAGCAATAGCATATGCAATGCAGCACCAAACGTGGATCGGCATTAACTAGTAATTAAGGGCGTCGCCGTCTCGATCGCCATTGTTTAGTCGACTAGGATGTATACCTGCGTTGTTCTTGAGCTGCCGGCTTTGACTTTAGGGATCTGATGCTGCTGACAGTGCCGCAGGAAACTGGCGTCCTACCCACCCTAGCCTTCCTAGGGGATCGTGATCGACCAGAACCCTCGCCCTCGCATCTGCAGATACCTTGCTTGCTCGTAGAGTTTACACTACATACTCTGTTTTTTAGACCGGCCGGAATAGATGGTACTCCCTCACTATTGGTAAAATAAGTGTCGATAGTGATACGGTCTCCAAAACACAAGTTTGACATCTTGTCATTATAAAAATATTTATGAAAATATCATATATGTATACTTTTTGAAAAATTATTTTTTAAGACAAATCTATTTATATAATTTTCATATTTATAAACTTAACCACTTAAAAATTATTTATGATTTATATTTCTAATATTTGACCCAAACATTGTCAAAAACGACTTCCTTTACCAATACGGAGGGAGTAGTTTACTTTAACCCAACATTTCTTTCATCTGCATCTCAGGACCAATTGATCTTGGTCTTTCTCTCTCTCTCTCTCTTGGCACTTGAGTAGGGTTGCATTTCTGTAGATTTTCCCTATAGTGTAGTGTCTATTTGTCATATATTTCACTGAATGAGGCAATAGAATCCCTGCTGGCTCCTATTCCTATTCTCTACAATTGGGCACCCAGAAAATTAAGCTTCTCCTTCTCTGCATGTTTGATATGGCCTCCAATGGAGTCGTCCGGGTTTAAAATGACACCAAACAGAGTTTTAGATGTGTTTGTTTGGATATAGTACAGCAACCGTTGGTGCATTTATGCACATATATATGATGATATCTGTCTGTGGGAGTTGCTGGGGCTTTCAGGCCGTCACCAGCTCTCTTCTTCGTTGGATAGATCACTGTTCGGTCCCTTCGACCTTGCTTTCGACAACGACATTAGCGAAGGTGCCATGCCTCGAAGAAAGTCCATGTCACCACGAACCTCGCCCGACTCGCTTGTGCCTCGGGCCGTGTGCTGCCGCAGAGCCCCCGCTCGGGTAGACCCAATGCTTGACGAGCTCGTGGCTTCCATACTCACGCGCCCGGCTACCACTATGGTCTCCCAGGCAATGCAGATGGAGCCACCTTCGCCGCTATGTGTTGTCGAGCTAAACTTCGCGGATGTGGTGGCGCCGGAGGCTCGTGGCGGTGTCGAGGTGACCAGGCTGCGGCGGTCGGTGTGGTTGGTCGCGATATGGGATATGGGGGGTGCTACAACGACACCTCCCCCGCTCCCGCCCGCCCGAAGCCCCCGCACCTGTCGCTGGCGCACCGACAATAGCCTCGGTGTCGCCGGCGCCGTCGACTCCCCGCATCTTCGCCACCGGAGGAGCCTCGATCAGGATCCGCCCGCACCACGAAGGTCGAAGGTCAGCAAGGATCGGATCCCAAGGTGTAGCGATCGCCTAGCCGCGAACTCGGCATTCCGTGACCCCTAGCCTGAACGGTAGGCACGCCGCGTCCTCTTAGACAAGTGGGAGGGCCGCCAGCCGGGAGCGCCGTTGACCACCCTGGATACGACAATCGCGGTCAGGTTTCGGAGCCACTTTGGGGACTCCGTTCCTTTTTCCAAGCGGGCGAACATCCAGAAGATCTTCACCATGCGCGGCCGTCACTGCGAGGACGGTTGAGCGCCTGTAGTGTACTACCCCGTCTTCCTAACCTCTTAGTCACACAATTATTTCTTGCTTAGTACAAAATTCGAAGCGCCACCATTCGAGCCGGTCACAATCTGTGTTGTGTGCTCTCCCACCCTATCATGGCACCTCACCATGTTTGGGTGTGTGGTTTTGTAACTCATTTGGATTTTATCTAATCTCTCTTAAGTCTTAATGGAGAACGAGCTAAGCTCGGTTTCGAAAAAAAAAAAATGATATCTGTCTGTACGTTGTCAACACTGTTGGTGATCAAAAGATGATGATGGCTTTGATCAGAGAGCACGCACATTGACTTCCTGCCGTCCACCAGCATGCAGCCGGCTTTGGTGCTAGTGGTAGTAGTTGTTGTTCATGTTCATGTTCAGTCGCTGATTGTGAGCGTGACAACCGACCTCGCTTTCGCGCCAGTGCAGATGCTGCTGAAAAGCCTTGAGAGCAGGCGGCGCGGGAAAAAGCTCTTTTTCACATGCGTCCAGTATTCCAGTGCTTTCGCAAGCGGGTAACAGTCATTTGACTCACTGACAGACTGAAGAAAGATAAACGCAGCGCCGACAGTGCAAACTCACATGCACGCAATTATATTTTCAGAAATACTAAACACAGGTAGATTCTACTCCTTTCATTCTAATTTTAGAAGTTGTTTTGATGTTTGTAGGCATTATTACATATATTTTAGGCAAAAAAAAATTGTTTGGGGACACTCCACTTTTGTGATTTACAAGTTAAAATGGGGATAGTATATAAGTATCAGAGAAAGAAGAATCAACAAAATGTCAGACAAGATCATACTGTATATGTACTCGTACTAGGTAAGTGGCACAACAGAATCTGCAGTCGATATTTCACGGTCGAGTGGATATGATCGATTGATGGGTAAATAAAGGTGGTGGTCCGCCCTTGGGTTTTTTGACTCTCGAATCATGCAACGACGCAACGCAACGCAATTCAATTCAATTGCCTAGGAAAGGAAAGGGACAGACACCGAGACACCCGATCGCCATCGGCATGGCAGTGTGCTTGCTGGCCGGGACTGGAGACCGGAGAGCTAGCTGATGCACGCTCGTCGTCCCTGACGGCGACGGGACGCCGGACTCCAGCAGCACGCAAGATATTCCCGTGACAACAGCAAGAGGGCATGGCCACAGCACCTCAACACCGGCGCCGCTGTCTGCGCGCCCGGCACGATTATCGGCCAATAACGCACACGTCCTGTCGTCGTCGGCGGCGTTGAATCCCCAACAGTTGCTTATCACTGCGTCGCATGGGATGGGTTACGTCGACGGCGCCGACGAGGCGATGGAGTAGAATGAACAGGAGGAAGCTGCTGCGATGCCAGGTTCTCAGACGAACAAGAGACGACGACGACGACATCAAAGGAACACGGGAACAGAAGAAACAAATGATCGTCCATTATCCGGACAATCGCGTCGTGAGCTGAAGACGTACTTGGTTCTAACTTCAATTGAAGACCAAACGTTATAGGACTGTAGTCCGAGGAGATTTTGTTGAAATTGGTTCAAGTTTTGGGACTGATTTTTTTTATATATAATGAAACTCAAAATATTGCCTCTATGTATCCGAAGAATTTCGGAACTGAATGCTCTGCCCTACCCCCTTCCCCTTCCCCGCGCCAGACACACGTAACCAAATATAGCCCTCCACGGGATCAATTATTGCTATGCTTGGTCCCTGCCATGCGGGCGGCTCAGGCCGCCAGTGAACCCTAGCCGCCGCCCCCACCCTTCTTCTTTTCTCCAACCGCGCCACCCCCAAAGAACCCTAGCCATTGGTCAGGTAGCTTGAGAGAGTTGAAATTGATGTTTTTCACAAGATTAATCATGGCAAGAAGATGAGGACCATTTTTTCACGATTGGGGAATATAGCCCTTTTCGTTAAGCAGAGTGAATTCCATGACCAACTATGAGAGAAACCTCATATATAGCATAGATTACAAACCACAAAGGAAGTGGTGAGTGACCTAGAATAAACATAAGAACAAGATATAAAGAAAAAAATAGAGAGCGACTTCACCACCCTAGACCTATCAACTGAGCCTGCAGAAAAAAGATACAACAATGTGAAGGTTGCCTGCGCAAAAGACCAAGCCACGATGGCAAATCATCCACCCAGAGAAACTAGCATCCAGCAGCCAAGCATCTGCCAACAAGTGGGCCGGCATACACACTCTCAGCAGCAAAGCATCTACTAGAGAGAGGGCCAAAGAGCCCATGGTGGCAAAGCATCCACCAGGGTTCCATTGACGAATTAAGCATCCGTCGGGGAAAAAGACACACCGTACAACAAAGCATCCATAGAGGGAGACTGCACACTCTCATCTACAAAGCATCCCCAAAGAGGAGGCCTACGACAACGGTGGCAAAGGATCCGCCAAAGGAGAAAGCTATAGCAGCGAAGCATCCGCTACAAACGACGCCGGCGAGGTCAAGTGCTGCATAACAAACCATTGCGATGGGACATAGGCACACACAGTCACAACTAGGAACTTCACCAAAAACTGGCAGCATGACAGGACCATGAGCGTCACGATGACACGGGGATGAAGCGATCGGCCGTTAGTGATTCTTCAGCGACGCCTTCACGTAAAGGGTGACGCCCAAGGCAAGCACCATGGCCACTATTGTCGCTAGGCAGAGCTTTCACCAGAATCTAGCATTATCAATGCTGAGATATGGGTTCATCAATAACGCCTCCGAGGAGGTGTGTGGCACCTAAGGCATCACCTTCGTTTTCCTGGTCGAAGCCGGACTGAGCTTTCACTCCGAACTCCAAGGTGGTGCAGTTGCAACCGACTGTATGTGCTCTGACAACTTGATTTGCCGCCGGCCAGCCAAGACGTCCCGACACCCCGCATGAGGGTGCTCCCCGCACCGGCGGTCCACCGCAGAGAGTTGCAATAGTCGTGGTGCATCCTCCATCGTTGTGACCACAGAAGAAGGGTGTGCAGGTCCCCGGTCACCCACCATCAGCCACCCATAGGAGTGGCGCCACCTGATGCGGATCTGGCGGAGGGAGCACGCGAATCCGCCCTCATAGTTCCTGAATCCGGTCTACCGGTCGGTCAGCCTACTACAGAAAGCTAGGGAACACGCCAAGGCCGACTGCGCATGGGTCCCCCAGGCACCCGCTGTCATCCGGCCATAGGAGCGGCATCGCTAGATGTGGGTACCGCCCGAACAACTCGTCGGAGATGGCTGTGGAAGAGGTGTCTCGCTCGCACCACGGCCGACGCGCTTCATAGTCGCAGATATCGTGGAAGCACAAAGGTCGTAGCCCCCTCCCTTCCCTCTCTACCCCACCCCCATCCACCGGATCTGCGATTGTGAATCGAAGAAGATAAGGAAAGAGGATGGTGGATGAAAGGGGGGTTGAGAGGGAAGGGAGGGAGCTACGACGATTGTAGTTTCTTTCTGGGCCACCGCCGTGAGCCGGAAGGTGGCGATTGCGGCCGAAGGGGAGGTGGAGAGGGGCGCGGCAAGTCGTCTGTTGGGGGTACTCGGGGGGAAGGAGAAAGTCAAGCTAGGATACATTATATTGGGCCAACTCTAAGAAGAGGACCGTGGTGTTCCTAAAGTATTTGGTGCAACCTAGTGGTCTATGCAACAACATTGATACCACAACACACAATAATTTGACTCAACATTTGAGCATAAAACTATATGTCTTGACGCTTTGATAACACATAGAGATCTTGTAAGGAAATAAAGAACCACACATCTAGAAGTATAAAAGACAATATAGATCGACAAGAGATCGATGTGCAGTGTAGAAACAAACTAACCTCGATGACACCGTGGCTGGCGTAGAATATGCTTAACCGAAGTGACTGGCATGATAGGACATAGAAGAGAAATCAATTGCTTAATTATTCCGTCATTGTAGTTTGTAAGTCGTTCTAGTTTTTCTAGATACATAGTCTTAACTATGTAACAAATCTCGAATGTTTTAAAGGATGGAGTAAAAGATCTTCCAAAAATGTCGTAGACAAAATATGGTGAGATAAAGAGCATACATAGGACGGTTTGGCTGCCTAGTAGAGGTCCCCTCGCTAATTCAAGTGTAGTTTTGTTTGATTGCATGCCTCGGCCTTGGCGGTGTGGTCCTCTCCTAGCAGTGCATGGATGCATTCGCCAGACGACGCTGCCCCTCTGTTACTGTTAGTTTCATTCCAAAATGTTGGTCTATTGGATGCTTGTGCTAAGTTGCTAACGTGAAGGAAGTTTATCCAAGCGTTTTGGCTGTTTTGCACCCTAGCTTCAACCGTGTCTTGGAAGTTCTTTAGCAAGCTCCAGGACTGCTGGCACATATATTCCCACTTAAGAGATAATGCATGGACGTTGGCATGTGGAGTACTGTATATATACCTCCAATTAAACGTACGTACACTGATGATTACACTTCATGTTTGTATTGTATATAACCACACAAAACGCAGCAAGTATATATATGTCGTATATGTAGTATATAGTGGTCAAGCTGAGACACAATCGATTCGGCCGTTTCTCTCAGTGTGTGGTCCGGTTCTGGATGGAATCTTGCACTACAGGCATGGCATGCATGGGGCTACCTGCATTTTGCATGCTGTCGAGTTTCTACCAAGGCTAGTAAAAAAGGTACTCTGCGTCTGAGGATCTGAGCCCTACAGGCTTGTCCTCACGCTGTTCAGGTAGCCAACACACGACATTAATGTTTTTGGGGAGTATCTGCCAGTGACATTTTTGTATGGATGCGCTAGCTGCAAAATCAATGGTAATTGCTTCGGGCCAACATGTTACCTCCGCGTTACTACTTCATCTTCTTTTTTACACACACATTAGCCTCGTCCTAACTCAAACATTACATTATTTAACCATCAGTTTCGGGCTTCGTCAGTCCAAGAGACATCTCCACCACCACAGTGGCCGTCGGTCTAAGGGGCACGCTTGGGTCGATCAGATCACATGGGGGATCACCGTGCCAGTCACACAGGACTACTTCACGCTGTGGGAGCTCGTCAGCCAGGTGCACCTCTCCGACGAAGATGATCGCCTAGTTTGGAGATGGACAACCACCGGTGCCTACACCTCCCCTCGGCATACATGGCACTTATGGCGACCTACCACCCGATTCCTGCTGCGCCAGTATTTGGAAGACTTGGGCACCTCTACACGTTAAAATCTTCCTTTGGCTAGCGGTGAGGAAGCGGCATTGACGGCGGACGGGGGAGACACAAGCACGGGCTCCAAGCAAATGACAATTGCTTACTCACGTGACCAGGAGCCGTAAACCATCGACCACATCATCGCTTCCTATTCATACTCCGGCAGATCCGGTGGACCATCCTAGCCATCCTTGGTGCCGACACTCGTCGCAAGCGGACACGCGTCGCTACTTGACCGGTGGGAGCGATGGAGGCGGAGGTGGCACCGGAGAAAAGCGGAAGGGGGCGACACTCTTTTTCGCCCGGTGGCCTGGCGGATCTGGAAAGAGCGAAATGCAAGGTGTTTCCAAGAGCGAAACCATGACTACAAGCCAGCTACTAGCCTCCATATCAAGCAAACCGCCCGACCTTTGGATCGAAGCCGGTCGCGCGCAATCTTAGTCGTCTAACTCGCAAGTAATCCCAATTGTATAGAACAGGGAGGCGGCGCTTATTGTAAATCTTTTACCTCCCTGTCGCGCATGATGTGCTCGTTTGTATAACTTTCTCCTTAATGAAAAGATGCGCAAATCTTTTTGCGTATTCGAAAAAAAAAAAAGAAAACCATCAGTTTTAAAAAATCTCTATTGTTCAGCTACAAGTGCAATCAGGAAACCAAGAAACAACAGCAGGCGTCAGCTTAATTTTGCTTACGCGTTTTAGATTTTTAGACGGAGAGAATATCTTTACATAATGCGTAGATTCTTTACTAATTCTCCCTTGGCCTCCCCACTTCTTCTCTTTCATCTATCCTCTTTGATCTTCCTCTTCTCTAGTAGTTTGCACCGGTTGATGAGCACAATGCAAGGAGCTAGCTAGGGAGCCGTACACAAAATAATTATCCACTAAAACTAGAAAAGAAGATAAGTTGTAGCTAGGTTCAACGACGACAAAAGGCAGATTCGATGACCGCAAGCACCGTTAACGGCAACAAGCATGAGCGCTAGTGTGTACTTTGGTCACTGATGAGATGAAAACAAGATCTCAACCCAACACGAAGAAGGTGGTTTCTTCCCCATTATTGATTTCTCTCTCATCTTCAATTCTCTCACCATATATATAATTAGTTCTTCAGTAGATAGTACTCTATATATAATTAAGCCTAGCTATTTGAGAAGCAATAAGTTTTCTAGTTCATGTGGAAGTCGTGCGTTTCAGCTGAGTCTGACCCGATGAACCACGCGCGGTGGTCAGTGGTCACACATGCACGGGTCGACACGGCGACCACCGGCGAACGAAGCAGCCGTCGTCACTCGGCAGTGTCGCCAACGTCTTGGTCCGCAGCCGGCGTCCAGGACCCCGGCGCATCTTCGCTTGGGCCCGGGCGTCCCAGCTGCCCGGACGTTGACGCGGACGGGTTCGGGCCGTCGTGGCGCCCGTCGCCAACGGCGCCGCCCGACAGGTGCGCCACCAAAACGTCGACGCCCGCCCCGCCTGAGCTGTCCGGTCTCTCGCTTCAACTGCCTCGCGCCCGACCACGTCGCCGCCGCCGCCACTCCCGGCGGCGCTGCCTTAGCTGTAGAGGCTCCGGCCATCGGGCAGCGGCATGCAAGCGAGGCCCACCGCTTCGCCACCTTCAGCGGGCCACGAGCAAGGATGTGGTTCTCCACCCCCAGGTGACGCCGCTGCACCACGCTTCGGCACCGGGCGGACGACGTCACCGCCCTCGTCGCGACCGCCACCCACCTCGCGTCCCACTGAGGGAGGCCTCCACCACGCCCCCGCGCACTGTACCTGGCATCGACACCGACCCGCTTGTGCTCGGGCTTTGCGGAGGCGTGGAGCCTCCGGCTTGGGTTGACCCGATGGTCGACGAGCTCACGGCCTCCGGTGCCCTCTTGGGGCGCTGGATGGGCCGACCGTGTGCCCCCCGCCTCGCTGGGGGGATAATGAGTGGGGACGACACCCGAGGCGGTGGCGACAGACCCCTCTTCGCCGCCTCCTACGACACAGCCCAGCGCCTCTGCGGCTGAGGTGCCGGGGGGTGGTGGTGGCACCTCGAAGGCTCCTGCCCCTCCTCGGTCGGCCAACCTCGCGGCCGAGGCGCAGGGGATGAATGAGGTTGCGCCGTGCACGTCGACGGACGCTACCCCGGCGCCTACCGTGCCTGTCGTCGCGGTCGGCGCGGGAGGTGGGAGATGTAGAGTCGTCTTCTGCGCCGGCGGCTTCCGCCTGCTCCTCCGCCGCCCCGACGCGGACATCGGCGGTCTTGTGCCTGTCCTCCTCCGGCGACGATGTCCAAGACGCGTGACACTGTCGGTCCGGGGAGGAGCTGGAGGCGGCGATATGCCTCCCCTCGACACCCCTCGCTCATGGATGGGCCCGATCACGCACGCCGCTCCCGCACGCCGGTGTCATCCATTTCTCGGAGGAGTGGGCGTATTGCGGCTAAACCGGCGCCCCCAATGCAACCGTTCAAGCACGAGAAGGTGTTGCCGTAAGC